>JAUPFR010000001.1:67160225-67760225 GCA_036925125.1 Oreortyx pictus | reverse complement strand
CTTAATTTGGCTTCCAAGAGCGATTCCATGGAAACTCATGGGACTGCTCATATAAACAGAGTCATAAGGAGATGCAGGCTTTTGTGGAACTGGATGGGTCTGTATTGCAGTGATTCTTTACAACCTCACATCTCTGCTGGTCAGCACTCTTTGGAAACATCTTCCACAGCTGTGTTTGTAAGCGGGAGTGTGGTGTTCAACAAAGACAGGCTGCGTGCATTGATGAGCCACACACACACGCTTAAGGAACTGCATGCAAACCTCATTATCTGAAACCCAGCTGATAGCTAAAGAAAAGAGAGACGGTTAAAGAAAAGAAGGAGAAGGAAAATTACAAACCAGACAGGTTGCCTGTTACAGTGAGACTTTAAGAACATTCATCAGAGAAATCTATTTCATTCTTCCTTTTACTTTTGGAACACTGAAAAAAAAAGAAAAAAGAAAAGAAAAGAAAAATATGCAATCCAAAAGCTTTTAAAATGCTTCATTTGCCCTGAGTATGCCCTTGCATGCTCTCCCCTTCCTAGATCTTGCAAGAATAAAAAGTCTTGAAGACCAGGTAAGGGCAGATTCCCTATTGCTCAGCCGCTCTCCTACTCAGGGTCCTCTGCTGATTGCAAACCCTGGTGCAGCACAGGCAGAAGAATTCCTTTCTGCAGCCTGTTCCTACCCTTTCCCAACCAGGGCGGAGCTGTCAGTGCCATGAATTGCTCACCATGCAGTGGCAGTCAGTCATATTTGGGTTCCATTTACAGACATTCACCTTCAGATTGAATCACTTGCACACAGCTCACTATACACTTAGGGCAACTGCCATTCATTCTTTTTTCGCTGCTTCTATATTCAATAAAAGCACATACAGAGAAATGATAGAGAGGTCTCATTTTCAGAAGAGATAGAGCACAAGCATTGACCGAAGTCAGTGAAGGAATCCAATGGGCTGTTGGACAGAGCTCACCCACTACCCGTGGGCATCATGCCTTTTCCAACCTCAGTGATGTCTGAGAAAGAGAGAGAAAAGTCATCTAAGGAGGTAAACATTGTACATCTGACTTTACACTTTATTTACATATGTTTTGTAATTTAAATGATAGGAAATATTTGAACATTAGGAAATGAGACAGGAATGGCAAGTAATAAATAAATCCTTACGGGCTGAAGATTTCTTTTTAATCTTAAGGAAATTACCATTTGTGCCTGTGCGTGCCGTCTGTGGAAGAACAAAACTGAAATTATGTGAGCTACAATATTCATTATCTTCTCTCTCATCTGCATTTCCATTATCTTTTGTGGGGAATAAAAACAAAGAAAGTTTGTGAATGAAAAGGGAGAGAAAAGGCACAGTGTATCAGGTATATCAGCATAACTGCATACTTTAGTTCTCATAGTATGTAACAAGGTACAGAAAGTAGAGAAATAAGCCTTATCTTTTCTCACAGATAAAGAAGAAAAGAAAATATATTTGTAATTAGTCAGATTAGTTTTCTATTTCTCCTTTCTAGAATAGAAATCAAATGAGAAACATTTCTAACGTAATTATCTGTGTGCGGTTCAAGGCTTCTCAGAGGATGTTCAGGATCCAGAAGGTCACTGTGAACTTAATGAGGTTTTCATTCACAGGTAACCTTCAAAAATGCATTTTAATCAGCCTAAGGAACTTTAGAAAAGAAGCTGGGTTGCGTTTAGGTTTTTAAGAGAGAGAGGATGCGGTAACTTTTTTTTCATGCGAGATGGAAAAGAGTTTTAGAGAAGGTACATGCTGTGCTCAGAACCGATATGCCATACTCACCGGGGCACCAGTGAAGGTCCAACACAGTCT
Organism: Oreortyx pictus; assembly: GCA_036925125.1. Taxonomy (NCBI): domain Eukaryota; kingdom Metazoa; phylum Chordata; class Aves; order Galliformes; family Odontophoridae; genus Oreortyx; species Oreortyx pictus. The sequence goes on along the minus strand of JAUPFR010000001.1, from coordinate 67,758,406 downwards.
GCAAGCTGAAGCCCTGCCGCTGCCGGGGGTTGGAGGCACAGGACGTTGTGCAGCCAGGTATTCCTAGGCACACAGTGCCTCCTACAGGCACTCTGTCAGTCTCACTGATGGACGGGCTCCTCTATATGCCACCTTTTCATCAGGTACCTACCTGCCAACTATGAGTGCATACAGCTACCTAAAAACTGTAAGCAGGGTAATGGGAAGTCCTAACATCGGTCCAGAGGACTTCCTCGCAGAGCCTACATTGCACAAGGATTGCGTTTCTAACCCCTTTAATCTCATCAGGGAGGAGAAACTAAGTCAGAAATGAGAAAGTTCATCAGGGCTTAATGAATTTTCTCTCTTTTAGTGTCTGAATTGCAATGCTGGAATTGCAGTTCCCCTTGGTACTGTAAAACAGTAAGAGGCAGTCACTATCTACAAAGGAGAAACCTAGGGAGATGGGAGCTGGAAAGATTAGTGACACAGAGAGATGCAATGAGTTGCGCAAGGCTGAGCAATAGCCAGGGAGACAGCAGCCTATGGACAGAATTGGATTTTACTTTTCTGTCAGAAACGTATCTCAAATCATGATAATTTATATCACTTTATTTCCAATCTCAAATCAAAGAAGTTCTCTCTCCTGGAATTTTTTCTGAGCTCCTCTCTGTCACTGGTAAGAGAAACTGAATTCAGAAAAGCCAGGAATCAAGGACCTATCAGGGGTAGTATTGTATCCTTCACAGTGCAGTGACAGAACACTGGCACAGGCTGCACAGAGAGGTGGTGGAGTCTCCTTCTCTGGAAATGTTCAAGACCCGCCTGGACGCCTACCTGCGCAACCTGGGCTAGGGAGCTGCTTTGGCAGGGGGTTGGACTTGATGATCTCTGGAGGTCCCTTCCAACGCCTACAATTCTGTGATTCTGTAATGCTTTTACTGCCATAGCTGCACTCCAGCTCCTCCCAAATGCTACACACAGCTGTAGTGAAGCTGAGCTTTTACTTATTTCCTTGAACAATATGGGTGGAATTATATCAGGTCTCACTAACTGCTCTTCATCCATTTCACATAGTTTGAGTCTTGTTAGCTGTGGAAGAGAAAAGGGAAAATGAAGTTAACCCCTATCACTGAAACAACTTTCACTGAAAGAACAAGAGCACATCAGACATAGTTTGTCTGTGTCACATTTGAATCCACCCTCAGTGCTGCCAGCATGCATTTGTTTTGATGAGCAAAAGCTGACAGTGAAAGCAGAGGCCCCTGGTTATCCACAGCTCCAGGGACATGGCTTTTCCCTCCCCCTCAAGCAGGTCCATGTGGGCACTGAGTCTGTAATGTGGCTGTGCTGGTGGAGAATATTTGCAAGAGAAATCTTATATTTTCCAAGTCCTGAATGCTAAAACAGAGAGAGGAAAACCTGCATGGACAGCGTGGTGTGCCTCTGAAACTCTGTAAGGCCAGAGGAAGGAGAAAGAACCTGCAGCCAGACAGTATGTGTGCCCTGCTTCTGACTCAGAGCACCCCACCAAGAGAAGCCCAGAGAAGTTGCTGTGCTCCATCCATGGAGATGTACAAGGCCAGGTTGGATGGGGCCCTGGGCAGCCTGAGCTGGTGTAGGGCAGCCCTGCCCATGGCAGGGGTTGGGGCTGGTTGAGGTCCCTTCTAACTCAATTAATTCTGTAATTCTATGATTCTAAGAGGAGCACAGCACCATTTCATTCTGAAGGATTGCTAGGAAACCTAACCATGCAAATCAGTGGTCTCTTGGCAAGACAATGCCTCATTAGATTGCCTTTGTCTTCTTATTTCTGAAAAATAGAGACCCCTCCCATGCTGGATGGTAACAAGACAGCAATGGATGAGATTACACTGCAGTGTCTATTAACATATATTAACCTCTTCAAACATACACGTCTTTATACACAAGTCATAAATGTGACATTTTTTTTGAGAATGAGGTGGTCATTCTGGAGTTATCAGGCACTTGCTTTTTCACATATAACTGTATTTAACAACTAAGACAACAGCTCTGTCACATGCATATGCAAGGCTGACATCAAGTGAGCATGATGTCAGAGAGATTAGTTCCCTGCCAAAAAGTCATTGCTTTCATTGGCTACTGTTTTCATTTGTAGCCATGGTTGTGTATTCTCAGAGGTTGCATGAGTGAGGCTGCAGGAAGGTGGGTAGAACTCAGCAGGTGGAAAGCAGAGCTCTGCTTTCTCCTCGGAGCTGTTCCCTCCTCCAAGCCGAAGGGCAGTGCTTGAGCTGGAAGCCTAAGCAAAGTTTTTGCAGCGCTGTTTTATCAGCATCACAGGTTCTTTCAAGCAGTTTGTCAGCTTGCAATGAAATGATCTCAAAGACAAGATGAGTGGAACAAGTCTGTCTGATCAACAGGAAATAAAGACATGCAAAAAAGGAGGTAATGAACACATTTCATCTCCCAATTAATCTATCAAAAGCTCTATTTTTCTTTTAGTCCAAATTAAAAAAGAAATTCGTAAGATTTTTTCAAAGAATAGCTGTATGATTGACGTACTTTTATTGACATTGATTTTTAACCTTCCCTTATGAGAAAGGACTTTTTAAAACCTATATGTAAGGAACACTTATTAAGAAGCTTTCTCTCTTTCTGTAACATCTACACGTGTGAATGGCAGACAAATAAGGATGGAAGTGTTGAACAAACTCAAAACACATTGCATCTGACAGTGCTGGCAATAAATAGATGAAGGATAGAAACTGTTTAACCCACAGTTTCCCAAACTGCTTCTGTCCTTATAAATGCACCTGTCCTTCCTGTAGGAGAGTGGCTATTTAAAGCACATCAAAGATATTTTACTCAGGATAAATTATACAAAGTAATCAGTTTTAAAAGTAGACCTGTCCAGATACACACGATCTCCCTTTCCACAGCCCCTCACCCTGGGGCAGAAGCCTTTCAGACAAACTCTTTTCTCTTCTGCTCCTGCTACACACAGGATGGTTTGTCCCTCCAGTCAAGCAACAGGCAGCACCGGCCTGGATAGGATTGCTAAATGTTTTGACAGTTTGGAAACAATAAAAACTAACAACACAGCGTTGACCCATACAATAAGTGTGGCTGTTTGCATTGAAATTCAGAGAGACCCTGCAGGGGAACACTGTTTGATTGGGCTGTAAGATCTCATTGCATCTTGGAAACAGCGCAATCAATAAGAGCTACATTGCTTAAAAATAGAAGTAATTTGGAAACAATAACAGCTGACAAAACCAATTTAAAGCACATCTGTACAAAGGCCCTGTTACTACTTTGCATCCTGTGTTGGATGAAGTTTTCTTTTGGGCTCAGCTGTGTCATAACCAAGGATAACAGGTAACCCACCCTGTGCTGAGTGCCACAAAACTGAGTACTGTACATTAAACACAGGGATTCAAATTAACATACCCCTATTTTCTAAATTGAACAGCAGCAACGGTGCCTGTCAGCAACATGAAGAGAATGAATCTGAGATCTGCTCCCAAGTAAAATCTGAGCCTTAATGTGAAAGCCAAGATTTTATGAAAAGGGTAGATGTTATTAAGTAGACAGCTAATCAATCAGCCACCACAACACTTGGCTTCTCACTGCCTCTGGTGCCACTTGTAAATATGTTGAATCTGGAATGAGATGCAATAGAAATGCAAGGAATGATTATGGGCAATCACACTGCAGTGATGGAGTGCCAAGGAAACATCAATAGCAGTCAGACAGTAATTTTTCTGATTACAACATGCAATCACGAGGCTGATGCACAGTTTCACACCAACTGTTTCAGACAAGTAAGTTACAATCTGTGACTAGGTAAAAAAACATGTACTACAGCCTAAGCACATACTTGGGTAACGTTGTCTTCAGTGGAACATAACCATATCCCTACTTTTATAAATGTGTTTAAGTATCCTTCTGATGGGAAGGTGCTGTTAATGAGGCTCATTACAGTAATTTGTATTGGAGAAGCTTGTAGGCCAACGTCCCACTGTGTTTGGCTCAGTGCAAAGATTGGAATGCAAGTTTCTCTGCTCTATAAATAATAAAGTGCAAGAAAGACAAGCAACTGACTGGGTGGCAGAGATATGGAAAGGGGAGAAGAAGCAGCAGGAACATACACAGCAAGGGACAGTAAAAAACAATGAGGTAACCATGGCCACAGCAAATGGAGAATAGTTCTCATTTCACTTAACTTCAGATCTTAGAGCATAAATTTGTGTATCTGAGTTGGCTGCCTAACACTCCCTACATCTGATCCATTTATCCAACTTGCCATTCTGTGCTTTAACATACCTCATCCACAAGTATTACCATGGTGTGACTGACTCAGATGCAACAGTTGTATAGAGCCACCATCCATGAAAACTAATAATAGAGAAAGGGTATATAAGAATAATGGTACTACTGCCCTGCACAGCAACATTAGCTGAAGAGTGAACATCCAGGAAAAAAAATCTGGAATTCTAGTTCAGACAGAAGGTAATATACTGAGAGCAGTTATGTTCTCATATCAGTCACATGAATAAGGCAGCTCCTCCTGTGGAGGAAGACAGAGAGGAGGTTGACACCTATGGATATTTCCTTGAATTTTCACTTATATAGTATTGTAAGCTTTATAACCCTTCAGATCCAAACTGTTGCTGAAGTCTTCTTTTTGTGATTGTTGGATTCGGGTGCAAGTTAGACAGAAGCTCCTGGGAAACCTGTGGGCTGGGACAACAAGAGTTTCATTCTGCATGATCCATGCAAGAGGTCTCCTGCATAATGCTGGTGGGGAATTCCTTGCCAAGTCCTTTGCCATATTCAGAACAGCCCTTGCAACAGTGTCATATGGGTGGGGAAAGGCAGGCAGAGGGTTCTTCTAAGAAGATTTTGCCCTTTCCTGTGGTTTGTCACTTTGTAAGGTTGGTGGGTAGCTGCCATCCACATCCCACCTTGGAAGACCAAGGGACCTACAGATCCATGCTGCTTCCTGCCATGCTGACACTCATCCCTGACCTCACCTGACTCCACTGCAGCAGCTGGTTACTATGTTCTTCTTGATATCTTACATTCTAGACTTGATCTGGAGAGTGTGTTACTGTTGAATGTGTGCCTACCACAAGACATGATAGTGTCTGTGACTGTCCTGCATATGCATGCATGTGATCCACATCTGAAAGCAACAAATTTGTTTTTTTACCAGTCAGATGGCATACGTATCTCTTAACCATGCCCTCTCCCCATTTTTCAAACATGTAGATTCTCTTGCTTCTTGGTGCCAAATTGGCTGTACCTAGTTTCAGCTTGAAGCATATGAAATGTCTGGGACTGAACTAACCTGAGACAAAAGCTGCAAAGTAACAGCTGCTCTAGAGTGGATAAACCAAGCTTGGAGCAAAGAGCAACCTTTCCTTTCCACAGAACAGAATCACAGAATATCCCAAGTTGGAAGAGACCCACAAGGGCTACAGAGTCCAGCTCTTGGCTCCACACACACAGTTCCTGACTTTTCATAGAATGATAGAATCACCAAGGTTGGAAAAGACCTCCAACATCATCCAATCCAACCATCCACCTATCACCAATATTTCCCAGTAAACCATATCCCTCCATACAACATCTAAACGTTTCTTGAACACCTCCAGGGACAGTAACTCCACCACCTCTCTGGGGAGCGCATTCCAGCACCTGAACACTGTTGGAGAAGACTTCCTAACATTCAACCTGAATCTCCCCTGGTGCAACTTGAGGCCGTTCCTTCTAGTCCCATTGCTAGTTACACGGAAGAAGAAGACGATTCCCATCTTACCCTCCCTTACTCATCCCCTCCCTTCAGACAGTCGTAGGTCTCCCCTGAACATCTCTTCTCCAGACTAAACAGACCCAGTTCCCAGTTTAAGCCTATAGCTTAAAGACCTGGATGAGAATCTGCTTTTGTTAAGTACCGCACTAAGGAAAATCATAAAGCTGAACCTTAGGTTTGAAAGTTTACATGATAAAAAAGAGCAAATGGAAATACAGACCAGATTTCACTGCTCTGACAATCTCACAGTCTCATTAGGATCATCTTTTACTTTCTTACGCACCCTTGGTCTACCCAGACGTTTCTGAAGAAGGCATTAGCCTTGTCATAAAGAACGTATTTGTTTTAAAGCACAGAGCAAAATAAGTCAGTCACTTTTTAAAAAAATTGCAATATTCAGTATGCCGTGCTACAAATAAGTTTCTAAAACATAAACAATTCCTAAATAATTGCCAACCGTGCCTGTGCAAATGAAATGCTGATAGAAACAGCTATGTTCTATTGTTCTCTAGATACATTCACCGTTTTGGATAATCCTTCATAGTTCTGCAAAAGGGGTTTCATATTCATTAGCTGGCTCGCGTTGGTTGGAAGCGGTTGATTTACTAAATATCTTGCTTATTAGTGTGGAGGCATGGAGCAGAAGGCAATACTTCATGATTGCATTTTAATAAACAACGTTGAATATTTTTAGTAACTAGCTGGCAGGAGGTAGGCTACCAGTTTTTCTTTATGAAAAGATTCAACTGATGGATTCTGAAGTTTCCTTTAAGTCGACCACGTCCTTTTCTGTCATCTTCCTATAAATGCAGTCCTGCCAACAATTCAGGATGCGAATCTTGCCTGTGATAGCTCTATAGATTAAATACTCGGATGAGATCCCCAACAGATAATAACACTCATTGCTGACTCACTTTTTAACCTTGAGCTAATCGTGTTATCTATTCTTGTAGGAAGTGTGTGAAATTGATCCACAGTATGCACGTACTGCATTTTGAAGAAGTAATAATTGGATAAACACCTCTTTTTGCCATGTGACGATGGTTGGGAAAAGAATCAGCTTTAAGCTCTAAGCGTCCAGTACCTCAAATCCTGACCAGTGTAAAGATTATTATTCTTGGAAGTCTGTAATGAGCTGTGCCTCACTTGGAAGCTTTGAGCATTAAAAAAAAAGGTGTTATTTATGAGAAAAACTAACAGAGTTTGAGTTTGAGGAAACAAGAAAAATATATCAAAACAAAAAGAGAGCACTCACCCTTGGTAATTTTGGCAATATCTAGCTAATGCTATTCTTTATTCATCAATATAAACACCAAAATACCAGCTGTGTTTATAACTTCCCTCACTTCTTTCTTCTTACAATAAATCCTGCCCCTGTGTGGAGGTTAGACATATCCCCCACCCCACACATATGGGAGATGCAGATCACTTATCTATGCTGTACCATTCCCACCTTAGCAGCCCTGCTGGATTTCAGTATGTTCAGGATTTTGCCCCAGGGTTTGTATGTACATCTGTGTATGTGGCAGAAGGCATAGGAAAGGGATTATTTTTCACTCTTGACAGCATGAGGGATTTGAGCACCGATGTTAGGAATACTGCATCTCCTCGCCAACGTGAAATGAAGTCTGCTCTAAAAACACAGTGAAATGGCAGAGATGGTCTCGAATGTGTGCTTTAAGAACATCGTTACGGTCACACTATAAGCAGTGCTCAACAGAAAGAGGCTGTGCTTTCTGATTAGTCCAACCAGAGAACAGAGAAACACAGCCATTAAAGTCTCATACTGAATATAACTAATCTCCTTGCCATCCATATGTTCTCCACACAGTGTAGAATGAAACAGAACAAAGCACTGGCTAACTCATCTGCAGCCCCTGAGGGCAACAGGAGAACCATACAGACTCCACAGGCTTTTGGGTCACACCCTAAATGCCCAGATTACATTCCATTCAGAATTTCCTAAAATCTGAATTAGTTCTCGCTACAGAATGTTATGCTGTGTTAAGCTCCATCCACTCGTTTTTGCCCGCACTTATGCTTCGCACCACTGCACTTCATTTGATTTTAAATTTATTCTTTTCTTTTCCTCAGGGAAAAGATTGCTGAGATTTCAGTGCTGTTGTGATTTTGCACTGCCAAGTGCTCCTGGATAATGCCAACACTTGTTATACTTTGCTAAATGTTATGCTGGTGCACGAGAAGCAGGAAATTAAAATAATTGATAAGTTTTCCTTGTTCAGTCAGAACAAAGCACGAGGCATTAGAAAATGTGTTTCATAAAAAGAAAACATAGCATGACTTATTACAGTGTTCCCAGGAAACAAGCAGTCATAGTTTTTTAAAAGGGTTTTAATCTCCAAGTGACCATATGGCCTATTTCCAGCCATCCAGAAGAAAAATGCAGACACGAACACAGAAAGATCCTTCACAAAACTCAGTCAAATGATACGGACAGCCCAGTGGCCTCCTGTCTGGACAAAATGAGGCATCCCCAGATATGCCTGTGTGGTGTTCAGGGAGAACTCACAGTGTGATCGAGAAGTGGGCCAAGAAACTGTCTTGGCAGCCCTAATCCTGCCTCCAAATAAAACCAATTGTGAGCTGAACCGTAGCAATCTGAAGGTATCCACTCTGCCCAGATTGCTGTACACCAGGCAAGCATCACATCCACATTTGTCTCCCCTGATAGCCGGAACACATTCCAAGGATCTTTCCAAAGGATGGAGCAAGGAAGCTGTGTGACTAATCTCAGCAGCAACTACTGCTGGGGAAGCTGTTGGTCCAGAACGACCTGCTGCCAGACCAGGCACACACAGGCTCCCTGAAGCTCTGTCCCATGTCACCACTCCTCATGGGCACCCGCAGGCTCGGAGGAACACATCGTTCTTCCCTCCAGAACTCTGCACGTTCCCAGCCTATCTGTATGCTTCTGAAGGCATACACTGCCTTCTCAAGGCCAGGTTATTAAATGCTGGAGTTTCCTACTATTTTTTTCTCCAGAGGATGGGTAAGAAACAGAAATTAAATTGTTATATTAGCACAGAAACAGGAGAAGCTACAACAGGTTCCCCAAAAGACAGATGATTCATATATTTCATAAAAATTGTACTGTAAGCGTTAGCTATCATTCTGAGATAACATTATTGTTGTAGGCATTGTTGTACTTAAGTACTTCATTCATCTAAACTGAAGCTTCACACTCGCGCTCACTCCGCAGGTCTCAGCCCTGCCACAATGGAGCATAGAGTACATACCATCTTTATCATTTTCAGGATGGTTTCAGAGCTCCTTTGTAAACATAGACTTATTTTGGAAGGCGAGTTGTGACTGAGAATCTTTATTTTTGGATGACCATGTCAATATCCTTCATGTAGGACTGGTCTTAATTTAAAAAAAAAAGGACTCAGCACTTCTGACGCACGGGCCAGTGCAGGTCTCTCATTTAGATACTCTGAAACAGAAACATGAAGCACCAGTTGCTGCTTTTAAAAATGGTGTAAATTAACTTTTTTTTTTTTTAAAGACACTTACTAAAGCAGAATATTTTATCCCATCATGTGCCATTGTTCTGAAGTCAAAACATGATTCTTTTGCTGTTTCTAGAAATTTATTCTTGCATATTTCTTGCTATCATTTAATAAGTTATTACTAATCTTCTGTAAGGGATGGCAAAAAGATTTGTCTCTTATCAATGCAATTATTTCCACTAGATTTTGTCACTGATAATTTTTTCTTCTACTACTTCTCTGGCAGTAAATACTCAATGGCTTCCCAGTCACAGTGCATGTTTCCCTTCAGTCTTCAGTTTTTTGGAGGTTAGCCTCATCATCTCCCTGAAATTAGTACCTCCTATCATTTACAGCCTTCACTGTGAATAGAGTTAGGTGTCGTTCCTTTTTAACAGGCCTGTGCCCACTTTGCGAGTGACTGGAATCCCATCAGCATTAGTGAGAAGTTCTTTATATTCTCAAATTTCTTGACCCCTTAATTTTTCTCATATAAGATTTGTGAAGGTGGTACTCACTTTATGATCAACTGAGGCTGTATTGCCAACCTGCTTGAGCCCTGGGGTTGACCTTGTATCACTCTCAAAACACAAACAAGCATTAGGAAGTTGGGGGTTACTCATCTCAAAGTTATGGTACCACACATGCCAGGTTAAATTAGATCCAGGAAATCAAACATACTTTTAATAAACAAATGTATTTGGCAAGTGTAAGGACCCACCTATTCACTTATTGACAGAGGAGAGGAAAAGCTGCTGGGAAACTTTCACAATGAAAGTTGCAAAATGGTTGTTGTAAAATGTTGTAAACATTTTATGTTTAATATTTCCAACCATAACTCATGAGCTATTTGCCATCGTTCTTGCCCGGAGAGGCCAGCCAGCATAACCTGCCTGTCCTCCAGAAATGCATTTCTATTTGCAGATATTTTTTGCTTTCCCAAGGTGCTTAAAATAATCACTTCCCTATCCCAGCTCTGCTGCATTTTGTTAGTGTAAGACTGAGTTTCTTCAATTCCTCTCAAGATCTAAACGTAAAACCTAAGCTTTTGCAACTGCCACTACTGAGCACAGGCTGGAAATTTTTCCACTTTTACATTATCACTTTCACAGGCTGCACTGACGGTGGAAACTGCTGGAGAGTTCACATTGCCAGAGGTTGGATTTTCACCCCATTGCTGAGTTGTAAACTCTCCTAGCTCATGCTGTGACCCAGCTGTAAGAAGATATGTGACATGGGTGCATTAGATCTCTAGATCTGCATTGCCATAATGAAAAATGGGGTAGATGTCAGAGCACACATCAACAACTGGTTCAGATGAAATTATTTTTGTTTTCTTTTTGGTAAGCTTTGAAAATATGATAAAGAGTTAAGTAGAGACTACAAAGCAAAACCAAAAAGCCACTCTCTATCTAAAAATCAGAGGTGGTAGCTTAACATAATGGTGAAAAACTTTCTCATTTTTGTTTTCCAGTCATGTTCTCAGGTACAGAAAACTTATAAATAAGAAAGAATGACAACAAGATGCAAAAGGCAGAGTAGGTTATGTAAATATGTCTAAAACAAAGAGCTTCTCTTGCCTTGAGACATGTCAGATTGCACACATTAGCTTAATTTAACTTACTAATATAACTGTCTATCCTGCAGCTGAGTTAAACTTGAGCCAATCCTTCGTTTCATTTTACATAAACTTATGCATGCCAAGCACACAGATGCAAAAGTCCAGAGATCACAAGACAAGAGATTTGCTTGGAAGTCTCTTTGAAACACCTTCGAAGAAAACAAAACAACAAACAAAAATAAAACAAAAAACACCATGTTAATTTAATACAAGGCAAATTTTTAGTGGAAGAAAAGTCACTTCCAAACCCACTGCCCTCAGTACTCAAAGCAAGGGCAAGGTGGGCACTGAGTGGTTTCTCCCTTCTTCCCTCCCAGTTGGGGTTTTGATTTATTCTGACTTCACTGAACAGACCAATCTATCTCTATTTTTCAAATAATTATTTTCTTTCCTTGAATATCTTGCATTCTTAAAGCACTGTCCACTGACACTGAAAGATGAAGCTCACAGGTGTCAGGGTTCTTATTCTTCTGGCCAGTCTTCAGCAACTAACTGTAAATCACTGCTTATAATGCTTGCATTTGCAGGGCCCAAGCTGGGGTGTCATTGAAGAAGAACAAATACTGAACTGTGTCCCATTTAAATTCTTTACAAATTTGGACCACTCACCTTCTGCAACCTTCAGATTTGTCTCAAATCAAACCACCCAACTGAAAAAACAACAACAACAACAACAAAAAAAAAAAACAGCATACAACAGTGTACTCATGCCATTGTTCTAGGAACATTCCTGCAGTGGCATCTAAAATAGCTCTAGCTTACTCAGCTGACTCACTCCACATATTTGTGATACCAAGCAAGCATTATAAGCCACAAATGTAGAACATGAAACTGAAAATGATGCTTGAATATATTTGTGCTTAGAAAGAAATACTTTTTCAAAGATAAAATTATTTCTCTTTCACTTATCTGATGTCTCTTGGAGACTTCATCTTTGGAGTTCAGAACCAGAAATACAAAAATACTCCATGATAAGAATGCTTTAGCAGGGCTGAAAATCACATGGCACATAAAGACACTCACTGAAATTTCTACAGTAAAGGGAAATACTTCTGTGAAACTGAGCTTTCAGATGCTGCCACAATCTGAAACATTTGACAATTTTCCCTCCCTCACAGATTTCTACTACAAAGAGGACAAAGCCACCGTAGATGGTGTTCTGTGGTGGATGAGTAACCATTCCTCTGCTGAGCTGACTCCATATTTGCTCTCAGCACTCTGCAGGCGTGAGGTAAGAAATTTTAGGTTGCATTTCAGTGAATGACGCTTAACAAGAGAAAGTGGAAGACCAATAATTTATAGAGCAGTAAATGGTGGTAATTAACAAGCATTATAATTATCACCAACTTGCTATTTTGACAGGACATCTGGGGCTGAGCTTAATCCAAATGAGAGATGCTAGAAGCATGCTGGAAAGCTTTTCTGCTAGAAGAGAACAATGAAGTCAAAGTAGGAGAGACTGCATTCTCAGCTCACATTTTCTTCTGCAAAGTTTTCATGTTTCCATTCTGATAACTTTAAACATTTGCAAGAAGTTCTGGCAAGAAGGAGATGATTCTTCTGAAACAAGAGGAGCATATGCCTCTACATCAGGGTGCTTGCCTTCGTAACTCTAAAAATATAGAGAGCTTTTAGAGCAAGAGCAATTAAAACAGCTATGCATTTAGACTGAAAGATAGGCAATGCTTCCACAAAATTAATAAATAAAGGACAGAAAGTCCTCTAACAAGACAATGCAGTAGTTATGGTGAGATGATCACATTGGCATGAATGCAGCATTGCAGTATGTCTCTGAAGAATATAGATTAACTGAGATTTATTATGAGTTTGCTGCTCACTACCCCCAACTGCTATTATAGAAGAAAAAGCCAATACATTGAGAAAACATTTTAGAAAGCTTGAAGAACATTTCAAAGTTTTGGTAAAATAACTGGAACCTTCCAGAGTTTGCATAATTGTGCATTTCAGCTAGCTCCTAAGTCAGTGATTTAAAACTTGAATTAAATATATGAGAAAAGCCTGTTATTTCACTTGAAGTTTTTGGGTTTTTTTCCCCAGACTAAGAATTTGAATTGTTTTTGTTATATGGGAAGATTCCTACAGATTATGAAATTATGTTGTCTTGTCAAGATGCTTTCATTAAATCATAGCAGACAGAGTTGGTATGATCAGCAGAGAAAAGCAAAATATAAAAAATGAAGCTGCGATAGAGAAATTGCAGTTTTATCAAAACAGTGAATGTACTTCTTCTACAGTGTGTTACGGAAAGGAGTAAATTCCAAAATGTAGCGTGTTCCAAAATGTTTAGGCGTGGTTTGCAGGAACCAGGCTCACCACGTGGCAGCTCAAGTCACAGTGAGCAAGTTCACAAAGCCTATGGCTGTGACCTGCTGAAAGACTGATGAACAGTAAGTCTTGCTGCAGTCATTTTCGGAACACACGCACAAGCTGAGCGCTTATAGCTGCCCCAAATGCTGCATGATGGCTGATGAAAACCTTTGCCAGGCCACATCCACAAGCAGGGTGCTTGGTGAGGAGCACAAAGGCCTGGTTGTAGCCACCAGATCCTGTGAAGGTGCACAAAAACAAGGCAAGTTCTGGTTATCAAGTCTGTGCACCTGGAGAACTAGCAATAGAATGAGGAATACGGGTCAAAACGTTAGGTTTAAGATGCTAAACTACTCTTCTGGGCATTTGCAGCCCAGAAGACCATCTATGTTCTGGGCTGTATCAGAAGAGGGGTAGAAGCTGGGAGAGGGGAGAGATTGTCCCCTTCTTCTCAGCCCTCATGAGGCCCCATCTGGGATATTGCACCCAGCACCAGAAGGAAGCTGTGAGAGCAGTTCCAGAAGAGGGCCACAAAGATGATCAGAGGGCTGGGAGCACCTCCTGAATGGAGAGGGTCTGAGGGAGTAGGCCTTGTTTAGTTTGGAAAAGTGAAGACTCCAGGGAGACCACGCTGACAACCTTCCAGTACTGGAAGGGAACTTATAAACAGGGGGAGAAGGGACTATTTAAACAGTCAGATAGTGACAGGACATGGTGGAATGGCTTTAAAATAGAAGAGGGGAGACTCTGTGATCTAATCTAGATGTACCTGCTCCAACAGGGGGATTGGACAAGATGATCTTTCCGTGTTCCTTTAATCCCCAGCATTCTGTGATTCCATGACTTCAGTTAGGTGTTTACCCAGAGGGCAGTGAGGCTCTGGCACAGCTGCCTGGAGAAGCTGTGGTGCCCCATCCCTGGAGGCACTCAAGGCCAGGTTGGATGGGGCCCTGGGCAGCCTGAGCTGCTGGGGGCAGCCCTGCAGGGGCTGGGGTTGGGGCTGGGTGGGTTTTGAGGTCCCTCCCAACTCAAATGATTCTGCGATTCTACAATTCCCATTTAGGAAACATCAATTCTCTATTAATTTAGACCAGTAACAAACTTGAGAGGAATAGCAAAACCAAAACACTGGCTTCTCCAGACCAAACCACTAGGCTTCCCTTCCCCTCCACGAGCTGCCTTCCCTGCCCTGCAGGTGACCAATGATTTATTTACAGAGACATAATCATTCTCGCAACAACACTGCATCAACCATTTGTCAGTTAAAACAACAACAAAAAAAAGCCCTTTCTAATTAGCTGTCCAACTTCGTAGTTGGACACAGCTAATTACACACAGCTTTGGCCAGTAGCAAGACATCATCCTGCAGTGACATGCATACCCTTACCAAGTAAAGCCCTGATACGATGACCATAATCTCAGAGCATCAGCAGCTCCACTTCACAGCCTTTCTTCTGCATTCCCATCAAAATATTTTGCAAGTTTCTGATACCTGCCTTTGCAGATACATCTTTTACTGTTCAATGTTAACATGGTTTCATTTTTGAAGAATCTGTGAACATGTGAGCAAATAAAACTTTACTAAGATTTCTTTAAAAACATTGTGTTATTCATTCAGTGCAGAAGACCAAGATTTATGGAAAAGCAAACACAAGAAAAATAACATCTGAATCACTGCCTCTGTTTTTCCACTATACTTTTTTGACATGCCCAGTGTCTGCAGAGACCACAGGGCTTTGCTCAAGCTTCACTTGCTCCTGTCCCTGCAGCCCAATCACATCTTTCTTCTTCTGATTAGCAAAGAAGAGCTACTTGTAAGAAAAATCCCTTATATAACTCCTAGTCCCCTTCTTCAGAGAAGAACACATTGATAGCCAAAGCTCTGTTTTGTTGTCTCCTTCTAGGCCACCAGCTCATCCAGCAAGGTATTATTTGCTTCTCCTTTATGCAGGGATGACAAACCTATACAGCTAAACGCAACAGTTTTCCCAACCTGCTTTAGATGCACCAAATCAAAACAAGGAGGCTGTCTCGTATACACGAAAGCATGCATCAAATGCGGGTGGATGGAGATTAATTCAGTCACACACCAACCCATCACGCTGCTGGTGGAGGGAAAGTCAACAAGTTTCCCAGGCATGCTGATTTTGTTAGAACGTTTAGTAATGGAATAGTCATCGGCAAAACACAACAGCAGCCAAACCTGATTCCTTTAAACACAAGCACTGACAAAACTGGGAACAACAGATGCAAAGTTTTGCTTTATTTCCAAGAGAGAATGAAAACAAGACACTGAAGCCTCTATGCAGATGGAAACAAAATACTCTCCCTCAGGATGCCTCTCCCTCAGGCACAAAGTGTGAGAGACCAAAGCCTGCTGTTAAAAAACAGTTTGAAATATTTGCCCCTGGTTACACTATGGGAAGCACTGTTACATAAGATGGTGCTCACCTCACAAAGAAATCACAATCTATGGATTTCTTTTAACGCATTTCCATTATTCATGTTCCCTTTATCCACAGAAGGACCTGATAGTTATTGAAGTTGCATCTTGTCCTTGAATGTTCCTTTTTTATCTAAACCATAAGGTTTATTTCATGGTTTATCTACCATCCCTGCTTTCTTTGTAATCTCTCAATATCATCTGTGAATTCAATAGCTATCTAAGTTTTCTTCTGGTATTATTTTAGGTCAGTTACAGAGAAATTAGTATCAGTATCATGCTAATCCCCACTGAACTCTACCTTATTATTTTGCCACTCAAATGATTTGGCTTCTCATTGTTCAGACAGTTTTTGCATTAAAAACACACATTCTTATGTTTTGCCGCTTGAGTTTTTTGTTCTGTTTGAAGAAATTGTTTAAGTTAGCTCCCCTTTGCAAAACCCCTCCAGATTTGCAGAAATCTAGCTATACTTAGTAATTTCAGTAGAAAAAAGACAAATTAATCAAATAAAGCAATGAAATCTGTCTGGCTTCTGTAAGAACTATGTGGCCTGTAGCATGTCTCATTACAACCATACACGACTACTTACACTACAGCTTTTTTAGTACTTACTGTATGGGAAGTAAATACAGTGTATTCTTCTATACATACTGTACTTCTACACATATTGTATAGCCCATCATCCATATGGTATGTCCACAACATTTTACTTCTGATGCACTATAATGATATTGCACACCTCAAGATACATATGTTTAGGATTTGTATTATTAGAGAAGAACCTTTATAATTCCTCTCTCTTATCTCTTCTTCCATGTAAGATGAAAAGAGAGTTTACTTACAAATGCTTCCTCCATATGAAAGTTCAGAAACCAGGGATTCCTTCAAGAAAAACAATATATATACATAAATATTTCCAGACAGCATCAACTATTAATTTAAGAATTATCTCAGTACTTCTAAATAGCACACAGTAAGGTGCAATGCTGCACATAATGAAATCCATGTACATCCTTCCCCACTGGAGTACTCATTACTCAAGTGTATTTTCCACCATGAAGCAGGGAGAACAGAAAACACTCGACTGTCCACATCAACTCACCTCTTCCCTGTTGCTCAGACAGCCCTGTGCCTTGTCCAATGTTACCAAGACAAAGAAGTATAGAAATGGCTCCACTCTAGCCATCTGATGACCCCAATTAACCCCAGAATTCAAGATGTGCACACTGCACAGCCTTTCTCTTCCTATATGTCCAGAGTACTCAGGCAGCTGTACTTAGATTTTTCAAGCTACTTATCAGAGACAAAGGTGCTGACTTCACTTTGTTCTTGCACATTACAACTAAAGCACGATAAATGCTACAAAATGACTGGAAAAATACCTAACATAATTCTGTATTCAAGGAAACAGTGTTGTCAAAATGGGGGGGGGAGAGAAAAATTTTAGGAAATATTTTGACTGATTTGCTCTTCTACTCTCATGGCTGTCACTCATTGCTCCACAAGACTTGTCAGATTCATTTTTCTAAGTGGAAGATGTGAATTGGAGTGTTTTGTGATCTCTCCATACGCTAAATATTTTTCCCTCTGCACTTGGATAGCATGATTAAGAATACTTCATTTAGAGTTTGAATCTTTAATCGTGGTTATCCTAATAAAATCCTCTCTGGTGTGATGGATTTCACGTTAGATCTCTTGGAGTGAACTCCAAACTGAATTACTTAACAGAGAGCGTTATCTAATTAATTATTTAGATAAACAACTACCAAATTGCACACAGAGATTGAGTAGCATATGGTGACTCAGTTGTAATCCTCCGCTCCTCATCCGAAATCTGAGGTGGGAAACTACACTCATCTTCTTAATATTAATCAAATTCTATCCGTATAATTCCAGAAAGTGAACTTTTTTCCTTCTGAATAATTCATAATTTCATCAATAGTAACAGAGGAGCACACAGCCATCCCAGCTTTGAAGGCATACGTTACATGACTACAAAATCTTCATTTACTCTGTATCTTAGAAATTCCTCCGCATTCTGTACGTTCTCCTTTTCATGCCCCTCGCTCCCACGATCACCTGTACAACTCAACTCCCATCACTTCTCTACTGTGAGACTTCACTGAGTGCACTACTGATGTGCTGATCTCCCTGGTACTTTCCCAATGAGGGAAGCCCAGCTCCTTATTTCATCCACTCCCAGTTCACATGTGCTCTTGATGACATTAAATAGACAGACTGAGATTCCAATATTCTTTAGCTCTTATGACTGAACCCAAGTCTATTCAGAAGAGTAACTGAGCCTCTTAGTGGCTAAGTTCACACCAGGCACTCTGTAGCTTCATTCGATCACACTCAATTCACACAAATGCACGTGCACCTTTGGACTTCAGAACAGAAATGAAAACTTAAAAAAAACAACCAAAAACCTATATTCAGAAATAGTTCTTCCTGATGTCCTGCAGCCATCATTAGAGCCTCACGCATGGCCTGAAAGGCAACACACTGCTAATCCTAAACAAAGCCATGCAAAATCCTGTGCAGCACTGAGTCTTTTAAACCCACACAGTGCCCACAGATCAGCTGTTCTCAAACCCTTCAACAGCACTGTATAGACCACACTGCCACCTCATACAATTATTCTCAGAAGTCAAGATGACCTCCAGACATCCATTCCAACCATTATGGGCTTTCGAAATCCAATAATTACATACATATTTATATATTAATGGATAAGTTACCTACACAAGCCAGCATCCCATAGGCATTTCCCTCTGAGCCAGGCAGGGATGCACACATACAGCCTCACAGTTGGTCAGTCTGGGTGCTGCTGTTCAGCCCCAAGATGTCATGGACTACAGAAGTCCTCATAGGAGGCAGTCTCTGGATGGTCCCCTGTTGAGAAAAGGGTTGGGCTGGGTGGACCCAGAGGTCTCTTCCTACCTCGGTCATACTGAGATTTGGTGATTATATGAAACAGTTGGCTTCAATCTCCGTAGTACAAGTTGGCCTCTATTCCCATAGTACAAGTATGGCTGATTTACAGCTGATTTCTCACCAGTGAAATAGGTCAAGGTGAGAAGAGTGGCAAAACTGAACCCAGCTTATACCCTCTACTCTTACTGTTCTCCTGAAAAGAACAATGATTCATACAAACATTTGAAAATCATGATTGGTCTGAAACTTGTGACAAACAGTCCTACAATGAGAAGAATGCTTTAACTAGTGGTAATTTCTCCCTCTTAACATCAACAACTTTCTCAGTGCCCCAGCAAGAATTGATAGCATGCAGTATAGGATCTTCACTCCAGGATCTCAAAGTACAGGTTTCAGTGACTGGCTATCCCCACCAGGACACCAGCCGTGACAGTGTAAATGCTGCAGGAAAAGCAAGCAAATGCACAGGGTGAATTTCACCTATTCTTTGCTTTAAACCATGTATTGTGTGCACATGAACCTGTTATTTGCCAGTTCTCTCCTTCCACAGTTAATCATCACTCTTCACACATTCTGTGCACTTTTTCACCTTGTGTCTCTCTTTCCTTACTTCAGAGGTTTCTGAATGCTCTTGTAATAAGTAAGTACAGCAGTAATGCAGCATCCAAACTCAGAGCAAGGATGATGCATTTATAAAAATCCCCTAATTACTGTAGGACAAAAGCATTAAGTTCTAGAATGCCTCAAGTTGGTTTGAACTTAAAGTACAGGGCAGGATCATCTCAGCCCAGCCTGGATTGTTCAGACACCTGCTGTCTTTGAGAGATCTGGGGCTAAGGCAATAGTGACAACTTGCTGTCTCTTGTGTTGTAACCACAGAGAGAAAAATAAATCAACAAGAGGATTTAACAACCTAAACAACTTATTGCTCTTGCACATGCAATGGAATCCACATCTTGTTTTCTTCCAATGCACAATTCCATCAGCTTCATCATCATGCACAGGGCAACTCTGTTACTATGGTAAGCAATTTAACTCTTGTTTTATTAATAGTCATTCCAAACAAGTAAAAAAAAAAAATGAATCCACAAATTTAGATTTATGCCTTTGGCAAAGACGGACTGTTTGGTAGATTAGCAGATACAACCGCCCTACCCGGAAAACCTTGCTATCTGAGGCTTGTGTTATGTTCTCACAGATGTTCACAAATAAATTCAGTCTCTGATTATTTTCAGATTAATAGCATCCTGTTCTATTAGAGCACTGCCAAATCATCGTTTTATTGCCAGTCTTGCAAGGTTTTGTGTTGTGGGTTGTTTGGTTGTTGTTTTTTTTTTTTTCCCCTCCACTAAGGCCCCAGCTCTAAAACGCATGTGATTGGCAGAAAAACTCTACTTCCTTTTCCAAAGTCTTGAGCAATTCTTGTTGTAAGCCTGACTCACGTTACCCTAGGGACTCAAAGAACAGGAGTTAATCTTCACATTTTCTTAATCGCTCTCAAGACTTTTAAGGGTCTGACTCAACATTTTAATGCCTTCAGTTGGCAATACTGCATATACATTACATGTGTCACACCATCCATCTGCCAGTAAGCAAAATCCTTACGAAATGTCCAATTAGATACTACTCAAGTGTTTCTAATAGACAATTTTATATTTCTTTTAGAAAAAACGTCCAAATGCAATGCCAAAGAAATCACATCATTGCACTAGTCACAGCAACAGAAAATGAATTCCTCCTTATCCTGACTAAAAACAATTAGTAAAATCTACTTCCTACACAGTCGTGCATGCAAAATCTAAACACAAATGAACTACTTCATACTTCTGAAGTCAGCAGCCTACAAAACAGAAGGTGTGAGCAGTGAAAACTCACTAAATATCAGTTGTGCTTCCATTCTCTGTACCCCTATCATTAAAATACATGGATAAGATGCAACTTGCAAAGGCTGGTTGCTTTTGAGGGGTCTCCCATGGCACAAGCACAGATCTGTATACCAACCCCTATCTACCAGGGGAACATCACAAGCAACTTGTCTCTGGATGAAGACGTTGGCAAGTGCTACTTGTTACCTCAGCTATTCCCACCCTCGTCAGGTCAGCTGCGTGACAGCAGATTTGTCATGTACTGTATTTCTAAGAAACTCTTGTAAAAGGAAGGGCAGAATGTCTTTGCTCCTGACGTGGGATGGTAACATCTCTATGTTTAAAACTAATGATAAAAATGTGATGTTTTGATTACTCATGCTGACATTTTATCAATTTTGCACTCTAGAGAATGGCCCTAATTTACAGTACTTGTCATCAAGTGATCAAGACAAATTGGAGAACTGTATTCAAAGTAGAAATATCTACAGAAGTAAGTCTGAAAGCAGTTCTGCCCTCTTTAGGTTACCCTAAAATTTGACTATATATTTAAGCCCTACAAGTCACCTCTTCAGTTTTGGCTTTACTTTAGAACCTACCAACAAAACCCTATTATGCTTAAGATAGATTTGATGATCATACCTCAAAACAAATCAGAAACATGTAGTCTGTCAGAACCATTCTCCTCCTCTCTGTGAATCTTGCTATTTTAGCTACATTTAGTCTAGGAAAACCTAAGTAAGGAAAGAAAACAGGGAGTAAAGCCAAAAAGTACTTGGGAGATATATTTATTTCAAGGAGTTTAGAGATCAATAAGTTAAAATACTAGATCTGTAGATTAATAGATTATAATTAAAGACTAGAAAAACATTCACAGAGATTAGAGGCATGAGAAATACACTGCTGCTTTGACAGAAATGTCTGCTGCTCATTTTGCCAGAAACTGAACACATTTATGTCCACACTTTTTGCAGATGTTAAAATACACTCTGGCGTCACAGTGAAATATCCACAGGAACACACTGTGTAATTCAATGCTTTAATACCTGGATTACTTTCCCCTGAAGTAGATCCAGTATCCTGTTAGCAGTGAGAAAGGTATTCTCAATGTAAACTTCCTCTGCCATTTTTTTTCTGGTAGAAATGTCTGAACTTACCCCGCACTCCTTGGCAGACACTGTTAAAGGTTTCTATGAGTGCCAGGATTTATCAATTTGCATCTCATGAATTTCCTTCCTTTTTAACACTGTTAGCCACGCTACATGATGTTATCAACCAATGACATACTGAAGGAACAGGACGCACTTCTTTCTAAAAAACAAAATACACATTTCTTCTGATTTTTTCTTTTCATCTTTGGACACATGTTTACATTTCACTGATTGTACTCAGTTTGCAACAATCTCGAGCCTCAATGCAAGAAAAAGTCAGCTGTTACACAGATTAGAAAGGCAAAATACACAATGCATGCCATAGAGAGGATGTGTTGAGTTAGATCTTGCAAGCATCCACATCTGCCTCTTAGTCATTGCTAATAACATTTTCCCAAGGCAATCTATTCTTCCAACTTTTTGAAGCACAGATTACCAAAATTGAGGTAGAAACAACATTCTGGAGTTTCTATACCATATTTCTCTGGCCGTATGCATATAGTACCTGCATTCATTAATTTCTCACAGAAAAATTGCGCAGCTGTAGAACAAGTTGGCAATCCCTCCAAACACATTGTGTCATAAACAAGTGGGGAAAAAATGACAATGGAAACACATCCAGATTGTACTGATTATCATCACACACATCAAGAAAGCAACACGCTATCAAGAACCATTGTTCCAGAGAAGCTCATTACACTGAGTTGTATTTACACAGAAGAATAAGTAACTTGGCTTGACAATACTATGAAATGCTACCAAATCATATCACAAAGGAGATGCTACAGTACACAAAACAAAGCACAGAAATACACTTCTGGTGCATTTGCTCAGCTAATGGGCCAAGGAGTAGGAAGTGATCAAACACAGCTGGCCAGAGGTTAAGACTTGAGGCTGCCCAAGCTTTGCACAGCTAACTACCACAAAAGAGGTTTGATTTGAGGCTTAATGATATGTAAACATTGCTTCTTTGCTCCCTGAAAAGCTTACATTTCCACTCCTGTATAAATGCTTTTGGGAAATACACAACTGCAGAGGAGCAACGGATAGCTTTCGGGAAACTAAAATACACACAGGTATGTAAAATCCTTAACTCCAATAACCAGCTCCTCAGTGTATTTACCAAATGCCTTGATAACAGTTACAGTGCTAACATGAAAAGCAGTAACAGCTTTTTACTTCCTATTGGCCTTTTATTTCCTCTTGTAACTGCAGGCACTTCTCAGAGTAATGCAGAGCAACCTGACCCCACACTTGTGCCTGACAAGCTCACATTGAACATCTCAGACACAGCAGCAGGCTCCACTCCACTGTTAGCTCACACCAAATGCTGACTGAAACCCCAACACCTGCATGAGCTTTCTTTCAGACTGATGGCATAAAGCATACTTTAAAACCAAAGCACTTTGTGACCAAGTGCTATTATCTCAGTAAAAGATGGCACTATACAGAAGCATGAGCTTTGGAGCAGTGTTAGTTGTTCAGTGGGGTTTGAAAAACACAGCAATGCTACGAAAGGTGATGCGGCAGCTCTGGGTAGATGGCACACGAGGAAGAACTGCACAGCACCACCCAGATTTTCGGAATAGAGGCAAGTCAAATAAAACAACAGAAAACAAGCTGAAGAATGTTAGGGTTACATCTTGTTAAGCTTCTTTGGTCATCTGAAAACACTTCGCTCACACCGTCTCATACTTTTGTAGCCCATTGTCATGTCACTCAAGTACCTCAACACTAACAAAAAAAATCAAAGCAAGCAGACTGCAATTTTCCTTCTCCTTCCCACAGCAAGGGTCAGCTAGCTCTATTCAAAACCCTACACCATGTTTAACATGCTGACACTGCTCACTCTTGAAGACACGTGCAAGAATTTACCTTCAGAGATTTACCAGCTTAAGTATGCACTATAATCACACTAGTATAATTCCCTTGAACACATACACAAAATACACCATTCAGAACCCAGGCACGTGAGCTACAGCTGTGCCAGTTTAAGTCATTGCTGTCCTTCAAGCTGCTTCCTCAGCTCAGCCCCTCCTCTGAAGCACGCCTGCTGGCAAGCATGGCCACATAATACTTGCAAGCCTGCTTCAGTCAGGGTTTTGTGTTTCTCCAGCTAACCTAAGTCATACTGACTGAATCAGGTTAGAAAACATTGATATGAGCAGCTCTACAAACAGCAAGCAGTGAGTGACAAAGAGCTAAGCACAGAAATCCCTTTCATCCGTTCAGATGGCTATGAATCCTGTAAAGAAAATCTGACTAATTAAGGATATTTGAAGAGTTAGAGAAGACAACCATAAATATGGTTGCACTATTAAGCTTCCTTTAGCCACCTAGGATTTGGAATAGTTCAGGGTGAATGTTAGGGCTAAACTGCTAAATTTCTACATACCAAGAACCACGCTCATCCCCAACCTGGTTCAAGTTGCTGCAAGACTCTTGCACTATCTCCAGATAAAAATGAAACCAAAAACCAAACAAGAAATCGAGCAAAAAACAGAAACATCACTCCCACAGGCATGACAATTACAAAAAAAAAAAAAAAAAAAATCAGTTGAAGGAAGAAGTAACAGTAGGGAAGGAGGATGTCAAAGATGCACATTGATGTTACCAAACATAAACAAGTTCTTATAAACTCAGAGATACTGGCCTGGGAGATCACATCAACTGAAAGTGTCAAGAAGTACAAAAAGGTGATACTTTTGAGAAAAGCTTTTTGGTTGTTATAAGCAAGACAGTCTGGAATGTAACCAGTAACAGTTTGGAGGGAATGTTACCATCAAGTCTGTTCACAGCAGGACTGAGCTCACTGGGCCCCTGGAATTTTTACCTGCCTTTTGAGAATCATCACGACCAATCAGTGAGTCAATAATGACAACTGATAACCACTGCAAACAGAAGCCCTCATTGCAACAGTTAAACAGTCAGACAATTACATTTAAATTCTTCATAACTCATCTGGTACTCAGATACAAGCAGTGGAACAAAAATTTCTGATGTCATACACACTAACATTCCTACAGCATAACTGAATAAGGATGGAGTTTCAGGCTGCATTCCAAGACAAGTGTCTCATTAGAGTGTCACAGGAATTTCGTTTCACCTTTATAGAAGATGACAGTGCAAGCACAGAGTGAAACACTTGCAGACTACATTTTGAGGTACTCTGAATCCATTAGATTCAAAACTTCTGTAACGTGCGAAAGACTGAAGCCAGCACTCTTTTTCCATTACAGAAACACAATACAGAGTACCACTGAACACTAACCTTGAGAAATAAGGACCAAATTTGCTTGCATCCATGCAAAACACATGTTCAGCACCATTACATTCAACAGAATCTATACATAAGTTTTTTTAAAGAGCAGTGCCTGAATTGCTAAAAGCAAAGTAATCCCCAACGTCTCAGCAGAAAAACTTACACCAGCTTGGTGCTGAAAAGAGAGAATTTGAGTGTCAATAGTAGATTCCAGATTTGCTTTGCCCTCTTAGACTGTTTTCCATTTGCATTTGAAAAATAATTCCTCCTAGCTACTGTTTATTTACTAACTACCATATTTTGTCTTTTACAAGTATTCCAATGGAAGTGTTGCAAACTAGGCAGGATGATCCAGTGAAGAGGGCACTAGTCTATGAGTTTGGAGTCCAATTTTCTGCCCACTCTTCATCTTGACAAAGAAGAGAACTCAAGCACACAGTTCTACGCTGTGGATGAGGTTTTGATGACATTCAAGATGAGAATATTTCAATCACGTTCTACTGAACATACTGTCAATGCTACAAATGAGTTCTGACTGAATGCCTATTTCCAGAGGGAGTGTGTTAAAGAATGTTTCCTTACTCAGTTTTAAAGACGGTACAAGAAAACAGTGTTACAGAAAAGAGGTTTCTTCCTACGCTGTCAATACTCCCATCTAATGCTATGCATACTTGATCTCAAAAATATTAAGCACAAACAAGACATTTTAAGACAGTCAAAACCACACATTTAAGAAGCAGCCATTATGTTCTTTATTAAGAAAAGTAGTATTTGCCAGTTAAACTGCCATCACTTTATTGACTTTTCCACTTACTTGTAGAAAATGTTCTTTTATAATGGCTCTGGAAATCATTTATAGCCAGGTAGATGTTGTATCACTGGCAAGGCATGCTCTCCTTGGAACTCTGATAGTCTTGCCATGGAAAGAGCTAGCGACATCTTTGCAAAATGCAAAGTAAGCAACTCATCTTTCATTTAAGCAGAGTCATTCTTGAGGCAGATGTCATACCAGCCAAACAGCAAGAAAATCCTTTAACTTAAGCAATCTTTTATAAGTTTCACAAAACGAAGTGCAATTTGTAAGGAAAAATTCCTAAGATACCAGTTACGAACACTCTTCGTGAAATTGTGCAGCCAAAGTCTTATTACTCAAGCTGGAAAGGGTCAAGCTAAAACAAAATCACAACGTCCTGTTGCTAATGCATCTGCTTTTACCTCCCTTTTTAATAGTTCTATGCAGTTCTACGCATTAGCAGACAGAGTGAGGCATCACTGTTCATCTGAAGTAGAGTTTGATTCAATTCCCTAAGCAATTCACGACGCAGTCTATACACATTCTCTGAGAAGAAGTTCCTCATTCCTGCCAAGTAATCCAGCCATCAGAAGATATTCCCCTATTTCAACTCCAGAAGTTGTTTCAATTCTTTTCATCTTCATCTTGTAGCCACATGGCAGAACAGCACTGTCACAGAATACGTATAGTAGGATTCAATCTTTATTAATAGCTTCAGTAGATTGCTCGAGGATTTTTAGTACTGTAGTAGGCTTCACATGCAGCTACATAAGCAGATTCTGGGAAGAAATCATCATGGTATTCGGCTAAAAACCTAAGTGAAAGCACACACAAAGAAAACAATGAAAAAACAGGACACAAAACATTTGAAAGAAGCAGTTTTCAATTCAGTTTTTAAGCTCAGCAGATCTTCAGCCCACAAATTACTAGTGATTACATTTTGAAACCTGTCACACAAAAGGTTTGCCCGTTTTTATTTATGTCTAAGTTCTACACAGTAAGAAACCTCATTTTGAGAAAACTATTCTCAAATTCAAGAGCGTGAAAAGTTTTGCTAAAGCTCCGCAATAGAAATCCACAAGCTGCACTCTTTCCTAAGTGCATCTTCCAAGAAAACAAGTGAAAAGGTGCTCCTCCAACTTCTGTCAGTCACATGCTCAGTTTAGCAGCTTCACTTAGCAAAAACTCAAGCATTTTAGTATCACCATGTCAGTATCTTAACTGGCCAATAACCAGTAGGTCCAACTCTATCCTTTAAGGCAAGTAAAACTATGATTTGTTCTTTCACATGTCTGTGCATTTGGGATCCCCACCCCTCTAGCACTCTTGATTTACTTATGTCTTCCAACAACAAATACATATCTTTTGCAAATCCTGTTCCCTAATTCCAAATCTCTCCAGTCTGTCCTTCAACTATTATTCCCACAGCCGAGCACTCCATTTTTTTTTATCAGGTCTGCTAAGATACAACTATTTCCTGGCTCAGTACAGAAGATGAACCCTGTTGTCTGTAACACTGCTAAGAAACAGATAAAACAGCACCCTGGTCCTTTCTTTACATTCAGATAGGTGCGTTATGCAAACGGGGGGACAAGGGCAAAACAGTTCTTAAACCCTGATGCACGCAAACAAACTTTACTTCAATAAAAAAACAGACGTTTCAAAAACATCTGGATATTACACATCAGCATCCATAAAAATGGAGAACGTGTAGCTAATACTTCTGCCAAGTAAGTGTAGGAAGTAATGAAAACAACAGGGAACAATGTCACCTGCACAATCTGGTTCTTGAGACCCACCAGCTAAGCAGGTGGCTCACCTACTGGAAGCTGGAACTATGAGCTTTGCATCACCAACTCTGAACTAACATACCCAATAAAAAAAGAACTGCGAGTGCAATTAAAACCATAGCATTTCTCCAACATAATTTGCTACTCTGCCTAACCTAGACACATCTTTTGATCTTAAAGGCAAAGTACCGAAGAATACTGACAAGATTACTGTAAGAGTCTTCTACAAGGCAAAGAAAACTTAAAATAAGAATATATTAATCGCTGAGAGCTCATACAAAAAGGTTACAGCACAAAAATGAAGATAAATGATAACGTTTGATTCTCCCTCCCCCATCCTTCTACTAAAGCATGGTCACCACACAATAGTAAAAGCAGAGGTATACCTGGTTATATCCTACTAATTCTAGGAAAAGCAACGAGACATAAAAATAATTGGCTCATTCTAAACTTGTATGTGCCACCATTTGTTAAGAAGGCACTTTGTCAGTATCTGTTCTTTCTTTTATCCTAAGAACTCAGTAATTAACACTACAGAGGGACCCAGGCTAGTTCATGGTATGAAACATAAAGGTTAAGACATGCAAGTGTACCGACTGTCCAGCAGCTCACTTTCAGAAGATGAAATGGGGGGGTTATTTTTGCTTAGACATTACCCAAGGAATTAATCAGCAGTCTTCATTATGTGACTAATAACAGCACCTGAAGAAGAACCTAGTTTCTGGCAACATTCAGCTGCTGTAGTTACTGCCAAGAAGGGAAAAAGATGTCCCTTGTATTTAAAGCAAGGACCTAACTCGCTCTGCCACGAACTGACACCACATGAGCTATCATAACAAATGAGAGCTATGGTTCTACACAGTCCTCATTCACAAAATCCTGCATCTGTCAAATACTTCAGCTTCTCTTTTTATTAGTATTCCTGCTATGCTAAGTTTCTCATTGGTTCTAACAGCAGCTTTGAACTTAAAAGCAGAAAGCAAACAATTATGCTATACAGTTTTGAGAGTTCGTTTAATAAATGTATCTATATGGAAGTCAAACCAATAAAACACCATTTTAATATTAAAGTATGGTTACAGCTGCATTAAACTAAATTCTTTCTCACAGAAATAAAGGCATATTTAAATAGACAAAATGAAAACAGCAGTGAAGAATTTCTCCCCTAAATGAACAAGTTGAAGTCAATCAATGCAACAGAGTACTGATCCAAAATGGTTAAAAGGTAGAAAGATAAAAAAAAAAAAAGCCTAGATTAGAGCCACTAATACTTGATTAACACACTGTTTGAACCATATTACTCAGTGATTTATTATCCCAAGTCACTAAATGCAGTCACCATCTACTTTTCTAGGCATACAAGGCCATAAATTGCCATTTTATAAAATAATTCTTTCGTAAGATGCAGAAAGACTCCGCAGAAAATGATCCATAGAAAAACAATTCACACAGTCAGACCTTCCTCATCTTCACAGAAGCACGCTGTTTTATTCGCACTACACACACACCCCTTACTCTAGGAAAACTTCTACCAAAGGGTACTGAAATCAGAGCAATTTAAAGTTCACTTTTTCTTAAGTTTATTGCTGATAAATGGCACCGTGACTCAAGCCGAAATGACAGCTGGTAATGCTGAGAAATTTTAGCTGAGAAGTTTGTGGCATGCCTTCAAGTCCAAAAAGGGAAAAGAAAACAAGAGCAGATACAAATTGCTTCTGTACAGAAAGTGGTAGGAAACAGACAAAAGAACACAAGGTCAACTTTTGCCCCTTGACTACCTGTATAAAAATAGCAACTGCCCTTCTGCAGCAGCTTTCTATCCACACAGTGCAAGAAAAAGGCATCGAAATATTGGGAGTCCCAAAACTCACAGCTATTAGATATTTTACTAATGCTCTGCTCTTGGAAAGCTGAAGTAGCACAAAGATCAGTTACACTGAACCTCCAATTTGTGAGCCAAGATTCAGACACAGAGGGCACAGTACTAACTTAGTAGAGTCAAAACGTCCTGCTACAGATCAGAAAACACACTGCTATTTATCTTTTCAGAAACTGCTTCAATACTTTTCCTTTACAGTCTGGGAAAATAAAGATCACCTGCTTCTACATTCCTATATTTTATACAGAGCTTAAATCTGAACAGTGAAATTGCTTTCTAGTTCTGAGACACATCATGCACACATACTTCTTAACGTAAGGCTGAACACTTATTTTGCTGAGCATCCACCAAAACAACACTTACAGTTTCCCCTTGTGTTCAGAAATGGATGTCATGACATAACTCTATTTCCCTCTCTACCACAGATTCCTAGAAAAGCAACACTTCGGAAAGGAATAGGAGAAAATAGATGCCAGAGCAACCTAGTTTAAAGAATTCTTATGTTCTGCACTTCAAACGAGGCAGCCCATTAGCAAGTTTACCTCAGGTGACTCCAAAGCAATAGCCTCACAAACATGCCACCATCTGGCTGTGAGTTATACGGGCAGATCTACCGAGAAGAGGCACAGAACTATCATCACCCACATTAAAAGGCCACTTGGCATGTATGTCAGGAACATTTATCAGCAAGGTCACTGAATTAGTATGAGCTCTAGGAGCATCATCTGGGACCAAAAATATTCTTGTCCTGGCAGCCTCAACACTTGAACAATTTTTGCATAAAGAAAACAAATCCTCCAGATGTCAGCTACCAACACATGAACAAGGTGAGGGACTGCCTGAAAGGTATGAACATTCCACATAAAAGAAATCCTTTTACTTTATATTAAATATAATAAAGATTAGTACAGATTTAATATTATTTTAATCCTCAGCAATAGTGGTACGATTCACAGATACATAACATACAAAACAGAAGAAAGGAAGTATTTACAGGAAGGTAACATCTTGCACACTTCAGCTACAGCTCTGAGTTCTAGAAAGTAAGCAGGTGCCCCCAGAGAGATCAGCAGCTTCAGCCAAATACTGTCTGAAAGGCATATGTAATGATCTGAAGAAATCTACTGGAAAAGCATGATGACTCATGGAGCTCAGACCCATCTCTTCAAAATAAATGTCTTTTTCAGATTAAGAAGCTGTCTCCTCTCTCTCCCTGACCACTATTGAAAGGCACCATTTTAAGCCTAAAACACTTAGTTCCACACAAGGGTTTATGTTAACAACAGTCTCCTTGTCCCTGTCAGCTGGGTGCTTCTAGGGTGCTCCAGCAAACTTTAGATGCTTATTCTGATATCCAGCATCACAAGAAACCAGCAGGTATGCTGAGCTGACTAGATTCTTCAGACCAGCCAGATGGAGCAGAATAAGAGACTCCAGAAAATAAAAGATTCTACAGTATGAGGCTCTTACTGACTTAAAAGCCATAAAGGTGCCAAAGTCTGACAGGAACTGCAATGGCAATTAGCTTTCTAGCCACCCAATGAGTACACCAAACCTAAAATGCAAATATGTGCCTTATCATTTCAGAACAATACTCACACTTTCACTGTACAAGCACAGCCCCCTCACTGCAGTTTTTCAGAACTTTAAAGCTACAACCAAGTAAGGGAACATTTAATGATTATTATTTTTGAAACCTCTACCTGGCCAGTGACACTCAGAACTTTGATTCTATCACATTTAAGATGCAATTCATTTAAGCTTCCTAATATGCCACAATTGCTGTACTGCATGAGTAGTTTTTAATCAAGTAACCAACTCATCCAAGAACTGACAAGCAAACAGAGGAGTGCTAATTAACAGGAGAAAAACCAGCAAATCATATACTTGGACCTTTCAAAGAGGATCGTTTTCAATCTGTTGTCACCTTGCAACATTAAGCCATAATGAGATGAAACTCAGACACAAGCAGCTTTACATAAAGATGTTCTGTTTTGCTCACCATGTGCAGTATTCCATTTTTTCTTTCTCAGAAAGCCGCAAATAACCTCTCATTAATTGCACGTCAGCACAGACTAGTGGCCATAATTTACCACTGCAATTAAGTATGCTATGCTCAAGAAACATTGAGATACCAAGAACAGAGGTCTATTTTTAAGGTTACTTTTAACAGCTCATAATCCTTCTAGTAAGGGTTTCTGGCTTTGCAGAGCTCTGCAGTTTGGTCACTTTCTCCATGGCCCCCTCCTCACATCAAACTCAACAACCCTTTCCATCCACGGGGCAGATTCACACAATAAGTAAAAGCAGGTTATAAAACATCCAAAGTAAAAATGAAGAATCAACTTACAGGACATACTGAGTTTGAGAGATCAGCGGGTTTCAACGAAACCAAAGTAATTAACAATTAATTATTTTAGAATCTGGAAAACTATGTGGTAGCACTCTTTGTTTCAGGAAAGTAGAAACACCTACACCACTCCAAACCACAAACTACACAGACAGAAATTACCTAGTCTGAAAACAATGGACAGGTTACAGCCTCCTAACCCTTAAGCATCTACTGCTGGACAGAAGTCCTGGGAGAACAGTTTTGCAAGTCAATGCTGCATTCAAGTAAATGGAAACAGGGAAACAAACTGGCACATTCTTGCCTACTGTTTAAGCAGCATCTGGAGGTATGCTAAGCAACTCACAATAAAGTCAATAAGATGTGTTGTTGTGCATGACAAGTATTTTATTATGAGAACGACTGAAGTTACGGAATTAGTTAAAAGGCAAGACTTTATAACTAGTACGTGGCAGGGAGATTTAATCAAGTGCTCTTTGCTAATAACATTACTAGTTAGCAGGCACTGCACTAGCTTTCACTGTTTGCTCCTGAAGACTAAATTCCAATTAAGAAATATTCTGAAACCAACTAGCAATTAGGTCCCCCTTTTGGGCTCCTGCCCTTCTATGGGTATTAATAATTTCAGGACCGTACAGTTCGACGTAAAGACTGAGGCTGTCATTTAATTGGAAAAAAGTTTTCTTTACTTCTGCAAATCCTGCAATTGAGAAAGCAATTTTTATCTTCTCCATGAAGAAGTGTTCATTAAATACACTTACAGAATGCTGCACTATGCACAAAAGCACAGCCTCTATTTAAAATGAAACTCAAAGATGAATTACATATACTAAAAAAAAAAATGCAGTCTGGAAAACTGAGATCAATCTTGACTAGCAGCAATCTGAGAAATTACTGAAAAATATTACTGACATAGCATCTCAAAGTGAATTTAATGCATCTATCAAGTACTGAGTAAACTCAATCAAGCCAGCTTCCAGACAAAGTGGTGTATTAAACAAGTCTCAGTTTCTAAGCCCACATGAGATTAATTGTATAAATGTTAAATGAAACTGTAAATTTTAGCAGCATAATCATAACTCAGAATGAAATCAGTAGCTAAGCCAAAACTGAATCAGCTGTGTATCACATTGAAGTTTTAACAAAGTGAATAAACTGCTCTGCTTGGAGTACTCTGCGTAGAATTCAAGGAAGGTTCGGGAACAGTTTTATTAATGCTAACAGGCAGCTTCAATCCCTTTTCTGCTATTAGAAAAATAAAGAAAGAGTACTTCAAGCTTGACAGTGCAGAGTAATCCACTGTAAGAAATTAGGCAATCTGAAGTAAAGTGGCTATTTAATGCATGCAGACTGAGTAATGCTGTTCTTGTATAAAAAAAAAACCAAGCACAACTATGTCATAGCAGAACCAAAAAATATTCTTAGTAAGTACCCACTCACCCCCTTTTCCCATAAAGGAAAATAAAGGGAAATTTGAGGAAAAAATTAGTACAAGATACCATCTCAATTTTTTCCTCCTGGAATGAGAAGCAGGAAACATAGAAATATTTGTTAAAAAAATCAAGTCTGAGATTTCTAGAAAGGTTAGTTACTTAACCAGTAACATATGGGAAAGAAAAACACCAAAAAGAAAGATGATTAAAAGCACTAGAAATAGATTGTTAAAAAAATGAATTGATATCCACTGCTTTCTATGTAGCATATATAAATTTACAATTATCATATCTAGTAAGAAACTGATTTTAAGAACATTTCTGATAGACCTATGTAAAATCAAACACTTCCTACAGCAGGAACTGCAATTTTGAGCATCTTTCAGAAACATTCTCAGTTTGATAATTTCTGAGTTACAGAAAACTTTTCAGTATAGAAACCATAAGAACAGCATCACCAAAACATCCACAACAGCTTAGAAAGTGCTGTGAAACTACAGGCAATCCTCAGATACTTTCATGTATCAGATCAGATAAGCAATATCCACATGCTCATTCAAGGGTAGGGGGGACAGGGGTGTCATTCTGGTTTAATTGCAATTCAGCCTTAAGCACCAAATGCCCCGCAGCACTGGAGCACAGCTCTGGCTGTTCTCCACAAGGAATCCAGTTTGTGCATTCTGAGACCAGTGTGCGATGCAATACAAAGCACAGTAAGCAAGAACTAATGGGAGATTTGCTCCAAAAGCACAGCATTACCTGACATAAAAACGCTTATGTGGAAACACTCATTTTCTCCTACTTCTAGATAGATAGGCACTTGAACAAGATGATCAGATGGAAGAATACAGTATACTTGGATGCTGCCAGTAAAAATTTAATCACTTCCCTACTTGTATGTGGGAGCATGTTTCCTCCTTTTATCCTATCCCACTCCACTTCTGCTTATCCATGTAACAGGATAAGAACATTTAAGACGTTAGAGTTACTTCTATGTCAGAGCACGTCTTATCAGAACAAGAATCACAGAATCATAGGGGTTGGAATGGACCTCAAGAGATCGAGTCCAAACCCCCTGCCAAAGCAGCTCCCTACATGGTAAGAACAGATCTGAAAAACTCATCTGATCAACAGCAAATGAAGCATCTTAACTAACATTCACTATGAGCAAAGATGCCTACTACCTACCCTCCAAAACAAAGCATTAATGTCATCCTGTTGAACATCACAATATTGAGTACTAATAAGAACTTGACCAAACAAATGTAAGAAGGAATCAATGAAACTTAATTATTCAAGAGAAAACTTACATGTATAAACTTTGACATTTGAAATACCTATTTTCATTAAACACCTAAAAAGAAAGCACCTCGAAGTTTTCATGAGGATCATCAGCCCTTCTTGATCAAATAAGAGGTCTGATATCCTAGAGGCATGTTACATTATTCAGTAAAGTATCTGACCAGTGCTGAATCAGAAGTCACGTATTTATTCCAAATGTTTACCATTTACAGCACTACCTTAAAAGTTTTCTCTGGAAAAATCTGTTTTTTAATGTGCTGACATCCTGGAATGATTAAATCTATGTAACAGTGCAGTCATTACTACTGTGGTAGATTATGTCACAATTACCTTAGAAACATTTCGAAGTGTTTTACTAAAGCCTTGAGGTTTTTGTCAGGAAAGCACATCTTCCCCAGTATTTCTGGTAGCTTTACTGTAAAGAAGAAAAGCAACATTTACACTTAGGGAAAAAAAAAAAAAAGCTATTTCTAATCACATTTATCCACAGTGTAGAAAAGACTGTAAGAATCTTATTTTACTGCAGCCTCCAGTTCTCACTGAAAGATGCTCAATTATCTTCCCAATTTTTTTTTATAACAAACATGCTCAGAAAGCAGATTCTGCTTGGTTTAATTATGTTTGATAATGTATTGGAAGCAACACCTCTTCACCTTTTTCTGTTAAATGCTTAGAGGCAGCAAAAGAAAACTGAAATAATGAACAACATTCTAAGTCATAAACAGATGAAAATTTACATTTCTCCAAAAATAAAACTGAGATAAAGCAAACAAAAGCAAAATAAAAATCACAAACTGTCAACTTAAAAGAAAGAAAAAGCTATTCTGATTCCATGGAGGTTTACCAAACATGCGTAGCAAATGTTGAGATCCATAAATGTATGATGGAGGTGGCGGTTGATCACTTGGTGGATAGTTCTCTGGCATCAGTTTCCAGGACAAAACCTGAACATAAAACATGAAAACGTTGGTTATGAGAATTATAACATCATAATGAATTCAGCCTGTATAGAACTGCAAAACTTGAGACAAAAATAAATAATCTAATTTAAACGATCCCTTTTCTCATGCAGCCTTACTCCAAGGTCCACTATACCTTTAAAGACTGAATCTAGGACAATAAGAAAAGAACTGTTACCTCATTCAATTCATTGTTCCTTCTACCTTCGAAGCCGGTAAAAACTGCACTCCCCTCTTTGCTAGGAGTCAGAGTTATAGGTGAAGATGATCCACTATGAACAGGGGTTTCTTCAAAAGAGAAACAAATTACATATGAGAATCTGTTTTGTGAAACAGCATATTCAAAGTATTACATCACCAGAATTCAGTAAATTCTGTCTCATTTAGTTCACAACTCACATGACATCAGAAAGGAACAGGACTCATTCTTGTTTAGAGTAACCATTATAACAGCAAAACCTACTTTTCTCCAGGTGCAGGAAGAGCTTTGGCATAGAAGTTGGGGTGTCAAGATGCCGCCGTTTAGGCTGTGGGGAAGCACTACTCTCAGATAACCTGTCAGAGTTAGAGGTATGCCGAGTAGAACGCCTCAGGGACTGCAGAATTTCAGGTTCAGCCTTCCGCCTCTTTGGTGTGGCTGGCTCTGCCGTCGCAGGCTGGCTGTCTGTTGACTGAGGCGTTGGTGGATTCAGTAGAGGAGGGCTTGGAGAAAGCTCCTCCTGATTTCTAGGAAACAAACACAACCACAGAGCTGAAGAGATCAGGAGGCCTTTCCTCGAAACAGCACGTCTCGTTAATCTCGTTAATACTTATTTGAATTAAGAGCCTGCTCTCAAGAACGAGCAAAGTAATGAGAGCTTATTTTAAATAATAGTTTCCAGAAGCATGCTTACTTTAAAGGTTAATGAACACAAATTAAAAATCAAAATGCAACTTCACAAAGTTGCAGTGCAAATCCAGTCGGTACAAACCCTTTTTTGGAGCTCACCAGAAACTCACAACTAGTATTCTGAATTCAGGCAAGTAATTCAGGGAGCAGTTAGACAGTTTATCAAGACGACCATTTTTAAGCCAAACCATATGAGAAATCATAGCATTTTAAATGTGTAACCACTTTCTACTGCATTTTCCTCATGAGATAAGCCATATTAGACTCTTCGTAACCGACATACCTGTTAGTATTTGTTGAGTTCTCTTTGATGGGAAGAAAGAACTTTGATGAAGTCACCTTCTTAAATTGAGCTTGTTCATAAGGATACAGCAAAATTAAAGGAAGCGTAAAGTCAAAGGTTATTCTCAGCCCATCCACCATCTCCTTACACAGCTCAACACTACAGAGAAAAGAAGAAAGAGGGATTTCAAAAGGTGCACATCAAACTTTCCTGTCGTTCATGACGTGTATGTAAGGGGAAAAAAACTCCTACATCTTTACCATGACATGCCGTTTTCATCCCTTTGTAATAAGCAATTAAAAGCACACCAAGTTTACCGTGCTCTTATAAATAAGTCATCCCTGCCTAGAAGCCACATGCAGGATTTGAACTACAGCAGCTAAGATGCAATTAAGGCTATTCTTTGGAGATCTCCACTAAATCAAGAAAAACATACATTTCCATTGGCACAGATCAGTTTCCAGCAGGTTGCTCCTAGTATCCACTAGCACTACATTTAGAGGCTACAAGGAATTTCTGATTTACACAAGTCAGTGTAAATCAGATTTAAAACAGTCATGCTGTCAGGTGAAGGGCAGAGACAAGAAACATGAACTCAGACATCTAGGCCACCTCCAGCACCTCTCGTATCTGTGAAGGATGAGGGCAATCACTTCTCAGTTCTCAAGTGCATATATACGCATATGGTACAATCAAATAACATTATTAAAGAGATCCATGTTAGAAATTCTCTATCTCCCACTGAATCTGCTTAAACTATAAAAAAACCACTACTACCTATCAGTTGTGTCAGAGCAGCACCATGTGCAGAAATTCTACCAAAGATCGGTCCTCTGTCCAGCAAGGACAGCACTACAGCATTATCAGCACAAGCTCACCTATTAAACTGCTCACTGAAGTTCTGAAATCGTGATCATTTCCCCTATTGAACCATTTTTAGTAAGTCACAAATGTACACCTTTTAAAATCCTAAGGTAAACACAACCTTTCATTCATATTCCTTGTATCTCATTTTACCTCTTTGTAAAATAATCTCCTAAACAAGAAAGTGCGACTAATCCGTCCTATAATTAATGGTATCAACTAAGTGAAGCACTCATGCAGACCAAGATACTCCAGGAAATAGCATTGTTATGCAGCGCTGAAAAAAAAAAATCTTGACTTTCATTATGTTCTATGGTTGTTAAAACACAAAATTTCACATCAGTGTGGACTTAAAGGAACAGCCTCACTTAATACTGAAAATCCTCATAAAAGAACACTGCAAATATGCAGACTTAACATGTTACATGTGCAGACTGGAAAAGGACCACACAAAAAACATACAAAGATATAACCTATTTTAATAAGCAGTATTGGTGCGGCTACAAACATTCAGTTTCCCTGCATTCTGACTCTAAAATTTAAGAATTCTTCCTGTGACTGTAGACTGAAGATTACTTACTTCTTCTCTGGAGGCACATAATGAAGATTCATATTAGCATGTGGAGTCATCTGGTGGTGCCGAGACCTTTCATTGGCTGAAAATGCAGCATTAATAGCAAAATGTTTCACATACGACTCCAGGATGGTTATTATATTTGTCTGGCATGGAAGCTTCACAAGCTGAAAAAGAAATAAACTGATGCCTCACAAAAACATTAAGTAAATGTTACCATCTAGAATGGGAGCTAATGAATTTGAGTTCTTTTTAAGACTCTAACTTGAAAGTAACTTCATGTAATTTCAACCCCTAAACTACCTTTTCAACTGTTTGTAAATATTTAGAAGAAAATAGTCAGGTGAACAAGAGCAAAACATTTCCAGCTTTAAAGAACCTGCACTCCGAAACAAGCTGGGTACATAAATGTCACACCCTTAAGTAGAATGAAAACTCACTGTTTTAACTACATAGAAGTCTGCTCTCTGCTTTTTGTTCTTCATTGTGCTAAGCTTACTTTTGCAACAAAGCTCAAAAAAGGGGGCTGCCATATATAAGTGTATTTGACCCCCACCCCATGCATGTTTATTTCACTGCTTATTTCATACCCGTTTTCTTCTATTAATATAGTAACAGTCTTCTTCAAGCTTCTTCTTCAAGACTTCGGGAATTTCTATGTTTATTGCTCTTTCTTCCATCTCCCTTTTTGAATGAGTGTCTTGATCTTCTTTCTACAAGAGACCGGTGCAAGACAATACATTGTATTTATTAATGTTAGATGAAGTTCTTTTTCCACACATTCTTCGACACTCAGTGAAGTTATGACACACAAGTAAAACTGCATTATTTTCATAATGATAATTAAGTTTATACTAACACCTACAAAAGCAAACAAACTAGTTTGTTTTCTCTACATAAGTTTTGCATTGCAAGGGAGAAATTAAGAAGCAAATGTGTATTTTCAGATTCCTATCAACATTTTACAGATGATGCCACATTGTAGCTTTCAAAAACTCAACTACAGTTGACAACTTTTCTTTCTGAAATTATACATTTAAACTCCAGCTAAATCACAGAATCAGAATGCTTTGGGTTGGAAGGTACCTCTACAATCATGCAGTTCCAACCCACTACTATAGGCAGGGACACCTCCCACTAGACCAGGCTGCTCGCAGCCCCATACTGTCTGCCCTTGAACACCTCCAGGGAGGAGACATCCACAGCCTCTCTGAGCTCCCTGATTCTAACAGAATCACTACCCCCAACTTGCTGGTCATGCTTCTCTCAGTCCAGTTCAGGAAATGGCTGATGCTGTAACTCTTAAAAGGCCACCAAGTTTGTCAGGCATGACTTCCCCTTGGTGAAGCCATGTTGGTTACCACCAGTCACCTCATCTTTATTTTCCATTTGCCTAAATAGGACTTTCAGGAGGATCTGTTCTGTGATCTTGCCAAGCACAGGGATGAAACTGACTGGCTTATAGTTCCCCGTACCTTTTTTTTCCCCCTTCTTGAAAATGGGAGTAACGTCTCCCCTTTTCCAATTGGTGAGAGCTTAACTAGACTGCCATGATCTTTCAAATATGATGGATAGTGGCTTGACAACTTCAGCCACCGGTTCCCTCAGAAGCCATAGATGGATCCTGCTGGGTCCCACGGACTTGGGCACCTTCAGGTTTTCAGACGGTCTTGAACCTGTTCTTCCTACAGCAGGCAGATCTTCCTTCTCCAAGTTCTTACCTTTGCTTTCTGGAGCTTGGGCAATCTGGCTAGAGCCCTTACTGGTGAAGACCAAACCAAAGAAGTCACTGAACCCCTCCACTTTCTCCATATCCTTTGTGACCAGCTCTCCAATTTCCTACCACCGAGAGCCTACGTCTTCCCAGCCTTCTTTTAATCACTGATAGACCTGTAGAATTTCTTCTTGCTCCCCTTTATGCCCCTGGCCAGATTTAATTCTATCAAGGTTTTAGCTTTCATACCCTATATAAAAGCCACCAGCTGTGGTGTACACATTCTTCTCTTCAATTCCTCCAGCATTTTAAACACTGATTTTTAAATTAAAGTCAAGGAGACAACATACCATTTCTGTTCTCTCTTCTATGTCACTTTCTTCACTTTTTATTTCTTCATCTGTTCCTTCATCACTGTCATCAGAAGAACTACTTACAGCTGTGTAAAAGATTTCAGATATTTTTTACATTATTACACTGCACAGGTTTCAGGCCTAAATTAAAAAATAGCAACTTGTTACATTTAATGTTATTAGAATTTGCCATTCTTACTAAGCACACAATAAGCTTCATGAAAATGGAAGCAAGAAGTTAACAGGAAATACTTTTGCACCCCTTCTAAATGAAACACACTCAGTTCAAAAGGCCTCCTTAAACTGCTCTATACACACAGATATTTCCAATTTATAATGCAACTTCCCTTCTGAATACAGGGTTAATATACTAAATCAATCAATTATGCAAACAGGAGATTGCCAGAACATCAACTGAGTGCCAATGCTCTTGATGGTTTCCAGGTTACAAAGAAAAGTGAATTGGAAGAGAAGACTTAAGAGTGAAAACAAGTAGTCAAATTAGAAGAAAATCTTATTAACATTCTCCCCAGGAACATTAGCAAGGAAAGCATGTAATTTCTTTACACCACAGAAGAAAAACTAGGGGCTTCTTGCACTTAGTAAAAAACAGTAAATATTAAACAAAACTGCATTAAACTCTGGTATCACTGATGGGAAGAATTGAGTTGACATAAGGAAGTCTCTGGAACACAAGAAATGCGGTACCTTAGCCTAAGAGATGGTTAACATGAAACACTGTGCTCACTCTTCATACAACTGCCTCAGTATAGTTCCATGACAGTCGCATCATTTTAAGAGCAAGTTACAGTGCTCACTGTACCCCTAGCTCAAAGTTAAAGACAACATGCTAGCTACTAAAGAATAAAAAGTAACTCACTTTTTTCACTATTGTGATCATTTTCCTCAGCAGGAAGGCTTTTTAAAACAGAGTCAACACCAGGCAACCTGCAACGTCTCTTCTTTCTTCCTTTTCTTCTCCTGCAGAGCATAAAACAGTTCACTTAAACTTGGCCAGTCTTGTTTAATTTGTTTATCTCAGCTAACATCTCGACATGAAAGCACACAGGATGTGTATCACAGAATCATGGGGGTTGGAAGGGACCTCAAGAGATCAAGTCCAACCCCGCTGCCAAAGCAGGTTCCCTACACCAGGGAATGCAGGGGTGTGTATGTCTGGGTTATTCTCATGAATTAACACTGAAATGATTTGGACAATGCTCATTTTAGAGTAAATACCTTCATTACCTTGTGTCTGTGTTCTCAAGCAGAACTTCAAGCCATGGTTAACTGATATTAAATCACTACCTTTGTCTCAAAAATACCTCAGGCCTTCCTAATCTAATTCTCAAGTACATTTCTTTGAGAAGATGTAGATCCAAAAAAAAGAAGGCATTTCACAACAATAGTTAAGAACAGTGTATAATTATTAAACAGACAACACTTAAACCTACACGTTCAGTAAAAACACGTAGGTTTGTACGTGTTGAAAGAGTATCTCCCTAGAACACACTGACTGAACAGGTATGTACCATCTACGGCATGAGCTTAGAGATCAAACTCACTCACAGACACTTAAAGCAGCTGTTTGAATCTGAAAATGAACCTCTGATTCATCTTGAGATCGAAGGTATTACTTACATGCGAGCCACAGCCTTCCGCGCCAATTTACGCTGTAATCTGCGATTTTCGTCAGTATCACGAAGGACATGATCTTCAGCTGCCCATCTATCCCAGCTAAGAAGCAGTCAAGAGAAAACTATTAATGGCTTAAATATATTCCATTCACGTTGCCGGTAAATTAATACATGTTAAATGTAAGAAATTGTATTTTAACATCACTAAGAAGCAACACTGAGCTGCATTCTTCAGCATTTGCATGGTTTCCACACTGACACCGCTGTGTCAAGGCTTGAGAGCTTTTAGACATCACATGGCAGTGCTGCAGCACCAGTACATGCTATAGGCCACGGTCAGAGACTGGCCTCGTTTACTAAGCACAGTAAGCAAACTACTTAGGCTAAGGTTTAATAAAGGACAAAAATCATTTTCTTCAAGGAAACCATGAAGGCACATCATACACAAAATACAGATGTCCAATGAAGTTTAAACTGACAGTTATCAAACTGATCCATTGATATTTAGATACAAACCAACCAGTCAACAGCATGCAGATACATTAAAAGCATTCACAGACTATAGATATTCATACAAACATTAGTTCCTTGATATTCTATATAATGACTTTATCTGGGAAAAAAAAACGAAAGGAAGACATGAAAGAACCAAAACTAGCTATACAGGTTCTTACCTTCTGTTCCAACCGTTAAAATGGATTAGATATTCTGGAATCTTTCTGCCTTTCTCATCTTTACCAACAATAATATCGACAATCTGAAATAAACAGCGAACAGCACTTATCATAAAGCTTGAAAATGACCTTTTGAATATTTAAAGAATACATACACTCAAAATGTTAAAAACACCTAGAATTTTGTGACTGACTGTGTATATGAGGAAAATATATCGATTACATTAATGGTGGGCAGAAGTTGGTTTTTCGTTGGGCACTTCTGAAGTGCTGCTGCGCAGATGCACTACATTTGGGCAAGTAACATTTTCTCCCTTGTGCTCGTCGCCTCTTGAGGAGGCAACAGCATTATATGTAAACCTCAGAAACACCATTCCCTTGAGCACAGAATCTAGCTACTGAAGCACTAAAATGTTTTATACGGGAGCTTTTATTCCTTCCTCTTTCACTTAAGCCAAGTGACAGAATCACAGAAAGGTTTGGGTTGAAAACGACCTCAAAGACTGTAGTTTCAGCCCCAAAAACCATCCTCTCAAGCATCCATAGGTTTATTTTGACCAAGCGTGCCGAAGTGGAACCAAAAAACATCATTTATGCCAGAGGCGTTTTCTGAACAATTGCTTGGAGAGGAGCGCTTTCTTCATCTTTCTCTCAATAGTAAGACACACAGACTCACTGCATTAAATACTCTTGCTTTTTGTCTGTTTCAGAAAACAGAAAGCTGGTATCTTAAAAAAGCACAGACAGACAGACAAAAGAGAAATACACTTCACAATGGATCATTAGGATCAACAGGACTATCGAGAACAAAGGAATAATTCCAACCTCATGTGAACGGGCACACCACTTCAAGGTGCAGCCAGCAGGCAGGCCGTGGGAATGTTTAATCTGGGGGGTCCAGAATTTAAGGAATTGCTGAGACCAGCAGAGCTTTGCTTGAGCTCAGGGTATTTGAAAGTAAAGATAAGGCACTACTACATTTCTGCCCTGAGGCTGCCTCAAGGGCCCGCAGTTACGATGGCTGGGATGGTTAGAACATAACACGTGCAGAAACACAAGGACACCTCAAATTACCACAGGAAGCTACAATTCCAGAAGAAAGAAGTTCGGAAAACACTGACCTAGCGAACTCCCAGCACAAAAGCACGAGCCGGTCAAGAGCCCAGCTGTAACACTCCTTTTTTTTTTCCCCTCACTGGGCAAGAAAAAAACACCGGGAAACAACCCCGCACCATACACACTGGCAGTATTGACTATCTGCTATCTGCTAGAGGCAGAAGGAAGCG
The DNA here is from genome assembly GCA_036925125.1 of Oreortyx pictus. Classification (NCBI taxonomy): domain Eukaryota; kingdom Metazoa; phylum Chordata; class Aves; order Galliformes; family Odontophoridae; genus Oreortyx; species Oreortyx pictus. The sequence goes on along the minus strand of JAUPFR010000001.1, from coordinate 67,714,728 downwards.
CGGCCGCTCAGCAGCGCCCAGCCGAGGCCGGGAAGCGGCGTAGCGTCGCCAGCGCGGCCCGGAGGGGCAGCGCCGCTCTCCGCGTCAGCACAACGCGAGGCCCCGGCTCCGCCCGCCTTTGTCAGCGGGGCCCGGCGGGACTCGAGCGGCCGGGCCCAGGGAGCGGCTCTAGGGCTCGGACACGGTGCCGGACCCTCCCCGCTCCGGGCGACCGCTCCCCGCACCCAATGCCAGCGGTGGGGCCGCTCCCCCACCCCGTCCCCTCCCCCGCCCGCGGCCGTCTCCGAGGCGGCGTTCCCCTCCCGCCCCTCCTCCGCCTCCCGCCGCGCGCGCACCCGGAAGCGGAGCGGCGGGAGCGCGCGGCGCACCGACGAAGGAGCGTTAAGGGCGGCCCCGCCTCCCCGCGGGCCGGGGCTGAGGGGGCAGGGCGTGAGCGCGGCCGGTCACCTTAGCATCATAGAGCACTTTGGCCTTGGTGGGGTCGGGCTCGAAGCAGAGAACTCTCTCCCCCCGGTGGAACTTAAATTTCATTCCCCGCGAGGTCATTTGTTCATCATGGCGCAAAGGAGAGCGCCCCGCCCCGCCCGCCGGGGTGGTGCTGCCGCCGGCCCCGCCTTCCCCGGCTCCTCGGGCGGAGGCGGCGGGGGGATGCTGTGAGGAGGTGGGTGCAGGGTGATAAATTCCTTCCCGTCCTAAAGTTACGTATTGGGGGAAAAAAAAAAAAAAAAAGTACAACGACAAAGCATGGGAGCTTGCTGGTAAGATAGCGAAGAGGGAGAAGCACCGGAGCACGCTGCTGCTCAGGTTAAAAAGCAGGCTCAAAAAAATAATCGTAATACGGTTTCGGTTGGAAGGGACCTTTAAGACCGTGCAGTTCCAAGCCCCTGTTATAGGCAGGGACGCCTCCCTCTAGACCATTGCCCAAAGCCCCATCCAGCCTGGCCTTGAATGCTTCCAGGGAGGGGGGCATCCACAGCCTCACTGGGCAACCTGCTCCAGTGTCTAATGTAGATGTGACATTGACTGCAAAAAGTACTATTGAAGTTCGTAAAATTGTTATTAATATTTTTTTTATTTTTATTTTTTAAGGAAAAATGGTGCTGTGCAGCTACAGAACAGCTGCTGTCCAAGAGTTATAATGACAGCAGAGAAAACTGAATAACGCACTTCTGTTCTTATCCTGGCCTCCGACCTGGTATGCCATTGACAGTAGTCACAGCAGGTGATCCTTCTACCATTTCTGTCCAAAACTGCCTTATATTTTGTCCGGTTGTCTCCTTCCTCCCCACTGCTCTTAATTTCCAGATTCTGCTTCTCATTGGTCTCACCTCAGCCTCTCTGTACTCACCATAGCCCCACCCAGCTGCTTTTCTTTTTGACTCACATTTCTTGTTCAGGTTTCCTCTCGAGATAAAGGGCATCTGCTCTTATCTCTCTTAGCCACTTAGCTGTGCATCACCCTTGCCAGCACATCCCCCACTTTGATAAATGCTACTGGAAGATTTTAAAGAACTTAAGACATGGAATGCACTTAACAAAAGTCCATCCAGAGGGAGCTCTGAGAGCACAGAGGTGGCCACACTGAAGAAACATAGACTCCGTGATAGCATTACACAAAAAATGCCTAGATCTACCAGAATGTTAAATACAAGATGTCAATTTTCAGAAGTACCAGGTTCTTCAAGGGAGGATGGGCAAATGGCTGTGCAAAACCAGCGGAAAAAAAAAAAAGCACTTGAAAAGTGGGTGTGTTGTGAACGTGCATATACATACTGCATGTGCAACATTTGTGAAGAGTTGTAGTTACCATGTATAGCATATAAACAAAAGGCCCAATGCAAGATATATCAGGTTTAGCAAAGCTTGAAACAGAGCTCCTTGTTTGCATCTAGCAAGTCCCTTCGAAGTATATATATAAAAATCAAAGTAAAGGGCTGCGGGGCTTCATCAGGTTCAGCTTCTGTGGGGTCAAGGTCCAAAATTCTGAGGAAAGGGACATGGGGTGATTGCTGAGAACTGCCAGTAGAGCAGTTTACTAGTTTAATGTCTTCAAGCCGCGGGATGAGCTGACCCAATGCATATTTTGATGAGATTCCCAGGACACTATAGAGCTTGCAGGGAAGAAATATGATTTTATAGCTCCTCTGGGAGACAGAGCAGCCTGAGAGAGGAAACCCATGCCTGCCGTCAAGACACCCTGACAAAGGGCACCCCAACAGATCATGGGGGCTAAAGGTTTTGTGAGGAAGCATTTCAGCTGCCTCGTGTACTGCAGCTCAGAAGACAAATTACAGGCAGCTCCGTGGGCAGTTTTGTTTTTATAACACAACCAGTGCTGTTTGTTCCATAGTACTGGAGATGGCTCCCAGCCTTGCTGCCACCACACAACATGGCAGTGGGCACAGGGCATTCTTGGAGCTGTAGTCCAGCCTTGGAGACCGGGTTGCTCTCTCACCCCAGAGGAATAAAATATCCAAGCATGTTTGTTGAGGAATCAATTTAGAACTTTCAGAGATGCTGTCTATTAATGATGTAATGAAGATCTTGTACGTGTAGAACACAAATTGCAAAAGTGAATTTCCACAAGGAATGATAGAGGCACACACTTTGCTTACAGTTAGTAGTAAGTCTTGTAGTAATAGGTCAGTCTAAATCACTTTCATAGAATCACAGAATCAGCAAGGTTGGAAAAGACCTACAAGATCATCCAGTCCAACCGACCACCTATCACCAATTGTTCTCTCTAAACCATGTCCCTCAACACAACATTCTTTAAATACCTCCAGGGTTGGTGACTCCACCACCTCCCTGGGCAGCCCATTCCAGCACCTGACCACTCTTTTGGCCAAGAAGTATTTCCGAACATTCAGTCTGAATTTCCCCTCTTGCACCTTGAAGCCATTCCCTCTCATCCTGTCACTAATTACAAGAGTGAAGAGGCCAACCTCCAGCTCACTACAACCTCCCTTCAAGTAGTCATAGAGAGCAGTGATGTCTCCCCTGAGCTTCCTCTTCTCCAGACAGAACAATCCCAGTCCCTCAGCCGCTCCTCATAAGACTTGTGCTCCAGACCCCTCACCAGTTTTGTTGCCCTTCTCTGGACACGCTCCAGGTCTGTGATGTCTTTCTTGCAGCGAGGGGCCCAAAACTGAACACAGTACTCGAGGTGCAGCCTCAGCAGGACTGAGTACAGAGGGACAATTACTTCCCTGCTCTGCTGGCAACACTATTTCTGATACAAGCCAGGATACCATCGGCCTTCTTGTCCACCCAGGCATACTGCTGGCTCATGTTCAGCTGTGCATCAACCAGGACCCCCAGGTCTGTTTACTCTACTGTCTTTCAGCCACTCTACCCAAAGCCTGTATTGTTGCCTGGGGTTGTTGGTCAAAGTGCAGGACCCGGCACTTGGTCTTGTTGAACCTCATCCCGTTGGCTTCAGCCCAGAGATCCAGCCTGTTCAGATCCCTCTGTAGGGCCTTGCTAACCCCAGGCAGATTGACACTTCCAGCTAACTTGGTGTCATCTGCAAACTTACTGAGGGTGCGCTTAATGTCCTCTTCCATGTCATCAATAAAGATGTTGAAGAGGACAGGCCCCAGTACTGATCCCTGGGGAGCACCACTTGTGACTGGTTGCCAGCTGGATTTAACTCCATGCACCACCACGCTCTGGGCCCGGCCCTCCAGCCAGTTCCTTACCCAGCAAAGACTGTACCTGTCCTTTAAACTGTAGGATATAGCTGTTTCTAATAGAAACTTTCAAACACTGTCAGGTCACCAAGCAAAATACACAATTTGCAAGACACACGTTGGCTGAAGGATTCACTACTTCATCAGTATTTTCTTCTTGTCTTGATGAAGTCATAGTCCATCAGACAGAGGTGAGACCTCTGGATACGATCACAGTTTGAAAGAAGTGTAGGGAGAACCCTTCCAGCAAAATCCTGGCAGCAAATGTGCCTAAAGCAGTGACCAAGGACACAGTTTTCTGCTATGCTTGAGATTTTTTGTGTAATTAGTAAATAGCTTTGCCTTCAAGGAGAACCTGTTCCATTAACAGCTTCTCCTTCAGTGAGTAGGCTGTTTTCTCCTAGGTGTCAAATGACTGCTTGGATCATGTTTAGTGGATATCTTTTTATTTTTCATCTTGTAATATCATGAAGACACACACAGTTAGTTTAACAAGATACACACTGTTTTAACAGTTGTTTCAATCCTCCCTGAATTTCATCATTTTGTGTGGGATTATGTTAGGTTGGTAGTTACCTGGGTCATCCAGTTCTTCAGTGCTTAGCCTTCACATGCTGAGTGGGGAGACACAGCAGTCAAGGAAGCAAAGGTCAGTGGTGTATGCAGCAGTGCTCGCCTGAATTCCAGCATCCACAATGTTAGCACATTTCTTGTAAGTGCTGCTGGAACACCAACTCCATTATACTTAACTGATAAATATTTTTAAGCCTTCAGTGACTTCTTGAAGATTCCTCCTCTATTCCTTCAGGCTAGGAAACACCAAACAGAACTTTTTACTGAGGGTATTTTGGCTTCACGAGTCTCTCGTATTGCTTACATTGAAATCCCTTAAGATTATGTAGTTTTTTCCTAGGCTTTCATTTAGCAGAGGTCATCTGCCTAACCCATGTTGTGTTCTTTGTTTGTTAGAAAGCAAATATACTCCTTTTGGTGTTGATCAGGAGAAGAGAAATACATGATCTTTGGCAGAGTGCTGTTCCTTCTTTTTGCCCACTCAGTCTTTTCACATGAAATTACAACCAGTGGTTTTAGTATTAGCGACACAGTTTTCCGACTCAGAGGAAGCAAAGGGCATCTGCAGTAAGCAAAAGAGGCAGTTAGAATCAGAGCACTGTTCATGAGAAACAGATCATAACACTTTGAAAGTATTTTATTGCATAGGAATGTTGCTGAATTGTGAAGCAAGGAAAACATGATATCTCCACTTCATTGAATAGGACAGTCATCATCTCCTTGAAGTTAATAAAAATTAACTTAAACGCCAACATGATACTGTCCTACATTTTTTGAGGTAATCCTCAATAAGCTCAAATGGTAAATATTTAAGGAAAGAACCACATTTATCCAGTATCACTACAAACTAATTGTTTAATTTCATTAAGGCAAGCCCTGTTCTTCTCAAATCTCTCAAGTTAAGCCCTGGCACTTAGGCTCATTTTGGCTGTTTACATTGGCTTCATAAACCTTCAGCCTAAACAGAGAAAAAGAAGGAAGGTTTCTTCCCATGAAACAGCTCCAGAGAGACATCACTTAAATGAACTGTACTTCCTGCTTCAACATAATTAAATGGAGAGATCTTTACAAAACACCATACACATACTCCACCTCATTTACTGTAAAGCTACAGGCACCTCTGGCAAACACAGGGCTTGGCCTCCATGAACTACAAATAGTGAGCTGATTGGTACCTGTGGGGGATATTCCTCCTAATGTTCATGTTTGGGTATCAGTTTCAAATGGAGAAGTTTCAGGCAAAGCAGTTGGTTGCTTCTAGGACAGGGCTAACATCTGACATGCCCTGGGGAGCGTGAGGGTGGCAAAAGGAGAAAAAGCTGGGCAAGGGAGATGGAAAGGAGGCAGGCTGATGTTTGGTTCATAGTACCTCTGGAATGGGCTCCAGCATATGCCTTCTGATGCATATACTGTCTGGGACAGCGCTGGTTGACATAAGCCAAAGATTTTCCAGGACACATGCTTACAATTAAGCATAATGAGCAATTAGCAGCTTGGTGCTTAAGCTCCCTTCCAGGCCATGTTTTTTCTTGTGTTACAGACATAGCCTCAGAGAGCTTTGGGCAAAAAAAAACATTATGCTGTAGATGGTCAGTAGAGACTTGTTTAATTTTAGAAGGTCCCAGAACAGGGTTCCCCAAAGCAGCTTAACAAAGTTCTGCTTCTGGTTCTTTGTTCCCCAGCCACGGTCAGCTGTCCAGGCACAACCGTGTGTGCAGCAGGGAGGCTGATCTGAAGAATGGGTTGAGATCCTATAGCTGTACCAGAACTGGGCTTGGGCTGAAATGCAAACAATACGTAGCAAGAAATATCCTTTAAGAAGAAAAGAAAAAGAAGAAAAAGAAACTGCAGGTGAGCAGCCCAATTACACGTTATGTCAATATTTTTGCCCCGGTTTCTGGCTTTTAAAATCACAGATTCACGGAACCATAGGGATTGGAAGGGAACTCTGGAGATCATGTAGTCCCACCCTCTGCTGAAGCAGGTTCCCCGCATCAGGTCACCCAGGTGGGTCTTGAGTATGTCTAGACAAGGAGACTCCGCAGCCTCTCCGGGCTGCCTGTTCCAGGGCTCTGTGGTTCTGACAGTGAAACAAGTCATTCCTTGCATTAGTATGGAACTTCCTGTGTTCAGGTTCTCCATTGCCCATTGTCCTACTGTTGCTCGCCAAAAGTAAAAGGGTGATTATATTTCAAAGCCAGCAGTTCTTTCTTCAGAACGGGTTAGAAAGGCGTGCAAATAATGATGTGTGTTTGACGAAGGACAGAAAAGCAACTGTAACAAATGCGCTACCTGAAAGCTTTTCCGTCAGCTGAGCACACTGGTTCTGAGAAAACCTTGACCACAGTGGGGTCAATGAAGCTACAGGGGTAAAAAAAAGAGTGTGAAATATTCGTAATCACGCGTAATTCAATGGCTGCTCATTGAGGCTTTACAAATGTGCAACCCCACCCACAATAAGGAATGTATGCAACATTTAGCTGATTTCCTGTACTACTTTGCATTGCTATAGAGGACAAAGACTGCAGAGAAAGAAGATGTGTTTATACATACCAGATACCATAAAGATTAATTGTCTGTAGTATCAAATGCTGTCATTCTGGGTATTAGTATTGAGCATGTTTTGGTTTGGGGGAAAAAAAAGAAAAAAAAAAAGCTTTCTTGGAATCTAAGCCTCCATTATTACTGGCCTTCACGCTGAGACATCATAAATAATGCAGAAAGCTGCTGCCCCAAAACAGGAGCTTGGAATGGAAAAAGAAAATACAGCTCCTATGGCTGTCTTGTGTCTGGAGGAGTGCTGAGCCAGGCAGAGTATAAGGGCGTGTGCAGTTCAAGTGGAGAAGGAGCAGCTCCAGCAGAAGAGCTAGGTGACTAAGAGCTTTCTAGCAACCCAGAGAAGCAGGATCCTGCTCTCTGAAGTCTGGAGCAATGGATTTCTGGATGCATGGTCCATATGGAACATGGTGGGACCGTGGACCAGAGCATATCCCCAGCTGCCAGAGCAGGTTGCCCAGGGTATGAATGGCACAGCGTGCCTTTGGACTCAGCCTTCTGCATTCTGCAGTCACTACAACACACAATAAATGGTCGTTCCATTTTGGCTGCTTCTTCATTTTAAAGCCACTCCCTTGGTGCTGATGCTTGCAAGGAGGCACTCCCTTGATGCAGTGTGCAGAAAAATCCTCAACTTTAACCAGCTGCAGAGACTAAGATGAAATCCTTGTCTTTTGGAGGGCATCTCTTTCCTCTAAACTCTGCAACTGCAGCAAGAGGGTTTTCTTTTCTCTGTTACTCTATTTCTTATTTAACATTTTTGATTCTGTGGCCTCTTCCACTACATCCTTTTTTGTCACCCGCTATCACTTGATTTTCCTCAAGTCTTTTCCCCACGCACTGCTTATTTTTGTGAGGTGGGAACAGCCAAAATGACATTTTGTTTTCTAAAGCAATGGGCTGATGTCCATCCATGTCATGGAAAATCAATGAGAAAATTGACATCTGCATTTTCACAAAAGCCTCTTATTCCTCCTCTGCTTTCCAAATAAGAAACTTGAGATCATCTCCCCGAGGCTTTCCAGTAGTGCTCGAGAAAGACTCCCAACAGCATAAGTTTCATGCAAGCGTCTCCCACCCTGCCCATGCCACAGTTTTTAATTTCCTCTTGTAGCCTTTATCGTGCCACACCTGCTTCCCTTCGTGGAGCACAAGGTTCTTAGTCTTGTTAATTTCATATAGGGTATTTTTGGATGAGTCAGAAAGGGCAGGCAGAGAGGAGCATAGGTTTGGGGTCAATATTTCTCCTCACGTAGCTGTAAGAGTACAAATTGGCAAGTCATTAAAGTAACTGACACTAAAATTTGACCTTGTGCACTTATTCATAGAGTCAATAAGGTTGATGTGAAGTGTGGGCAAACTACGCTTTTCCTTACGAGCTGTGAAATCGTGTTCCGCAAAGACTGCCAGTGTGTTGCATATCTTCAGTTTATATGCTGATATAGTAAAATCCATTTAATAATTTATTTTATAAATCCATTCTTTTGCTAAGCTGTTCTCCACACTTATCTTTCTCCAAAGTAGAGAGGTGGAGGATCAATCAATCAATCAATCAATCAATCTTTTTTGATAGATAACAGTGTTTATGGTTGTTTATTCTGTAAGGCCATGCAGTCACCACTTTCTGCTTCTCCCTTTACTTTTGTACCTGTGCAGTGAAGAAGTCAAACACAGCAAAATGCCAAATGCCAAGGTGCTGAGTGCCACTGAAATATGTTTTTTCTGCTTGAAGGAATTCAGTGCCACTCCTTTGCTTCATCTGCACTTCCATGTCAGATGCCGTTGTGTCATTTTGCCCCTCTGCTGCCATCTGTCACACAGCAACGTGTAATGGGATACTGGTGGGAAGGTTCAACCTCTACTGCCATACTGTCATGGTGCTGAGCGATGGGTGCGTGCCCAGGGCTGTGTTACAGCATTCATTCAGCTGTCTCTGGTACTGCAGGATCTTGACTGTACAATTTGTGGTATATCTGTGCAAAAACGCAACTGGGGTAACCTTTGGAAAATGCAAATTAAAATACCTGGAGTAATACAGAATGCATTCCTTGGAGCATGCTTAGCAGTTTTTCCTCTTACACGAGAAGAGTTCTTTTGAATTATTTCTAAACAAACTGATATGAAAAAAAAAATCCATACAGAAGAAGTTATTTCTTAACTTAATCCACTTTTATTCTTTTTTTTTTTTTAAGCAGTGATGGCATAAGTAACTCGGATTTTGAAGTTTGAAAGTCACATTTCCTCACATAAATAATTTTTCCCGTAGTTTGATATTTTTCATATTTTATTTGACCCATATGCTTTTAAGTGACTTTTTTTCATGATTCACAAAAGTCTTTTAGGCATCTCCTGAGATATTTAGACCCTTAACATAAATTTCTGTAGTCAAAGCATTTAGGGGATGTGTGTTTTCTTTTCTTGCTCGCTTGGATAACCCCAAAATAACTTCAGTTTGAAACTTGGCATGTAGCTACTTTGGAGCAGAATACATTTTTTTCTGAGTGCTCAGAGAAAAAATTCCCTCTGAAAAAGTAAGGCTCACAACACTGCTCCCTGCTTGATGTGTATTTGTGAAGTAGCTTGGTAGTGTGGAGTGGCAGACTCTGCTTCATGGGAAATAACCAGGAATGGCCCTTGCTTTCCTCAGAGTGAGGATCTGACTGATGGGTTTTGGAAAAATTAGTGTAATGAGAGGTGGAGTTCTGGGAGCAGTTACATCTCTTCTCACATTATCTTCTGCTCTTCCCAAGTTGGTGGAATAAACTGAGACAAATTGCTATGGGCAGACAATCTGTAGTACTGTAGCCTTGGTTACAGTTATAAAATGTGGGACATTTGGCATGAGGTGGAGGTCAGAGGTGGGCTTATGAGTCAAGGACTGTGAGCGGTGAGCAGCAGATGTTGTGGGAAAGAGCTCAGGGATCGCAGCAGATCTGTGTGAATGAAGCCAGTGCAGTGGGAAACCCCACCCTGCAGCCTTTCTTTTGCCTCCAAGCTGTGAGTGACTTGGAAGCCAGCTCAAAAACACGGTGCATATGTTCCCCATCCCTTCTGCCCTCTCAGTCCATCCTAATTAAGGAAGGCTAGGAAAGCCAGTCTGCAAGTGGGAGTGAAAAAATAGGAGGTATGACCTACATCTGTGCTTTCCATGGTCAGTGCTTAAGGGGAAATGAAGTGCCAAGAGGAAAACTCATGCTTGCCTGGTCCAGTAGCTGCTGGCTGCAGCACTTTCTCCATTTTGGAGAGAGGTAGATTTGGAGTTCTAAGGTAGAGAAAATACTATAGCCACAGTCTGCTCCGTTTTATGTGAGTGCTGCTGAAAGGACTAGGAATAAGACCTCCAATAGGTGTGTGATTTATTTATTTCAATCAAACCTGTCTAATAACTTAATATTTTAATTAAATTCAGTACAGCCAAACATTAATTTACCAATCAATTGGATTTTTCATTTACTTTTGTTCTATTTTAGATATAAGCTTTGTTATTTTAGTAATATAAATATTCCCATCATGCTTTCTACATAAATTACATTATATGCTAAATTAAAAACAAAACAAACAAACAAAAAAACACCTTAATCTTGTCTATTACTGATGCTGTTATCACTAGCACATAGAGAATTAAAATGTCTTGTCACATGCTATCAGGCCTTGAGTATTCATTTCTCAGCGTATTTATTTTGTTCTAAATGAGTATGTCTTTGTTCCTTCTTGTCTCTTTTCCCTTCTGTTGTTAGTGTGCCCTTGACTAAGCAACTTTTTCCAGGGAGGAATGGTTCATTTAAAGAACATACTGTGCAATTTGTTTATTTTGCCATTTCCAAATTCAACTATCAGAGGTAATATGCCTCAAAAAAGAGAGAGCAGGAAAGCTTTTCTGCTTGTGGAATCATTAAATTATTTGGTTCTTATGCTGTAGGCCCCAAAAATAAGCAAAACAAATAAGCCCATGTTAGAAATTCCCCATTTTATTGGAAAAGAAGCACAAGCTAAGCTCAGTTCCTACTCAGCAAAGCATATTAGCACGTGCTGAAATATTAGTATCTGTTTAAATGTCTTGCTGAAACTGTGCCTAAATCATTCAGCTTAAGAAAAAATCTTTCAGAAAGAAAAAGCTTCTTAGCTGTTCTCCTAGTCATTACATTTGTGTGAGTAATTTAGAGACATTTAGAGCAAGCTGGAAAGTGGGAAATACACATGCCCTGGTTAAACTAGATTTACAGGAACACTTTTATACGGCTCCACTTAATGGACTAGTTAAACTGAAGGCAGCAGGGGATCCTGCTTGAACCATGGGAAAGAATAAAATACTTGGCTACAAGACAAAAGAAAATACAGAGGGGAAAAACGGATTGTTGCCTAATAAGGAAAAAGAGGAAGCTCTAAACAATTTTCTTACAAGGCCTGTTGTTATTACCTGTCTTTCTAATAATGAGTAGATCTCAAGAGATAAAAATTATACTCTTTACCCTCGTGTTTATCTGGAGTTCCTTCTCACTGAAGGGAATTAAATATTTGAGACAATATAAACTGACATGGTCAGACCCATGAAGCTCTGAGGCAACAGCTCTTCAAATTATATTTTAATCTGTAGGCATGGCTTTTCCACTTGACTTTAAAACGGTGCAAATATTTAAATTCCCAAGTTGGCAAAACCGTTTGCAATCACTTATGTTATGGTAACTACACTTGATAGGCTGCTAAAAAGAAAGAAGGAATAGGTAAGAAACATCAAATATCAGTTGTATGAGAAGCATTATGCTTATTTTCCTTGCATGCAGTTGTAAAGAATGACTAAAGGTGCCTGACAAACCACAGGCTTTCTAATGGCTAGAAGATCCTAAATCCCGGTCCAGCTTTGTTCTTGTGGTGCCCAACTTTTGAGTGCCTAGAAGTCACGGGGTCCTGCAGGACTGTTCTTCATCAAGGAACAAATAAGAGCTACCTTGGGAGTTGGTGACAAAACCTGCCAATTCAGGAGAGTCAGCGTGGACTGGAATCTCTGTGGCTGGCGATGTGGACTGAGGTGGATCTTGGGACCTTCTCAGATTGTGAGGAACATAGGAGGAGAGATGAAAGAGGCTGAATAATTCATGAGGTGGATCACTTTCAATTGCCTGTATAGCTCTTTCTGATAGTGACATTGGAAACACAGGATGTTGGGACTATAGAAATGCTAGATAGAGTAAGTGGCTTGTCCTCCTCCCATATTAATACAGTCTTTGGCATCCGAGGGATGACATTTTGCACTTAGATTCCTGTGTAGACTAAGTCACTTTACAGGACACTGTTGTTTTCATATTTCTACTTAATTTATTTATTGGAGTCAATTGTTTATATCAGGCTACTTGTGTAATGTCCAGACTTCTTCTGATTGTGTATACTAAGCTGTTAAGCAGAATAGCCTTGGCTATTGAAAGTAGCATAGATTTATATCTTCTACATATTTGAGAATACCAAGGACTGGAAAAAGGTCCTGAGAAATGTTTAAAATACCTTTGAAAGGAGACTCAAAAAACTGACTTAGACCTATATAGAAGAATAGAGGGAGGACATCATTTATAAGAAGAATATGGTCTATATAGAACAAATAAACTTAAAAATTAAGACTGAAGGACATTTTACTGCTCAAATTCCAGAAAACTAGCAGATAGGAAAAAGGCATGGTTATTTAAACACTGATAAATGAACACAGAAATACTGTTAGACTCTGATCATTTTTCAGGGTATAAACAAACCCAGTCCTTCCTTCACAGTAACATAACATCATTCTAAGGCTAAACATAGTTGAAGGTAAGAAAAATGGTTCATCTGATTATATTACAGCAATCTCCCACATTTCAGTCATACATTTAAGTGAAAGAATCTAAGTGTGAGCAAGAAAAACAAATGGAAACCATACTATTCACAATGTAAAAGAGACTGATCTGTTATGGTAAAGTTTGTCAACCGCCTCCTGGAAAGCAAACTTCCTGGGGAGTTCTGAAGCCCACTCACCTGCTCAAACACAAGCTGGAGGGAGGATGTGGCTTTGACACATTCTTTGTTGTTCAGGGTAGGTTTTCTGTTCAAGACAATGTAAATGCTTGAATACAGCACAAAACGTAGTTTCCAAAATAACAGCCTCTGCTCAGCGCAGTTCTGTGTAGCTTCAGGTGTCATTTAAGTATGCAGATACTCCCAGGAGCCCTGTCTGTTTCTTTGCACATGACGTAATTATGAAGAGGACAACATTTTTCACCTAGATGATTTCTGGTGCAAATGATTTGCAAAGGCTTCCTTGATTTTTTGTGGAGGCATTTGAAAACATTCTTCCTGGTACTTGGCTTCTATTAAAGAGCCAAGTAAGGGAACGAATAGCACTTCATATTCTAACAACAGAAGAAAACCCTTTCAGGATGTGTACTTTCCATATTTTCAGGTTTGAAGTGCACCTCTGGTACTGCTGAGAACATCTGGATCTCTTGGCATATGAACCTCTTCAGAAACTGTTCTACCCAGATTAGGCCAACGTGATAGCACCCGTGTTTGGATCCCAACATGCAGAACACTATTCACCTTGCTTTGTATTTCCATTTGAAGGTGGAAAGTTTTCCTTCTGGCTCAGGCTGATTTCTGGGGAATTAGCTAAACATTGCCAAGTTAATGGACAAACTGAGGTGTTCACATCAGATCTGTGCTGCCAGGTGATCCAGTCAAACAGATGTTATGTTCGTTAACCATGACTAACTTCGCTTTTACAGGTGATCTTAATCCAAAAATTAGCAAAACGCTTCCTTCAGTCCATGGCTTTGGATCAAGTAAATCTCTCATCTGTTTTTCTCTCCCCAAGTTAAAACAAACTAGGTAACCTAACTGTTTTTGATAGAATGCTTCATTTCTTAAGAGAACTGCTTTACCTCATTCTGTAGAATGTTGTTAAAATGACTTTCCCACAAAGCACAACTCTTAAGAAAAAGCATTTCATATTTATCAGTGCCACATTTTAACTAAGTTTAAAACTGATGCATCTATGGTGCTCTTAGAAAGAAGTCTTTAGAGTGATTATTCTTCTGCTCGAGCATTACTCTGTGAAGATGAAGGACAGAATCTGTGGTGTGGTGAGGTGCCTGTCAGCCCCTGGCTTGAAGGCAACCCCAGGATAAAGCAGACAGCTGGTGCGCTGATCAGCATTACCTGCTTCAGCTACAAAATGCAGATAAAGCTTGGGATTCAAAGGCACAAAAATAAAGGAATGTTTTGATCTGGTTTTGGTTTTTGCTCAGCTCTGTTGCAGTGATATGTCAGCTCAGCCTGCTGCTGGCTTTACTTCCTGTTAGCAGACCTGAGTGCACACATAATTCTCTTGATAATGATCCTGTTCTTGAAGTCATATCCGTGATAAAGCGTGTGACTGGAAGGAAGACAGCATCTCACGAAACTTACTCAGCCTTCATGAGGAGCACATTTTGGTTCGTGAGGTGTGTTTCCCTGTGGTGCCTGTTGGAAGGAAGGCACAGGCCCCGCCAGGCAGAGCTGCCACCTCAAGATGGAGGCAGAGGCTGAGAGGTTTCGTGTCACAAAGGCTGCACCATGAGACACACCAGTCGCAGAAAAGACCAGAGTTGTTGCATGAATGGTTTATGTATGAAAGCAGCGAGCAGGTACTGCAGCACTGAGTTCCTGGCAGTGTTCCTTGTTTGTGACTCAGTGCAGGCCCGGAGCTCTGCAACATCAGGTGGCAACGAGAGTGGGGCAGGAGCCATTATGGTTTTTCTGTCCTATACCAGTTTTTATAATGAGGCCACAGCACACATCAAGAATCCTACCTGCTAGAGCATAAAGCAATATCTAAGCAGGAACCATTGCGCTGTGGTGACAGCAGGACTAGTTGGTTCTGACAGGTTAACACCAGCGTTTATTTCACCTCTACACAAGTGGTGCCACAGGAGCACAGAGCTACTTGTACGTCAGCACTTGTTCAAATCAGTCTTGGGCAGTGGTTTTATAACACTGTGACTGCTGAACATGCACTTGAGGGGACCAGTAGTGACTTGAAGCAGACTTGAGAGTAACAGCAAAGTAATGCATCTCCTGGGTGCAGCTGATTGACTTCCAGTCTTGCGAAACAAAAAGGAGAATTACAGCTTGCCCAAGAGGTTACAGAAACTGTGCAAAAGCATCAGGTTCAAGGAGAGCTCTGCTTCGGTGTCTTGAGCACAGGGCCACGAAGCCACAGAGGGCTAGGAAGTGTAAGGATACAATTAAACCAGATTAGGCAGTATTACTGCCATATGGGCCGCTCTGTGAAAGGAGATTATTGAATGATGGGAGAACTGATGAACAGGGGGAATAAAAATAAAAATAAAAAATAAAAATAAAAATAACTCCTTCTCAAAAAACAAAAACAAACAAACAAACAAAAAAGCCTGGCTTCAAAACTGAGTATCAATTGCTTCATCTGTCTTCCAACCTTTGTGGTTTCTATTAGGCCAAGATTTTTTCCACCTTTGCTTTACTGATTAGAGCCACAGAGTTTAGGAAAGAGCTATTTACTTATTGGTTGCAAAAGAAAGCACAAATCAGCAAACACACTTTTTAACCTGCTCCCAAGCTGCTTAATTAGGCATGCCAGTGTGTAAGAAAGAAGGTCCAGGATGGGTCCTGAGATGCAGGACCCAGCCACAAGGCAGGGGAAGAACACTCACTGGAGTGTATTGTTTAATTGAGCTGATCTGACTCACAGCAAAAGGGTTTTGTGAAAGCTAAAAGAGCAGTAAACAACAAAGGAGGAAAAGTAACAAAGAGGGTAGGGACTATATGAAAAGAATAGAGAGCTCACAAGAGCTCACTTCAGAAGAGGAATATTTCAGATTTAATAACTACTAGCTGTGGCCAGTATTGATGAAGAGCACGCAGTGTTCTAGGGTGTGCCTTCTCTAATGATGTCTGTCCCTTATCAGTAAGAAATAGCACCAGGTCTATTAACCCCCTCTAACTTCATCTAAAAATGTCATATACTCTGAAGAAAAAAAAAATAGTAGAGAAATTCAGCTCAAAAAGGCTGAGGAAGTTTTTTAGTTGTAACATTTTAGCTTGCTTTAAGGACTGAAAAATTAGTCTGAGGCTCGACCCTAACAATTACAGGTACCCTGCAAGCTGCAAACATCTGCCCTTCCCCAGGGCATGCCGGAGAACTCTCTGCACAGCACAGAGCAGGAGCTCATGCAGCTACTGACTGGTGCCCCACTCCCAGTCAGGCTCTGTAACTCACAGACGCAGCCTGGAAATGTGCCCAAGGACTATTTGCATGGCTCAGCCAGAGATTTGTTGGGTGCATCCCAGAGAGAATGACAGAGCGGCTTCATACCAACGCGCTGCTGTGAGGTTGATCGCAAGGACTGCTCCATGCCGCACTGGTTTGCTGGTAGGGATCCTGATGCCAACACGTGTCAGCAGTGCACTAACAGCAGTCTCTCAGTTTCAGCAGGCAGATCCCTGGTGATGGCAGAAGGCCAGGTGCAGGTCAGCAGTGCTGATGCACAAGAGCCACACATCCTCCCCCAGTGGTGAAACCCTCGTCTGATCCATGAACGTATCAAAAGGGGATGGATCCTTTCCTAATCCTTTAACTCAGAGCATCGCAACCTCGTTTTTATGATGATATCTTGGTAGTTATTGATGGGCGTATATGGATGAAACCAAACAACAGAGCCTGCAAGCGTGCACTGAATATCTAAATGTAATAGAAATGAAAATAATTTGATTTGACAATACATTGAACTAAATATTTCAATACATATTGCCCATTAGTTGGCCAGGAGTTGTTAACATTATTTAATGGAGTTGAGCATGCAAGCATTTAGTGGAAAGAATGGGCAGATTCCATGTGTTCTTTCTCTTGATTTAAGATGTCAAACTAAGACACATGCATGCAAAGAAATACCCTTGGATTCTGCTTTCAGCTTCAGGCAGCTACTAACTCACTATTTCCATTTCAAATGTTTGTTTATTTTGTTTATCTCTTCTCATCTTTTTCCCAGGACAAATGTTAGTTCTCAGATGAATTCATCCCCTTAAAACTGCAATATGAAAGAGCTCATTTCTTCAGTCAGGAGGACAAGATGTGTAATATTTTCTGCGTTATGAAAACATAGCATCTACTAAAAGTTTGTAAAACTGAAGTACTCATTTTTTTATCTGCTCTGTAGCCTGCTGGGAGATCTAAAAGCAATAAACGAAAAGACTGTTATTACCTCAAGAGGATAATGAGAAGTTTTATTATTCAGGAAAGAAAAGTTTATATTGAAACTCAGCGGATACCAATTCCGTGCATGTGAAGATAAAGCCTGTTTTAAAAAAAAATGACCAATATTTTTTTGATATATGGGAAATGTTCCTAGGATACTAGAACAGCGGGCACAAATAGAGCAATTGGAAAACACTTACAAACCACATGTGGTCAATTTTTCTGTCCTCACTCCACTTGCCTGGGTTAGTTCAAAGTGCCTTGAGTCCGCAGGGCCAAAGCTCTGCAGTGTGCTGTTGAGAAAGCAGCCCCCTCCCTGAAGTTCAGATGGCAGCTACTGCTGCAGTTGGTGCATACAGCACCCCTGTTTCTTCATTTCTGATCCACTTAGATGCAAATGTGGTATTGGATAAAGCAGACACAAATGGGCATTCATTCATTTATTTATGCTTAGACTGTGAGCATTCAGTTAAGGTTTGGAAATGAAATTAGCTTCATATTTACATTTGGTTTTCAGATGTATTTATTTAAACTTAGGTTTATGTACTGGGGAAAAGAGGAATAAAGGTAGCCAAGCACAATAGTTTGGCCTCTTGTACAGCAGCTCGCAGTACTGTACTTGGTCACACACAGGCCTGGCCCCTGCTGCCATCAGGCCTGCTGTGAGTTGGACCCAGCACTCCCATATGCCCAGTCTGCTTTGTAAGTCACAGCCTGGCTCTGTAGCTCACACTACAGAGGTGACATCTGCCTTATCCACAAGTGACAGACAAGCAGCAGCTCACCTGCTGTGTGCTGGGGGCACTGGTTGTGGGGAGTGGATTAATGCTGCCTAGGACTTATACTCACCAGACCAACAGGACATGGACACTGCTGGGGCTCCGTGGCATCTAAACCCGGGATCAGTGTAGCTATCTTGGCACCATGCGTGTCCCGTCTCCACAGTGAAGGTGAAGCGATGGCAGTACTCCACCCCCCTGCCATGGTCTGGCACACAACACGGACTTTACTTTCTTTCCTTGGCTTCTTGGCTGCACTTCCTGGTGGTTTTGATTCATACTGGTGTTGGGAGGACTATCTGTCTTCCACGTGTGGATCAGATAAATTCAGTACAGCATTACTGCAGGCACAATACAGCTCAGCTACACCAAACACCTCTTGAGAGACAGCATCTTACAATCGTGAGATGTTTGGTACAATTTGTGTCTTGGGAAGAGTCAGGATACTGTCTGACAAAAGAATCCAGCCATCTGGAATCACTTGCATAAGAGCTCTTCATTTCTAAATCCCTAAGCATTAGATCCTAGTCTGTGCACACCCAAAAATCCCATTAACATTGACCAGAGAAATGGCTGCAAACAATCTTGAAATGAGAATTTCTTCATGTTAAAGGCAGATTAAATTCCCAGTTTAAAGTAGCAATTGAGCTTTTTAATTGCTTCTTTCAGCTGTGGCTTTGTAAGAAGTAGAAAATAATTGCACAAGCATTGGTTGACTTAGAAAAGTCTGTTCTGAGGAGAGGTTTTGTGAAATGTTAGAGATAACAGATCATCAGTTTTTACATTGCACCACAAAAACCCCAAGTTAACAAAAAAAGTCTGGCTCCAAGCTGAACCACTGAGATAGAAACCGAAGGCAGTGCTACAAATTGGTTCGTATCAGTTGTGCTATCCTATAAGTAGAGTAGGGAGTAATTTAAAGTCTCTGAGTTGGTAAAGTTCTGAAAAATCCCCCTCATCTTTACTAGCGCACACACCTGTACGCATTAAAAGGCTGCCCGTCATTAATTATGGCAAGGCTCTGCAGTAAAGTGAAAGACATTTCTGTGCAAACTCCAGAATTTACAAATTAATCTGTTTTCCTTTCACGCATTAAAAAGGAACAGAAGTATCTAAAAATGATTTCGATGTGTTTTCAGTACCTTTTCTGTTTTACGGAAATCACTATTTTCTTGAGGGGAAAAAAAAACTTTTCTCATGCTGAACCTGTTAACCTCAGCCTTCAGCAATGAATACACTCTCTAAAGTAAAAAAAAATGTACACAGGTGTGATGCAGAACTTACAAGGCCCATCTGCTGGGAAACCTTGGAATAATTATTATCTATTTGCTGTAGAAGCAGTGTTACTTTAAACAACGTGGCTGTTTTTTGGTTGGTTTTTTTTTTTTTTTGTCATGATGGTGAATCCAAGGTCATGTGTAGAAGCGTTGTTTTGAAACATGAGAAGCAGAAGCTTGTACTGTAAAGAACAGCACGTTGGAGGACAGCAGAACAATACACACTGGAGAACACAGAGCTTGAGCTTCTCTTACCCGCTAGATAACAAACCGATGCTGAAGAGCCTACACTTTGAAGAAATCAGAATGAATACTGGAATATTTGAAAATTACACAGATTAGTCCATCTTTAAATGAAGTTCAGAGGGCTATGGCCAAACAGCCTGACTACACAGAACAACACAGATAGAATCCAGTACAAATAAAATCACAGTAGTGCACGGAAGGTAGACAAGAAGCACAGCACCACCACTGCCTGGTTTCTGGGAACTTTTGCTCAAAAAAGCCCAACATATCAAGAGAAGATGTTCTGGGACAAAGACTGGATTAGAAACCACAACAGGAAATGCAATGAGGAACTAGCAACATGGCACTCTTCACAATTTGACCTGCATCTTTATAACTCTGAGCTGCATCTCAGTACTGACTGTCTGCAGCACAATATGGAGTAAGGTCTGACAGACTTTGCCATTTCCTTACTGTTTGGAAAAGGCTTCCAAGCAAAGAGCAGGCATATTTCCTGTCATTTACGATTGACTGTGTTGTCTCCAGCCTCCTAATGTTCTGCAGCCACAACTTCTGATGCTCACAGATATGTAAAAGTGAACTTTTCTAGATATCAGTGAAATTCCTGCTTCTGCCACCGGCTCCCAAAGCAAGACAAGCTCAGCCAGTTGCCTTCCAGCTGTGACACAGCACCAGCCAGCATGCCACATCACCCACATCAACCCTCCAACAACAGTTCTCCATCCATGCCTGTTCCCTGTAGCACCAGCAGCTGTTCCAGCACAACTCTGAGCTCAGGTACATTGAAGGCTATGAAGTTTCCTAAATAGCTCTAAGACTTCACACCAAAATCTGAAATCACTTTGCTTTTAACAACGGCAAAGAAGGAGAAAAAAAACAAAGAAGAAAAACATCTACAGAATAGGCCCTTTGCTTCTTTTTCATTAATAAGACCACTGGAAACTCACTGTGGTATTTCAAAGGGATTAAAATAGCAGCAGAGAAGTTCATTGTATTGGCGGTAGTTTTGAGCAGAACAAACAAACAGGTGAAGCTGTCAAGAGCTAACATCCCTTTGCTTTCATGTTCTTGCTTGACCAGGCCCAGCATTTATAATACCATTTAAAAAAAGCTCACTATATTAAACAGGCACATGTGCTCCAGGCAGCACTCTGATCTCAGGAAAGTAAATTCTGCATTCTGAAGAGGCGAAATACATATTACTTCCCTGAGTTTGCAGTGCTAAGCCTCTGAGCCAGTCATCTCACACAGACATGTTTTGTCAGATAGCTTTCTCCTCCTCCATCAGCCAGGTCATCCCACACCCATGCCACTCTGTGCTGGTGCGCAGGGTGCGTTGCCATAAACTGCAAGGCAACACAAACCATAGCACTAAGCATGCAAGGTTGAAGCTGCAAAAATGTCAGAGAGAAAAAAAAAAAAAAAAAAAGCCCTCCCACAAAGAAGATGGGTTTCTTGGTTTCCACGCTCTCTGGAAATTCACTGTTCCTGTGAAAATATGGGCTGGAGAGACCAAGAGAATCAAAAAGGTGCATGCATCTCTGAGTCCAACAGCTCAGTTGTTGTGAATCATAGGGAGCCGAGTGGCCCAAGGTCTTGTTGGCACTTCTTGACTTTGGGAATTACCCCACGTTAACAGATTCCTCATGGAAGAGGTGCGAGAAGGCTGCACTTATCCATTTCTTCTCCATTCTGAAGAACAACTGAGACTATATATCTCTCTCTGTAAGACAGGGCCACAAGCCTTGCCCCCACTGTTGTAACATGCTAGAACTGTATGTTTCCGGTGATTTCAACACTGAGAAAAATAATACTGTTTTTAAATGCTTGCTAACAAAGCCAAAAACATTAAGTAATCTTAACAAAAGTAAATGTGTCATTCAGTACCTTGTTTGCGTTGGAGGAGTCGGTTTTATTCCTTCCCATTTCCACGCAATCAACATGTTTAATACACAATACACGTTTTCAGAAATGTTGCATACCAGTTACCACCCACTCTCCTAGAAAAAAGCGTTTGCAACTAGAAGTTAAACATTGTTATTTGTTGCACATTGCAGTTATACAAGCTAAGCATTTGTGTCTTAAAAAAAAAAATAAAAAAAGGAACGCTAAGAAGCAACAAGAGGAGCAATCTTTCTGTAGTCAGTTCAATGAAATGCCCTCGTGCTTGGTGTGTTGGCATCACCAGCAGCCTGCCCACCTGGGCTTCTTTTGCTCACATACTGGCCTGCAAGGCACTGCACAGCGGTAAGAACACGTGCATTTATTTACCTTTAATCACCTCAAGATACTCTACACGTAGTTTTTTTTTTCACTGATCGGTACCACATCAAGCTGTGTAGCTGAATCTTAGGGGGAAAGAAGATAGACTGGACCCCTTTAAGCCACCTTCTTGCCCTTCAGTATCACCAAATCTATTGTGCTTCTTATGGAAGATCTGCGTTTTAGAAGATGTAAAAAGTCATGCATTTCTTTTAGTGATTAAGTGTAATGAAGATTTTTCCTGTTATCCATCAGTAGCTTGTAACCAAATCACTCATCTGACTGATTGCTGAGGAGGAAAAAAGGACATGAAAAATGACATGGAAAGGAGAAACATGAAATACTTCTCAATCCAGAGCACTTTGAGAAACCCACTGCTTCAAATCCCTCTCCCTCATTATGTGCAGTCACACTGAAGGCAGCAAGATACACACTTGCACTCTGTGAGCAGAAGCGCCCTGCATATTTTCTAATCTTGAACCAATCTGTATTTCATTGCCAGGAATTCATGACTGCAAACACTTCTAACTCCAGAATCCCTGTTAAAGAGTTGTATAAACCTAATTCCTCAGCTTTAAGCAGAAGAAAAAAGCCTGTTTGGCACACTACCGTTCCCAGGAGTTACATACATGGTAGAGAATATCTGCATGCACACTAGTGCTACTCCTTCCTTCCTTCCAAACACCAGCATGAGTGACATTTGACTATTACAGATCGGGGGACGGGGGGAGAAAAACAACAGAAGAGCAGAGGGATCTGCAGTGGAAGTTAAAGACCTGAGCAACAAAGGAGGGTGGTAGGCCTGGGCAGTGGAGGTAAGAGCTCTTGATCTGTTACACACTTTGAGGAAGCTGTCCTGTCCTGCCTGTATCAGGAACACCTACCTATAGGGGGAGACACAGAACAGGGCCCCCCTCCTCCATGCTGCTTCCTGCAGCTTGTGCAAGACAAGACACTGGCAGACAGTGCCATCAGCTACAGTTAGCACAACCAGCCCTGCAGCTGGTTCCTGCCTCTGAGGAAAAAGCCACACACATGAACACACTGAAGCTTCATATGCAAGCAAACTTACCTGTGCATCCCAAACAGTGCAGAGAGCATGTTAACCAATGCAGAAGGCGCTTGAAATATCTAAAGCAATTGCAAACCACGTTTCAGTTTTTATATGGTCGTCCTGGATTTAAGATCACTAGGAGAGTCATTTTAATGGAGAGTGGCATTTCTGACATCCACTGAAGTAGATGCAGATCCAATAGTAGCATTACAAGATTCAGAAAACAAAAAAAACTGGTAGTGAATGCTATCTGGGTTTTAGACTCTGGACAGAATGTAAAGAATTAAGCTAAATAGTGACTAAATAAAAAGGATTTTAGGGCTTCCAATGTTTGCAATTTAACAAATTCAAAGAAAACAGACTTTGTTTGGATGTAAACATTCCCCCCTGCTTGCCCTGGAAATACACAGCAACACTGCACTGAGACACTGAGAAGAAGTGCTCTCTGAAGTAAAGAAAAAAAAGGTACCAAGTACTTCCCAAAATATTTCAGATCTATGAATATCATAAAGACACTGTACACGATTCTGCTTTTTAAACCTGAGATGCCATTTAGCTGGTTGCCCCGTAGACTACCACACGACAAAAACGCCAACCAGTACTGATGAGAATTTCCAGAAATAAAAACCTGAGCAAACAGAAAGGAGTGCTGAACCCAGATTACGCACATAAGAATATATTCGGCTCAACTACAGCACACTGAACTTCGGGATAGTGTGACAGTCAAACCTGAGGGTCAAAATGAGAAGGGAAAAGTAACATCTAGCCTTGTAATTTCACTAGCCAAGTTTTCAAGGATATAATCGCTCTGCTAAAGGAACTGCCAAAAGCACTTCCATAGACGTTGTCAATTGCTGCAGTCCCTGCTAAGCAGATGGCCCCCAAAATATTTGATAACTTTACTAGGCAACATTTCCACAAACACTTTGGTTGTTAGCACTGACTCACATCCCACCTCTCACTGCTTACAACAGTCTCTGGGGTTTTGGTTTTGATTTTACCATGGGAGTGCGCAGATAGATCTGTGTCCAGCTGCACCGCCCTCTGAAAAGCACATGAGCCTTGCAGGCAGCCTCAAGTCTCCCACGTGCACTCCATCCACGCAGTTAGATGCGACCTAACTTAAATGCTTACGAAATTTCTTCATGATGGACCACATTAACTCAGTATAACTACGTACATCAGTGTGGAAGGCTCTGTGCAGGCAGGCAGCCCAGCAGACACTGCCTGATCCTAAGGCTGGCCCTCAGGACACATTTGGTGCATTCACCAGATTTTTATAAAGGAGAAAAACCACAGCCAATGAGAAAGAAAAGGATGGGAAAGCAACAATATAGGCTTAATTTGGAAGTCACACTGAAAAACCAACAGGACCTGAAACCGAAGCCCAAAAGTAAGGATTTTCCTCAACTGCACATGTGGAGGGCTGCCTCATGTGCAAAACGTTCTGTCAACTTAAGACCCATCACTACAGTAGATAAAGGCAGAAAGGTAGCAAGTCTCATTTTTCAGATGCTCGCATCACACTGCTGCACACAGCTGGGAGTCTGAACAACCACGGATTTGACTCTACCTTTGCTGTACACTGACTCTGAATCTCCCAGCCCTGCTGGTTTGCCTACGTTTATGCAGTTTTGTCTCATCCCTTTCCAAGCTGTAACACTCTTAGTGCTGCCAGTCATGCTGCACTGGTTTAATGAGCCCTTTGTAATAAGAATGCTTATCAATCCAGCCCATAAAAAGCACATCTGTGAAAGACGTACCTGTCCTGCCAGAAATCCCTAACAATAAACTCATCTGAAATTACATGACACAGTTCCAGTCAACACACAGAAAACTGTTTTTCTGTGCCACGCTGGTTCTCCCAAACAAATCCATTCCCACGCATTTTAGAAGCACTCACAACTGGAAATTACATCAGTCTTCCATCTTTGCAGCAGCTTCATCCAAATGTTCGAGATGTATTTCAAGCAAAGCACCAGAAATCGCAGTAACACTGAAGAGTGAGCACCTCCCCATCCTACCTAAGTAACAGAAGTTATCAAAACAGTATTTAAAAAATTGTGTATTCCCAATTTCTGCTGCAACTGTGGTTAGAATATGGATAATAGTCACAACTCACTTCCAATCCAATCCTCCCACCTACTGTGTGCTGTTATATTCACACATCACTCAGGAAAATGGTTGCCCCTAATGTCTGCTTTCAAACAGTACACATCTCCATGCTGCCCATCATGTTCTGTAAATGACAGCAAGTTTGGCTTGTACACCAGAAGGAATCTACTCATCAATTAGCAGTGAGCAGAAGATGGGAGGCTCTGCACCCCCATTTCAACACAGCCAGCACGCTGACCCAACAGACACAGCAACCTGAGGAGCAGTAAGAGCAGGATTCACCCAGAGCCGTTGACCAAAGCACATCCAGCAGCAACCAACTGCTCCAAACTGAAGAAACCCTCTGAAGTTGAACTGAGACAGGGAGCTTGCGTGCAGAAGCTTACAGCACAAACAAGCACATGTCCAGCAGTCAACACCAAAGCAAGGGCACGCACTGAAATTACTGGGTGGCTCAAAGATACTGATGAAAGCCGAGTTTATGAAGAATTTTAAAAATGAAAAGGCAGGGGGGAGGTTGAGAGGAGGTCCCACATGTATTAAAAACATCAGTAACGATTTGAAAGGAAAACTTCCTTATGAAAGCAGGAAACAATTTTAAAGCAGTCACCAACAGCGGAGAGAAGGGCAGAGCCCTGGCGATGGCCTCCAGCAGACAGAGAAGTCAGGGTGGTCCAACCCAGCCTCAGCAGCAGCCAGGAAACTGGGAGGTGACAAGGTGCCAGGAAGGGCACCAGTCTGCATGGGGACTGGAGAGAGCAACAAACAAAACCAAGATTCTTGGCAGAAGGATTCAGCAAAGAGCATAGGAAGTGCAACAGACTCCAGCTGGGTACGCTGCTCCCAAGGAGGACAGGAAAAGCACAGATGCTGCTTTGAGTCAGTAGGTTAAGACTAACACTTGTGCAATTTGTCACTGGGACAAAGGTGACCGATGACTGCTCATCCTTCCTTTCTTCTCCCACCATCCCATGCCCTCCGGTCCCCTCCCAGATCCTGTTACTATTACAAAACATAGTCAGGAGATGTCTGCAATGATTAATACGTAACAATGCTGGGAAGAGACACAGCACAGACCAGTGAGTAACGCAATTCTGATTTCTTAAGAAAATAGGACAGGGAAAAAATGCTCCAAGTGATTACCTGAGCTTAAGCACATCCTCAAAAATGATTTCTACAGATTGTAATTGCATTTGTAAAATTATTCTACATTCTGTCGTACTGAATGCTAGTATCAGACCGGATCACAGTCCCATTTCAGAGGCCACTTAAAATACTGGTCACAGAATCACAGAATCATAGGGGTTGGAAGGGACCTCAAGAGATCATCGAGTCAAACCCCCCTGCCAAAGCAGGTTCCCTACACCAGGTGTTTCAATTCTGCAGATATTACATTATCAGACAGATCCAAGCCTGGTGTACTGTTGTCTCAGCAAACAGCAAATAGAAATAAGCTGTGAGAATTACAGTTACAACATTAACAAATCTTCAAGAACTAAAATACTGAAAGTCAGTATCAAAGGATGTTTTTTGTTTCTAGACAACAGTTGTGGTTCTGTTGTCCTTTCCTGACGGAAAAACAAAAAATTCGTAAAAGCTCAGGTCGTGGAAAGAGGTGACTGCAGAATGGGAAGTGACAATGTAAGAGAGGGGAAAAAAAAAAAGACTTAAGATCAAGAATAGCATTTATATATATAAAAATTTATTCAGGTGAAATCACAAACGTTTTTTGTTAAATCAATTTACAAACACTTCATGTTAAGCATATCATTGAAACTATCAAGAAAGGAGAGCAGATAACGGCAGTTGTGTTTTTTTCCTGAAACAACTAAAGGCATACCCTTACCATCAAGCGCGTTACTGGATCATAGCATTACCTTGATCATACTCCCTAGTATGCAAGGGGAAAGGAAAAGAAAACAAAATACAGAGATGTAAAACAATTAAACCATGAACCAATGAATGATTTGCATCAACACCAGACCACAGAAGTCTGGTCTGATGCTCAAGATGCTAACTATTCTATGAGGATAAACCGAGAACAATAATTTAGGTCAACTATTAAATCTGTTCAAGAATTTTGCAATGCGTAATTGGGCTATAAATTACTTCTGGAAGTAACAGTGGTTAAAGAATTTTTCAGAGAAGGATGAAGAGGTTCTACTGAGCCTCACAGAACAATTTTGTCAACAACCTGAGTTATACCAAACGTAGGATACTGTGTCAAGTCAAATATACATTTACGTTGCAGATATTCTCGATGAAATGGTAAAATTAACAGGTGTTAACAAGACAAGTTAGGATTTATTTTTTAAGCAAATAGAGTACACAGATTTTTTTTTTTTTTCAAGTGTCCAGTCGTGATCTGCAAAGATCCAGGATTGCACACAAGTTTGCTCAAATGAGTAGGGTTAATCTGCGCATTAAATTGGCTTATACTTTCAAAGTAGTATTTTAGGGCAGGATTCTCCTCCGGGAGACTGTTCCTGACCTCATTCAATCAACGTTCAATTTATTCACCTTCCTGAATCTTTGCCCTCTTTGGATAGTCTGTGACAAGTGCTGCGCTGCAGGAATTCCTGTTTTCCAGCAAACTGGCTTGCTCTGCAGGTTTGTAGTCCATTGTTACAATTGCTGATTGGATAAAATGAATTTCCTACGTCTTCTCTAGCACAGCTTGCAACGCAACAGAAGCAGAGGTAAAAGAATGCACTAGAATACCAGAGCTCCACTTAAACACCAACGGAGTCAGGCTGTTGGCACCAATAAGAAATTCTGTATTTAACAAATCTGTAAATATTTAAAAATCCAAAGTTAGTTAGCTTTATATATAAACTCACCCACTTATTCTGCCTGCCATTCCAACTGGCCTTCTGCTTTCACACAGTCTGAAATAAAAAAAATAAAAAAATAAATGAACTGTCCAAAGATGATCCAGGCATGAATTCATAGGAATGAATTTCAGCTATCCTACAACGTATGTCCCAATTGCTGCTTTTAAACAAAAACTAGGGGTTCTCACTTGATTGAATGCAAAGCAAAAACAGAGCTCACTACTCGATCTCCAGAAATAACAACTGGCCTCAAATACATCCCTTTCATTTTCATTGACTTTGTTCTTACTGGCTGACCTCCTGTGGAACTGGAAAACTAGAGAAATACAGACACTGCAAGAAGCTGAAATGTAAGGAGTGCCCTGCTGAATGGGGAGATGAAATCCAATCTGGCTGCCTAACGCTGACCTTTGAAGCTAGGAAAATAAAATAAATCAAACAATCTCAAAGAAAAGTTCTCTGTAAAACATTTTCCCTTCCTCTTGAGAGTATGAAGGCAAAAAAGTTCATATTCTGGTCAAAGCATATTCTCTCCCATTTAAATTAGAGAATTCTCTCGCCCAAATGTGAAGTCATGGCCTTTCTTACCTTTCAAGCAGTTACACAACACAGTTTGAGCTTGCAGGAGCTGAGCGTGGGCGAGGGGGGAACCCCATAGGTCACCTGACATTTCCCTGCTGCTGCCACGCCAATGACAAGCTCAAGCTTTATCCCAGGCCTAGCCTACAGTTAGCAGCTGCTCAGTCAATTGTTTCAGTCAAGGACTTAAAAATAAAATAAAGTTATAAAATGCCCTGTGTTACCCATTAAAAACTGCTCTGATCATACAAAAGTAGTTGAACTCACAGTGAGCAGTGGCATTTACTCTTTCTTTTAGTTACGTTACTGCGTCCCCGTAGTTGTTATGTTCAAGCCAATCATTAAGCTAAATGCTGGTGCTTTATAAACTAGCTAGCTAAAATAAGCTCGATTCTAATTCACACGGCTTCCAATATCTTCTTCAGATGCGAGTAAAGTCAATGCCAACACTAAAATTAATTGGGAAATATCCACAAAATCAAAGGAGATGGAGAAGTCTGGTGCCCAGCAGCAGCAGCCTCGAGCTCTGCACTGACAGAACAGCTATTGTGAGAACTATGGCCTAGTTAACATAATGAACTGAAGACCCTGAGCAGGACGAGAAGAAACATAAGATATTTTCTGCCTGGTGCTCACATAACATCAGTAGTAAAATAAAAACCGAACTGCCGTTCTCAAGAGTGGAGAAATCTAAACAAAGATATCAGAACAAGTTATGTAATCTGGAATACCAAACACAGCACCAAGGCCATACAGCTGGCACTGGGATCTATTACAGCATTCATTAAATGGTGTTTGTTTCCACTCTTTTTCCACGCAGGTAGGCCCAGAGATGTTGCTAAGTAGAGAAGTCAGGAGTTGTTGTGATGCGCTGAACGCTTGCAGACATCCTGAAAAACACTGTCCCTTTCCAGATCAGACTAATTTAGCCACTGCTGAGCATCCTACAATATCAGCGGAGAAAAACCCTTTGGGAGTGCAAAGATACTTCCTACGGGCCTAAAAAAAACAGTTGAGAAATAAATGTGAATAATCTAACAGAATCCTTCAACTGCCTTTCGAGTGGAATAAAATTTGAACGTTTGGTGTCCAGCATATGTCATACTGTGGTGGATCTGACAGGTTCCAGCCACCAGTATTTAAAAACATCAAAAGCTGCAGTACAACCCCAAATACAGACAGGCAGCACTCTTCTACCTCTGGCACTTGCTGTCACCACTCAAGTAGTGGAAACAGCGTATTTGCCAGTGTACGTTCGGGGTTATACCAACTCAGCGACACTCGGTGCTCATAATAAATGCAAATCCTTGACAGAAACCAAATCCCCCCCGCTTCCCCTGATCACACGCATTCCCCAGCACGGGCCAGAACTTGTGGACTAAACCTAGAGGCTGAAACCAAACTACATCTCCAGACCGCAGTAAATTTGCAAGCTGTGGCCGTTCAAACAGAAGCTCCTCTTCACTGACACCCATGTTTGTGGCCTCCCACGAAGCCTGCAGCTACCACATGCTCCCACAGCAACAGGCCTCTACGCTTTGTCTTAGGAACAACTTTATTGCTGAGAAAGCTATTTTTTTTTTTTAAGACAATTAAAAAAAAAAAGGAACCTTTCTTCTGACACCATTACATCTTAGGGGAGGGAATGACTGAGATTTCCAATTTCTGAGGGGCAGAGCGACAGATACTGCGGCTATCTGCTGTGAGCCCCTGTCCCCACAGCACCCACCCCGCCCAGCAGACACGGTCCAACGTCTCGCAGGCCCAGGCCAAAGCCCTCCACGGGCACAGCGATGGGGAGCAGGCACCCCGGCTGCCCTCGCCCCTTCTCTGCCCCTCCGATGGGCACCACCGGGACCAGGGAACCACCCCGCTGCCGGCTGTCACACCTGGCTCTTCTCCTCCTTCTTGGGGCTCTGGGATGACGATGAAGGCGGTGGCTGCGCCGGCGGGGCGGCCTGCGGTTCGTTCTCCATACGATTGTGCCTGCTGAGGAGCGACTTGAGAGGGGCCATCCACTTCATCCACAGGTCCAGGTCGACGTCGCCCCAAGGCAGGTTGGGGTCCTTGGCCGCCCGCCGCCGGAAGTCCTCATCGTAGTTCATCCACGAGGTGCCCCCGTAGGTGGCGTGCAGCTTGCGGATGGTGTCCAGGTACTTGAACATGGCCCCGCAGCGCGCCGGGTGCTTCTCGCACACCACGCTGGCGTACACCAGAAAGGCCGACACCCACTGGTCCAGCGTGTCCCCCGGGTGCGGGCCGTGCTCGGGGGTCAGCTCTGTATGGAGCAAGGAAAAGAGGTCAATGAACTCCCCCCGCCAGATGCGCTCCTTGGTGGCCTTGGCCAGCTGGTAGCCCAGGGGCCGCCGCAGCCCAACGTATGGGGTGGCCGCCGCTTCCGCCGTGACGGGAGCAGGAGCGGGAGCGGGCGCGGGCGCGGGCGCCGCCGCCGCCTCGCCCTGCCCGGCCGCCGCCGCCGCGGCCGACGCCGAGGCCGCCGCAGTCACCGCCGGGTCCCCGGCCGCGCTGTTCGCCGCCGCCGCCGCCGCCGCCGCCTCGGCGCAGGGGCTGGCCGCCGCCGCCGCCGCCCCCAGCGCGGCCTGCCGCTCCAGCCAGCGCGGGTTCACGTAGACGGTCCGCAGGCGCGGCGCGGCCCCGGCCGCCGCCGCCGCCGCCGCCGCCCGCGCCGCTCCCTCGGCGCCCGGCTGCAGGCGCAGCACGGCCAGGGCGGCGGGCGCGCAGGCGGGCAGGTCGCTGCCGTCCCGCCGCGGGGCCGGCTGGGCCGCCGCCGGCACCTGGAGCAGCGCCGGCGCCGCCCAGGGCGGGGAGCCGCCCCTAGGCCCGGCCGCCGCCGCCAGCGCCTCTAGGCCCGGGAGGCCGAGCCGCGAGCCGGGCGCAACGGCGCCGAGCACCCATCGGGTCTCGGCCACGGCGCTGCGGTCCCGGGGGCTCCGCGACCTCCCTTCCTCGCGACGCCCGGCGAGCGCCGTCCCCAACGTCAGGGGGGCCGCGGTTCCGGCCCGGCGCCGACGGCGGCTCCGCCGCCTCCCACGTGGCATCGGCGCGGCGGCTCCGGGCAGCGCGCGCGGCGGGGGGCGGGGGCTGCGGGCCGCGGGCGGCGCGGGGCGGGGCCGGGCACAGCCGGGGCGGGGCGGCGGAGCGCTGCCGGGGACCCGGGACCGGGCCGCGGCTGCCCGCCAGAGTCTTCCGCCCGGGGCCTGCGGCGTCAGCGAGCGCCTGGCTCGCGCCTCCCGCCCGGCCGGCCGGCCTAGGCTTCGGCTTGTGCTGCCGGTAGCAGTGCGGCCTCACCCGGCCCGGCTGCTCCGGTGCAGCTCGCCTGCCAGCATCGGCAGCCATAACCCCGTCATCAGACGGGTCCGGAGGCGTTACGGCCAGTGCCCTTATCCCAGGCACTTGGAATGGGTTTATGCTATGCGGCAGTTAGGCGATGGGAGCGTGGAAAACGACAGCAAAATCAAGAAGCATCTTATTTGTCCAGATGGCGCATCGGACGCTCCAAAAGTATCGCCTCTTATTTATTCCATGGAAAACAACCGATTCAAAGAATACAATAACGCTATTTCGTATAGAGCAGACTCTCAGCTACAAAACGCCCGTTTTCAACCCAGTCACCACTATCACTGTGCCCACATCCAGCGTCTGGTCTCCACAAATGTTCAGCAAGGGTCAGTGAATGTCAATGAGTACCGTTTTTTCCACGTGGAAGAATTCAGTTCCATACTTCGCGGATCTAGAGGCTGGCGAGCATGCCCACGGCAGCTAGGTTGGAACTGGATGATCCTCTCCAGCTTCACCCACTCTCATTCTGCAACTCATCTGCACTTCCACGCCAGACTGCCCCTCCTCTGCCCATCTGTCGCACAACAACAAAATGTAATGGGACATTGGTGGGAAGGTTCAACAGTCATACCATTAACATCCGCCTCTGATGTTGTGGGCCAACATCATAAAAGCGGAGGCATTACTTTTTGGCATCTTCTACTCCTGCTGCACTGACCTCGGTGTGCCTATGGGATTGTTCTCACTTACTCACTACTCTGAGTGGTGCTGAAGATGTCTCAGTGATGGACCTGCAGGGTCCTGTGCCATGTAAGAAACAGAGGAACACGATGACTTCACAGAAGAAAACACAGGTAGTTTCCATTCCAGCCGTGCCAAATCTCTTTTGTTGTTGGCATGGCACAGTCACATACATCTCACCAAGGTCACTGGCAAAACAGTGGCCCCTGTAGAAATAGGATGATGCCATTGCAATATTTGGTCGGTGTCCCTGTAGAAGTCAAACACCACGAGGGCCAAAGCTGTTGACAGAGTGCTGGCTTCTTCTGTGTTCTCAGAGTATGCACCTGCTCTTCATCTGATTCTGCAGACGCTTCTGTAGCGCTCTCCTCTGCAGGAGTAGCTTTGAACGTTATGCTCCAGTGCCCACAGATCAATCACATGGACAAAAGTTCTGTAAATAACGTAGCTGTTGTGTATTCACATTAAAAGGAGAGAAGCTTTCAACGAGCTGAAATTTCGTCTTTTTGTCCAAATATCAAATCCCAGGAATTCAAATATATGGAATTCTCGTGTAAGAAAAAAAAGGTTAAAAGGCAGCTTCACTTTATTTATTTATTTATTTATTTTGGCCTAATTATTTTTGAAGAATTAATGGAAGTAGAAAAATGCTCTCATTTTCTAATTCACCTTTGTTTTCACGGATTTTGTTTAGAAGTCTGAACAAAATGCACAGCAACACAACAGTTTCTCTAAAACTTGCCCATGCAGCTGTCTTGCTGGTCAGACAGGTGACAGAAGTTTTTAAAGGTATGTTTTTCTTAGCTTCGTGTTTGGTCGAAAGCCGCAGCGTCATTCCAGTCAGAAGGGGCCTCGTGCGGTTCCAACCTCCTCCTTAAATAAGGGTCAAAACTAAAGGGAGGTGAGATTGCTCAGTGCCCTGTCCAGGTGGGTCTCAGAAACTTTCAGTGCTAGGAATCCACAGTGTCTCCAGGCAGCCAGTGCTTAATAACCCTCAGTGGTTTGTTTGTTTTTTTCCCATAGATCAGTCCTGTTTTGGTTTATGACTCCTGTCTGTCATCCACGCTCTCTGCGCTCCAGTACAGAGACTAGCTCCACTTTCTCTATAACCCCCTTGTCGATACTGGAAGGCTGCAGTCAGATTCTCCTTCCCCAGGCTGAACAAGCCCAGCTTTCCTAGCATCTCAAGGGTTCCATCTCCCAGCTGTCCTGACGGCCCTCCACAGGAAGCTGATCAGTGTTCCTTGCATTGGGAACACTCAAACTAGATGCAGTATCCCGTACAATTCCTGGCTGAAATTGTCACCACACCGTTTTTATGGTCTTGGAAATCTAGAGAGGTGCCAGATGGCCGCACACTGGCCAATGACCCCATTTCCAAGAAAGGTAAGAAAGAAGAACCTGGTAACTACAGGGTCATTTTCAGAAGAAAAACAAAACAAACAAACAACCCTAACGCATTTGGAAACATCAATGAAACCGTCTCTTTTAGATGAGATGACGGGCCGTTGTTGCTGCTGAGCTTGAAATCAAACCACGAAGCGGTCTGCTCCCTCTGTCGATGAAAGCAGGAATTGCTGGCACCGAGCCCTCCCCGCGCAGCTCCGGGAGGACACCGCAGCCCTATGCCGGGGTCGAAGGGGACCAAGAGGGGAAATAACTTGGAGACGTGCTCAAGGGAGCACATCTAGAAAACAGTCTGTTTTCTAGGGGTTTATCTGCGATAATTTTTTTTTTTTTTTTGGGGGGGGGACTGTGGACATGGTGGTTTCTCAGAAGGATGCTTAAGCCCCAAAGAACCTGCTGCTGCAGCTTCCAGCAAGGAGGCAGGAGTCGGATCCCGCACTGCAGCTGGGGTGGGAGCTGATGGCTTTTGTTTGCAGTTTCCTCACTCTTTTGGCTTTCTCAAGTTTCTCCCGTTAAAGGTTTCCTTGTCTGCGCTTGGACAGAGAGCAGGGAAAGTCTGTACAGAAGACCAGGCAGGTTTGCTTGTCTTGAGGAGGCTCGGCTTCATCGATCCCAGCTTTTTTAGCTGCTTCTCTGACCTCTCCGGTGCATAAGGGTTAGGGGGCTGCGGTTATCCACGCGCTGACGTCCACGCAGCACTGCGTCGCTCTGTGCGGGCTGTCAGACGGACGCGGTGCAGCGTGCGCTCAAGCAGGTGCTTGTGGGGTTCAGATAAACCAGAGCAGAGCGGCGCAGGGTGGGAGACGATGGCCCGAATGTCTGTGTGGGTCGAGAGCCACAGGCGCACGCCCAGAGCACTCGAGCACCGCTCTTGCGGGCTCCGGCTCTCCGCGGGGCTCTCCCGGCAGCGCTCCGGCCCGGAACGCGGCCTCACGAAGGGGTCGCGGAGGCGGGGGCAGCCCGGGAGCCGCCGCCCCGACGTGGGCGCCCAGTTACGGGACCCTTCTCCGGGCGGGCCCCGAGAGGCGGCGAGCGGTCCCGAGCGCGTCGCGGCCGCGGGGGGAGTGACTCTGGCGGGCAGCGGCGGGCTGAGATAAAAGCTCC
The DNA here is from genome assembly GCA_036925125.1 of Oreortyx pictus. Taxonomy (NCBI): domain Eukaryota; kingdom Metazoa; phylum Chordata; class Aves; order Galliformes; family Odontophoridae; genus Oreortyx; species Oreortyx pictus. Next base: position 67,679,981 of record JAUPFR010000001.1, on the reverse strand, counting down.
GAGGCTGCCTCCTTCCCACCCCTTTTCTCTCGTAACTTTTTTTTTTTTTTTTTTCCCTGCCTCCTCTCCCTGCAAAGGGACCGCGGCTGCGGCGGCAGCCCCGGAGCGGACGGCGCCGCCATGAACTCCCCTCTGCCGCCGTCGGACCGCGCCGCCGGGGGCTGAGCCCCTACCCGGGGCTCCCGGGAACCCCTCGTCCGTCTCCGCCGCGCCCGGGACGGCGGCCGCCGCGATGTCGGCGCAGAGCCTGCTGAGCAGCGTCTTCTCCTGCTCCTCCCCGGCCGCCGCCGCCCCCGCCGCCGCCAAGAGCCTCTCGAAGCGGAGGCTCCGCCAGACGCGCAGCCTGGACCCCGCCATCATCGGCGGCGGCCGGGAGGAGGGCGAGGGCGCGGGCCGGGCGTCCCGGTCGAGGGCCGCCGGCATCCCCCCGGGGGAGCCCCGCACCCCGCGCGGCTCCTCCGCCTCCACGCCCAGCTCCCCGCTGGCGCGCTCTCCGCCGGGCAGCGCGCTCTTCGACGGCGGCAGCCCCCGCGGCAAGCGCAGCCCCGGCCGCGAGCCGCCCTTCCTCCCGCGCGCTCCCTCGGCCTCGGCGCTAAGCGGCCCCGCCGCCGCCAACAGCATCTTCTCGTCTCCCCGCCGCTGGCTGCAGCAGCGCAAGGGGCAGCCCTCGCCGCTCGGCTCGCGCCCCGCCGCCTACGTCGTGCGCAAGTCCGAGGTAGGCCCGCCCCGCCGCGACCCCCGCGAGTCCGCCCCACGCGTGTCCGCGGCGCCGTCGGGGCGGCAGCGGCGAGCGGCGCGTTCGGAGCGCCTCACGCGCGAGCTTCGCGTGGTCCCGTCCCGGCTTCGCGCCTCCTAAACGGGGATGCGAGGGGGATCCCGAAAGGATGGAGGGATTCCTCTGAGTGCGCAGCCATCGAGCCGCGCGCGTGTCAGAGCCTTTATTTGATGCCGCACGTGTGTCGGAACCACGCGGGGAGAGATTGTGTTCCACGGGAAACCCGACCGTGCGGATATTGACTCCTTTCACTCGGGTGACTTCAGCGTTGGGCTGCAGACGCGGTGCCGTGGGCGCAAATTCCGGGCTGACCGCTCGGTGGTGGCTTGGGTTGTGGCTCGAAGGAGGCTCTCCCGTTTATTTTCATGGCAGATAGATGCGTTAGAAATATCCTGTTTACTCCAGTTTCGCGAAACTTAGAACCACTAAAAGTTCAGAGGGCTTATGGGCTTCTGTCAGTGACACAGAGCACAGTGGGTGATGCAGTGAGGTGCTTGCAAGGGTGGGGTGCCCACGTGCCTCATAGGGCTGGGCGAGGGACTTCAAGAAGCATCAACAGCATGAGCTTTCCTGCGTGGAATTTCCTGAATCCGAGGCTTTGAACACAGCCTGAGGACTCTGGGTGTGAGCAGGTCTCTCTGCACTGCTTCCACGCAAAGGTGTCATGTGCCAGCCTGAAAGGAGGTTGTCCCTGGGTCTCTTCTCCCGGGGTACAGCAATAGGATGAGAGGGAATGGCCTCAAGCTGTGCAGCAGGAGGGTCAGGTTGGATGTTAAGAAAAATTTCTTCTCCGAAAGAGCGGTGAGGCAACGTCACAGGATGCCCGGGGAGGTGGTGGAGTCACTGTCCCTGGAGGTGTTCGAGAACCGTGTGGATGTGGCACTGAGGGATATGGTCAGTGCACATGGGCTGATGGGTTGGTGGCTGGTCTAGGTGATCTTAGTGATCTTTTCCAACCTTAGCGATTCCAGCCCGACTGTGTTTCATCACGACGTGATTTGCAGCTGCATGTGCATCTGATGCATGTGCATCCTTCATCCAATAACAAGTGGAAGTTTACACTAGTAGAGCGTGGTCTTATATTTTGAAGGCATCCTTTGTGCTGCCAAGGCAAGATGCTTGCAGTAACGGATAGCTCCGTGTAAGTGCAGTTGGAAAAATCGATCAGCTTGAAGTTAGAAGAAAAACGCACAGGATTCCGCCGCAGGAGAGCGGCTTTGAGCTGAGTGCTGCAAGGAGTGCTGAGTGCCAGTGTCTGCCACCTGCCTGCGGACCCTTGGTGAAGTGGCAGTGTCACTGCAGTCGCCCTTCCTACTGTGTCACCGCAGCCACCGTCACTGCGGTGTTCCTGCTGTCACTGTCACAGCAGTGTCCTCGCAGGACCCGATACCGGTCGGGCTTAGGGTTTCAACTTTTGAGTTGTTACACAAATATTAGCTAAGCTGTAACTCTCGGTGATGACAGGTATAAATGACTTCCAGTTGTTCTCTCCCCTTTCGTTGTAGGCATGCATCTCATTGCTGGGCATTCAGTCTGGTTTTGACGTAAAATAGCATTGCTCTTAAAGGATTTAGCTGGTTACTCCTCTTCAGACTTCACTGAAAAGGAGTTGTGAAGCTTTTAAAAGATAAAGGGTTCTGTATTTGTGGGGCTTCACCCTTGCTGTGGCAAAGCAATGCCTCCTGTTCCCGTGCTGAACTTGGAGATGACAACTACCAGTAGTTTTGTTCCTAGGGCAAAGCCGCAGGGGATTTTTAACAGGATTTTAACAGCGTTTATTCTCAGTTCCCATCAGATTTCAGCTGTACTTTTAAGACCTTTTCTTTAAGGAAAATTTCTTCTTTTGTTTACAAAATTAAATCTATTACTGTTATTATGTTTTCATTCATTAAATGTTTTATAAGGTTAAGCGACTGTTTAAGTAGACTAGATATCATGGAAAAACGTGGTAAAAATATGGACAGTTACCTTAGGGCCTTGCTTCTGCCAACACATAATGACACATGGATGCTTTGCCATGCCCGCAGCATTGTAGAAGTGAAGGATAAAGTGAGAAGCCCAGCACAGCTCAGTAGCACTAGTTCCATGTGGAGGCTCATACAGGTTCAGCCCTCTGCCCGCTTTTCTGTCCTGAGGACTGGAACAGGAAACTAAGGCACGTATATAGCTGCCGATATAAATGTATCTCAGCAATGTCTTGCTGTCCAGGGGAGCCCCTGCTGTCACCCAGCTGATGGCAGGGGTGAGAGCTGCCTGCCTGCAAAGTCAGCGCAGCAGCACAAGTTTGACTCAGTTGCTCCGTAACTTCTGGTCCAGTCTTACAGAGTGGTAGTTTAAAACATGGTAGTGGATGTTCACAAAACCAGTTTCAGCTAATAGGCGCTTTGGGAGGTCAGCTCCCTTGATTCCACACGTTATTTTCAGAATGAAAGTTCAAATCCATTGGGAAGGCCGTCTCCGACTCCCTTTTTCCATATCTCCACACTTGCCAAAATTTGCCCCCTGAGCGTCATTGTTTTCCGCGTCACCACGAGTGGCTCACTCAGCTCTTTTCCCTCGCTCCTTTCCACTTTTTCACGTCCAGCATTTCCTTCAAAACTATGCTGGTGGGAGGGCATACATGAAAAAAAAATCACAGAGAAAAGTGCAAATCGAAATTCTTCAAATAATCTTGAGCTTACCACTCAAGTTGACAAATCACGTATACATCTGTATACTTCAAATGGATATTTTTCTTTGAAGTTAGCAGGGCAAGTGGTTTGCAGAAAGGAAGGGCCGATTGCAGTCAGCTTTGAGGGAGCAGAACCTGTTTGGGGTACCTTCAGAGGAAAGAGAGCTCTTCTTTGTTTTTCCTTCTACTCTCAAGCCATGTTTGGTATCTATTCTGAAATGTGTGGGCTGCCTACAGCCAAGAGAGAAGGAAGGCAGTCTGCTGTTCATTAATTTAACAACATTTATAGAATTATTTTAATGGAACACCTCTTCAGCCTTTGCTCTTCTGTGACAACTCATATTTATTGGTGTTTGATTGCCATAGTCTATCCATGCTATTGGCCTTGTGTTTTTTACTTCATTGTTCCTGCATTTCCCTGAGCGTGTTGTGTGGCTTGCTATGATGAGATGCTCTGGAGTTGCTACCCCAGCCGCAATCTGTGTCTGTCCTTGGAGAGGAATCACACGGAATGAATTAAACTATCAGCACTAGCTGATCTGTTTGCCATAATAACCTGAGGCGATATGTAGCTGGTTAAAGGAGAGCCCAGTGTCAATCCCGTGTACTTAGCCTTAAGCACCTTCAGACCTAATCCAGACGTTTTTCTATGTGGATGGAAGAGTTTCGAACTAATCCCTGTGTAGAGTCTTCATTAACTATCCAGGGAACAAAACAGGAATCTGATGGTTTTAAAGGGATTTTGACACCTTCTTTTGTTGGTCTTCTGTCAAACACCAGGCACTTCCTCACCCCCAAAATAGGTAACCCGCATTTTTCCCTTTGAGGATTGGCTATTTAGTGAGTTGGAGGGTTTTTGTTTTTTAAAGTAAAAGACTTCATCTGCTGATACTTACCACTGAACTGTTTGCTTTGCTTTCTTCCATAAGACAGCCTAAACCACTAGATGCAACAGATTAATTCCAGCCTAAGTCCATCCTGCTTGCTCAGTGCTATCGGAGTTTTACAGCTGCCAAATTTGGCAGGCAGATGTATTGTGGGTCTTGTATGAAGAGGAATGCCATGAGAAGTAACTAAATATATTCAACATTTCTGAGTTGGCAAATGTACTCTTTCCATTCCTGACTAAATTACGTCTGAGGACATTTGGTGAGAATGTGGGAACTGACAGCTAGGACAGACAGAACTGTCACCACGTGTGCGTTGCTTGAGTAATGGGAAAGGAACTTGAGGAAATAATAGAAATTAGTCTGAAAAATAATCTTGAGCAGCTTCTAAAAAGCCAGCAACCCAAACCTCTGTCTTGACTTCATGACGGTGCTGATACGGAGCTGTGCAGGCTGTCCTGTATTAATGGCTGTGGGAGCTGGGACAGCTGCAGGTGCAGAGCTTTGCAGCAGTCACCCTTCACTCTTCTGTGTCGTGGTGGTGGTTTAAGCATGGCAGTGTCAAGCGTGTGGTTTTGTCCTTCCAGATGTGAGTATGATGATGAAAACCAGCAGAGAATTCTGAGAAAGCAGGGCTGAATGCTCCTTCTGGTGTGGCGGAAAGTAGATCGTATCAGATCTGCAGAATGGATGTGTTAATATGACAAGGTAATGAAAATTAAAACTGTAATAACAATAATGCCACATTAAATATGAAGGTGCTCCTATTTCATTTTCTGGCTTCGTGGTGAGAGCATGAGTGTGTTTGGGAACACGAGGATCACTGGAATTAAGCTGCTCTAAACTGTATATATTGAACATCCTGGATTCTTCAGATTTTTGACTAAACTGGGTGGTGGAAGAAGCAGCCAAATATTCCGTCTACTTTTGGAAATCAGAAGGGAGCAAGAAAGAGATAAGGGCAAGATTCAGACTTCATCAGAAGTTGACCCTGAGATTCATCATCCAGTTTTGTGAAGTCTCAAGCAGTCTGACTTCAATCTAACAGAGTACTCAGGCGTGTGCCTTACTTTAGCTGAGTGCATTCTACTCATTGAAACAGAATATCAGGTAGGGAGCAAAGACTGTAGTTACCACTCAGTCATAGGAATTTTACTTAATTCACTTCTCTTTAAAATTTTCTGTTTATTATTTTGTGCATTTTTAAGCAGTGCCTGTTCAAAATATTTTCTGTTATTTTTATATATTGTTATCCTGCAAAAAATAATTGTATCTATGTATACCCAGGCTTTTTTATCAAGTTTCAGTTTTCCCAAGGTATTTACAGACTGGCTGTTTAAGGTGCCGTACCTGTTCCACTCTGTCTATTGGCACAGTAATATGAAATCCCTGGGAAGGTTAAGAGTGTTTTGGAGTTCTGATGAACTTCCAGTGCTTCTCACCACATCATCGTGCTGGAATCAGATGTTGGGTACTACCTGTTCTTGCTTTTGGAGCTATGCATGCCAGGTGCTGTGTCACTGGCCCATAAATACAAACACCACTTATCCACTCTAAAGCTGTCATTCCTGGGTCATCATCCAGTCCTGGCAATGGGAACGGCTTGCATCAACTTTCCAAGGTGTGAGACCAGAACTGGATTTTCTGGATCTCCTTAGTTGCTGCTGCTCTCTCTCTGTATTTTCTCAAAGCAAAGGTTTATGGTATTCTTCCGTGATGGCTTTTTGACAGTTTAAAGTCAAAGCAAGATTTATGAGCATTGTTCTTAGCGAGAATGTGGAAGAGTTTTCAGTCCCATGCAGAACCTCTCATGGTGCTGTGGGCACCGAGCACTTGATGAAACCTGAATAGCTCTTGCTTCCCTCCTTTTTTCCTGCTCCTTTATGATTTCTTGTTCCATGCACTCTAACTAGTTCAGATTGGCCGTACTTTTTATCAGTTTCCCATTGCCCTCGTTACATGTATTTTCACATCATACCAAGCAATAAAAAGGAAGATAATGTGTCTTTTTGTTTGATTTCATCACTCGAAGTCTGTATTAAAACCTGCTTTACTGTAGCTCCAGGTGTTATTTGGGTTGGTTAAATCAAATGTTAAAGAGTCCTTATGTTCTCCAAAGTGATTTGTCTCATAAAAGTACAAAATGGTTTTCAGCAAAGTGTAAAGTGTGACAAGTGTGACAAAGACTTTGCTAGCAAATGGAAGATTCAGACTACATTGAATACATTGGGAATGCATGCTGCAAATACACAAACTAATTTTTTAAGGTGTGATTTAGATTACTTTTGCACTGTATCATCCTTCTCTAATGGACTGGCTCCTTGGCTTTGATTTTCAACAATACAGCTGTACCTCCACTGATCATCCATAACTGACTTTATAAGAAGACTAGTAAGCTTTCCCTTTCTATTTGTGGGGTTTTTTTTTGCTTTTCTTCCACTGCTGTATTATGGCAGTATCATTTCTGAGCACAGTGTTGTATTTTTTTATTCTCTAAAGGGTAATTTCAGTTGAGTTGCACCCTACCGAGAGTAATTTGGTGAGAAACCAGTTGGCAATATTTTGTTCAGCTTTCATTTGCCTCTCTCTTAAAGTCTAAAAATATTCCTCCTACAGGAAATGTATTTCATTCTGTTATGGCTTTTGCTTCCCGTAGGAGGTATTACTTTTAATTTATTGAATAAACCTTTCTGAATTGTATTCCCATAAGACCTTAGGCGCAATAGAGTTTCTGGGCAAGTTGTCCAAGAGGTCTCACCATCTTCTCTTTTTAGCAGTGATGCAGCTGTTTTTACATACATGTGGCATTAAGCTCAGGAAAAAGTTTAGAAATGGGAAAGAAATGGGAAAATCAGATGCTGAAGGATGCCATGACATCTCATATTTTCTTGTGCTAATATTCCCTTTGTTCTTTTTTAAATCATAAAGAACTCCTCCCCTTCTGTTTTCCCTGCTCTTGATTTTAAAAGGAAGCTGAACAATAATTTGATCTCAATGTCATTATTAACAGTTTCTTCTTTAACTATATATGTGTGTAGAAAGGCCAGATCTTTGTAACATCCTGTTTGGAAGTCAGCTATGGCTGGCTGTTAATTTAATGTGGATGATGGGGTAGAGGCTGATAGCTGAAAGGGGGTAGGGAGGGGGAAAATAGAGATTGAGATAGATTATGTTTTCATGATCCAAAATTAGACCCTATCTACTCCATCCCAAATGTGAAAAATATACCTGAGTTTTCTTGTGTCTATTTCATGACATTCCTGCTGACAAAATATGCTGTTCTTTTTGCTCACTGCTTCACTACTGTTCCTCGAGCACGTGTTCATTTGCCTAATGACAGCTCTTGTAATGGCACACATGGGCAATGGCTTAGATCTTCAGAGTGAGATTATTTGCACAGTGAATTGCTCCAGAGAGCAGGTACCAAACCATAGCCAGCTGGGAGAATTAGGCAACAAATTACTAAAGTAAATACAATTAGAATCTTTGTGGGGTTTTTTATGTTGGTTTTTGTTGTTGTTGTTTTTTGTTTGTTTGTTTTCCAAGGAATATCATCCCTTACTTCTGTATTTATGAAGGGAATGGGATGTATTTAGCTGCCAACCTGTGCAGAGAGCCTTAAAGCAACTTTAAATAGAACAGTGAGTAATATTTATATATTGCTTTGAAAAATCTGTGGTACACCATACACAATGTAGTCTTCTTTCTTCTTTTCTCCACTTGCGGTCTCAGGGCTCAGATAAAGGTTTCCTAAACCTGCCCTTGACGGAGGCAGAGTGAATATGACAGATAAGTACGCATTTCTTTGCTGTTGTGAACTATGTAACAAAGCATGGATTGGAGGAAGTCCAGCTAGATTAGTTAGTGGATGGTGGAAGGTATGTGATGAGGCAAGCGAGAGCCCTGCAGATTGGGCTGTGGGAGCAAAAAGATAACTAGCTGGTCAAGAGAAGTGACCTGGCCTCATAAATCCGCATCTGGAGGGCTGAGTTTGGGCTCCATTGTATGATGGAGGTGCTGACATACAGAGAAAAAGCCCTTCTCAAATGCAGGTGTTTTGCAGATGTATCTTGATAGTGCCACAGCAGAACTTCAGCAGGGACTTCGTACAATTGCAACTGGCAGTGAAGCTTTAGTAGTGACTTGCTGGGTAGGTTTGCTGCCAGCCCATTTAACCAAGCTTGCCTACACATAGCAACATTAAGAAGCCTAAGGCTTGCAAGATGTGTAACAGCAGGACAGTGTGCCACCTGCTCTCAGTTTGATCTCTGTCTGCTTTTGTGGGCCATTTCACTTTGGATTTAAAAATATTGAATTCTAGCAAAGCACTGCTTTTTTTACCTACCCCACTTTGTGTTATCTCAGCATGCTCACAACAGGCCAGATGATGTGCTGCCTAAAACATTTCAGTTCAACACCTTCAGTAAAGCTATGGTATGGTATTATCCATAACGATTTAACTTCACCAGCTTTCATTTTTGTCATGCTCCCAAATGCACTACAAAAGTAAAAAGCAGGGAGAGAATCAGCAGAAAAAAAAAAAAAGAAAAAAAAAACTAAAGTATGCAAGAAAGGAAAGGAAATATCCTGCTGAGCTTTGAGCTAGGGATTTCATTAGATACATGGGAAAATGGGTATGGCAGGAGGAAGCTTATGCCTCATCAATATTGTCTTACACAGCAGCTGAACCTGATCCTGACCTAATGACCAAGGAGCTTAAGGGCACAGTTATGTAACTGGGATCAGCAAAAGCTAAACTAAACTGGAGTAGGTAGTTGAGGCTGTGCAGCCCAGAAAAGGCTGGTACCAAATTGGTTTAATTAAATGTTTCTATGTAGCTGCTTAAAAAGCGTATGGGGGGCAATTTGCTGCTGTTTGCAGTGCAGAGTTGGGCTTTTCTGAGCTTCTGGAACTTGTTGGTCTACACCTGCTCTCCTGCATCTTCTCATCTCGTTCTTGGAGAATGCTTTTGGTAAGCCTGGGTTGTGCGAACAGGGTTTGTGAGGCTTCTGAGTGCAAAAGTGGGTTGAGAGAAGGATCCTGCCTGCAGTAGCACCTCGCTGGTTTAGAGTTGTAACTTTTTCTGATTTCTTGAGTTTTTGGTGTTTTTTTTTTTTTTTTCCTTGAATGGGCAAGAAAGAATTATATCTGCATGGTTGAAATGGAGGGATGGGAAGGAAGGAGAATGAAACAGCATAAGAAATATGTAGCTAAGTATGACAACATTCAGGTTGGCAAGCAGGTTCACCATGGATGTGGTACTATAGCTGGGAAGAGCAGAGCTCAGACCTGCGCCTCCCTGCCCTATCCTGTCGTGTACTTCACTGAGCCCAGGTAGTCTGTGTGGCTGCTCTGTGCATCTCAACTGTGCCTGCCATGTAGCCTGGCCCTCAGGGATGGGAGGGAGGTGTTTGGTGCTGCCATATTTGTCCTGGTGGGCTGCTGTGCTGCCTTGCACGCTCCAAGTGGGTCTCACTGTTGCCTGTGTAAGTGAGAGTTTCAGGAGCTTCTGTGTCTGTGGAAAGTAAACCTTGAGTACCTAAATGGTTGAAGTGTTTTTACTGTAGGTGCTTTTTATTCTTACTTTCTATTGTACTATTTCTTCCTTCCTACTTTCTGGCATTCAGCCTGAGACTTAGTTGTATGCTTTTTTGGGGGGCTGAAGATAGCCGTCTTAAGATGTCACTTGGATTGCAATTGAAAAGCACGAGGTTGCTGCTGTGAGTTATGTATTCTTGGATTCCTTACTGTTTTCATGGAATACCCTCTTTTGGGTCACTTAATGACCATATTGCTGTGCTAGTGTCTGGGCATTTTAGTCAAAATGAGACCAAAATATTTGTAGGAAAACAGGAGCTCCTCTTGTTCTGGATCTAAGTCAAACAGATGGACTGGAAGCTGTAGGAAAAGGAGCAATATGGTTGGCAGCATCCGGGGCAAATAAAAACAAAGCCAGAAGGGATGAATTAGTTGTGATGCTCGCAAGGAGAGTGTGAAAGATTTGTGTAGAAGGCTGATAGCAGAGGATGCTACAGAGAAGCATTCTTGCTGATCCCTCTGGAGAGAAAATCCAAGACTAGGAGAGGTGAAACAGAAAAGTGAGTTCTGAGTCTGGTTGATGTTTTCTTTGGAGCCAGTGATAAAGTACCGGGAAGCAAGAGAAGAGATGTTCCTCCAGGACTGAAGGCAGTGCAGGCAGAATTGCTGAGTCCTGTTGAGAGCACAGAACTAACAGCTTGTGGGGAATTTAATAGGACTTCCCATCAAGTCCAGAGATGATGATGATGATGATTATTTTAATTATTATTTTATAGCCCAACCTTTGCATGTAGAGAGACTGAGAAACACTGCTGTTAAGGACAGGAACGATTTGGGAAGGAAGGGTTGGGATGCCTGGAAGGTCATGTGGCTGCTGAGCGTGTATGGACATGTAGTTGAGGGAGCTGTTGTATTGATGTGCTGTGCTTGGTCTCAAAGCACCATGTACGTTGTGGGATAAGTGGTTTGTGTTGTTGTGGCTTGTTTTAGCAGTGATTATTTTGCATGGTGGTGAAGTGCCCTTATTTGCTTTACAAACCATAAGGTAGCTTGGAGTTGAACCCAAAGTGAGAATTTGTGAACTTGACTCTCTACTTGACTGTTCTGTGAGCAGTAGCAACTACAGCCCAGGTGAGCTAGATCACACGTAACTGATGGGAAAAGAGGGAGGAGCTTGGGAACACATCTCTCAGCAATAAATCAACATTTTATTGTCCATCTCTTTCTTTCTTTCTTCCAGGAAGCATCTCCTTGCTACAAGAGATGGCTTCCTGAGAATGACGTACTCCAGAGTAGGGTGTAGAATCTGGAGTGAGCACAGCTGAGGCATGTAGTGGGCACTGCTCAGACGTATTTGAATTCTCATTGTGGTGACCCAGTGGAATGTGTGCCCCTGTATATCACTTCCTGAGTAGCTTCTCAAGCAAGGTGGCCTGCAAACAGCTGTGAGATCAAATAGTTGGAGGTTACCTCTCTTCTGCAGGGAACTGGAGGGATGTGTGTTTTATGCCTTCTTTGTTCAACTGGCACGACATCAATGGGCAGAGAAGGATCTAACATGCTGAATTTGAAATTGTATTTTATTTTTTCCATGCATTGTATTAGGACTCTGGAAATACTGTTTCTGGTTTTGCTTTTGTTCTTCCCAGCTTTTTAGGGAATATTTGAACAAAAGGAATTGAGGCTGTTCTCAGGACCATTGAGATAGAACTAAATTTTTCCAGCTTATAAAAGGAGCAGCTCGAGATCTTTCTGCAGAAACTAATGAAACTTTTGTCTTATTTCTTCTTCTTCCCTGGTGTTACAAACTGGGGATACATCTACCTCCTGTAAGCTTATGTGCTTTATTTACAGTATGCCTAGCTTAGATGTTTCTTAAACCTTTTTTTTTTTTTTTTTCTTTTTTTCTTCCCCTGAAGAGCAGCAGAGCAGCAGGGGGGCTGTGATTGCTCACATCTTGGGAGCTGCCTGGGCAAAGCTCAAAAAGTCAGCGCTACAGGCGAGCCTGTGCGTTTGATGTCTAATCCCCACAGGAGCACAGATGTGCCTGGGTGAGGACTGGGTCTCTGTGCCACAAGACACTGCTAAGCAGGACAGTGGGACACAGAAGGTTGGGTGTACTGCTGGGTGTTTCCCTAATGGGAGGGACGATGCAGTTAGTTATTTCTGGAAACAACCCAGCCTACAGAAGTTATATTTAGCTGTTAGGTAACTGATTTAAACTGGGATTATGCTGAAATAAGAGACGAGGAGATAAAGCTGAGCGATAAGAGTATCTGTTTTTTGTTTCCTGACTGTAGCAGGTTGAGCGACAGGAATAAGCATCTTGACAGCAGGAAAATCCTTACAGAATGCAGGAATTTAAAAAAGGGACAGCAGACAGATACAGCTGTAGCAGGAAGAGCACAGAGACTCTAATTTTGTGATACTTAGTAGCCTCAGAAAATGAAGCATTTAGCAAGTATTTGGGAGTCTTAAGTCATAGGGGAAAAAATGGGTTGCTTAGGAGAATCCCTTCAAATTATGAGAGGAGGAGTCAAGTTCCCAGAGCACAAAACTGGGTAATGAGGATGTAACATGATGGAATGAATGTAGGTAGTAACTGAAAAAATAGGGAGGTTGGGACTAGTTAGGGAGGGGATGTGTTTAATGTAATACCAGGCTGAGATTCACTAGGAAGCTGACACAGGAAAGGGTGATGTTGTTGAAGCCAAGCAGTCTTGCGTACTGGATGGGTGTATGTACAGTGGTATCACATTGGAAAGATAACAGAAGAGAATGCCACAGTCATTGAGAAGATAAGGAGTCTGAGACTTCTAGCTAGGCTTTGCATTTTTAAGACATTATGTTGGGGATTTGTGTATAAGCATATCTTATTCTAACTCCTGGCTGGGGGCAGCAGACAGGAGGAATACTGCTTATGCTGACCTCTGCTATCATCCTGCCCGGTGTTGCCAGCAGAGAGATGGGATTTTCTGTGTGTGCTGGAGTGTATGTCTGGCTGCACTGTGAACCATGGTGTCCCAGCTGGAAATATGCTGTCTCTCCCACAGCCCCTGGCCTGGGGCAGCTGAAGTCTCCTTCTCAGGATGTGCCAGGCAGGTCCCTGACTCCTGGTAGCAGACAGGAGGACACACTGCCCTTGCAGGCAATGCGTGCCATCTGTGGTACTCTCAGCTGGCAGAGACAGAGATGTCTTCTTCAGAAAGGAAGAAAGCAATGTATGGTTTTAAGTACAGAAGGTGCAACTCTATATAGCAGCAACACTTCAGTGTTTTGTTGTTTTTTTTTTTAAGAGCAGCAAGAGGATGAACAGGTGTAGTAATTCCCTTTGTCTGAAAGTTGCTCAGCTTATTCCAAGTACCTTTTGCAATGTTTTCTTTATGCATTGAATGTCTTAATGAAGAGCTGGCATTTTGCTGTGAATTATTAACGCACACCTAACAGGTGTTTACATATGTTTGCCTTGAAACCTGGCTCTGCAATGGTGTCTGAAAACGCTGAGTTTTGGAGCATGTGCTCTAACAAAGGTGTAGGGGAGGTAGGGCAGGATGGCTGCCACCTGTTTATGTGTAGCAGATGTGTTGAGCTGTGCTGTCAAACAGGCACACCTGGGTTTTTTTTACCTGTTTGTTACCACTGCTTCACTACTTCTGACCTCTTACTCTGCCAGCCAGGCTACGTCATCTGTGGCAACTGTAAAACTCCTACCTAAATCACTTCTGCCACAATGCTCTGGAGAGCTCTGTCACCTCCAGGCCTGTTTGTGCCACAGGGACAGAGGCCAGGGCATGGGTGTAACCTCCTCACCTGAGAAGGAAAGGGGCTCCCAGGAATGCGATGCTTTCTTTTGGATGGGTATCTTTATGCTCTCAGTTCAGTATCTGTTTGGAGACACTGTCAAGCTCCCCTCACATTGTATAGCAGTTAATAGCTTCTGACAAATACATTGTGTTATGTTACAGCTCAGGCTGCATTAGGCAGTTATTGAGCCTGATCCTCCTGCCTTCCACAACTGTGTTGTCCTTCCTACTCCAAGCATTTCTTCTCTGAGAATTTGCTTTGATGGAAGGCAGGCTTTTTTCTTTTTTTCTTCTTCAGTAAAAGTTGGTTGTGCAGCTGCCACTTCTCAGTACTGGGAAAAAAAGAGGGTTAAAAAAAAAAAATGCGATGAAAACACCAGAAGCCTAAGATCTATTCTCAGTGTAGCAGGTCAAGTATCTTCCTTGGGAATGCAAATTCAGGATGGTGACTTTAATTCTTGGTGACCTTGTCACTTGAGAAGATGAATTGGTTTGTATCTTTTGCCCCGGGAAATGGTTATTTGTGTCTTGATGTGAGCAGCTGAGAGCACAACAGCAGCTTCTGGTTCAGGATTCAGCCCTTCAGCCTTGCTGCAGCAGTGGCTTTTCAGCAGGCCTTGCCCTGATAGTTAGCCATTACTAGGAGGGATCTAATGATTTACCTTCACATGAACAAGCACTTCACGAGAGACCAAACAGCATGTGCAGTCGTGCCTTCTGTGTCAGCTTGGAACTCGTTATGTTGGAAGCATTATGAGGAAGTGCAGTGCAGCTTGCTGGTGGCCCTGCTGGCACAACTGGCAGCTTGTACCCTGCACAGCCTGGCTGCCCTTCCATCAAAAATATTCTTTCCAAGCTACACACTCCCCTTCTCTCAGATGTGTGATCCTGTACGTGGTGTAGGAAGAGTAATATTACTTGGTGAATATTTAACCTGTAAGGTTTAAAATGATTTCCTCGCCTCAAATGGCAGTTAATCAATGTAATTCCTAGAATTAACTAAAAGATACATTTCATCTAAATTGAGTCTCTACTTGAAGAATTTTCAGTTGGAAAGGAATACGGTTGTTTCTCCTTAAGAGGCAACTTCCTACTGATTTCTGAAACTGGGAAGAAGGCTCGGCATTGAGATTTGGGGATTGGACTTGATCCTTTCCAGTCCTTACTATTCTGTGATGTGGTGGGAGAAAACTGATTGCATGCAGAATTAATATTTATGGTGCCTTACTGGACTGTGCTAAACTTTGACGTGTCAATCTTTGATTGTTTTGCACAAATACAAACAGTTTTGTAGCAGGAATATTTCCAGCTTGAAAATCAGAAATACTTGTAGCAACTTTTCCTTTTTGTTTTTGTTTTTTTTTTTAAAAACAAAACAAAACCTAGAGATTGGTATGACCAACTAATAAGAAGCTCCATCAAGCAGTGTGTCAGTATTAATTGGTGCGGTTTCTTTATCAGTGATAGTCTTATTTAAAGCATGTCTCAACATCTTATGGAATCAATTGAATATTTCTTCGAGAAGGGTATAGTGTTTCAGCAGATGTGTAAACACTATGTTCCTCCTAACAGGAAAAGGGCCACAAGCAAGTTGGCCTCGAAATTACAGTTGGTCATGAAGGAAATGCTGTCTTTTACACAGAAATAATAGAAGGTACCCTGGTTCCTATTTTGGGACTGAAGCAATGTTCCTTTTCATCAGTAGGAATCACAGTGCATGGGTCAATTTTAATACGTGTGTTTATTTTAATAAAACAAAAACTAAAATTAAAAAGAAACCAACACATAGTGTGATGCTGTCAGACAGAACTTTGCTGAGGTCTCCACTCGACTGTATTTATTTCTGTCTGTGATTGGGGTTTGTTTTTTCAGTTAATTTGCCTTCCCGTAGTAGGGAGGACTTTATTTATTAGATTTTACTATGCCTAATCTAACACGAACACCTGCTGGGGAGCTGTAATACAATGTCAACTGTAGCAGTGAGATAAGGACCTGATTTGTTTTTACTTGACACTATTTCATATTTACTATATTTCTTTAAAAATCTTTCTGGAAATATTTTGCTGGTGTGAGTTATTTTCCTAAGCTGTCCCATCAATCACTGCTGTTTTACTTCTGCATATCTCCACTTTGCCCCTGTGTGATTCTCCTGGTAACCTTGTATGTAAGACATGCTCTGCCTCCTTTCAGACTTCCAATGTGCATACTCTTATTTAATTATGAGACTTCTTTGTCTTCATTGTTCTTCTTTGTTCTTCAGATGGCTCAACACTCAGCGACATAGGCAGATACTCACAAAAACATTCATTCATATTATGAGAGATTAAAGAATACTTATTCAGGAAGTGTGTTCATCCTGCAACTTAATCTGATACTCTGAAGGGCAAAGAAATGCAAAATGTGTATGTATTATTGTGCACCTATAATGCATGCCCACGTCTTGGAAGCTGACAAGATGTGTGATCCATCTTCGCAGGAGCATTCAACAGGATGGGAATTACTTTGTCTTGGTGTATAAAAGTAATCTTATAGTGTCAACCTCTTCTCCCAAAAGAAGAATAGCAAACAGATGAACTGGTTTTAAAAGCATCAATTTTATGTGTATGTAAATGAGGTTGTATCAGTGACGTGAGAATGTGTGGGGTAGTACAAATTCACGCAAAGATTTTTCTTACTTAGTTTGGTGCCTTTATTTTGATGCTGTGTGATCTGATCAGTGTGAATGTACTGTTTGAAGTGTCCCTTGTATTGAAGGACATCACTCATTTTGATGTTCTGCTATAAATTTGATGCTGACATCTGAGACAAACACGTGTGCAAGAAGATTTAAAAGAACTACCTTGATATAATATTGTGAATGTTTTTTCATATGTGCCCATGTTGTTTTGTGCATGAGTAATTAGTGTACGTTCCAAATGAAGGACAAAATGTTTCCCGCATTTGGCTTTGGCAGGCAGAATACTACGTGTGAAAACATAACAAAAATAAAGATCCTTTATTGGCCTCACATCTGAGGAAGCCCTAGAGCATAACATTCATAATATTTTCCTCCAAAGTCCCCTTTAAACTTGTGTTTAGTAAATTAGCTTCAGATCTTTCTTTCCAGTGCTGTTCTAGTGTATGGAAAAAGAGCTTTGGCTGCCATCTGCTCTTCTCCAGATATTGACCAGTGAACCACAACATGTGCATGGTGCATCTTAATACAATTTATGGACAGGGGTTGTGCTGTGGAACCCTCCCAGGCAGTGCGAATACAGTGAATCTTGCTTCTTTTATCTAGATCTGCTTTCCCTGCATGTAAAAGTGGAGAGATAACGGAATGGGAAGAACAGGCTTGGTGCAAATCACCGGGTAGGGGAAAGAATCAGTGGGACCTAAGGATGAAGAGGAGCTCTGCTAGTCTTAAATCTTCAGCTAAATGAGCTGCACTCTAGGAAACTCCACTTTACGGTGCTCATTTAGCTGAAGGTTTAGATTAGTTCTATCTTTTAAATGCTTAGGGCTCTTCTGTTTACTAGGATGGAAGTACCACATAACTGGTTTCCACATGACTTTTGCAGGTGCTTTTCATTTCGGCATGTGATTGTGTATCTGTTCCGGGAGGAACATTCTTCTGTTTACGGTTGCAAAAAAAAGAAACAGCGTGCAGTGTGTTGTGCTACAGAAACTCAAGGAGATGAATGACTGCTTCCCGCCTGACTCTGGAGTCAAGTTATACAAGCAAATTTATCACCAAAACTTTTAGTTTTAAGTACATCGTTCACAAATTCTGTTCTTGTAAAGTGGCTTCTTATGTGGGATTGCAGTTGCCAAATGTAAAAGAAAGGTGCTGTGTTTTTTCTGCTCTTTTGTTTTATCTAGTTCATCAGTATGTTAAAATTCTGGGAATTGTCAAAAAATAACAATTACTTTTGTTATGTTCCTGTGCATGTGTGGAAATGTGGAGTTTTTGCAGTCTGTTGTTGTTTTGTTTGGCTTTGTTAAAGGCAAGTTGCAAATGAAATGACTGAAATTCCACCTCCTTCAGCAGAATCTTCATAAACATGGGCTCTCATTTCTTCCATATCTTTTTTCCACTCCAGGGAGGTGACTCAAAATGTCTTGTGCTTGCCTGGCTAATTACAGTGCTGGGTGAGGTATACTTGACCCTTCTCCATCTACAGTCTTCCAGGGGTCCCCAGGTAGCTTTGGAGCCTTGGCTGTCTCAGTGAAAATGCATTCAGTCAAGTCTCATCAGAAGGGATTTCACCTCTTTAGGGTGATGTAACCCTGCACTGAAACAGCTTTCTGGAGTAGGGAACAGACCAGCAGAAGAAATCTAGCTGTCTTCTTTGAGGGCTCTGAGCAAACAGCTTTCTTTTTTTGTCTACGTTAAGTAGCTAAACATCCAAGTTTTTTTCCCATCACGTTGCTAAAATAAATGTAGTTGCAGGCACGTGCTGGGGGTATTCAGACAAACAAAATGCCCTTTAGCTGTGGAAAAGAGAATAAAAGAAGTCACTGGGAAAACAGCCAAACCTATGTAATTTATATATGGGTACACAAAGGTGCAAATAGCAGCCAACATTTCCGTAACAGTAAATTGCAGTAAACTAGAAAGAACTACTGTATTCGTTTATGGTTTGTGCTTGGATGCTTTGGCATCTTGGTTTTTTTTTTCTTCATTTCAGGGAAGTGTTCCAGGTGCTGGAATGGGCTGCCCAGGGAGGTGGAGTCACCATGCCTGGAGGAGGTGTTCAAGAAACATTTAGGTGTTGAACTAAGGGATGTAGTCAGTGGGAAATATTGACAGTATGTGAACGACTGCACTGGATGATCTTGGAGGTCTTTTCCAACCTTGGTGATTCTATGGTTATAGAGATGTCATGTACTGCCTATAGCAGAGTTATTGCCACTGCTCCTTGACTGGATCTTCAGTTGTATTTTTGTCAGCAGCCTTTTCAATCTGTGTTTCAGACTGGAGTCATTAGCTGATATTATTTTAATAACTGATTTAAAAATCTGTACTCAATCAAGTTCCTTGCTTACTAATTGTTATAGATAATATTTCATAGTATCATTGCAAGATCAATTGGTATTGATTGATAGCTATTTCTTGTGTTGAGTGTCAATGGCAGTATAACTTCCTTAATTTGGTATTTCTTTTGCTGTTCAGCCTGACATGCTGCACGTATGCTCTTTGCTAGAAATGGTGAATTATATATTTATTTAACACGTGGTCATATTTCACTCATGGTGATGTGTTTCTGGAATTCAGTTAAAGAGGCTGAGTTCGCACTGGTGTCACTAAGTTGCTTAATAACACTGCATTACATTTATGAGAAGCTCTGAAAAGTGAGTGAAACCACGTTTTACTCTTTAAATTAAGGGAATTATCAGACAATCAGTTAAGACTGAATTAAAATTTGCACAATAATTAGGATCTGGACTGTCTGTTTAGAAAGAAGTCTGTCTGCACTTGCTGAGCTTCAGTTTGCATCCTGGAGCAGTCATGGAACACATGAACTGAATTTCTTTCTGATGAAATTCAACTGCAGAACATGCTGCTGTGTGTTTGGTCTACATTATGAAAGCTGGATGCTTAAAAAAAGCAAGCTGTGTTTTGTATCTGCAACTCAGGGAATCATCAATTTGTTAGAAATCCTGAAAGTTGCCTTTAGGTAGGACTGTGGCATCTGGCTGGACTGTTCTCTGTTACCATTTCTTTTGAAGTTTAGAGTTGTGAGAGATCAGCCTCTTATACAAAGTTTTTGTAGGTTTGGAGGGGGAAAAAATATGTTCCTCAGCCTTTAAGTGAACTCATTCTTGAACGATCTGAAGAAAATGTTCTTCATTAACAGCAAAATAGTTGGTGTTCAATCAAGCCACTTTGTTGTTTTATCACTGTGATGCATCTTACAGGTCCTTAAGCATTTTGTTCTTCAGTTCAGTGGTGCAGCTTTCTTGTAGACTTAATCAGCAGATGTGTACTGATTAATTCTTTTAATACTTTGATGATAATAAGTAGGAATTTTCACACACAGATGCAGCGATTTAGAAATAAAATACATACAAGTTGTGGTTAACTATATTGTTAGATACAAGTGTTTCACTGCCTCGAAGTCTGCTCAGATCTGGGTAGGCATGAAGGAAGTGAGGAAGTGGCAGGAATGGGAGGTTCCTGAGGCAAAAAGCATGGGCTGGGATCTGTATTTCTTCCACCAAATGAGATCCCTGCTCACCAACCACTCCCAGCTGTATGAGCCAGCCATGCTATGTTCCCTCAGGGAGCAGCTGTGTGAGCTTGGCTAAGGCTCGTGAGCCTTTCTGAAGGTTGTGCTGCCAGTTTGATGGGGCTGGAGACGTGGAGATTTTTGCCTTAGGTTTGTGGCTTAGCAGAGTGCAAGGTCAAGGCTGCAACAGGTCCAGCAGGCCCTGCGGGGGCAGCTATAGCCTGGACATCTGTGTGGCCATGCTCTGTGAGCCAAGGAGGATGTGTGCCACTGAACTCTGTTCCTGTGCTCGAGAGCAAGAGGTCCTGAAAATGAAGGAGAATTTTCCCTTCTTGCTGTTGTGCTGTCGAGGGCCAACGTAAGCGCTGGTACTGAAAAAAAAAATAAAGATTTTCTTTGTTTCAGGCAGGGTGTTTGCACCATTTATGCTTTTGTCTATTAAGAAAGGAACATCTTTTTAGTATTCCATTCTTCTAGATAATAAACACTGTGCTAAGCATTGCGACCCTTCTGAGCAGGCAGTATTGTAGCAGTACTGTAGCCTGTTGTTGTCTTGTTTTGTAGTGTAGTTTGGTCTCCATTTGGCTGCAGCAGCATCATTTCACAGTATGTCTGCAGTTGGGGCATCCCTTTTCAATAAAATTTTCCTCTGGTATACTGTGTGCTGTCATTTGATAGTACGATTGTATGTTCTCCTTCTCCCCTGTTCCCTGCTGTGGTTGTGATATCTGTCAAAGTTCTATTGCCGTTTGCAGTTATTTACCTTTTCCACAGCTCTTCTTCAGTATGGTTTCTGTTTTCCTCCAGGCTGTTGCATTTTGCCTTCAGGTCATCAATCTCTACATTCCCTTCCCAGGGAGGTCATGGAGGATCAGACCTCAGAGGTCTCATGGAATTTTCTTTAACGAAGTCCAAGGTCGTGAGGCTGAATGCATTGTTTGAGTATTCATCCAGCAAGACCTTTGGATAGGCAACAACTGAATTCAGCTGAGTACTGCTGCTTACAGCAGTCGTGATCAGGCTTTGTTTATTTAACCCAGCTGCACTTGAAAGAGGCTTTGGTTACAGGCATATTTGGAGGCCTGTATAGATTGCAGCAGCACTGACGGCTTTATATTATCGCTGACTGTCTGTTGCTGCTGAACAGAAAGGGAGGCTGTTCTTTTCACAGTTACATAATTGAGTTATTCTAATGATTTTTGGATAACGTTATTTTGGGGAGATTATGACTGAATTGCAGAAGGGATCTGAAAAAATGAGACTATAATTTTATATCTTAGAGAGTAAGATGCGTGCTTCAGCAGTTCTGGTAGAATGCAAGTTTAGATTTAAATTTATATATGTATGTGTGTATTTCTAGTTGTCTTGATTTCTCCAAGAGCTCCTCTCCTGAATGTGCAGAGGTAAGAACTGCTTTTGAAATTGTGCTGTTAGGCAACTCCAGAACTTGCCAGTGTGTGAACTTTGCCAAGCTGTAGACCAGTGATTCTGATAATGCTGTGGACAGTTTCCCTCAGGCTGTTTAGATTCTTGTGACAGAATGGAGAACAGTAAAAATCCATGTGTTCCCACTTAGCTGTTCATGCCTTCTCAGAAGAAGTTATAAAAGCAAGTTCACCAGTATTCACAGGGAAGGAGAAAAGGGGGCAATAAATGTGTAGTTAAGGATTGTAGTCAAAGGGTTAGGAAAGATTCCTCCTAAGCAGCTGAGGCAATGCTGGTGTGTAAGGTGAGGCCATCAAGCAGGAGGTATGCAGGGAGTTTGGGTACAGCATGTAGATCTGTTGTAAGATGCATTGGGAGACATCTCAGTACTTATCCACACTATTAAAAGGTTGTTGTTTTTTTTTTTTTTTTTTTTTTTTTGAAAACTAGAGATAACATTGAAGAAATATTAGTCTCTAAAGGGCTTTTGTGAAGATGCTGCTAATAGTGAGTCTGGTGCATCTCTGTCAGTCCGTGGATGCAGGATGTAAGACTAGGATGCTTCAGGGTGTCTGACAGTCTGTGGTGGCTCACTTGTGATCATATTGTCCATCAGCTCCTGGATCTGGACTTTTGAAAGGTATTTGATACCCACAGTACATTTATTTCATATTGTCATCTTAGGTTTAAAACTCGTGCTATTGCTGTTTGGCTTTGCCATATTTGCAAATTCTGCATGGAATGCAAAAGCACTTTGTAGTGTTTGGTTCAGCTGCTTAGTAATGGTCAGAGTATCACTGTATGCTCCACTAAAGCCATTTAAAAAACTTTCAGTGATCATGGTAAAATGAACATCACTGAAAGGTAATGCCTGTTGCTCTGGAAGTCAGGCCGTGTGCCACACAGCCAGTTGTTCTGCCTCTGACTCTGGGTAATGCTGCAGAAGAAGATGTAAAATTCATAATGGGAGTGCATGTATCTGTGTGAATACAATTACCAAAGGAATTAGGATGCGGTGACTTCAGACAGAACTCTCTAGCAAGCAGAAAATCACAGTTTTGCCCGTGTGCTTTATCCTAAGATATCCTTATGTGTCATCGTACAATGCACAGTTCGTGTTCTTTAGAGTGTGCAGTATAAATGATGCAATCACAATTTTAGATACTTGGCTAACCGTGGCACACTGCCCTGAGAAAAGCTCATTATTCTTTGGCTTTGCTCTTCTTTTTACTTTTTATTTATTCAAACAGATTACATTCCCATTTGGATGGGATTAGTTGTGGTTAAAAAAAGTATTGCTGTGGTTTGTCCTGTGAAAATGAGTGTAGTACTAAGCTGTGAGATGCCTGTTACATGACCTGAAACATTGGTTTGAGTGTACAAGAGAGTCAGCATTTGTATCTAACTACATTTCCTGTCCTATAAAGACATGAGGCACATTTGGGGACTTCTCATGAACTCACTGCTCCTCTACCCCAGGGAAAAGATGGAATTTGGGGCTTTATTCAAAGCTTTCCTGGGAAACGGATGTATTTTCTACCTTGCTGTTGAGCTTCTGGTTAACACTAATGAATGTATTAAGAACAGGATAAAGCAGCAGCGCACAACACTTTGAAGTGATGGGGCACACAAGAGCAAGTGGCAGAAGTGTGCTGACGTGTCCCCCAGTCATCTCCCATCCTGTGCCATACAGAAACACAGGCACAGTTGTTTCTTCAGAAGTCAGTAGTGTGCCCTTGACTTGAAAGACCTTAACTTTGCATTTTTCTTAGGATTAAAAATAGCCAAACAAGTACAGTAGATGTAGTTTGCATTTAACGCTTATTTGTGTCATTTAGGGTGGCAAATGAGAATTTCCTTAGATGTAGGGTATGCACTGGAGGTTCTAAGTTCATTTTTCAGAATGTGGATCAGGGCATTTAAGCCACTGTCAATAGTAATGCCGCTGCTACGAATGTGAAGTATTTTTCCTAATTTCATTTAACAGCTTTATTTTGGATACAAGTAATTCTGTTAGTGTTGGAAACCCGTGCATAGCTCTGTCTTTTAAGAACAGCCATTTTAATTGACTCTCCTTGTCGCTGTGAAGGCACAGTGTAATGTAAACAAGAAAACACAAACCATACATGGTGAAAAGCTATCTTAATGAATTTTCACCTCCTGAACTGGACTACTGAAAGCCTGTACTGGGAGCCAACCTCAGCGTCAGTGCTAAGATGCCCAGCTACGGAACTGGGAGCGGTGGGAGCCAGCTGGAACATGGGCAGTTCCATCTGAACATGAGAAAAAAAAACATCTCTTTACTGTGAGGGTGACAGAACACTGAACAGGCAGCCCAGAGAGGCTATGGAGTCTCCTCCTCTGGAGATGCTCAGAACCCACCAGGATGCTTTCCTGTGTGGCCTGCTGTCGGAAACCTGCTTTAGCAGGGGTTGAGACTCTCCTGAGGTCCCTTCTGACCTCTCTGGCTCTGTGATTGGCATGTGAAGTTACTGAAGTTATTTTTTAAGACTGCAGGATTGTGTTTCTGACTGATGCTGCCCTCATCAGCTCTGTCCTGCCTGGTCATGGAGTCGTTCCTCTGCTGATGAAAACCACTTTGCATGATCCTGTGGATCTAACATAGGGGAGAGATGCTGACTTCAGTGAACTTTGTGTCAAACCATTTCTGAGGAGCTGGACCAAACAGCCCATTCCCACAAGAAAGGAGCATGATCTCAGCATTCCCCCGTTCAGAGATGACTCTGGCTTCCAAAGTACAGTTTATTTCATCTGTGAATCAGTGGTAAACATTTAGAACCAAAGCTTACTACTTCTTCAGGCTGGACCTACAGAGGAGAATTTGTTTTTTTCTATTTTGAGGCTTTCTATTTTTATACTGCAATGAAAAGAGCCACCTAAGTACTTAACAAGAACCTCTGATCTCTAAGTGCAGTTCACTCTCAGGATCTTGAGACTGGAGACTTGCATTGATTTTTTTTTTTTTTTTTTTTTTCCAAGACTTTTCCCCATCTCTTTTGAACCAGTGAGTAAATAGTCTTTGTTTTTTTTCAATTTCCTATGCTGTGTCTTCATTACACTCCACAGCTGAAACGATTTCTCAGAACAGGAAACAATTTTCTCATGCTTGTAGTATTTTGTTGATAAGGGTGAACTTCTGCACTTTTCCTGGTTATCTATATATAGGTTTCTTTAAATTCTGGAATTTGTTCAATTCCCTGCTTAATCTGTTACTTCTTACAGCATTCAGATATAACATGATCAGGGTGGCAAAACTTTTTTTTTTTTTTACAAGAATTCATCACTGAAACAAGGATGAGTCTTTGCTTGCTTTCAGATGCTGAAAAAAGGGGCAGTGTTTTAGATGTGTGAAGCACCTTTTTTTGGATTGCAAAATGCTGTGTAAAGTCATTTAAAGCCTCCTGCAGTCATCAGACTTTGCCAGCTGGGTCCAGTGATATCATGCAGGGCTGCAGAAAAGCATTTTATGGTTAAGTCTGGTATCTGGTGATGCAGTCCTCAGGAGTACTATTTGATGCTTTCCAACAACACTTTACATTTGAAGCCATACTCATGATTTGTAAAAAAAAAATAAATAATTTCTGAAGATATGTTAGCATTTCAGCAGGGTTAGGAGGGCAGCATACTCAACTGGGGTGAGGATGCTGCCAGATGGGTGCATGTGTGCTTTATATATAAAATCCCATATATGTATGTACCTACTGATGGACAGAGGGATGCAGCGTTCATACAAAGGTGAGCACTGCAGAGGGGCTGATCTTGCACCTTTCCAACTGATTAAGAAGAAAATAGATGCAATACACTTTTTATGTACTTTATATATATTTAAGATAAGTATTTGCTGATTGTGTTATTCCAAAAGTATTGCCTCCTACTTATTTCTATGGAAACTGCAGTGGATAGAAGAAACAGAGAAACACTACTTGATGGAGCAAATTCTTAGCTACAGAACTGTATTTTCAACACACTCAGCACCATTAGTCAATTAGTGTAGAAGAGCTGATTGAGAAGCAGCTGTGCATGATCAGTCTGGAATGTGGCTCATCTTTCATGTTGCTGTTGCCACAGCTGAAACACACCACCCACCCCTCACTGTGCTCACATCCACTATTTTGATCTCAGAAACGTTCAGCAAGTGTGGATGAATGTCAGTGGGTGCCTTTTTTTCCTGCATGGAGAAATGAAATTCCACCCCTATGCTTCACCTGCATTTCCATGTCAGACACCATTGTGCCAGACAGCCCCACTGCTGCCATCTGTCACATGGCAACATGCTCACCTGCCTTCTTTATTTTTACCCTGGATAGCTGAGCGTCAGTAAGGTTCTCTTTGCTGCACAAACTGGGGGGTGTTTTCCCCCTGTCTTTGTGCTCCTTGGAGAGGCTGGGCTGCCTTTGCAGAAAGCTTTTTAAAAGCTGCAGCCAAGCCTTTGGGGTGCGCCCCTGTGGGAGGTTGCTGGGAGGCTTTCGTGAGGGCTTTGAACAAGAAAGAAAGAGAGCGACCGACCAGTTTGCCCTGAAAGGATGGGTTCAAAACCCTGAAAGGAGGCTTTAGTGTGTGTCACGTTACTCTGAGTCAGTTTTATCGCTGGCAGGATTTAATAATAGCTTTAAACAGGCTGCACCCTAAGTCATTAAGTTACTTTCATTGGATGCTGGTACTTCTAACTTAACATGTGACTTAAAAAATTAATTTTATTAACAATAAGGTTAATAGCTCTTTCTTTTCCACTACATTCATTGTTCTTTGTATTTGCTTTGCAGCGAGGCTACCCCTTGTATATAAAAACAGGAAAAAAGGAGCGGAGCACACTGTGATCTTTTGCTACTGAACCGATTTAGGAGAACACTGCCAGAGTCTGCTTTTGTACTGTGTATTGTTTTGTTCCTTTTTCTTTTGCTGCACTGGAAGTGGTCTCTTATGAAATGAAAGCTTAAAGTAGAGTGGTACGCTTGTTAGAAATTTTGAGTTTAGGATGTATTTTTAGAACTTGAAGTATTCTCTGCTTGATTCAAATTAAAGCACAAGCCCGTGGGCTGAATCTGTGACTTCAGCTGAAGGAAAGGATAAAAGGTAGAGTAGCTTTCAGACATAAAAACCATGATTCTTTTTACATTTAGGGGGGAAAATTGAAAGGCCTCCTGTCCAAAACAAAATGAAAGTGATCCAAGGTGACTTTCTCAGCTCACTGCACTGGTTGGTTGTGTTGTAGGATGAAACAGCTTTGAGCCAGAATCATGGGGACAGTGTCACCTGTAAGGTGTGCTGCTTTATGCAGAGTGAGGTCTTCAGTTGCGAGCCTTTAAATGATGTAAATTTAAAGTAAAAACATTTGATCTGAGACGATGAGTCAGTGTTGACATTAGAATAGTTTTCATCCTTCAATGCTGGGATTTGCATTGAGATTTGAAATCCCAGCCGTCTGTTGCACTGAGATAAACTGTAGTGCTCAGGTTTGACGTACCTAAATACTTCCTGCAAACTGAATGTGTGAGACCGCGTTTACAGTGCTGAAGGTTATTTGATTCCTGGTAGCTGTCAGTGTACATGATCTCATTCCACAGAAGTAAAATAATTCAGGAAGGTTACTGCACTTGGTACCTCTTGGTGTCTAAGCTGGCACTGGCTGGAAGCAGTGTACTGACATCAGAGGAATACTGTTAGAGAAAGGACGTGCACCCTCGCGTCCTCAGTGCTTGCTCAGTTGACTTTTTTCTCAGTGCATTTTTCCCTTTGAGAACTATCCTAAATGGATCTCAACTGAATTGTCAGAAGCTCCGATATCCTTGGAGGGTCCTCCACCTTGGTTCAGTTTTCTTCTAAAATGCAAGGAGATTGCCCAGTGAGTTCTGTGTTGATAGCATTTTGTGAAAGCCCTGTAAGGTTTTAATTTTCTACCACAGAAAACACAGGACTGAAATTAGAAAAGCTGGAACTTGGCCAACTAGTGGTTATTTTTTCCCTATTGATGGATGGGCGTTTCTCATTGCTAATCAATAGTTAGGAACTTTTCAATGTTTCTAGAGTGCTTCACCAGCTGCAGAGCAGTTAATGGCTTTTATCAGCAGTATGTAACCTGTTTTGGTAGCAGATAGAGAGGCACATGAATGTTTTCCTGGGGTGGCTACATGGATCTTTCAAATCTGGTAAGACACCAAAAAACGAATAAAATTTCTGTTTTCCAAATTAATATCAGAAACTATTATTAGCTTTTGTTTGTAGTTCAAGAATGATGTTATGTCTGGCACGGTACTATAGTGAAACTTCAGCTTTGGAGCTTGGATCTGTTCCTTCTCAGCTTGGTATCTTCAGTGTCTACCCTTGAGGCTGCCTGTCCCATCTAAGAAGGATGGGTCTTGTGACACTGACTTCTTTTGGGCTGACTCACTGTTATCACCCTCATGGGAAGATGGACAGGAGGCCTTGCCTGGAACTGGTCATAACTGTGCGATTTCCAGCCACCTTATCTGTGTATAAAGCTGGATTAATAAACAGCTTTGAGTTTTTATGCTGTCATGAAGTCCTCTGAGGCCATTCAGCTAGATAGCCCCAGGCTTTGTTGGAGAAGCACACTGCACTTCCTCCTGCTTTTTTTTTTTTTTTTAATTCTCTTTTTCATCCTTCTATTTACACTTCTTCTAAATAACCATAATAATTTAGGGTTAAAAAAAGATGTGAGGAAGGATAATATCACAACAAAAACATATGTTTGGAACTGTGAAGAGTTGCAGGAAATAATGTTCTTCCAAGTTTCGTGAAGTTACAGTACATTAACTGCTCTTTTGTTAAAGTCCTTTCCAGTCTTGGCTTTATATACGATTAGAACAGGAGTTGCTGAGTTTTGGAGTAACTGCATCAAGTAAAAGTTACTATAATTGCAGAGTAGTAATGTGATCTTTAGTAAGTCTTAAGTATTTGAAGTTTTCCTGAATATTTATTTTATTAAAATCTGGAATCTGTCAAAAAAGCTTGAAAGCTTGCTTTTGTGTATTATGACTGCTTGTATCTGATGGCTACAAAAATAAATTTAAATGAAATCTATTCTTTGGAAAGGCAGGCATAAAAAAGGCTAAAATAAGTAACTGCTCTTATAATGTCCAAGCTTTCCTAGGGGTCTGTTCTTGACGAAGGTAGTGTGGCCAGTCCATATGCTCAGGAATATTTTGTAGAACCCTACTCTTAGTTGAAGAATGAATTACAGGTCATTAGCAAATACTAATACATACAGTTTTGCACTGCTATGGCATTTTGCTACCTTAAAATCCTTCAGAAATATTCATTAACCTATCCTTCCAGTATTCCTGTGATGCAGGTGACTGATTTTCCTGCCATTTTGAGGTAGAAAGAGATGAAGCCGACAACCTGTTTAGAGCCAAAGACTCATCTGAGAAGCTCTGGGGGCCTTGCTTAGGCTGAGGTCACGTAGGCCAGAAACAAGTCATTCTGCTTACAGTTTATTAAATTAGACCCAAAAAGGAAACAAAAGAAAAGCAAAACCAAATCTTCATCTGATACAAGCTGCCTTAGCTCTAGCAGAGCTCTGTTAATGAACTTAGGTCAAGGATGCTTCGGAGCTGACTCCCTTGGGCTTGGAGGAGAGATAATCAAACCTGGCCTTGAGCCCCTCCCGGGATGGGGCACCACAGCTTCTCTGTGCAGCTGTGCCAGAGCCTCACTGCCCTCTGAATATTCTGGGAGTTTCCTCTTTACTATAAAATGCACTGTGAAAGAGATGTTACGGTGGTACCCACTAAAGAGATAAGTAGAAAGGTAAATATTAGAGATGTAGGCAGCATCTATAGCCTTCTGCTTTCTATTGTAAAAAGAGATCTCACGAATGAAGAAGCTCTAGAAGCAAATAAACAAAAATCAGTCCACTTACCTTCATTATGGCAGTGAGGGGCCGCGATATTGTAAATTCCTATGAAACATATCTAATATTGTTTTCTCTCAACCTGAGATGGCTCTGGCAGTGCCAAGCAGGATATCTCTCATGCTTATTCTGCAATATTCCCAGTTGGAGGAGCACCATGTCGAGAACTGGGAGCAAAGCCTTGGGGGCAACAGAGAGGGTAAGCATGGACCTTCTGCTATCCAGTTCCCACCACAGAGTGAATATTCTCCCTGCTGGACATCTGCTGACAAAGATTAATCCAAACCCTCCCAGCACAGTGTGTCTTACAGAAAACAAATAACAACCTAGTTTTGTGGAAGGCTTTTACTCACATTTGCTTAAGATAAACAACATCATTCCTTTGTGGTTTTGCAACTCGTTGAGTAATGACATGATGTGGGACTGTTCTGTTTTAAGCCTTTAGACCATGATTGCAGTGTGTTTTTTGTGTTATTTTGTCTGTGTTTCTCAGTATTCTGACAGGTGTCTTAAAGTCAGTAACACTTCTGAAGTGTTTCTTCCCCTTTTTAGAAGTTGTTACTGTATTGTAATATACCATAAATAATGGAAGTGAAACAAATGTTCATCTCCTGAGTGCCTGGAAGCTTAGCCTAGAGCATTCAGCTTTTCTTGGGAAATAGTACTTATGTGGCTGATCTCTTTTGCTCTGATTTTCACTTTTTTTGCTCTTGGCGTGGAACACTTTTGTTCCACGTTCTTCGATGCTTAGTCTGATAATTTAAGTGGTCAGTTCTCAGGGCCACACAGAAAATAAGTGCATACAAAGTCCCGTTCCAGCTCTCAGCATCAAGCCTGGATGATAAAGCATCTCACTATGTCATGAGGAAAGAGGTCAAAACAATGTAACACCAGGACACCTAACAAATGTCATCACCACTTGTACACAAATGTATTTCATAAATAAATAAGCAGTTTTAAAGAGTACACAATCTGTTAGTTTTAATAAAGTTTTCCAATGAAAACTTTTATAGCTAAATACTAGGAGAGATGAAAAATGTCTTCTGTGGAGCTGTAACACTAACACAATGTTTTAGGAATGGCTTTCCAAATGCAACAGCTGTGGGATTTTTTTTTTATGTGAATGGTCTTGGTTTCTAAATAACATAGATGGTTATAGCAGAGGCAATATGGAAACTGTAATGTAAATATCTTTAATCTCAAAAGCTTGTTGCTCCATCTAATATGCATGCTTATATCTGTATGTTAACATACAGACACGTATTTGTGTATCTGTGTATACATGTGAATTTCTAACTGTGTTATAGACCAATGTTACCTGAGATTTTGCAAGAGTGAGGAGGAGGAGCTGGCAGCTTTCAGAGTCTGTTCAGTGTTCTGCTCTGCATCCTCCCAGATGAGAAGGCATCAGGATTTATTTTGCTCTACCTGTCCCACAGAGTTTATAGTCCAAACAGACAGCAAAGGAAGGGCAGAATGTGATGGCACTAAAGGACACTATTGCAGTGGTTCATCTCACTTTCTGGAGTAATGAGTTTATCCAGTGGGGTTCCGTCATGTTTCTGAACATTAAGTAAACACATTTACAGTTATGTTAAGGAACTGCCTCTCTTCCTACTCTGAAGTAGTTTTGTTTTGTGGCTCTCCAATGAAACAGACAAGGGAATCAAGAAATTGGGTCCTAGATCTCTGCTGATACTGTTTCATCCCATTATTCTTCGTAATAACCAAAACAATTTATCGTTTCTTATGCTTAGTTCAAAATAGTTATAAAAATCAGTAGCCAACAGATGACGTTACCAGCTTTCAAAAGTAATTCCCTATGTCCTAGCTTTAGATTCAATAGAAGATGCTCTGTGAAATTCACTGTCTTAGCTCCCAACTTAGGCACTCTTGTAAAGGAGCTCCGCATAAACTAGTTTGTTGCAGGACACTTACTTCAGACAAGGCTGTGAATTTTACCTGCTTCCTGATAGGATATTATGTCAGAAGTGTCTCTCTTTTGTTTTTGTTTTATTTTTTGTCCTGACGTATAGTATTCTCATTTGGAGTAGAAGGTGCCAATGGCTCTTTCACATTTCTGAAAACAGTAGTGTAATCTGGCTTTCAGCCAGAATAATCTCTGAATGCGATACTTGCAGGTTAATTTTTCTTCGTATTTGGGCTACCTCTAGGCTTGTGATGGTGGGCTTCTATAAATAAATATCAAAACTGGTCATAATTTCTCTGTGCCATGTTCCTGATGCATCTGCTGCCAGAAATATCTTCTAACCTTTGCAATAGGAAAGAGTTTGTGCTGCCCACGTTTTCGGTGCCAGTGCTGCGGAATCAACTGATACAAACTGATAAGTAAGCTTAATCTGTTCTATAACTAGGACAATAATGAGTTGAAGTTTTTGTGTTTGCCTTAATTTTTGCAGTGTTCAATCTCTGTTCTTATTTTTGAAAAACTCTCAAATAGCTATTCTTTTCAGCCATTTCATGATGCATATAATGGAGTAGTAAGGGTTCATTTTCCTACTCAACTGCTTCATTCACAAATGGAGAAGAAGGCTCCATACAAAAGGAAATCCAAGTGCCAGAGATGTCCTAACGCTACAGGCATACTACACTAAACTACACTCCATTATTTTATCACATTAGAGTTTTGATATCCTAAAATCCAGGGTGGATTTAACTGAGCTTGAGCTTTCTTTGATTACTTGAATGCATGATGGAGAGAGTAACCACTACAGCCCATGTTATGGACACCAGGGAAAATTTTAGCATTTATTATGATGAGAACTGTTAATCTGATAAAATCAAAATCCTATGGCCACCCAGCTCCTACCATGTTTGCTAAATCTTACCACTTATCCAAGTGTTACAGTTCACCTTCTCTACATCCTCTAGCATTGGGATTGAGGTGGCAGAGAATCCAGTTAAAGTTACTTTTGTTCCCTGTACAAAGTTTGTATTTCAAAAATGAACCAAGTAGTCTTTACAAAAGGGCAATAATGTGTGTGAACATAACATAGAAAAATCACAGTGGAGATGTCACATCCTTAAACACGAAATAATCTGCTTTACAAACTAGAGTTATGCCAAGTCCCATCCTATCTGGGATGTTTGTGAAGAGACTATCAAAAACTAAACATCTGTTTCATAATAGACGGGCAATAATCAGCTGTGTATATAGATCTGGTTTAAGCATTTTACTTTCTTTCAAGTACAGCTACACAAGGAAGCTTTCCTTGCATGTTCTTCGGATTCGTCTATGCTCAATATCAAAATAAAGTCATAGACCTTAAGGCAAGAACAGGACATGGTCACCTAGGCTGACCTCCAGTGAGGCTGACTGTTCCTTTATTAACCTCAGCTTCTTGTGGCTAAAGTAAAACAACTTGCAATTTTTAAAACTACAAAATTAAATGCTTAAAGGCAAATGAGCGATTACACTAATTTTTATTAGATATGTGAGCTCTATATGTCTGATATATAGCTTTCTTGAAAAACTGATGCTTTTTATTCCCCAGGTTTCCTATATTATATCTGGAATAGAAAGTATATTATGTGGACTGAATAAAACCCTTCTGAATATTTGATTGTACTAATCTTCTCTT
The DNA here is from genome assembly GCA_036925125.1 of Oreortyx pictus. Classification (NCBI taxonomy): domain Eukaryota; kingdom Metazoa; phylum Chordata; class Aves; order Galliformes; family Odontophoridae; genus Oreortyx; species Oreortyx pictus. The sequence continues at coordinate 67,647,174 of JAUPFR010000001.1, read as the reverse complement.
ATTCAGAGAAAATGTGCAGGTGACATTATAAAAACAGTTAAGAGCCTCAATTTTCCCCAAATCCTGTCTCTTTGGCTAGCATAGAGGTTTAACTTCGAGGCAGCAGAGAGATCTGCTGTCATTCCTGGAAAATTTGTTGAAAACACTGGTGTGGTGGTCAAAAGAAGAGCACTGCTAAAATGTCACAAAATTGGAAGAAGTACTGGGAAGAAAATCCTTGGAGAACAGGGGTGTTCAGGCTGAGTGTTGGCAGGATAGGGCTGGAAATGTTACCAAAGAAACTATCTTTTCTTTGATTGTATTGTATAGAAGGGGAAAGGACAGTGCATGGGTTTTGTAAGAGAGTTGGTTTTTATCGGAGAAATGAGATTCCATTGTGTTTTCTTTTTCTGATAGAAGTAATTTGCTAAAGCAGAAATTGGTCTCTATGAGTCAGAAATGCTTCAATGGATTCTCAAAAGCACAGTCATTTCTGATGCAACAAATAAGCTAAGGAGAATGAGTACTGAAGATCAAAATCTAATACAGTTATTTGCTTCCCCATAACATATTTCGTTTCAATACTAAAATGGTAAGGAGCAGGTAGGCATCTAAACCAACACACTTAAAAAAAGTAATGAATGCATTTTGTACTGATTGGTCAAGGTTGTCTTGCTCAAACTCTCTTGGTTCCTAACATAAGATAACTATTGACCTAGTTCTAAAAAGGATCAGGTAATACATTAATTCTGACTAATTTTGTTCAAGCTTCAGGACGCTATCACTTGTAGCTGGCAGGGAACAGTGCCACAGTGAAATGCTACAGACTGGGAAAAATCACCTGCTTGTCCTGGGATCGTTTCCATCTCTGACTGCCAGAAATGTTAGGCTGGTCTTTCAGCCTCTGAATTGGATGCATATGTTCCCAATGTGATAGATATTTACCTACATGACACAGGGAAGAGGCAGCAAGAGGTGAGACTCAATGCATTTTGCATCTGACTTCTTGTGGCAAAGGATAGGGCTTTTTTTTTCACTCCTTTTCTCCAAAGGCAAACCCAAAATCTGGTAAATATTAGAGCTTGCTCACATACTGGAAGAGATTCAGGACAGCTGTTTGTTTTTGGCTGATACAGTTTTAAAATACATACTCTTAAGAAAATGATAGAAAAATCTAAATAGGCATGTTGTACCTTCCTTTGGCATTTATGGTACAGTGCACTAAGTTCTCTTAAAGTTATAATCATTTTTATGTAGCAATTTGGCACCTAATCAAAACCCTTCACGCTCGCATACAGCCAGACCCATGCCAAGAGCACTCAAGCAATGTTTTATGTTGGCTTTCCTTATTGCCCTTGCTCCACTCCTTCTTTTGTTGGTCACCAGCTTTGTGAGCTAGGTTCAGTATTCAGTCCAGATACTGGATTACTTCTTTCCCACTTATTCGCTCAAGCTCTATCTTTTTGTATTTATATTGAAACTGGTCTGCAATAATTTTTCTAGAAGGGATTTACTGAAATGGGAAATTAAGCAGGTGGATGCCTTTCCACTTTTAGTTTTTATGTCTCCTTGGATCCCAGCTCACAAAAGAAAGCATCCGGTAGATGACAGGTAGAGGTATTAATCTGTTGCAATCTCTAAATCTTTACCCTGGTTCAGCAGACGGCAACCAATAGTCAGTCTGCTCTGTTCTTAGTGCTCTAAGGATATTGCTAGATGCTTTTTATTCTCTCTGTTTATAACCTGCTCCTACCCTCCGTGGGTGTGAGGAGGTTTATGGGCCCTGCCCTGTCACCTTGCCTCCCCTCTGAACCTGAATCCTTGGATGAAATCTAGAGCTTCTTGGAGGCCTCTTTCCTTGCCTGAATTTGTTTAATTTCATGCCGAATCAACTGTCTTCCTTCTCTGGGCTTTGCTTTGATGTTACTACATTTTGTTTCCATTATTTAAACTGATTTCCTGTTTCCTTGTAATTCCTTAATTTAGTACATTTTAATGTATCTGTCCATGTTTCTTTCCTGTGTATATGATGTCAAATAGAGAAGAAAATCTGGGATAGTATAAAGAAAAGCTTTATCAGCATTAGCTTGTGGATAGTTCTGTTATTTCTGGGCTGAGGCCACAAATGAGTTATTCGAGACATGAAAAAGGGAGGGGGAGTCTTGTAGGATACTTCTCTATCACCCACATAAATCACTAAATGCAAGCAGAGGAATACTTTAAAGAATGCTGAAGTCGTTGGCTAGAATGGATCCAAAATAAAAATGTTGCTTTATTAGAAAGCTTGAAGCATATAATAACTTGGAGTTTTTTAGAGCAGTTTAGTAATGCTGAGTTCTTATGAAAGCAAGACAGGCTCTGATGGATGCTTGGCTAGATGAGATTTCTGGCTGACTCCTTTGAGGACCACATTTCCATCTCCTGTGTCGAATGCTGTGAAGCCAAAAAGCCTGGAGTCCTCAGGCCTGAGGTGGGGAGGTACTGTGACGTGAAGGTCAGGTTTCTTTGCCCTTTGCGTGTTCCTCGCCTTAGGCTTAGCACCCTTAGTGCAACGTGATGAGGCATGTTGTCATTGTGTCTGTAGTGGCAGTGTTTATTTTACTGAGGACACACAAGAAGAAGGAGAGAGCATACATGTTTTTGGCAGAATGACATTTCTGGCCAAGGATGATGTATAACATCATTTATGTATGTCCAGTTTGGTCAAGGGACCAACTAAATGCCACTGAAGCAAGTGAAGTGCTAGTGAGCCAGCACACATGATTTCTGTCAGCTCTGACTGGGACTCCTCCATACAGCCCAGACTGGATGACCAGCATACCTCAACCTTTGCACCAGGCTCCCCTGGCAGCTGGGAGCTCCCCAAGTATATTCTGTCTGCTTCGAAAGCCCACTCTTTCCAGAACTAGATTATTTAGTTTGATAAAAGTTAAGCTTGGAAAACTTGTCCAGTAGCATTGAGGACCACGTTTCAGTCCTGTGGAGATGCCAGCAGTCAAACCTAATATTTTTAATGAACTTTATAAGAGATCAGTTACCCTCAGTTACTCTTCCCACTTTTCACAACACTGTTGAATCATGGCCTGAACTACTGATTGATCACCTGAGGCGAGCACTGGGTCAGCCGCAGGGGCACAAGTGAGTGTGATTGGAAGGGGTGGAGTTTGACTCCACCTCTCCCAAGACCCCATTTAAGGGCTGACCACCACCAGGGAAGGATCTCTGGTTGGAGATCCCTCCCTAGTGGAGTTATCGGCAAGGCTCGACCATCTTCAAAGGTGAGCCACTCTTTCCTTATTAATTATCTGTATATCATCTACTTGAGCCCATCAAAAATATACCATCTTTGGCACTATTTCTTTTGGGTGCTATTCTTGGGGGTTATTTGCCCTACAGCTTCCAACCATAAAACTTTTATTCTGTGAAGTGAAGGAAAAGAACATCTTCCTCTGGTATGCTTACTTGAAGTATGTAGCTCACTGGTGATCTGGAATGTTGAAAGAAAATGTGAGGGAGGGATTAATTCTGTTTTTTTTTTTTTTCTCATCCTCAAAAATAGAAAAAGCTGGGCGCAGAGAGAAAAACAATTTTGATTTTTAATGTTTAATTTTACACTGATGATAGCAAGCAAGTGATCACTTACACTTTAGAGATGAGATCTTGCACTTACAGCAGGAAATTGTGTTTAAAAAAAAAATAGATGAAAGATGTAAATAGGTTTTTAGGAATCGTAGACAAGGAGCAGAGAGGGGAAAACAGCAAAACGGAAATGGAGATGCCTGATCCATCTTCCTCTGCTTTGGTTTGCCCATGGGAGCAACCTCAGAGCCCATAGGCTGGATTCATTTTAGGTGAAACTATCCCAGAATGCACTTCAGAAGCAAGTGTAATGTGCTTCAAGTGCAAATGGGCATTCAGTCTGCCCTACTCCAGAATAACCCCCAAGCAGGCTTTGTGAAGCTGAGTGCTCTGCTTGGCACACCTGGCATGGGAATTGTTGGTGTGGAGGTCACAAGGGAGGCTCCTGCTGCAGCTTGGTGGGGTGGAGGGGGCACGCCACACATCTGTGCTGCTGTGACTGCACGCTTGTGCCCTGCTCCAAGCACCTCCAGGTGCTGGAGACTCAATGGTGGAAAAGCCAAACCTTTGGCCTGTTACAGTTGTGTGGAAGATATCAGGATCTTAATGAAAGCGTTAATAAAGATGTTGATGGTTGAGTCACCATCTCTTAACGTGTTTTAAATGCGTTTGGATGTGGTGCTTAGGGGCATGACATTGTTGCTCTGTAACCTTTTCATTTCAGGTGACTTTTGGCTCTCAGTGATGACCTGTCTTAATTTGGCCTACTACCTCATCCAAATTGCCTTGAGAAGAACCTCTAGAGATAATTAATACGGGAGAGCTTCAAGTTGCCTACCATTTCTTGATATGTAACAGCCATTAGGTTCTAGTCCCCTTTTTGATGCAGTGCTCACAGTCCAGGCCATGAGGCTGAGGGCAGAGTCAGCAGTGCAGCTGCTTCAAATGGAGAAGTGCAGGTGTTCAGGTGATTTTAGTAAGCCCAGTAAGTAATTGCTTCAGTAATCAAAGAAGCGGTGGACATTTTTAAAAGAGACTGCCGCAGAACCAGAGAAAGACTGAAGAGAGAGTTTTGTCTCCATGCTTCTTATTCAGGAGGTCATTCTTATTCAAGTATTCTAATCAGTAGTCTTCAGTGGCCCTTGCCTACATGAGCCGTGAGTGTTGGTGCTATTCTTCTCAAGGACATAGGCCCTGGTACACTAGTGCAACAAACTTGTTTATTTATGAGTTTTATATATAAGATTTTTACTTCTGAATGAGTGTCAAAGATTAGCAGCTAATACATTTGTATCTATGTAGAAGAAAGGATGCCAGCTGGGCAGTGAGCTGCCACTTCACTTCTCTCTCGCCCTCCCTTCTTCTCTCTCTTTGCTTATCTCCTTTACAATGAGACTTTGGCTGTCAGCCCTAGAGCCAGCTGCTGTTGGACTGTGGAAGATTTGATGCCAGCGGCGGCATCTGGATGCCCAGCACAGCTCTTTGAACTATTGTTTTTATTTCTAATGCGATCAGCATGCAGAAGGAATGTTTTTATTTTAACTTGCCTGGATGCCTTTTCTCTTTGGCTCACCTCGCATTATTTGTGGTTTATATACTTCCGTCCCATGGGAGAAACAGGGCTCTTTGCAGTTGCTTCTCTGGACTTGTGTGAAGAATCTTTGCAGCTCAAACTCCTTTCTGCCATTGTGTTTGGATGTGTTTCTTATAGGAAATGGTACACTAAAGTTTGTTGCCATCCGCAAGTTGTTGCACACTTACCAAGCATATGATGAGACAGTGAGTGCAAATAGAAAAGTTTTCACGTAGCTGGTTGCAAACTTTTTATCAATGTATTTTCAGTTTATCCAAGAAAATACTTTCTGTGAAGCATTTTGTATTCTAATGAGACTTCAACAAGGAACTTTCTTTGATCTAAGGTATAATTTCTACCAGCAAGTACAGTTGTGAAAGCAGAAGAGTGAATAGTTAGTAACACATCTCTCCCTGTCCTCACGAGGGTGGCAAGGAGGCAGGTCCAGGTTATGGCTCTACCCAGTTTGGTGCTCCTACAACCTGGCTAAGACATGTCTCCCATTACAACTTTTACTCAGCCAGCTGAGGAACTGAAGCTGAGTCCAGGGCTTTCCTGAACCAAGGGGTGAGTTTGGAAGAAGGAGTAGAATGTTTCTGTCCCCAGATTGGTTGAAATCATGGTGTAAATCTAGTTGTCAGTGCTGCGTATGTTATTACAAGGTCACGCCTGTGGTCCAGGCCATACCTGAGTGCTCATTTTCCTTCCTTGCTAGCTCTTTTACTCCGTGAGACATCTGTGGCGCAGGTGCGTCGGCTGCCCCTTGCTGTGTCCAGAGGATTCTTTGCCTGGCAGCAGCTTCCTTGGGCTGGCAGCAAACACGCACCCTTCAGCATGAGAAACCAGAGACTGCCAAATCAGGAGACAGAATTGCTGATGAGGTCTGTGAGGATACCGTGGAAATGTAGAAGACAGCTTTCAGATCTACCAGCTTCTCTGAGGAAGCCTGGAGTAGTTTCTGGAGCAACAGCAATCTTGGGGGATGCAATAAAAATAAGCAAATATTTTGGGACTGGCTGGAGCTTCTTTTACTTAAGGCTCAGTGGTCATCACTTTTGGTCCTCTGACAACTTTGAGAGGAAAAACTGCTCTTAATTGAGTCTGAAAATGTGGTCCCCAAGTGCATCAGGTGAGTCCTTTCTGGGGGAGCACAAGGCAGTGTGTAGGCACTTCAGTGCAAGTTTAAGATGCTGTCAATACTAATAGTAGGTCAGCATTGCAACTCCTAGGATTTAGTGTGGGTTTTTTTCCTACCTGCACTAGCGTGGTATTTTCCCCCATTTGGCAGATAAATTAATTCAAATAATCCGGGAAAATGTGACTGCAGTTACACATGGTGCTTGGCAAGGACGCTTTGTCCTGTACGTTAGCCACAGATTTATCCTTCTGCTATTTGTACCATCAGTTTTTCATTTCCTCCCTTTATTCTGTATTCCAGTTCCCCTTCTTTTTTCTTCATTATCTTTGCCTTTGCCCAGCTTTGTTTCTCCTTGTAGCTCAGTGGCTGCCATCGTCCATCTTGGCTGTCTCCCTTAGCGTCCTTGAGAGAAGCGAGCGTGCACATATGACATGTCATGTCCCACCTGTTAGAGGAGGGAGGGTTGCACACAGTGGTTTTACACAAGTGCAACCGTTATCCATCAAATGCATGTGTTGGGATCTGAGCCCACATGGGCGTGTGCACATGCCCTGTTATGTCCCTGGTTGGTTTTGCACCAGTAATTTAACTTAAGCCGAGCAGCTTTTAATAAACCCACAACTGTTAAACAGGGCATAGGCAAAAACCTCAAACCATATGTTTCTTCTGTTTTACCACATACAGTGACTAGCTGAGCTGTTTGGAGTGCGTTGTACACATGATGCGTGTATGGCCCCGGTTGAGCTGGAACAAGGGGTGTTTACTAGAAAGTGGTCCTTGGATTTGTAGTTTGGACTGAATGTACTGCAAATAAAAATCTGCATATCTGTTTTGTGTCTTTCAAATATCGTTGCTAATGGTTTTTGTTTTAGCAGGAGAGAAGTAATTTTGGGGTAATTTGTAATACATTGCTCTTAATGGCAGGGGATCCAAAACGTTCGCCCGTTTTCTAATTCCAGCTCCGTCCTTGAAATTACACATTTAGTCAAACAGGGGGCTTTACATTCCTGAATGTTATCCAGAGTTCAGGCCAGTGACGCTTAAAACACAGGCAGGAAGTAGAAAATGTATTTACTGTCCTTTTTTTTTTTTTTTCTCTCTCTCTTTATGTTTCTCCCTTATTTTTGTGGAGAGTTAGCTTTGCACTATACTTGAGTGGTTGTGCTGAAGATACATACCCCACATGAAAAAAAAAAAAACAAACCCACGAAAACCTTAATTTATAAACTGTTGACATTGGAGAATGTCCTTCAAAACTGTGTTGCTATTTTTAGCTTTGTTAGCATTGGTGTATAGATTTTGACAAAGAGGACTGAATGTTAGCAATGATTTTAGGCTTCTGCAATGAATGGTGACGCTGACCTGACCTGTCCTTAAAAACATGTTAATAAATCCCCTCCTAACTTGTCAATAGTGGTGAGTTAAAAGGATGCTGTGCCCCACTCCAACTTTTGTTGAGAAGAGGTATCAGAAAAGTTTCTTTACAGCATGAAGAAAAAGCTTTTCAGTGGAGGAAAATGTTATGCCTTTCCAAGAACTGAGGCTGAGCACGTTTTCAGGAGAGCGAGTGGCAGGTCCTCCACATTCCTCCAACTTGTTCTTTCGATTTTCATTATCTCAGTTTGGTATATTTCTGAAATACGATTTTGTGTTTGTTTTTAGATTAAGCTGCTCTAAACTCATCATCGGGGTTTTATCAAGTTCCTTCTGGACTATTTACAAGACACACAGTATGTTAAACATCTTTTTAGCTTTGTGCAGGGCTAGAGCACTCCTCAGGTAACAAGCTTTTCTCTCCTTGATTGAATTGTTGTTGCAACATTTATTTTCTTCCTGCTAAATGCACAGTCTGTCACTATTATCAGGAGCACTCTCAACACCAGCCTACTTTTCACAGTCAGAAGTGGCCCGTTTTCTGCTCAAAACTTTCTGCAGAATGCTGCAATTTGGTTTGCTTTGCAGAGTTGGATGCAGAACTAAAAGAAAACAGATTTTTTCCTTCACAAGATTCCCCATTCCCATTTGAGGTGCAACCGAGGAGGCTGCTAAAATCTATTTTTTTATTTTTATTTTTTGCTGATAAAATCTAGCCTTGATGGTCAAATGAAAGCCCTGTGTCTGGAGGGAGCAAAGCACTCATCCGCTGCCGACTTGTTCTGCTCTTTCAGATTTTTCAGGTTAACTTCATGCCAAGAAGTTCTTTTGTGAGTCCGATACTGCAGCCTGCATACAAATGTAAAGATTTGGCTCACTTAGGGAAAATGTAACCACGCGTCGAATCCTGAGCTGGATGAAATTTCTACTGCTGGTTTATGTAGCAGTGCACAGGTTGGTGTCGTGGAGCCACGTGAGCTGGCTGCATGCTGTGCTTCAGTGTGTGACAGATACTGTCAGCTACCATAAACAGAATATAAGTGGCTAACAGAGAAATTACCAATGATCTTAGCACTGTCTCACCATGTTTTAAGTGAAAAATGGAGAAGCAATATGGTTATTTTTTCATAATAATTAAGTCATACTTTATGTCCACTGCATTGCTACTTCATCATCAATGGTGTTTATTAGGAACTTCAAAGGGAAAACACAGTAAGATGAGAATACTAGTAGTTTTTAAAATACTTTTGTTTTTTTTCACTTTAGTCCAACTTAGAGTACTGAGCAATGTTGTATTTTGAACTATAATGCTTCAGCTTTTGCTAGTGCTATGTGATTGAGCTATTTACCAGTGTACATCATTTTTATTTCCTTCATACTTCTGTCAGTGCTCTTACAGAAGTAGCACAAAAAATTCCTTTTCTCTGCTATGATTACAATTCATTATCTCTATATACTTTCATTTTTCTCTCTTTCCATGGAAAAAAAAAGTAAATATATTATTTTATATATATATATAATAAAGTCCTTTTATACCAGTGAAAAATTGACAAAAAGCATTGGTCTTTAAAGAACATTTGTTTCTTTGAGGGAAGGAATAGTTCCATTAGGGATGAAAAATATGTATTTATGGATACAGAATTGTTCTTTTTCAGTTCTTTGGTGCATTTCCTACATTCCGACACTGGATTTTATGTTACCAAAGGCAGTTTGATGCCATAAAATATCTGCTTGTGCTATCTGGTGAATGATATACTTTGTACCCTCCAGAGTTTCTCACTAACATATTGCCACACCAGTTCTGCCCCCCCCCCCCTTTTTTTTTTTTTGTTTGTTAGTTATTCAAAATTGATGGATAGAATGTTGTTTTACAAATTAAATTCAAGGAGATAAGCTTTGGAAAGAGGGAAATGTTCAGAAAATGTTTGTTATGGCTGTGGAAATTCCTGATGAGATTCCAGAGACCTTTGCTGAGAATATCGAATTGTAACAGCCACAGGACAGCCTTCTCAAGAAGAGAGATGTCCAAGAAGATAGCCAGGTCTGTATTTGGAGAGAGTATTAGTGGTTGAACCACTGTGGACGCTTGAGATCACTGTTAAGCAAAACTTTGGAAGTTTGTCAGATGTAGGCTTCATAGTATTGGTTCACAGCACTGCCTGGTGCCTAAGCAAGTATTTCTGCCCAAGGATTTCCCCCCTTCTAGTGAGACAGACTTTGGTCAGAATAGACTGGTTGCTAAAAGAGGCAAAAATTCAGAGACAATCACACCATTAGCTTGGTAAAGCTACCAGGTTATTCCTGGAGTCTGGAGAAGACAATTAGACCAAACCTGGGGAATCACAGAATTATAGGGGTTAGAAGGGACCTCTAGAGATCATCTAGTCCAATCTCAAAGGTCCTAAGTGTCAGTTTGGAGACTAATATCAGTCCTCCAGCACAATTCCAGCATGTTTTGCAATCCATAAGAAAAACCAACCTCAGGTTAATATGATAGCTGGATGTGTTTTCAGGCTGCCTGCAGTAACTGAGCCTGGCTTTTCTGGGCAATCACAGCTAAGGGGCCTAGGAGGGCTGTGAGGCAAGGAAGACACATTTGTGATTCCACTGATGGGCTTTAAGGCTTTCAAGTGAAGTGTGGAATCATTTCAGGAGTTGTGTATCGTCAGTTGGAGGCTGATATACATGTGCTTTTTTTTTAAAGGTCTGACCATACTCATTTCTTGATGCATTGATATTTTCTTTTTTCTACCATTTCTATTTATCTAGTAATAGCTTCTGGGGTGGTGAACCCAGGCAAAATTATTCTCAAGCTGTGTAATTACTGATAACGCAGTATCCAGAGAAGGGTTTACTCTGTTCTTGTTGGAATGATCCTAGCTGAAATACAACAAAACTGGATGTAGCCAGGTCAACAGAAATGAAAATTTATTACTCTTGGTTGCATTTCTTTTTGTAGTGAGTGGGTGTGAGAGAAATATTTTCATGATTAATCTCAGACTTAGGACACAGCGTTGGATCAGATGGTTAGTAATAATGTCTATCTTGTTGCTTACTACATCAGTTGACTACAATAAATAACTTGTTCTGGAGCACAAAACTTCATTGTTTCCATGTTAATTTTGTTTCAAGACTTTGCTTCATCACAATCAGGTCACTCATGGGACCATGCATCCATGGGTTTTGGGGCAGTATGGATGGAGAGGGACAGCCTCCTCTTCTTACAAGAGATGCCCTTGTAAATGCCAGTAGGGAAGTCAGGCTGCCACTAGGAGAAGGGAGGACACAGATGCGGACCTACTGTCTTGCTTTGCTGCCAGATCCAAGTTACCTGGGAGCACCTGCTGGCTATCTCTTTTCAACACCTTTTTCTCTCCACAGGACCTTTTGGTCTGCTCTTCTTAACTGCTCAGGCCTTCCCGGTGGTGAAAGGTAGTGTGAAGGCATTGTGTTGCAAAAGGGGAGATGTGGCTCTGTTTTTTTTCTGTGTGATTCCCTGGTATTTACCAAGAATCCCATCCATTTTCAGGTGGAGATAATGTTACTGCTTGTAAGCAAAGGGAGAAAATCCCTCCTGAGGGATGAGAAAGTCAGAGGGTAGCTCTGATGATGAAGTAGTCTGTCTAGTTGACTTTTTACACTCTTCAGGTTTTTTTTCCACGGAGATTAGTGAAACAAAAATACTTTTATAAGAAGAAAACTCTGGGATTTTGTAGCATTCTCCTGTAAAACTCAGGAAGGCATTAGTAATATGCAGCATGCATTACTCATCCAATGTTGAAAGAAGTGGGGGGGGAAAAAAACAGCAACTGAGAACTTGATATTATTGGAATAAAAGAAACTCTATGCCATGACTCTGCCATGCAAAGCTATATGGAAAAAGACTATTCAAGAGATTGTGGGAATTTGTCAAGCACAAACAGTTGTGATGTCTCTCCTTCATTTTGAGATTGATGGAATTTTTGCAATTCAGGACATTTTAATTACTTAATTCAAATGTTGGTGCATTTTTATCAACAATTTGACTTTTTACGCTGATGTCACAGTGTTGAAAAACACTGCATCATATATGGAAGTAGAAACTGTCCATGAACTTTCATTATAAAATGCCCTTGGTGGACTAGAACATTTCAATTGTTTATCACATACACAACTGCATTATGACAGGCTGGCTAAATACAGTAAAGCTGGAGGAGAAGAACGTGGGTCCATAGCTTTCATTTTTCTGAATTACATAACTGCTTCGTAAAACTAATCTCTTTAAGGACAGAGGATCAAATTCTCATCTCTCAACCTAGCTGGAGTTACCCCAACAAATCTGGAATGCTTCAGTAGGCTCTCAGTCCTTCAAACCCTTCATCTTTGTGTAAGCTTGCATAGCATGAGCCACCTGCCCTCGTGGAAGCTGTCAGCCTTCAGTGATAGGAACAGTGAACAGGACTGCGTCCTTCACAGGAGTCTCGCTGAAATTCCCTAAAAGGAAGGAGTGCTGAATGGCCATCTCACAGTGGGAGCCCAGCTGGTGGGTGAAACAGGCAGAAAAAAACAAAAAGCTGCCAGAGTAGAAGACACAATGAGGTCAAAGTGAATCAACTTACCCGTCTCATTACATCTGATTTTCTTACCATTTTTCTTGTCTTTTTATCCTTCTTCTCACTTAAAGGGATGTGTATTATAAATGATATATATTGCAACATATCTGTGGCCCAGCATTGTACCTACTTAAACATTTATGTCAGTGTAAACTACTATTGTGGATTGCATCAATTTTGACTAAACTACGTGGCAAAGTATTTGATAAAGAAATTGCATGTATTGATAAGAAGCAGCAGCTGCTTGTTATTATCCAAATAAAACCAACAGGCAAGCAGATAATGGGAACCACAAACACCAGAGTGGAAAATCTCTCCCTGAGCAGGGCTGCAGTATCTTCTCTCTTTGTCTTCTTTCCACAGTGCTCATATTGACAAGCAGGATGCAGAGAATGTGGCACCCAGAGCAAAACCTATCACCTCCATCTGTGAGCAGCTTGGATTGTGCTTGCAGACTCTGCAGGACCAAGGTGCTTGTGCTTGTCATGCCATTGGCTGTAAAGCATTTTCCTGAATAGTCTTTGTGTGCAAAGAGCAAGTAGCGAGAGAGAGCCCTTCATGCCAGGCCAGGTGCTGTGACATGCTTGGCTCTTGCTCATGAGATGCATTGCATGAGTAAAGCTGTGGGCAGTGCTGTTGCCAGGTGACAGGTATGTTTGCCAAGTGACAGTGTTAGCCTTGGTTTGAAAGGCCATTTAGCTGACAGCATGCTCTGTGATGTGCTTGTAGATTACTCTCCATTCCTTGATCCATCCTAAAAATAACCATTTTTCTTAGGAGGTTCCTGCATTTTAAGTTTGTTGAAGGAGTTTGTTTTACCAGAGTGGTATCGATCTGCCTCATTCTCCATTAGTGAAGTCCTTGAAGAGTACTTCTCTTTCAAAGGAGGGAAGCAAGCAGTGTTATTTTAAATTTTGCTTTGGCTCACTGTGCATTTTATGGGCAGATGCATTGTTGGCACTACAGTGACTTTCTTACAGTAGCATTTCTTTTGTTAACACTCACATGAGATTTTATAATGGAGTTGATTTTCATCTAGCTTTCAGAAATGTTCCTTCATGAAATTTGTGTCTACATTAAAGTCAGATTATGTAAATTATATTACAGAGTTCCTATAAATAAGTTCACTGAAGAAAATTTCCATTGGGAGAACATTTTACAATTACAACTTTTCTAAGCAGCATGTTTTCAGCAGTATTTTTCTTGCCCTGCAAAATAGCAGAGAACACTGATTATTGAGGTTTTATTTCTGTTTTGCGCTAATGCTGAAAATGCATTTTAAGGTCACAGAAGCCATTATCACTGACTGTTTTAAAACATCCCAGACAAATGGTGATCCGGATTTTCTAATTTCAGGTTTTTTCTTCGGTTATTCCAGTGTTGATCTTGCATCTTTTAGTACTACTAAGAAATAGAGGCTTTTGCTGCTAATCTTGATAAAAATTGCTGCTTCTGAGACACGGAAAAAAAATATATTTGCTTCCAGTTTCACTGACGTGTGCGATAGCTGCTTTCCTTGTAATTTGCCCTTGATTCAGTACAGTAAGTTCAATGTGATTAGTCATGTCTTAATATGTAATTAATAAAACAGTTGTCTTTGAAATAGAGCTTGTAGTAAGCAGTGTTTTTTCTATTCCTTACCTACACGCCTTGAAGAAGCATTACTACTTTTCTGGGCTTGTTGTAGCACTTCAGATTTCATCTATTTTGCAAGTTGATCTATAGTTGATAGAATTCAGTGAGTTTGCCCTTAGTGGGCTGTTGCTGGGCTAAATCCTCAGCCATATTGTCACTAAGCTCTCCACACTTGGGCTGGCCTTGCAGGTCATTGACAAGCAGGCTAACTGCAGTGGAGCCTTCTGTAAGGAGAATTTAACCAGTAAAGAAAGGTGCACCATGAAAGTCAGGGCTGAATCAGATGTAAGAGATTATATTGTTAACTTGCTTTTAAATGTATAAATGAAATGGTCTGTTGTTTTCCATCAGCTGGATCTTTTTGAAGGTCCTGGTGGTGCTGCTCCGATGTTGTCCTTTTACCCTTCAGTTTCTGATATATGCAACTTTGCAGATTGCTCTTCAGCTGGAGATGGAGAACCCAACAACTCACACAGAATCACAGAATTGTAGGTGTTGGGAGGGACCTCTAGAGGTCAACGAGTCCAATCCCCCTGCCAAAGCAGCTCCCTAGCCCAGGTTGCACAGGCAGGTCTGGAACATCTCCAGAGAAGGAGACTCCACCACCTCTCTGTGCAGCCTGTACCAGTGCTCCGTCACCGCACTGTGAAGAAGTTCCCATGCACATTTGTGTGGAACTTCCTATGCTTCAGTTTGTGGCCGTTTCCCCTCGTGCTATCACCACACACTGCTGAGAAGAGTCCATCCTCGACCCTTTGCCTCCTGCTCCTTAGGTATTTATAGATGTGGATCAGATCCCCTCAGAGTCTTCCTTTCTCAAGGCTGAACAGATCCAGGTCTTCACAAGGGAGGTGTTCCACACCCTTTATCATCTTTGTGGCCCTCCACTGGACTCTTTCAAGGAGATTCCTGTCTTTTTTGTACTGGAGAGCCCAGAACTGGACGCAATACTCCAGGTGAGAGGCCTCACCAGGGCGGAGTAGAGGGAGAGGATCACCCTAACCCTTGACCTGAAGAAAGAAGATCACACTATAACAAGACACGAGGCTTAGATGCTGATGTAGAGCTAGCCTGTGGGTGCAGAGGTTCCTATTACTGTTGATGTGGTGTGTGTTCACTTTGGCCATCTGGTCAGCCTCATCCTACAGCTGGTGCTCACTGTGCTGGCCCACAATGCCTTCTTGGCTGCATGGGCTCCAAGCAAGCTACAAATGCCAGTCTGGTGCTAGTGGCTGTCTCAGCAGTGTGGTCAACAGCAGGGTCCTTGATGAAAGGGATCAGTAAGAAAAACTACATATGATTCTTTAAACATCTATTCCAGTGCTAGAATTTTTATGGTTAGTACTACATTTATCAGAGGAAAACAAAATCTGTCTGTTACATTTCTATTCTTAAATTACTGGTAACAAATAAATCCTTTTAATTAGTTTCTTAACATAATCTGAATTCCAGTTTAATGTAACATTTAGTTAGAAAACTTTCTATGTCATGTTGCAGGAATAGTTCAGATTTAGGCCATTTGAATATATTAATAGATTTTATTGTGTCATGGAAAAAGAAGAAACCAACAAATATGAATGTTCCTTGAGTCACTCTGACCGGATTTTCTATCCTATGGAATATCCTTTTAATTGAAAATGGGAAAAAAAAAAATAATAGCCCATGTGAAGCAACCCATTTTCTTTCAAGCTTCCTGTCTAGACTTCTAGTCAGAAAAAACCTCCAGGAACCGCTTCTTCCAGTGCCATCTCCAGCAAAGAATCCCGCAGCAGGGGATGTGTGATCTGCCTGGTGCCGTCAGGAGCCTGTCTTCGTTGTGTGTGAGTACTCTTCGGAGACATCACCATTTTTAAGCCAATGTCCACAGGATCCCTGGGGATAAGAGATGGTCCTGTATCTGAAAGTGCCCCTACAGCATGTCTGTGGCTGAAGAACGAAAGCAGGACACTGCAGTTGGTCCTAATGAAAATTTAGGAATGGCATGTGGGTACCTCAGCACCCCTGTGTAAAGATCCTGAAAGGCCTCTTGTTATGCTGATGGGTAGGATTTTCTTCACTTTACTTGTCTGGGTTGTTGGCTTTTTTTTCTGCTTTCCTTGAAGTACAAGAGGTAAAATACCAGCATGGCACTGCAGTCAGTGGAAGGTTCGCCAAAGAGTTTAATGGCTTTCTGTAAGCATAATAAGATTTTATTTTGAAATATTGTGATGATAGGTTGGTGGTTGGACTAGAGGATCTTAGTGGTCTTTCCAACCTTAATGATTCTGTGATTTTACATCTGATGTCCAGACCTGGCATGAGGCTGCACCACTAGCTACAGAGAGCTGGGTGAACTTACGGCTTGGTTAGTGGGAGACATGCAGGAAGGGCTAGTATCTTATTAATGAAGTAAGATGTGGGAAAGCCAAACAGTTTGGATAGGGGCTTGAAGCAACTGTTGGTGTTTCCAGATTGCTTAGCTCTCCCATATCTGATAACAGTTGTTAAAACAGTGAGGGTCAGAGCAGTGTACTGGTCAAACTAACACAGGTCCTCCTTTCTGGAAGAACTCATTCCATTTATTTTACATCTTAATTTCCTTTGGATGTGTACTTTAGGAAATAGCAGAAAGCACTGTTGTCATTCTCTGCTGTGAGGGGGATTGTTCCAGGAGCACCATCTCACCCAGGGAATGAGTCCTTTCTCACCTGAGCTCCGCTACTGATCCCTAGCTCCAGACCCAACTGGAAACACTACCCTGGTCACTGCAGTGCCTGGGATTCCCAGGGAGGTGCAGCTCCCCACTGTGTAGCCTGGGGTGCACTGGTGCCTGTAAGGAAGCAAGTTGGCAATGTTACTGCACAGGGGGGCAGAGGTTTTCAGTTCTGATTTTGTAAAATGCAGTTGATTTGAAGTAAGTGAAGTAAGAAAGTGAGTAGTTGCTTTAGCACTGAAAAAAGTAAAATCACTGGGTACAAAATGTCTGAAGTTTGTAGCAGTTGGAACAGGGCAGACTTCTGTATATTTCAGGTGTGCAGCTGAGACACCATGTCAGGCAACAACACGCAGCATGGTTTTGTCCAGGTGCATGAAAATCGGGACTGGAAGAGAGCAAGGAGAATCTCTGCTTCATAGCCCAGCCAGTTTCCTGCATCCCCAAATGGATTTTAGGATGCATTAACTTCTGATGTAACCGTTTGGTATTGCATTAATTCTTTGCAGAGCCAGCATGAGGGGACACTGTGCATGTGTAAGTTCAGCTGAGTGGCGGCATGAGGTGTGGTGTTTGTGCAGGCCGTATCCCTTCTGCAGCCCTAGGAAGAAGCCGTAACAATTCAGGCAATGGGCAGATGTTGGATTGTTTTGTGAACTGAGATCTGAGACAGCTCAGGGAGGCCAAACAGGTAGGAAGCAATTAGGTGTTCCTCAGCACTTTGGGATAACTGCCAAATGGAAGACAGGCTAAAGAGCTTTAAAAAAGAAAAGGTTTTTGGCGTGCAGCAAGGGAATGAAAAAGCCCAATGGGGAGAAAGTGAGCTCATTTCCAAATGTGCATATGCACTTTTTTTTTCCTTTGTGTATTTCGCTCCAGATCACTTATTTGTGTACCACGTTCTTGTCCTTAATAGCCTGTCGTACTTTTGGAAGGGGATGAAGGGGGAATTGGTCAGCAACAGCTGACACTTGTTTTTAAACTCATCGAGCTCACACGTGATGGGAGATATTGGAAACAGAGGCTGTTGAGAAGGGAGAGCTACAGCCTTGTCCTGGTGTTGTATATTGGTACTGAGCCAAATGGCTACAGATTTGGTGGTTATGGTAGTACAGGTATTAAAGTATGATGTGCATGAATTTCCTATCAAGAGCAACTGTGGAAGGAAATTATTCCAGATGTCTTGAAAAGGCAAACTTGTTACTTTTCCTAGTAGAGCTGTTGTGGTGTGATCACAGAAAATCATGGCAAAGCTACAGATTCTGTAAAAAATTGATTTCAGACAGACTTCTAATTGAGAGAAACTGCATGCTCTCTGTATCTCGTGTATGTGGCTGTTTCTTGCATAAGTCTTGCACAGTCTTCGCTTTGTTTCACTTTACTCGAAAAAATTTATTTTCCTTGATTCTTTTTACATCAGGCTTTATATCTGTTGAAAGACTGCTGCAGTCCAAGTCATGTTGCAATAGCGTTTACCACTGTGACGTATTTCTAGGAACCTAGAGGCTCCAGAAGGCTACAGGTTACAAAGGAGGTGAAATACTAGATCCTTCTTCATGCAGCTATAGTGCATTAGGAATGTCTGTATCGGGCCCATCGTACCGTGTCACAGTGTTTCCATTCTTTTGAAAAAGGAAGCAGTGGGGCTGTCCTTTGGCATTCCTGAGAACTGGCTCCCCTTTTCGAAAGCTGAAAGACATTGAGTTTGCAACCTGGCACATGATACCAGGGAGGACTCAACTCAAGATACTGCTTTTCCTCCTTGTGAAGACTTGAACAGTTATTATGAGAAGGAAATGTAGACTTCTTCACTAACAAATCACATAATGATTCTGGGGATCCAGTTATTTTAGATGCTCCTAGCTGGAAGTCCTGGAAGTGCTTGTGCAGAAAGTATAAGAGCTCACACAGCTTCCTGAAGCCTGAACTATATTATTTCAGACTGCACTGGAATGAAGTTTAGCAATTTCCAGTGTCGTCTTCACTTCCTGAGTGAGACAGGAGCTTGGAGCAGGTCCTGATGTAGGGTCAGGGCTGTAACCTTGTATGCTTACATGGTGGACAGAGTGGTTTCCTCCTGTCGCTTCAAGCAGCACTCCCTGCCTGAGCAGTGGGAGACACATTCCTGGAGCATTGATGGTGCAGATGGAAATATGAGTCCCTACAGCTGCATAGCACTGATTTGCTTTTGTGTCAGGAATACGATGGGTTTGCACTGGTAGAGATCTGGATGAGGGAGGCCTGGCTGGTCCCAGCTTGCTGTGCCAGAGCTTGAAGCATGGATGCCCTGAGGAAACTGATGCCAGGATGCATGCATTGCAGGGATGCATACACTGCCATTAGTATGTCCCGGTGGGGCCGGACGGCCTGCACACTCATGTTTGAGTTGTGGAGCCACTGACGTGAGGTCTGTGATGTCTGTCTCTGATGCTTCCTCCTTCCTGTCCCTTGTGCGTAAAAACTGGCCACAGCTGCCACATGGTGCCCCAGTAGGATTCATCTCTGTCTTCCCTCTTTTCACGTGTGTAGTTGTATTTTTCAGATGGTGGTGGGATATTTTGCTGTTTCTTCCTTGTGCAATCCAGTTGCTCTCTACATCTTCGTTGAAGCTATGGATTTCAGGCCAGGCAGCAGAGTTTGTAATTTCCCTTTTCCCATGGCTTTCCATTTTTAATTTCAAGCATTATATCTTGTAGGACATTGAGGTCAGCATCACTATCGTGAGAACATTTTCCAAGCTCTCCTTTAACTGACTCTCAAAATTCAGCAAATAAAGGATTTTCAATGAGCCAGTGTGGCCATCCCAAGAACCCACAAGTGGATAGAAACTCAGCACAATGAGATAATTATTGAAGCAATTGCTACCTGTCTTCATAGATCTCCATATGATGTTTCAAAGAGAGGGATTTTATTCTCCTCTCCCCCAGGATTGTGTGATGTTTGTTTTTTTGTTTGTTTCTTTCTTCTGAGTTTGAAGGCCAGAATTATCCTGAGTTGAAATCTGCTCAAAATCTGTAAGAATGCTTACATGTAATGAACTAGTCTCTGCTTTCAGTCCTTCATTATATTCATACTTGGTAATTTCTTATAGTCCAGCTGCTATTACCCTGTATAAATAAGAAAATAGTGAAATATAGTAGAGTTTCCCATCAGATACCCTTCAGAGTGTGTTTGGCTCTTCTCACCTGTGCCATTTGGTTTTAACAAGAAGGGCTTGGATTAATCAACCATAACAACTGGCTTAGCAATATTACATTTCCTAAATAGACTGGTATGATAAGTATGATTATATTTGGCATGATGTCTGCTAGATCTTATTCCTGTATGCATAATGATTATTTTTCAAGAGGGAACCATACTTTTTCCTCTGAAGGGTGTCACTAGCACTGGAGAAGTGGACTGAAGAGGTAAATAATGTTTCATCAAACCTTCAAAAAATCACAGACTCCCCATCAAGAGGTCTCTGTGCCATTCCCAAAAGAGTTTCTAAAGCAGATGTAATTTATTTCTTATATTATAAAACTAGGATACGAATTATCACTTAATTGTTTCCATATCCTTAGAGCTTCTAGTTGGATGTTGCTCTTTCTTCTCCAGTATTTCATGTTTTATTATTGCTTCCCATTAGCTTTCAAAGATTATGTTAATTTATTTATACTCCTCCTAAACTCAGCTTGAAGTAGATGAGACCCATATGTGATCTAATGATTATAGATACAGGCCTTGTACAAGATCTAAATGCTTGTTTCTCTTTTTTCATTCTCTTACGAGCCCACATTGAGGATTTTTGCATGATTTATCATATTAAATAACAGTTCACTGAGAAGTAGTTCATTTGTGCTCAAGAATTTGGTTGAACATGAAATAAAAAGAATGTATGCGTTCAGTGAAAAATTCCAGCTGGAAAAACACTGAGACATTATTGAAAAATCAAGGCATTTGACATCTTAGAAATCAAACATTTCCTTTTTTGCATTGTGAAATAACACTTGACACTGAATATAGATACACTTTCATTTAAAAAAAAATAAGATAAAGTAGTTGCTAACCTCTGAGAAAAGGAGTAAGGAAGTATGAATTGATGAACTCTTTGTTTTAATTAACAGTAACAATGATGCTTGGCACTCCTTTTTTCAGGAAGACAACCCAAACAGTTTATATGCAACCAAACTGTGTTCTCTGCACTTTTTTGGTTTTCACATGTATTAATAAAAAATGTTTTGTAGCATGATATAACAATGTGCGTTGCTTCTCAATGCCATAAAGCATTATTATTATCACTTTAAATATATCCTAAAATCATTCAAAAATGAGTGGATGTGTACTGTGGGACGTGGTTATTGGGCACGGTGGGGATGGGCTGACGGTTGTACTGGATGATCTTAGTGGTCATGATTCGATCACACCTATGTAAGCATAAGCTGGTTTAATGCAATGAGTACTAAGGCTTGTTTATTGCTCTGTGCAAGAGTCTGTTTCTCCTGAGAGTTAGGACACAACCCCTCATAGGCTTGCTTGCCTTTACAGGGATGCTTCTGCTTCATGTGGACACAGCTGTCAGACCTGACAGTGATAGAATGTGTTTGTTTGTTTGTTTATATATATCTGCTGTGACTTCTACTTACACTGCTGTTCCTGCTTGTGATTTCTCTGAAGAGGCTTGTGAGGTTGTTTATATCTGATAAACGGTATTGAAAGTTTAATGTTACATCAGTTATTAATATTATAATGGAAATAAATACGTTCAAAGTCAGAGCGATGCGCCTATGTTCAGAGAGATTACAAGTTGACAGTGTTTTGTTGTTTAATGCCTTTTTATTATCATGGTTACTTCTGGTCCCGTTTCAGATGTGAAGCATACCACAGGTGTATGTCAGCTGGGGATGCTCTTGGTTTTGAGTAAATGTTTTGAATAAATGTTGTCTGGGTGTGGGAGTTTTGCCATACGTGGAAAATGGAAAAGTTTCAAACCACTGTGATCTGCGAAAGATGACTCCTTAAATCAGAGTGGCTTCATCTAGACTCTGTATTCAAGGATACCTCCCATGTACTAAAATATGAATGCACTGGGAAAAATGTGTTTACGCAGAACAGAAATAGAAAAAGCATATATTTATAGCTTCTGCTGGAAAAAGAAAACAAACCATTTTATACTGGTAAAAAAACTAAAGTGTCACGTTTTGGAGGGAAAAGAGCCAGATAGCGAACAGCAATTTCTGTTTTAAATCTCACTGCATTTCAAATACGCACAGATTCATTTTCAGTGAAGTTTGACACATAGATAAACCATAGATAAACATTACTTTTTTTTTTTTAAGGGGAAAATGTGACCCTCATTTTACCATAGCAAACTAGTATACTATGTATACATCTACCCTCCTCTGCGTGCGTGTGTGTGTGTGTGTGTGTATATATGTGTATATACACATACTTGAACTGAAAAAAAACTGCAATCCCATTGAAGTTAATGCTGTTGGCTGCTGAAGTATAGAAATAGTGTTGTTCTGATATTTCATTATCTGAAGAACAGCATGTGAACATTCATATTCATCCCATGTTTGTGGACTACTACCACAAATGAAAAGGGGAACACAGTTAAGAGCGTATCGGCAATTTATTCTCTCTTTACCATTTCCACACCTTTGAGCACTTTATTTTGCAGTCTTAATTTTCCCTTCTTAAGTTTTTAAAACAAACTTTAAAATGAATCATTTAATCCATGTGGAAAGATTTAAATCTGAATGCTAAAATTTGGATTAAAATTTTGAATGAAATTTTAATTTGTTGGCATTTTTGACAAACTGAAGAAATGAAACTCCTGCTTGTTCATGTTATGTATTGTTATTAAAAGCTTTTCTGTATTAAAAGTTAAAGTCGGTATTTGGAGAACAGCAAATGATATGTGGTACAAAAAGGGCAATTCTTACTTTTATCCTTTTCTCTTTCTTGCTGGGGCTTTCCAAATGTAAAGCAGGCAAAACAGGTTTGTCGGGGGACACATTTGTCTTTGGTTCAGCCATTTCTGAAGCATGACTGCTAGTTCTTCCCTACAGGCTCAGACACGGCCCTGCAGAGATAGGGACCAAGTGGTGTTTCAGGAATTGTGCTGTCACACCAATGAATTCACTGTCCTCTGAAACAAGACGGTTGCTGCAGAAATGCTGGGGCTAAGCAAAGCAGTTTGTTGGCCAGAGGTTTGCTTCTGGTCATGACAACTCGCCTCTGGGTGATGAGTATCCTGGTGCTGTTTCCATCCCAGCTGCAGTGTAGCAGGTGTGCTTGTGCTCCTGCCAGGCTGTGCTCCGGGCAGTGCTGCTTTTGCACAGGAGAAGCAGAGATTGATGATGCTCAGCTGGTGGTTCTTCTCTGAGCGTTGTTATACTGGGCTGCTACAAACTGCTCTGCTTTGATCTGCTCCAGGTCTCAGGCAGCTATATGTCTTTCAGATGTATTTAAAGGTGAATCTTCACTCCTGTTCTTTCTCTGTTTTATTTTTCCCATACTTCCTAGGAACTGGTGCATGCTACCACTTTGACTCATTACTGTCTCTTAGAGGAGGCAGTACTATCCTGTTACTTTCTCTGCAGCGCCTCAGGCAAGCCAGAGTTCAAGTAAACTCTCCTCCTTGCATTCAAGTGTACACGCAGGGGCTGCAAGTCCAGCTTTGCACTTTCTTTTACCCACTGTTGATTTTCACAATCTACTGTTGACAAGATAAAAATAATTAATGAGATCACTTTTCCGTGCATACGATGGGAACTAGCAAAAACAAAAACAACAAAAAGAAAACATTTCATAGTTGTTCCTTGCTTCCGTATTCCTAGGCTCCTGTATTTATTAATTTGTGTGCTAATTTTTTTTTTAGTTGGCCACTGATTATCCTCTCTTTCTGGTCCCTGCTTGCCCTTTTAATGTCGGTTTTTGACCTTAAGCATGATTGGCAGATGATTATCCATCCCCCAAGAGAAGTTCCCATCGCTGTCCAAAAGAAAATGTGCTGGATATGCAGCGTGGAAAGCTCTGCGGGTGGGTGATTGTGCTGATCCTCACATATCTGGCAATCTTTACAACAAATTGAGCGTTCCTTGGAGATGATGCTATTTTTGTTTACTGTCAGGGATCTGCCAGTTAACATCATGCTCTATTTAGTAACGCGGAGACTGTTGTCTTTTCTTCTCTCCACAAAAGCAACTTCCTTTCTGTCTCATCTGTTTCCACCACCGTTGTCTTTGTGATGGAAATGAAATTCAGTGAGCCTGTAATGCTAAGTAGATGAGTAAGTAAACTGGCCAGAGAGTAAAATATGGAGTGAGCAGACTGTTTCATTTGTGCTGAGTGTGTCTCAGAGGTGAAGGAGAAGGGCTGGCAGCCCCATCAGCTCTGCACACCAGCCCTGCTGTGCTAGCTCCTTTTGCTGGAGAAGCAGCCCCTCACACCTCTACAGCTGCTTGTGCAGTCACCAGTGACACAGTGCTTAGTTTATGGGGCTGAAACAGGCTGGAACAGGAGGCAACGGCCCCACATGCAGCACTTCACCCAGACTTGTGGCCCCCAACACAAGGATGTGGAGCTGTTGGAGTGGATCCAGAGAAGGGCCATGAAGATCATCAGAGAGCTGGAGCCCACTTCCTATGAAGGGAGGCTGAGGGAAATGGGCTGTTCAGCCTGGAGAAGAAAAGGCTCTGGGGAGACCTCACCGTGCCCTTCCTGTACTTGAAGGGAGCTTATAAACATGGGGGAGACTGACTTTTTAAGTGACAGGACAAGGAGGAATGGTCTTAAACTAAAAGAGGGGAGATTTAGGTGAGATGTTATGCAGAAGTTCTTTACTAGGGTGAGGCTCTAGCCCAGGCTGCCCAGAGAAGCTGTGGTGCCCCATGCCTGGAGGCTCTCAAGGTCGGGTTGGATGGGGCCCTGAGCTGGTGGGGGACAGCCTTGCCCACAGCAGTGTTTGAAACTGGAATCTTTAAGCTCCCTTCCAGCCCAAACCATTCTCTGATTCTATGATGGGTGCAGGCACGAGAGATGTTAATACAGAAGGCGGGCTCCCTGTCTGACCAAAAAACATGACCCACATGTCTCTTCCAAGTCTCCAGCCTGTGCTTAGCACCAGCAAGTCCTTCAAGCTCATTCAGGGCTCCCCCTCCCAGTGAGGTGTTTCGTGTAATATGTCCAAAATGATGCTTTCTGCTAAATCATGCAGGATTTGGGGCTGTCTCTGGACAACTGAGCTGCAAGTGAGGCAGCTTTCTCACCCAGACACATGTGCAGCACATGGCTCTTACAGTTGGCAAGGCAGTCCCATGTAGAAAAAAGCAATGTAGTGTTACCAGCCCAGATCAGCATTGTTCTTCTATAGGAACTGAAAGACTGGGGATAATTAGGGACTGTGGTTGAGTACAGATGCCTTCACTTTGTTATGCTTAGGCTCTGTATGTGCTGTGCCATAATGGCATTCTAAATGGCAATATTTTACACTGGAATAAGGATGCCGAAAGGTATTTTCGAAAGGGTAATTCGAATTTTGGAGGCAGCGCTTCCATAGGACAAATTTTAAATAATTACAACAGTGGCACATATCAAGTCATAAAAGGAAGTCAGTTGGGCTCCTTCTGCTGTCATGAGGTCTGGAGCTTGCTTTGCAGTCTGCCATGTGCACAGCTGGCCCAGCAGCATAGGAGCTGCCGAAAGGGTGAGAGCTGCTTGGGAAGCAGGCTGGGTTCCTCTGGGCGTGGGTCTGTCTGTGTCTGTGTGTGGTTTAAGCACCCTGTTATTTCAGTCTTGCATTAGTTCTTGGAGAGCATTTTTCTTTTGTTTTTGTTCTTTTCTTTTATTTGTTCCTACATATGGGTTAGCAGAATCCAGTTGGAAGCACAGTTAAGAATAGACAGTAGCATTCCTTTGTTGTGCTGTTCCTCTTTCTCATTTGTTTCTCTGACAGTGTTCAAAGGCTGCTATGCTTAAGGAATCCAACACTGTAGATCCTTCCCTACTGAGTGAAGGAGTTAAGTTTAGGGCTAGATTATGTTTGAGGACCATGCGAACTGCCTCCTTGTGAAGTGGCAGGCAGAGTTGATGTTGCCTGCATGCCGCAGTGACTGATGTACCAGAATAACCTGATCACACTTCATGAAGATGGGACAATTTGTTGTTGTTGGTTTTTTTTTTATGGTGCATTTATTTAGTTGTTTTTTCATAATCAGAATTTGCTCTAATTTCAGATTTGAAGTTCTATAAAACACTGAGATGTAAGCAAGTTAGAAATGTGACCTGGTCCAGGGGAAAGGTGTGGAGTGGGTGATTGATATAACTGAACCATGACATTGCCTTCATCCACTCCTTCCTGCTTTCTTGGTTCCTGTTGGTGACAAGTCTGGAGAGATGACAGCCAGAACTCCCTGGTATTTCAGTGTTACTGTGAAACTAATTCAGGTCCACATTTCTGTAGATGTGTCCCAGTGCTCTGTTTGGTTTTCTGCCATTCTGCATACTGAACAGTGACCTTCACACTAAGGCATGCTTCATTTTTATTACACCAAGTACACCTAAGCAACAAAATGAAGCCATTTACTTTCACATTCAGGTTTTCCTTAATGGGTTGCTTATGAAAAAGATATACAGCTGAGGAAAAAAGATAATGATTTTAATCCACATTGAAAAAGAACGTGCTATCTGGAATTTAAGTGCAAGTTTTGACTGCTGTCACGCCACAACATAACAATAAATAGCTGAGTAAATAGCACATAATCAAAGATTTCAGTCAGTTCATCAGGCAGTCTACCAGTTTATTGTTTCTAAGTTTGGCTGATAAAGATCTATTGTTTTAGCATTTATGCTGAAAATTATTGATTTGTCACATTAATATATTGCATGTTACTTTCCTGGTATGTATTAGCTATCTTTACAGGTAACTTATTTTTGCTTATTTTCATTTTGTGTGTGCAAACGATCTGTCAACCCAGATGAAACCCGTGGCTCCTCAGTGCCTCTTCTGTGAGAACTCTCTCCTTATCACCCTGCAGTGGAAAGCTTTAAGACTTTAATTTAAACAGAAATATTCCAAAGGTCTTTGCTCTCTTCATTATCATTTTTGGTTTACATAGATGCAATGTTGACAATTAAACATTTTGCTTTTGCTAGGACAGGGCTCATTTTTTCTGGAGAGAGACTACCTTTCCACTGTGAGGTATTGCCTGGGAGCTCCTACCAGCCCCCAAAACCACAGGGTGCTGCCTTGGTCTGGGGGGCAGCTACAAGTAAAAGCGCCAAAATGAAGTATGCAGAGTGAAGAAGGAAAAAGTGCTTGGGTAGTCAGATTGTCCTGCAACCTCAGCATACCCTGCAGGTTCTGACCCCATTGCTTGGCTGGCATGTGTATTGTGAAGGGCAGCCCAGATGGTCAGATGGATGTGTGCTGCCCTTACTTTGGGATTTTCCTTCTTTGGACACTTGAACTTCATTTTCCCAGTCTTTTGTATGAAACCTGCCTGAATTAAAGCTGTAAATAATTCAGAGCCAAGAATTCTGCATGTGTTAAAAGCTGAGAAGCGCTTGGGTTTGGAGTTGCCACCACACTGGTGGTTCTAGCAGTGATGACAAAGGGGTATGTGAATAGCAGGTGAGGTTGGCTTCCTACAGGATGGTTTTAAAGGCAAACATAGCTAGCAGTGTGGTAGTTCAGAAGTTTTTGTGATGCTGATGGATTAAAACATTTCAAACAGCTATCCCATTTAGTTCAATGGAGGTTTTTAGGCCAGCAGGAAGGATGTAACTTCGAACATTGACCAACACAGTCCATGTCACTACTGCACAAAAATGCCATCCTCATGGAAAGTTATGCTATAGAACGACACTCATACTTCACTTTTTAAAATCTTTATAAGTAAAGGCATGCCAGCATTCTTGGTAGTATGCCATTTTGTTGAGAATCTGCATAGAAAGACTTTTTTTTCCTATTGCATTTCAGTTCTTGGCGCAGCCTTTAAGGAAATAAACCCAGTTATATTTGCTTGATTTAGTGAGGGAGCAGAGGTGGAAGAGAAAGCCTGGGTAGTAGTGAGTAGTGTGTTTTGCCACATTAATCGTTCAGGGTTTTCTTACTGGAAAATGAAGCATTCCTGATGTTATTCTAAATGGAGTATGTGGTAGGTACAAGTGGATGCATTTATGTACATCTATCAGACATAACATATTTGTTGACCTCTCTTCAGCAGAATACTTTGTTGCTTCTTTGTGCTGAAGGAAAAGATATTTTTTGGAACCACAACCAAAAAATATCAAGTGCTTAAGATCTGAATGTAATTTTGTGGTTTTGTTCACAGAACTTATTTTTAGATTGGCCTGTCTTTGCCTCACTGAAGAAATAAATCACAAATCGTTTATAAACAGCAGATAACAAACTGCAGAACTTCAGTCTGTGTGCCCT
This sequence comes from Oreortyx pictus, assembly GCA_036925125.1. NCBI lineage: Eukaryota > Metazoa > Chordata > Aves > Galliformes > Odontophoridae > Oreortyx > Oreortyx pictus. Next base: position 67,619,187 of record JAUPFR010000001.1, on the reverse strand, counting down.
TATCACAGGCTGGTAGACTTCTCTAGAAGTGTTATGAACTCTCCCGATTTTTACTGATGAGAGGAGCACCTGGCTTCAGCTGTACATTCATCAGTCTTGCAGTCTGCTGGACTCAGCTCCAGCTTTAGTCTCCTTTTTTTTTTTTTTTTTGTCCTTCTCAAGTGTTTCTTCAGTATTATTTTTTTTTTCTTTTAGGAGCTAATACTCCTTTTGAATTCTGTATGGGTGCTTCCTTGGTTTTGTTGGTGAAGAGACTTGTGTCTCTCCATTCTTATATGTCCAGCCCTGGAGCTATGTAAAGCAGATGGCAGACACACTGACTGTGCTAGCTGTGTGTTTGCACTGCAGTCCAGAGAGATGATGTGTAAGGGAGATCTCTGCTTCTGGAAAAGGCCTTTGCATGGGGCTGTGTTGTCCCCTTGCATCTACTTTCTCTGCCACCTGTCATTTAGCTAGGGTACCCTTAGCTCAAACCAGTAAATTAAGCAGTGCTTTGGAGTACTTGGGTTCAACAGCAGTGCACTTATTGAGGGAGATGCCCCAAACACACTTTTCCTCAACGAGGTGACCCTGCTAGCATTAAGAAGCGCGAGGGACAGGGGGGATTTTGCTTGTCCTTGGGTGCACAGAGTCTGTTTTAGCAGCTGGGAGCTAATCAGAAACTGGATGCAGCAGTTGCCTCTTTTTGGACACGTATTGGATCCTGTTTTCAAACTGAGAAGAGTCATTAGACCATCGGTTTAACCTCAAAACTGAGTTGTAACATAACATGAGGAAAACATGTCTCCCCATCTTACCTCCACACACACACTGATTGTCCTCATTAAGGTATGCCGCTTTCCTATAAATCAAATGGTATCCAGGACTATTGGAGTTACTATCCAGTTACAGTGCCATTGCTAGGCTGCCTTTTGCATGCTTTGCAGATTTGACTAAATATATTTAGCTACTCCAATTCTTTGTATGAATGCTTTTTTGTAAGCACCACCAGCAACATGTTTATGTGTAGCTGTGCTGTTTCTCTAGCTCATAGTAGCAGCAGCAGAATTTGGTAGAGTTGAACGCAAGCCTGTGATGTTTTCCAGCATTTCAAGAAACTCAAAAAATTACTGTGGGGTCAACTGCCCCCAAAGTTTTCAGTAAATCCTGGCCAATAGATTTATTTCAGGCTGATTGAGAAGCTTAACTTCACAATTTTTGTAGGTTCGTTTTTTAACGTCTCTCAAGAATTTTTGCACTTTTGCAAAGCGCATTTTGAAACTAATGCACTGCGAGGTTAAAAAAAAATACTGTTGATGATGCAAGGGATATTTCCTAGGGAGAACATGATTTTGCTTACTAAGGAATTGGTGGCAGGCATTGTGGATCTGGCCTTAGAGGCCTGGTATGGCCTGCTCCCTCCCCTCTACCCGCTGCCCAGGAAAGGACTGAAGCCATGTACAGCCAGGCACAACAGGATTGCTTGCTGTTGCATTCTGGCAAAGGCAACGTGGGCAGCCACTCGTGTCATGTACAGCTATCCATTTCACCTACCAGATGTATATACTTATGGTTTTTTTTTGATTTTCAGATTGCTTCCTTTGCTGTTTTAATCATTGTTTGAAAAATAATTTAATCTGACACACACAGGCTGAGGCTGAATAAATGAATTATTATTATTTTTTAAATGGCTGTTAATGCTGTTTCCTGTTGGCTTCATTTTATGCCATTACTTACTATTAGAAAACATCATGTAAGATGCATTTCCTAGAGATTTTACCCTAAGGTTTTCACTTTTTTATTCACTATTGTATATAAATCGCTGCAATGGCTTTGTTGTTTTACTCGGCTCGTTTTGGATATTATTTGAGTTTTGAATTTTGATCCTATGTGGAGGCAAGAGTTGCACTCGATCCTTGTGAGTTCTTTCCAACTTTGGCTATTCTGTGATTCTATGGTTGTTTTCTTTGAACCACTGGTCTGCGCATCATACTGACCCCCGTGTGCTGCTTGTCCTTGACCTAACCCGCGCAGAGATGGCAGTGGGAGGGTACAGGCTGCAGGTCAGGTGGGGAATTCTGTTAAACGTCACTATCTATAACAGTCCATAGACTGTTTCCCTACCACCTGCTTTTTGCCAAAAGAATGTAGGTTTAGATCTACAGTGTTGATTTTTTTTTTTTTTTGTACTGATTCTGCATTGTTGCCACTGCTTCCTAAAGTGTCCTTTCCAGTTTGCTAGAGAAAAATGCATATCCAGCTACTGGGAGCACAAATTCATTTACTGGGTGACTATGGCATTGAGAAGGACAGTTGGGGGACATGGATGTTTACTAATACTTGACCTAGGGGCTTATTCTAGAAATATTCAGTTCTTGATTACAAGATCAGATGCACCCTCACCACACAAGAAAACAAATTTCTGGATGACTGCTGACTGTGAAGATCATCTGCTGTCTTAGAGAACTGTACCACTTTGTCCCAGAAACTTTTGTGAAGTTATCACATTCGTATTCTTTTGGTAGAGACAGATCCCAGCTCTTTTCCAGGAATACCACACTTTTCCTCTAGTGGCTCTTTCCTATTTTTCATCACATCTTTTCTTTCTTATCCATGAATTTCAACTGTCATCTGCTAGAGCCACAAAACAAATAACACACCTATCTTTGCTCTCTTGAAGCAGTGTCTGTCTGTAGGAAGTGCTATGAATTCGTATTTCCAATGCATTCTCCATAAGCTGTAGGGTTTCTTGCAATTCATAGGATGTTCATGAAGGTGGCAAAGTTTGAGGTATATATTTTGAGGATTATTTATAGTGCTTACTACAAACCAGACTCATCTATATAAAAGAGCATTACAGATGTGACAGTCATTAAAGTCTGTCTGTGTTAACTCAGTTGTCCCCATGAGAGTTTTTCAGTTTGTGGATGCTGGATGCCATAAAAGTTCTCAAGAAGCAGCTGAAGGAACCTGGCTGTATGTAAACAGCCTCCTTCGCATCTTTATGCTGTGTCTGACTGCTAGTGAGTGCCAAGGGCAAGGATAGCTGCTAAGGTTTCAGTCTAAAGTGAAGATGGAAGAAAAATGAACGCTCATGAACAATTGCTACACCTGTGACATTCCCCAGTCGACGATCATCAGCTTTAGAGTGTGCTGTTCAGTATCATTCTAAAGCTTCATACTAAGTGCCAGGATACTCAGTCTCACCTGCACACAGCCAGAACGATATTCCCTCACTCACTTGGCTTACCCTTGGCTTTTGTAGCTTGCACATTAGAGGCATGCTCAAATCATCCGGGCCAGCTTCCCACCTATGCCGGCAAACACAAAGGATGGTTGGTCCAGTGAGCTCTGCCTGCATCTCCTGTTTGGCAACAAAAGCAAACAGAAGAGCTTTAGATTTGAGCTATTTAGGCTTCCACAGTATAAATAATACACAGTCTGTGATCTGCGGGGTGTGTGAGAAGGTTCGACTTCCCCTAGTTGCTGCTGTGGTGGGGCTGAGCCACTGGGCCCCATCCTGGCCCTGACACCACCATCCTGCTGGATGCGGACGGATTTTAGCCGCAAAGAATTGATTTTTGTCTGTTAAGCGAAGCACTGCAAGGAAAGTGGATCAAAGGACCTCAGTAGCTCCAGATGAATTGCCACACACCTCGTTAATCAACTAATAAAATGCAATGGATATCCTGCACTACGAAAGCCAGCTGAGAGGCCGAGCAGTCCCTTACACCGTGAATTTCCCACTTTGTCCTCATTTAACCTTGATGTGCAGTGTTTCTATTATATATTACTTGTGGAAGTGAATCTTATTGTAATCCTTTCTTCTTCAGCAGTTGGTTGCATCCTCATTAAGAGCAATCAAGTGCAAATGAAAAAAACAGGGCCTCCATATATTTGTGGAGTTAATTTTATAAACCTGTTTGTAATGGCTAGAGAAGAAAACAAAATTAATAAGGAAGCAGGGAGTGGAAGCTGTGTTCTTTTATCTAAGTATTTGTTTTGGCAGTGAGCTGGAGTTCTCTGAAACACTGGCTTCATTGTCTCTCAAGTTTGCCAACTGCAATTTTCTCTCCTATTATTAGAAATAAGGGCATTTTTTGATTCACTTGAGATTTATTTTCATAGCAAATACATTATGCGGATGCTGTTAATGTAAAAATCTAACATGTTTCTGTTAACATCCTGCGTATAAATATGTTTCATGGATCCAAGCCCAGAGATTTAACTCCTAAGGAGCATTAATGCATCCTGAGCCAGTCCATTTGTGAGGGCAGTTTCCTGCCAAGCAGTCCCCTCTGTGGACCCATACGTAGCCCTGCCAGCTTCTAGGGCTTTGAGGGAAGGAAAGATATTCAGACCTTCTGACCCTTCTGAGCATGAAAATTTCCCTCTGGTGGGGGAGCAGCTATGTCTCTTACACAGATAACTGCTATCAAATCATAAGCTCCCGACTCAAAGTATGTGAGCACTTGGGCTTAATTTCTCAGCAGCCCTGTGCAATTTATAGTTGCATATTGGACTTCTAAAAGCAAAATCTAAAAGCAAGTAAGGAAAGCATTTATTTGACTTTTGATACGGTACCAATGGAGGGTTTTTTCATGTTTTCTTTACAGTACTGATACAGAACGTTTTCCACAATGGAATATTCACATTACTTGAGGTATCAAGACTAAAACCAATTAAGACTAAACTAGCAATATTGCATGAGTTGTGATAAAATTCTGATTGCTGGCAAGGTGACTGCTTTTGCAGAAGGCTTTCCTGGGAGTAATACCTCTACTAATAATGCTCAGCTTAATACAAACAAGTGTAGAAGGTGGAATAAGCAATCTGTAACATCCACCAGAGAGGATATTTTTGCTGTGTAGCATTGACTCTGCAGGAGTCTTCAGAGCTGGAGGACTTTTCAAAGTATTGATGTGTGTGTGCAAATACGAACAACTGATGTAAATTCCATGGTGCTTTATCTGGTCTTTTCTGAGATTCTTCAAAGAAGAAGGCTTCCTCTGGACCGCAGGACGTGCTTTGACAGACAAGCTTGAAGTGCTGGAAGCACTGGCAGGGCTATTTCTTACAACTGTTCCATGCCATCAGGAAAGAAAACACACAGTTTTATAATGACGAAGAGAATTCAGCCTTTAAACTACCTTTCAGCTTATACTGTTTGTTTTTCTGGCAGTTACCTACAATCATTTTGCTTTAATAACTTCAACATGTTCCCTTTTCTTTTTCCTTCCCTCTCTTCCTGTATTGTTACTTGCTTAGAAGCAAAATTTAAACTCTCCTTTGTGTTTTTTTTTCCACACTGAGGCATTTGTGAGACTCAAGTTTGAGTTACTGCTATCTTTTGTACGACTAGCATTCTCCCTAAAAATAGAGCATGAATCAAATTGGCTTTTAGCAGTTTCTGTCATTATCTAGTTGGTGTAGATTTCCAACAGCTCTTTGTAATAAGATTTCTCTATTTATAGTTATCTTGCTAACTGAAAATGACCTTGGAACTTTATAATTTTATGTTCTGTAACATCAAACTATCTTCCTTATTAGTGAAGGATGAATTTTTTCCATCTGAAGTTCAGTTTGAAGCATACATCCACAGTGTGGCAGAGGAAGAGAAATAAACACAAAAGCACTATAGCTTTTAAATATAGCGTTTACTGACGAGAAAAACAATTAAAACAAAACAGAACTATGAGTTTGGTTGTAGTGCGGTGGATAGGTTGGGTGTCAGTTGCATTATCACATTGCTACTGCTTAGTGGTTTACCATGTTTTAGTGAAGCAGCTGTCTGTAACAGTCTGCACACGTTTCTCGCTTATGGCAAGTACAAAGTAATTCAATTTAGCTTAGATTACAGTGAAAGTACAATAATTTAAGTCATATTACTTTGCATTTGTCTAGACATGGGAATATATATGGAGAGGTTACCACAGCTGGCACACAGTAACTTGTTAACTCACGTAACAAATGATGTGACTGAGCCTTTTAAATCTGCCTTGGAAGGGGATCCCTACAAAATTTTATAAAACTTTATAAAACATCTAAAAATCTTCAGTCATTTCATCTTAGCAGGGAGTAGAATACTTCACATTTAACCGGAGAGTGGTTTTTGTGGATTTTAACATTCTCTGTCGATCCACAGAAACCATCAAAAATGTACTTCTTGGTTTACGGAGCATATTGAATCCAGCTATTCCGGCTTTTCATTAAGAACAGACTTCAACTTTTTTTGGGGGGAAGAGGAATAGTTTGCCAAAAAAAGTGGTTTCTGTCATCCTGAAACTATTTGGAAATTTGGGATGATTTCCTGAGTAGGTTTGGATGGAAAAAGCTTTCAGGATAAAGTGGTAATTGTTCTGCTTTGGCCAATTACCTTGTCATTAGGGTGCTCATAGATGATAATGGAGAGTGGGCTCAAGGCCAAAAGGATGTCAAGCCACATCAATCATATCTCAAGAGAGTAACGTGATCTGCGGAAAAAATGATTTTGGGGGCTATATAATTCTTTATTTGTCCTTTGATTGAATTCAATTAAAGTAATGAAATAAAAGACTTAAATATTTACTAAATCAGAGGTATAAGGGCGTGAGTGCCAACATGCTCCTGGTTAGGACTCTTACCCTGGCTGCAGACCTGGTTCAGATGCTTATTTATGCACTTAGAGCAGCTGACAGTGTGCAACAGTGTGCTAAAACGAGGGGTTGAGATCCTTTTTTGCTTCAATGAGAAAAATGTATTTTTAAAGAAGACCAATTTTCATTTCATTTCAATTTTCTTCCTGTAAGATAAGGAAAAGAAGCAATGAGTTACTCACACAGAAGCAATTTAAATTCACAATGCTGTCAAACTCGGTATCCTCACCTGGGCTTGTTTCTGTGTAGCTCTGACCCAAGTGGGGTCACTTCGTTTGTTTGAAATGTCTGGCAACCTTGTTATTCCTGTATGCCACCCTTTGCTGCTCACCTTGGATCAGCAGACTGTACAAGCTGGAAATCTGCAGTGTAGCAAATCTAGAACTGTGATAGGTATTTGCAATGTAATTATGAAAGCAATTTTGAAGAGTTGCATTAACAGAGTAGAAATCTTGATGAGAAAATGGATGCGCTGTTATGTGTCCATTTAACACCTCTGATAAGATGACAGAGGGTGCCAAAACCCAACTCTTTGCTTAGTCTGTCTATGGAGGGACTGAGCCTGCTGCCATGGTCACATTGTACATCTCTCAAAGACATTGTTATTTAGCTTTTCTGAAAAACAAGATCAAAAATAACACTATAGTGAATTGATTTTATAGAAGCTGGCAAGCTTAATACTACAGATAGGGAACAGTTTTTCACTGAGGTTGTACCAATTTTTCTGTCCTATGGAAGGATGTGGTGGGATGCCTGTAAGAGAGCGTGCTACAGGCAAAGTTGGCTTTCTAGCTGCCAAATATTTGAAATGTGTTTGTTTTGTTTTTGTAGCACTTCCTTTAATTGGCATGAAAAGCTTAAAATTCATAATTTCAAGAGAAAATACGTTTTTAACCATGTTTTATTTTGATAAAATTAAACCACTTTAACACAATCAAGTCGTAATAATTTTAAAGTTTTAACTTAATTACTGTGTAGTTGTGGAACATTATCATTTATCAGATAATCTCTTTTTAGTGGAGATGATTCCCAGTGGAAATACTTGCTCAAGAGAACATGTTCCTGTAGTACCTGTAGGCCAGAAATAGGGTAGGTGAATTTGTGAACCTAACAGAATTCAAAACCTCTGATGCATATTTTTGTTTAAATTATTTTTATGGAACTACGTTTACAATGTTTGAGTTCTAGAAGGATAAAATAGTCATCATTGTTCACTGCTGCTATATGGCATTACAAGAATGCATGACATTTTAAAGAGAACAACAGGTTCCTTTTAAAATCTGCGTTTAATTCAGGAATGGCTCTGTCCAGTGAAAGATCACGAGAACAGTAGCAAGGCACGTACTAACGCTGACTTGAATTTATAGACTGCTTATCTTATCCTCCTTCCTAATAAAGGCAGCTAGAGCAGAGGGGGGATATTTGTTGAATTTTGTGTTTTGTGGACTCTGAAAGTAGAAGCCATCAGCTAGGGCTGCCAGGAGCACTGACGTGGGGTGGCACGTGCAGCCCGCTGTGCCGGCATCATCTCTGCAGCTGGTGGCTTATTTGCACAAGGGGAAAATGTTGCAGCTGCTTCAGGCCCATGAAGGGCTAGCAGCAGGCACGTGATGCAGCAGGGCTTCAGCGGGGCATGATTACAACCAGGAAAGTGAGGAAAAATTTTTAAGTGTCTGTGTGAAAAACGTAACATCTTGGGAAAAAAATTGAGTACGGCCTGCATGCTGTCTTGAACTGTCCTTAGTTTCGTCCTTTAATGGAGGAAAAAAACGATGCTGCTTCTTGCCACATGTCATAGTTCTGGGAAGGTGTTTGACCTGGCAGCAGGGAAGTGGATGCATCTCCTGCCATATCCATGTTTCAGGGGGCCCCTCGGAAGGGTGCAAGGCATCAGGGACCCTTGCTATTACTCAGAACCTGCTGCCAGGTGCTGCAGGACATCAGGGAAAGTGACTGGGAAAATGGTGGCATTTTTGCAAGAGAAATGAAGTTTTTGTGAGCTTTTCCATTTTACAGAGGGACTCTAAGAGTTCCCTCTGCAAGCAAGCAGGCAGTATGGCTGTGCAGAGGAAGCTGCATCAGCTGCTGCTCCTGTTATTTGTGTCTCTTTTGTAGAGGTTATGAACAAGAGTGAGGAGCAAACAAAGTGAATTTCTCCAGAGTACATTACAAGAAAGCTGAGCTTTCTTTGAGACCATCCTCTTTTCTAGTGTCTTTCTTCCCAGAAGAACATCAGAGCTATTAAAAAAAGGTGTTGTCTACAAGAATTAAACTGTTAGAGCAACATGGAGCCGAGCAAGGCAAATTCCTTGCAAGATATTTTTTTTTTTTATCAGACAGCGTTTCTGCTTTTGTAAAATGTCTGTGGAATTGAAGCTTTTTTCAGCTTCTGGAGAGGAGCTTTACTGGCCTTATGTGCGCTATTACCTTTGTGCCTTGAGTGTTGCTTTGTTTTGCTCCCATTCTCTCCCACATTCTGCTGTGAAGCACTGGGCTCCAAGTAGCTTTCTGTAGCCACAGAACCACTCTTGGTAGCCACTGCCACTGTGGCATTTGGCATTTGCATCTGTCTCCCCACCACCTACCCTGCAGCTTGATATTGCTTTCCCTTTGTATAACGTACTTTCCTTTGTGTAATATCTGGTAAATATAGGCCTGCTGTATTTTCCTTTCCGTAAGTGTGTGTGCATGAGTATGCATATGTGTGCATGTTTAAGCTAGGTATTATGTTTTGTCAACTCCTAAATTAAATTTGTGCTGATAGGCAGCTTCATCTTCTTATGCGTAGTGCACTTTCCTCCATTTGTTGCTCAGCAGTATCTCCTGTGTGGGCTAACAGAAAATTATTTTGTTTTGCAGTATTTCATACATTAAAAAGCAGAAGCTAGAGAGCGGGCTCAGAACTTGGCTAGCAATGGCATTAAGTTCATCCTTTTTCCTCCCCGCATATTGCTGATACCCAAGATGAGTCACTGCTTTCAGTTTTATTAAATCCCATTTATGGATCCCACCAACACTAATGCTGAACGTGGGGATAAGCTGGCTGTGTTATCACTGCTTATAAACTTCCAGTGATTATCATTAACTCTCTGAAGCATACAATAAAATATTTCTCATGTGCATAACATTTTAATAACAGGAGGAAGGAAAGATGAGCTCGAGTTTAGCTGTCGTGTATTGTTGAATGCTTTGCTTTAGCTGCCTGCAATTGCTGTTGCACTTTTGTTTAATTCTGTAGCAACTGTAAGATGCTCTCAGTGGTGGTTGTTTTTTCCATAGGACAAGGGGTCACGTGTTAGAAGTATATAACATATGCCTTTAGGATTCTATGTTCATAAAGGTTCTGAACAGTCCTAGATTGGTATCTCTCTTTAAAGACTGCAGTTCTCTCTTTTGTATTAAAGAGTCTCTTGTGTTAATCAAAAATAATGGAACTCTTCCAGTACAGTTAAAGTGTTTTAAACTTCCTTGCTTTGTAAGAAAAGGAGTATCCAGATAAGATTTTCTGGCTGAAGAAATGCATTAAAAGCAAGCTAGCTAGATAGAAGTTTTCAGCATTTGGATGCAGAAAGGACTAGAGCATATTTAATCTTGGTAAAGGGAGTGTGGAGCGCTGTGACAGTAGTTTCTGGTCATCTAAAAGTGCCTGAGGTCAAGAAGGCTTGCATGAAAAAAAAACCTGTTAGGTGTTTAGGATCTGCAGTATGAAAAGTGTGCTCTTTTTATTTACAGGGTTCATGTGGCAAATTACCACACTGGTGGATGGGGACTGTGTTTCCACTTAGTATTTGCTTAATACTGCTCAGGCTTCATTTTATTTATGTTATTAAGTTATTGGAGGGAAACAGAGATTGATCTTTGACATCAAAGCTCTTTCTTCTTGGCGCTTCCAGTCTGCAGAGGTCACCTCCCATTAAGGACAGGCTGGCAATAGTTCCCCATTTATTGCTGAGGCTCTTTCAGAAGTTCTGAATATTTAAGTAATTAAGCCAAGCAGTCACTCAGTTGGCAGAACAAATTTCAGGGAAGGGGCATCTAGAAAGTTAGTGACAACTGCTCGGTGATATTTTCAGCAACACCTTTTGCAGTGCAGATGTGCAATTGGGTGGAGAACAGAAAAATATTTCATGAAAGCGTTTGCATGAAAAACATGTCACATTTTTAAGCTGAATTTACTTTGAGATGTGAGCTATTTTACTTAATTCACTCAGATATGGAGAAAACTGGAGTCGGTGTTTATGCCTTGCATCCTCAGCATTTCATCCAGCAGCTTTGTGCAGCTCATTCCAATAACAGGCTCATTTTTGGTTCCCAGAACAGTTCACTCTATCTCCAGAATTGAATGTTAATGTTTTTGAAGAGGCAGTTAATCTTAGGTTTGACTGTAAAGCTATTTTATTAGTTAAAAATGTTAATATCTCTAATATCTGCTGTTTGATCATTCTGTTGAAATAGGACAGTCAAAGTCAAAGCTGTGTGCCTGTGTTAGCAGTAAAATGTGTTGATGGTAAATGTCGCCCCACCTTATTCTTACCTGCACTGCCATGGGGTGAAAAGAAGGGCAGGGGAGAGGGTTGCATGCAAGAGCCTGGGGTGTGTCTTGTGCTTAGGACTTCTCCATAGTGGTCTGCTTGAAGGATCTGCCCAGGTGCATGGCACCAAGGATGGCACTGATCAGTGTCAGTGCATGTTGATGTGGTGTTGCCTTTGCCAGTCTCCGCAGGTGGGATTCCTCATGCACTCCTGCTTTCCCAGGAACAGTTTAAGAGAGCAGGGAATCATTTGTATGCCTTCCTAGTGCTAATGGCCTTTGGATGTGGGTGCAGCAGTGCCGTTTTCTGTGCTCTGACTCTGCAGCAAGCAAAACATGCTGTCTGTGATTAGTGAAAGTGACTTAATGCATCTCTGCCTTGCTGGTACTCTCCCAGCTTTGCAGTGACTTAAAGATGGGGGTGACACAAACATGGGGATGATGTTTTCTTGCCGAGGTCATTATAGGATTATAGTCACAGGATTACAGTTACAGTCTGTTTCTGTGAAGTTTTGCTCTCTTCCATCTCACAGGAGCTTAGACTAAACCCAAAATTCGTTACAATACACATAAAATCCTTCTATTGTCCCTTGCATTTTATATGTTGTGGTTTAACTCCTTTTCACAGATGTTTATGAACTTAAATTTCATTAGATGATATGCTTTTAAATCATCTCTCTGGCCTCTTCTCCCTTCCCTTTTAAAACATTTAGTGTTAGAAATTCCTAAAGTACCATCCAAATATTTGGGGCAGTTCTTTTATGTTAACAGAATTTGAGTCAGTGGCAGTAATAAATCTAATGAATTGATTAAACTGAATTAATCATTCCCTGCATTTGTTAATAAGAATGACCTTTTACAGTTTGTTTTGTAAAACGTGCAGCTTGAAATTAGGAACTGGCAAGAACTTTGTCCTCAGACATGATGCAAAAATGCTGATCCTCCTGGGGAGATGTTGATGTTACATTTTCTTCTGCTGCTTCCTTTTTTCCTGTAATGTGACAAACCCCATTTGTTCTGAACTTAAAATCCTTTCCAGCTTCCAAAAGAAACTTAATGGTGTTGATTTGTTTGTCTTCTCAGGCCCTTTTTAGGAAAACAAAATATTTGGTCTCAGGCAACAGATAAGCAGTAACCCTGTGTTTTTAAAACACTGCATACTCAGGATTGGGTAACAGGGTAGTTCCAAGACCTTTGGTAGGATGGAGCTTTGTTTAAATAGCATCTGCTAATATTTTCTTGAAGCTACTTGTAAGGACAGTCGTGTCCTGTGCTTAAGTTATGAACTGTGTTCATTGCTGTCCATTGTGGGGGTGATGTATCACAGTTTTCTGGACTGTATCAGGGTTAGTACTGATGTTTTCAGAGCCAAACGGAACTGCCTTGTAGTGAGCAGTAGAGTAAGGGAAAGTCAGGCTGCAGAGCTTGTCTCCTTGCCAGTTTTTTTGTTTACTTTTCCTTATGATTAAATCCCTGCAAAAATAAGCTGGTGATTGAATCCAGTCCTTAACATGAAGGGACAAAATGGAATTGGGAGTAGGAAATGTCACGCCTGAATCCCTTAGTCATTGAAAATCAAAGCCTTTGGTGATGTTTCTTGCTGAATCTTTTCTGTTCACTGGAGGTCTGCAACTTTCAGATAAGGCTCTAGCAAGATACTTCCTTGGAAGGTCAGTGCAAAATCTTTGGTTTCCATGGAAGAAAGCAAAGTGTTCAGCTACGTGAGAGAGGACAGTCAATACATGGGAATTAAGTGCTAATTTTAGCATTGTCAGGCTGAAGCTTCTGCTGTGGTCAGTAGCAGCCATGGTGGTGTGACTGCTCCTGTGGTCACAGCAGGACACACTGGCTTCACTGTGGGACCCAACATCCAAAAAATGTCTCTTTGAAAACAGCTCATCCCCAGCACTTGGTCTGCAGCATGATCTGTTGCTACTCGTTCTGGTTCAAGCCCTTCTTTCCATACTCATTGGCATAGGTGAGTATAAGTTCACCTCATCCAACTCCAGATGTTTGCAGTGTGTATGTTTGAGGATTATTCACCCCTGTGTGAAAAATAGTAATTCATATGCCTGTTAGAGAGTGATAGGGACAGTACCCTGGAAATACCAATTTTGCCTATAAAAGTCTACTTCACCACCTCACATTTCCCATGATCACTCCTAGCTTTGAGTCAGTCCCCTGACCAGGGCTTCATAAAAATGGCAATACATTCAAAGGAATAGTTGGAGTTTGATTTTTTCATCTGGATGTGTGTTCCAGCAATATTTTGTGCGCTTAACACACATGTCACATTTGATTGTTCCTCGCCTGAAAGTCCCCATGCTTTCTGTCATTCCTAGGAAAGGCTTTATCATTCCCATTTCAGGGTCTGTCTTTAGGTGCCTTATAGTCTGGGAGTAGACCATGCTTTCCCTTCAAGCTGGCAAGTATTGTGACTCTGTTTTATTCTTTGCTGTAACTGAGGACTTACTTTTAAGTGAATTAGAAGATCAGTTTAGATGCTAGCTGTGACTTTTGCATGACTGTTAAAGACCTTATTACACATCTATGAGATCTCATTTGTTTTGCCTGTCACTTGTTCAACAATCCGCATCCTGTCGTCACCTGTCACAGTGTCTGTGCTTTTGGCCACAGCATAGATTGTGCTGCCAATGTGTTTTTCCCACAAAGGAATTTTTTTCATATATACTCTGGTTTTATCTGACACTGTGTCCCCAGAAACATTGGAGCATCTGGCTGATAAGAAGTTAACACACTGGGAAGGCATCACTGCAAACTTGTGAGTTTATTTTAGAGGGGGGGTTGTGTGTTTATTTTTTTCTCTAATTTTTAGTATTGCACAAAACTCTCTTCCCGATTTAGAAACTTTAAGCTTGTTCTCTGGCTTACAGATAATAAAACAAAACTTTCCTGTAGAGTGGCAAAAATAAATAACGTGTGTCCCTTGCTTTTGGAATATGTACAGAACAGTTACTTTTCTTCAAGAAAATATCAACAAAGTGGCCCACAGTCTGCCCAGGATTAATACTACTAATCCATGTCACCTCTGACAAGGTCAGGTTGTGCTCTGTCCCTTGGATGTAGGCCTGATGCTCTGAATCTTCTCCATGCTGGTTCAGGTAGATATCAGCTCATCTTTTCTCAGGAGCCATTCTGTGAGGTACCACCCTGAGGGCCCTTCTTCCATGCAAGGACAAATAGCAAGCTAGTGCTAAGGCAAGGCAACAGCATCTTCTGCTGTTTTCAGGAGAAAGGACACCAAGTTCATGTTGGTGTTTGACAGTGGTGCTTCAGCACACTAGAAGTAACATGAAATGGTAGGGTGGCATGATCACTAAGACAACACTGTAGCTTTGGTGAACCTTTGGGGAGCTTTCTATGCCCCAGATGTTCTTAAAAAAACAAACAAAACAAAACAAAAATATAAAGAAGGATATAAAGAATATCAGGATCTGTCCTTGCACTTTAAGAAAGCAAAAAAAAACTGGCTTAAGTGCATCTATTTGATCATTGTGTGTTTTAGAAGATCAGTTACTTACATGAAGAACTCGTGCATCATTAAACATGATGCTAACACGAAAATTACCAAATGTTAAACTTAGGTGCTAAATGTGATTAAATCTCCTTGATCCATTGAGGAAGTCTAGCTGAGATTGCTGATGATACTTCTGCTCATTAATATGGAAGGAGATCTTTAGTATGTATGTGTGGGTGTTTTGTTAAATTTAGATACTGAAGGAATACAAGAGGGACACAGTCGGAAATTTTCCAGGCTTAGACATGACCTTTTCTTTTTGCAGAGATTATGCATGAGGCTGGAGAGCACACATCTATTATACAATTCCACAATCACTGTGGAAAATGATTCAGGACCTCTTGCTATCTCCCCTTTTCTTTACCATGTTAGCTTCCAGGACCTACTCTAAAGAAGATCTGATACCAATTTAACTCCTGAGTTCTGGTGCCAAACAAGTTAGGGCCTGAAATTCTACTCCTTGTAGCAGATTTCTGGCTATCCTTTAAGTCTACAGTTCAGCTATCTTGACAGTCCCTAAGTTGACGAAACCAAAGAAAACTTCTTCTTGTACAGTATTTGTCACATTTTAAAATCTTTTAGCTTTCTACAAAAGGAACTGCCATCAAGAAGAGAGAGAGGAACCTTGACTGTAAATGCTGATTTCCTCATGGAAAATATAAAAGCATTTGAGGTCACTTGGGAGAAGAATTATCTACGAAATTATCCCGTCCTAGAAGGACTCATTTGTTAAATTCAAGCTTGGTTTAATGTTGGAAACATTGCATAAGAAACAGATGCACTTTTTTAACAGATTATCTATCATAGTTTCCGTAGTGCGTATGACACCAGTGGGGATTGTGAGCCAACTGTCAAAGGATAAATTGCATAAGAGTTTACTGTCCCCATAAATCATTTTTGAACATGAGATCTGTATACTTCAGCACAGTCAGCTGTAGTGGTGATAACTAGTTTCTCCCTGGTGTGAGTGTCCCGGTCTTTTACAAGTACATAGGCTAAGCTAAGAAGTCCATTTGCCCAAGGAACTCAAACAGAATCTGAATCTGTCCATGTTACTTGTTAAAGTTTGTCTTTTAAATCAGCTCTGATCATGAGGCTTTTCCCTGTGTAACAGTCTTCTATGGATGTGTCCGCATTTGGTATGACTATGGAGAGAGGAAAATATTTAAGAGAAGGGGAGTAAGAAAAGAGAAGACAAAGCTATTAATTCACTGCTCTGTAGAGCGAGTTATTTATATATGCTCCTGCTCTATAGAATAGAGGCACTGAATTTTAGTTTTCTGAGGTGAAGGTTTCCAATGATGCAGGTCATAAGGCATAGTAAGGGAGTCTACTATATATATTCTGCAGATAAGATCGAACAGTACTACCTTAATTTGAGAAGTGCAAAGCAAAAAATATTTGGAAGAGCTAGAAAATGCATTTTATAAAATGATGACAAGAACTGGTCTTTGAGTAGGAAATGAACATTTTCTTGAAAATGAGATACTTTGTAGGATAAAAGCTTTGCAAGAAAAAAGCATTTTATGCTGAAGAATTGCAGTCACTTGGGGTGTTTTTCAGTGTTTTGTTATCTCTTTCACAAAATTATGAGAATGAATGGGTTGATATAAAGTCAAGACCTGGTTTTGTTCATCAGTATCCTTTATTTCTTGACAGTCATCGCCAGTGGGTAATTTCAAACAAGCAAGTATTCCAAATTGCTGAGGTGCTCCATCATTTCAACAAAGGAAGTTTGACAAAGGAAAGATGATTCTTAAAAAACCTCTGCAGATTCATCCCTTACAATGCTTGAATCCTTGAGGAATGCACTTTACTTTTAAGTAATAACATCCTAAATTGTTAGCTATTGACAAAAGATTTTTTTAGTGAGTGTTCTTACTGTTCTCATTCTCAGGGTCAGGAATTTTTAAATCCGGAATCCCCAGTATCTGCAATTTTTTTTAGCGCTTAATGTGACTTTGTTTTCTGCCCCCTAGACAGTTGGTTCATATGGCAGCTATTGGAGGAAGTCCTTTAGAATGTGTTTGATTGCTTTTCATACAGCTGTGCTTCAAAGCTGTCCTCCTGCTGGGATCGCTTTGGGTAGGGCACTGTTGTTGGTGTAGCAGCATGGATGGTCAGACTGATTTGATCATTGTCACAGAGTGTCTCCCCAGGTACAGTCAATGGCTTTATGGACTGACTCACCTTGCTGTTCCGTTCTGGTGTGCTGAATATGGGTTGGCATGGGAGCTGGGTGCAGTCAGTAGGAGCTATTTCCGGCTGACTGAAGAATGCCACGTGGATGCTACTTATGCCTTCACTCAAAATTTGGCTTCCTCATGTGAATTTGTCTTGCTTAAAAAGGGAGGACGCTGTTAAGCAGAAAGGTGAGAGAGGTCAGCTGCCATCCTGAAATGAATGCTGCTGATTCATACAGTCTTACAGAAGTTATACATGGGACAAAAGACATTCTGATCTTCAAAGTGCCATTATTAATACTAATTTCTCCTTTGCTTTTGGAGTTTTGGTGGGTACATTCTCAGTTTCTGGAACGCGTTTGAGCAGGGCAAGAGACAGAAGCTGTTTGCATGGATCTTGAAGGAAAAATATTAGTGTATTGTGAGAAAGGTAGAGCAGAAAAACCAGTATGTGGCATAGCAGAGTTTCACGGAGATGAGCCTGAGGAGGCTGTTCATGTTCAGTCCCTGTGCCAGAAAGCCCTTCTGGCTGGAGCTGTTCCATTTGGCATTACCAGACTGCTGTCTCTTCCCATCCCAGTAGACGTTGGGGGTAGGAACAAAAACTGACAGAGAGATTTAGGTATTACGAGATGTGTTGGTAAAAGACTTTGTCCCTGAGTAACCATTGTATTTTATATGTGGTTTGGTGAAGGAACTGGAAGCAGTATTTCAAGCTCAGGATAAATGTTCTACTCAAATAATGAACTTTTGAGGTGGTTAGAAGTAAGTAGTGAGTTTTGCACAAAGAATAGGAAAAAGAAGAACAAAAAGACCAATAAAGAAATGTTTGTCAGAAAAAAGAGACCAAAACCAAAAAACAAATGAACTAAGTCCAGCATAGTTACAGTAAAAGAAAGATGCCAATATTAAAAGTTCTTTATCTATACGTATTAGGGAATGCATTTGTCTGCAGTGATGGTACAGCAAAGAAGCAAACTGATCAAATGAAAAATATGCATAAGCATTCAGTGATATCCACTGAAGGAAAGAGAATTGGTGCCAGTGAGGTTCCGAAGTGGAAAATAGCACAACCAAGAGGAGGACAGCTCAACTGGGTGATGCAGAAGTTGTTTCTGTAATTGTTACCAGGTTCTTAAATAGTACGTGGAGCTGTAGATCACACAAGTAGGATGTTTAATGAAAATTCTTGGTGGCTATCCCTAAAAGAATGCAGGGCAGGAAATGCAGCATTCAAATTTTACAAGAGAAAGAAGAAAGTGGTCTAGCAATATAGTTTTATTAACTGAGTTCCTGTATAGTCTGATGACTTTCAACATATGCAGAAAGAAAGACTAATTAAAAACATGGAAGGAGGTGGAAAATAATCTAATGCTTTTCTTTGACTGGAGCTCATTTTCCTCAATGGGGAAAATGAAGAGATCTGGTCTATTTTTTCAATATCATTTTGAAAATCATAGGAAGTGTAGAAGATGGTTATCTCTGTCTTCAGAACTGCAGTAAACTGCATGTCTGTCTGTGCAGGCATTAATGGAAATTAAACACTGAGCAAGAGGTCAGTCTGTATAGTGAGCCACGCATCTGACATGGTCCAAAATTAATTATCATTTCTAATTAATGACTTGGAAAACAGAGTAGAGATTATTCACTGTGTAGCTAGTGACAAACTGAGATAGGAATTAATCTGCAAACATGGAAGGATGGGATTAAAATTAATTTATTTTGAACAGATAGGTCTGAAATAAGATACAAGTCAAGTGCAAAATACTGTATTTGGTTATTAGCAGACAATAGCTTATCCCCATGATAGGAGATGAACTGTTAGACAGTAGTTCTGCCGAGGAAGATGCAGTGATTATTGTTGCCTTAGTTAAAGGGAGCAAACAGCAAACGCATGTGTATAAACAGTGATTCTGTATACAGGACTTGCAAAATAAACTGCCTACTCTCCTTTGCCCTACTGGGGCTTCAGTGAAAAACCCGCAAAACAGAGTGAAAGGGAGAGAAGTTAAACATTAAGATTTATTTGATGGTAAGGACAGTGAAGCACAGAAAGAGACTGCCAAGCCTGTTCCTACCTTTCAGGGACAGCAGTTTCTCAGCTCTGTTAGGTAACCATCCCTGGAAGGGCTCAGCTGGGATAGATCTTGGCTGTCAGTATTTTCCAGCAGGGCCTTCTGAGGTGCTGAGTTCTGCCACAGCTGAGCATAAGGCTAAGAAAGAAGTAGAGAAGGTGACATTGTGTTTGTTGTTCTAGACGTAGATGGAAAATTCATGGAGTCTGACAGTGATGAATTCTATTGTAAAGTGGGATATATCTCCCATGTATTCTAACTCAGCCAACAATGTGTGATGGAATTTGCTATTAACCGTCAAGAGAAAGAATCAAAGACTGCATGAAGTCCCCTGCTGCCATCGTACTTTAACAAATCACTGAGAAAATACAGTGATTAATAGTAGTGCACATTCTCTTGTGTGTACATAGCTCGCATACCTGGAGATGTCAGAAGGCTGTAGGATTATTTACAAATCCCTCATGTGAGGAAAAAGGCAACTCAGAACTATTGCCGTGAGTGCTTCTTAAATCCAGCCTTTCTTGGAGGTGACAAGAAGCACGCTTCTGGAACAAAGCTGTGCTGCTGCAACTGCACATGAATCAGTCTAGCAAGATGTTTTCTCTGCTTGTTAATTTGTACATGATGTGGCACATGGAGCTGAAAATTGCTCATTCTGTACACTCATTAAAATAATGAGCAACACTTCTGCAAGCATAGTGGGTAGAATCATTTCCATCACTGTGACGAGAAACAGGCTCTGATACCCATGTATGTGTCAGAAGTGCTGACTCTGACACAGCCTGGCACCAGCAGTCTACTCCGTGCAGGTAGGACTGAGAAACGGGGAGGAAGAAACATTCTCTACATTGACTGGTAAGCATATGGGCAAGTCATTCAGTTGGCATTGCTTTTTTGATGTGGCTGTCTGATGTGGTTAAGAAGCAAGAAGAGCATATGTTGGCCTAACCAGTGCCCAAATACATGAGCAGAACTGAACTTACATGCATAGAAAGTTCCTAAATGAGGTACTTTGAAAAACATAGTTGAGTTGCAGTTTCATCTGTTGGTGGTGCGTTTGGCCTCCATGGTTGCTATTTATTGTTTTCCTGTTGTTCTTTTCTTCCACATCTCTGCAATAAACACTTTTTTTCTTTTTTCTTAATGGGTTGCAGTAAGCACATTTTTTAAAATGGATTGCAAAAAAGTATGTGGGAACATTTTCCTTCCTTTTCTTTCTTTCCTTCCTTTCGTGATCTTCCTTCCCCTCCTTCCCTTCCTGTCTCTCTTTTCTCTCTTATTTCATTAGTCTGTGTCACTTGACAGAGGTGGGTTATAGTTGGACTGGATGAACAGTTAAATTAGTACAGCTGAGAAGATGGCAGCTTTAGGTGAGAGAATGTACTATTGCAAATATAGTAAGTGGGTAAACTGCATTTGTCAATAATGGAGCACTTTTTGTATTCTTATGGTCGCTTTTGGATAACCCATTAGTCACATTATGAAACTCTCTTTGTCCCTGGTGGCATAAATAAAGTTCATAGCTTGCTGCTATTGAAATACACCATCATTATTAAAAAAAAAAAATCATTCTTCCTATTCAAGCCTCCTTTTAGGGGACAAAGACCACAATTTATGGGAGTTCACAGATAAACAGAAAAAAAAATCCCAAAGTCTGTATGAATGACATAAATAGGTTAAATGTGGCTGCTGGATGGCAATGAAAAGAGAAGTGACTCAACGCTTGTTTTTGTTGGGAAGTTTAAAGTGCAAGTCTGAGGGAAAGGCAAAATTGGCTCTTCAATCAAGTTCTTGCCCAAAATGTACACACTCGTAGAGAGAATATCAGAGCAAAGGAAGAAGTGGGTAGTGGCGTCATACCATGAACTCATTCTGCAAAGAGGATTCTCTTCCCCTACATGTTTAAATCACAGTGGTACAGAAATCCACTGTGTACTGTGTCCTGAGCTTCCACTTGCTTATGCATCAGGATGAGTGTGGGCAGCCCTGCCCATCTCATGTGTGCAGTGGGGGATGGACAAGAATGTGTGGCTGCACATTGTCGGTTGGAGCCTGCCTAGGCATACTGAAGCCTGTCAGTTTGGACTGTAAACTCTTTCAAATGAACTTTTCTGCAATAAAAGCACAAGAAGCAAAGTGCTGTACAACATAAGAGGCCCTAAACAAAGGAAGGAAAGAGGTTTCATTCTCAATACCAGATGAGGGCATTAATGAAGACAAGGTACAGCTTCTACCCCATGGATATTTTATTCAGGAGAGAGAGTGAAATTGGAAAGTTTGGGCTTTGTTTTTGTTTTCCTAAAAGGTTGAGTCTGGGCAGGTTCTTCTGTGCACATACTCCCAGCCATGAAGAAATTCAAGGCTAGCAAAAATCAATAATAAGAGAAAATAACTTTGCAATGAAATACATTTGGTATACCAAAAGTACATTGTTCCTTGTCTGAGAGTGTGCAAGTTTTTCAAGGCTGGAAGTCTAATATGAGTTGAGTCTGGTATATGCACATAAAGACAAAGGCATGGAAGAAGCAGTAGTGGTGGTTTTGAGAAGGACGAGTTAAGAAACCAACTGCAAAGGAATTGTGGTCTAAGCCAGATTAAAATGAAGCTTAAAAACACATCCAAAATCTTGTAAATATATTATCTAAACCTTTTCCTGATAATATTTGTATATGTGGATTCATGTGTAATAACTCTGGATCCCCTTTTTTATTATTATTTGTGACCTCTTACTTCTAATATTACAAAAGGGAAAAAAAAGGATTGTTGACAGTTATTGCTGTTTCTCACGCTTGTCCTAGAAGTGGTGAAGTTGCTGTGACCCAGCGTATTTCTTGGCATCCAAGTGTACATCCTTTCAGTCAGCTTAGGTTTGTAAGTTGCACTTTGGTTTTACTGAAAAGAAATGGGCAGATGAGTCTTGGTTCATGGTTAGGTAAAGAAGGGGCAGTTTGGTGATGGGACTTTTGTGGATGCAGATCCAGAATTATATCGTATCTAATTTTATTCTGTACTTCTCTGCTTCGCAGATGGCAACATCTAATTTTAATATATTAACCCCTCCCTTTTTAGTTTATTCTCTGAGGAGATGTATGTGATTCAGCATTGCCAAAATCAATAGTATGAATTAAAATTATCTGTAAGATGTATTTTACGACAGTCTTTATTCTGAAACTATCAGAAAAGACTATTATCTAGCTCAGAAGTGGCAATTTTGCATGTCAGCAGACTGCTCAGGTGGTTTTCCCAGGAAAATGATGTAATTCCATATATTGAGAACAAGGCATGTGAGATGTTTACTTAATTCTAGCAACTTTATGTAGACCAGTGCTGCAGCTCTTGGTAGTAATGCCACCCAGTGGAGGAGAGGAGTATGTGAGGCTTGCAGCAAGGGAAAAAAGGAAAAAAAAAGTCTTAAAGATGAAATTTCAGAAGAGATTAAGATTTGTTGCTTTCTATATTCAGTAATTGTCCTGTTATTTTCTTATGTCTAGTTTTTGGAAATTTTGTTCTGTTTTCTTCTGTAGTCATTTTGCTTTCTTGCTGCTATTAAAGTACTATCTGTATTTTAAGATCATGAAAACATTGTATGGAAAATGAAGTTTATGTGACGCTTGAGTTTCCACGATTTAAAAAATCATTTTCTCTTCTAATTAGAGTGAAACTTAAGCTCTCTTAGTGTTTTACAAGTCAAAAGTTTGGGGGAAAAAAAAAAAGATCAATCAGAACGTTTTTTTCTTGTATGGAAATATTTTCTTACATAGCTAATAATTTCTTACATACAAAAGAAAAAGAGATGTGGAAAAGTTTAAATTCAGTTATTTTTTCACAGTTCATAAGTTCCCATGTACCTTATCTCAAAAAAAAAATTTACTTTGGTGGAAAACTACTTTTTTTTTTTTTTTTTTCTATTGGGTCATAAATGCATGTTTTTGAAGTCCTGAGATTTAATCAGTGGTGGATTTCCATGATGGACAGTCAGTCCTGACATTCTTGTAGAACCCCAGGATTGCCGTCATTAACCAAAGAAGGAGTCTGGAAAGCTGCATATTTCTTTGAATCCATTTGTGCCTTTGTTGTAGCTTCCAGAGGTGCAAGCCACTCTATGTGTTGCCTGCTACTTGAGCATTCCTCAAATGCTCCAAAGGCTCCTGCAATTAGGTGAGGTTTGCTGCATGCTCATCACTGAAGGGCACAGCAGCAGCTGAGGTGGAGCATGAGTATGTTAAAGGAGCGGCTGGATTTAATAACTTTGGTTCTACCTTTGTCTCCTCCATGTGGAACAGAAGGGGTTTGGCTTAACTGTGCCTGTCTGATTTAATGCTGAAGTTGCCTGATGGGATCCCACACAGGGGAGCCCAGCATGACACTGCTGTCCCATCCCAAAGAGCTGCCTGCATCCACTGACAGGTCTTGTGGCATGAGATAGTTCAGTTCTGCTCATGAGCTGCTGCGAAACAAGTTAATTTTTCCTGTAATTGATTGCTTGGCAGGTGAAAAGAGATCAAATTACTTTCACTTATGTTACTTGGCAATCTTACTTGTTTCTGTTGCGTTGCGAGGGAGACAGCATCCATCACGGCTCACAGCCTTGCTGCTATTAGTCACATATTGGCCTGCATCAGTGCTGCACAGATTTTGGAAAACTGAATCCTCACAGGCAAACTGAAGCCTTTGCCAGCCCAGCCAACTGATCCTGAACTCAACAGGATGGTGGGCAAAAAACTGGACATGAGCCAACAGTGAGCACTCGCAGCCCTGAAGGTCAACAGTGTCCTGGGTTCCATCAGAAGAGGGGTGGCAGCAGGGAGAGGGAGGGGATTGTCCCCTTCTACTCTGCCCTTGTGGAGCTCTGTCTGGGGTAGTGTATCCAGGCTTGGGGCTCCCAGCACTGGAAGGATGTAAAGCTGTTGGAGTGGGTCCAGAGAAGAACCACGAAGATGAACAGAGGGCTCCCATACAAAGAAATGCTGAGGGAAGTGAGCTGTTCAGCCTGGAGAAGAAAAGGCTCTGGGGAGACCTCACTGTGCACTTCCTGTACTTGAAGGGAGCTCATAAACAGGAGGGAGAGTGACTTTTTACACAGGTAGATAGTGACAGGACAAGGAGGAATGGTCTTATACTAAAAGAGGGGAGATTTAGGTGAGATGTTATGCAGAAATTCTTTACTAGGGTGAGGCTCTAGCCCAGGCTGCCCAGAGAAGCTGTGGTGCCCCATGCCTGGAGGCTCTCAAGGCCAGGTTGGATGGGGCCCTGAGCAGCCTGAGCTGGTGGGGGCAGAGCCCTGACCACAGCAAAGTGTTTGGAACTGGAGTCTTAAAGGTCCCTTCCAACTCAGACCATTCTCTGATTCTGTCATTGATGGCTGTGCATATTTGACTTGGAGCTGTGGCTGCAGGCACATGAAATACCAGATGATAGTGCTGAGTGTTTTGCCAGTCTCTCTGCTACAATTTGGATTTTCCATTTGCTGTTTCATCTGTGTCCCTGGTTTGATGTCTTGCAAACCTGTGGTCCCTTCTGGTGTGGTCCAGGGAGGAGCTTAGTGCGGGGGCAAGCAGGCACAGGCATGGCCAGAAGGAAGAAGGCATAGACACAGTTCACCTTCTTCTTGCTTTGTGGATGCTTTTTCAGCTAGAAAACCTGTTACTGACCAAAACATGGGTTTGGTTGTTATTTTTGGTTCTCTAACCAAAAGCTTTTTCACTTCTTTTGAGCTCCTCTGGTTCTGTTCTTTGTTCTTTCATGCTCCCTCTGACTTCAGAGTCAATGATTTTCTTTATTTCCTGTGCGTTTGTGCATGTCACTTTCTTGTGCCTCTGTACAGAACAGCAAGACATGATTAGAGCATGTACTGATGGAGATGTAATGATGTCAACTGTAAAGCTGAGGTCTGTTGAATCAGGAAGTGAATCTTTTGTGACACGTCTGCTGCTGCCATAGGGACCCTCCGTTTTAAGCTGTTCGTTTCATCAGTATCGAAGCCGCTGAAGTCTTCAGAATGCCAATGGTATGCATGTTAACCATACCAGACCCAAATGAGGGGAATATGTCTATGCAGCTACGTAAAATAAAAGGAAATGTCATTCTTGTTTGTTTATGTGCAAGTGTATACATATTTGACTACAGTAGAGCTAGTCTGGTGGCTGCATGGGACATCTGTGATGCAGTTAGCATGCAGTGATTCACCAGTACAGAACATGAGGACGCATGTGATGACTCACTTCTTCCCTCCTGCTTTCTTATCTCACCAATCTGAAGAAAAGCTTGACAACTTGTACCGGAGTTTTAGGAATGACAAATACAAGCTCTAATAATATGACAGTGAGATGTATTTGACTGTAGATCGAGTTTCCCTTAAGATTGCCTTGTCTCCCTTCTTTCCTTAGATAAGAATGACCAATACAAAACACGTGAGAATTGCTTCAGGGATTAAGCTTGGAGCAGTGTCAGTTTTTACTACCCAACTGCAGCAAAGCTTGCTAGTTTGGTGGGGGGAAGATGAAATTAATATGAAAAAAATTGTGCTCTTCAAAGCTTCAGTGTCTCTTATTTACAGATATAAAGAGAGATTTTCACTTGAATACCTCTGACTTTTCTGATAAAATAATACAATAAACAAATATATTCTTTTGGAATAAAAAAAGTTGTAATTTTTCCTCCAAGAAGGAAAAACCTGGTATCTGCTTTAGTTTTTGATGGGCTAGTCCCTCTGTAAAGGTTTAGATTTTTTTGTCAGTGTTTTCCCATCTCCTTGTTTGGTGTATCCGTTTGAATAGAAAGGACTGATTTTTCACTTAGTTTGCTATTTGATGGCGATTCTAATTCAGTTTTTCGAGAAGGAAGAATTGTACGTGAAAGACCACACGAGGGAGCCGTGTGCTGTGTGCATCGCTGCAAACAGCTCTCTTGCTAACCTGGGACACTTAAGCTTCTTGTTTTCCTCGTTAAAGGAAAACATTTTCTTCAGCAGTTCTCAGCTTTTTCCAGACTGAAGGAGTCTCTCGTTAACTCAGACCGCTTTTCAGTGGATTATTCCTTAACGATGGCAGATTCTGAGTGCTGGTGCTGCTGCTGACACCAGGCTTTGCACCCTGTGCCCCGTACATGCTTGGAATGTGAGTTTTGAGTCAGGGGAAAGCTCACATGGTTGTTTTATGTGCTTTCTGTTTTCCTCTTTTCCTGCTGGTGTGAGTGCAAGTTCGGTTAGATTTTGGCAAAGAGCCTTTATATTCTACTAACTCTAGTTCATATTAGTCTTTTATGCCAGAAGCATTTGTGAAAGCCCGTTTCTTTTGCACTTCAGATAGTCTCAGAGCATCACCCTTTTTGCTTTACAGAGAGGCAGTTTGCTTTAAGGCTTGCATTGACAAATCAGCTGCAGTTGTGTTGTTGGCAGCCCTAAAACTGGCATTTTTTTATGAATTCAGTCTTGATGATCAGTAGCTGCATGTCTATGAGGCGGCAGCCAGGATGGCCCTTCCGCATGCAATAGCAAGAGGAGCGTTGTTGGGTCCTGTAATGTGAAGTCAGGACAGGAGTTGATGTTGTCAACTGTTGGCCAGGCTGGATGGGACTTTGAGCAGCCTGGTGTAGTGGGAGGTGAACGTGCCTGTAACAAGGGGTTGGAACTTAACGGTCCCTTCCAACACAAAGTATTCTGTGATTCTATGTCGTTTGCTTATCTCATAAGACAGGTAGTTGCTACACATTGCTAGGTGACCTCCAAAGGCCTGTACTATTCAAGTGTTA
Source organism: Oreortyx pictus (assembly GCA_036925125.1). NCBI lineage: Eukaryota > Metazoa > Chordata > Aves > Galliformes > Odontophoridae > Oreortyx > Oreortyx pictus. The sequence goes on along the minus strand of JAUPFR010000001.1, from coordinate 67,592,497 downwards.
AAATGAGGTCTCTGGAGTCGATGCTGCCAGAAGATGACTTCTGGCAATCCATCCAACACATACCTTTCCCTTGAGGAAGCGGAACTTATTTTCTTGGAGGAAATGCTACCACATATTGAAAGAGTATAATTTGAAAAGCCCTGAAGAGAGCATGGCCATCACCAGTCACTCCAGAGGAACATAATCTGAGCGTGATTTTACCAAGACCTGAGAGTGGGCAGCCCGTTTCAAACCACTATTGTGAGTGACTCCCCAGCAGTGTCATCTCTCCCTGCAGTGTAATTCATCATATGTATTTCAGCTACTTTTTCTGTCTACACAAGGCACTTTGCTGGGCAGAGCAAAATACCTCTTTAGTCATGCATGCCTGCTTTTCCCAAGTGGCCTCTGTGTCAGAGGTGGAAATATTTTATCTTTTTTTCTTTTTTTCTTGTACAGTATCTCGTCCATGCATTCCTCATTCATGAAATTCCAGAAGTCACATTCAAAGGCTTCAAGGAGGCTGCAAGGAGTTCAGAATACTGACATACTTGAGGCAGTACCATGAGCTGTAATCATACAGAGTTCTGTCAGTTCAGCAGTGTACTTCAGTTTGGTCAGTGGGAGTCATCAAAAGACAGTTAAGGTAGATAAAGTATTCTGTCTGACAGGAGTAGTGAACGATCAAGTAACACTCAGCACTCCCTAAATAGCTCCAAATAGTTCCAGGAAACATGTGTTTCATCCCTATTGAGAGATGAGAAATTACACTTGTGAACAATTAGCTTCTTGGAACAGTCTCAGAGGAGCTAACAATAATGTATAGTGATAGGGCTTAAACGTACAAAGGAACACAGCTGCTGGGTTGCACCTTTTATTATAAGGTAAAGCACTACACTCCAGTGCCCTGCAAAACATAGCAAACACTCCATGCTGGAATATCCACTTCAGTCAGCCAGTGTGCAGATTGTTTCCACCGCATTCAGTCCCAGAGGAGGCAGTCTTCTGTGCTGCGACTTGTATTTCTTCTTCCAAAGTTTAATTTTTTCCATTTTTATGGAATGAATGCCTGTGTTTTGTGAAATTGGCAATTTTTAATTATATGTCCCAAAAACTTCTTGTAGTTCCAGTCAGTCTGCAAATGACAGTGTGTTCGCTTTCTCCATTTTTTAAAGCTTACTTTATTTTTCTCTTCTATTTCCACACGCAAAAGTATATTTCCTCTCTAGAGAAGTGTTTCACATCCTCAACTGCTCTTCCTGTTTAAGTGGCAAAATACTACTGGACTGGTTGGACTGGATGATCTCGTAGTTTTTTTCCAGCCTAGTGATTCTATGATTCTGTTCTGCTGAATCTGTGACCTGTGTCCTTGACAACTTGCACTTTTTCTCCCGGGGCTAATCTCTACAGCTCCCCCACATTTCTGGAAGTCTCTTCGGTTCTTGCTCTCACATATTGTCCGGATTCTGCTCATTAGAGATAGAGCAAATTGCTGCAGACATTTCCCCTCTTAGAAACATAAAGGTGGAGAGCATGGCTCTGCCATCCAGCTGGTGATCTTCCAAAACCACACAGCTGTACAACTGCTCCAGAGTCAGTCACACCTTCCTGTTCACCAGGCTTTCAGCAGAAGACTTTATAACCTAGAAGGCCAAGGGTAAGTTAGGCCTCTGGCTATGAGGAGAATTTTAAACTTCTGCCAAGCTTCTTAGCAAGATGCAGCATTGCAGCAAGTCAAATGCATGAGAGGACAGTACTGATGATGAATTCATCAACACAACCTGGGGAGCTGCTGGCTGCAAGGATAAATTACAGCCAGCTGGGACTTGCATCTTGTTTCCTGTGCTGAGGGCTGCCCCTTGGCTAGATTTCTGCTAAGACTCTTGGTGTCAACTCCAATACAACTTGTAGGAAATTTTTTCTTACCATCTTCCAGTACTGCTATTGCTCCTTGTTTCTACGTGTCTCTGTTGCTGTGCAGTCCTGCTGGTTGTTCTGCTGAAGTTCTGGCTAGGTATGTCCTTTTGGCTATTGCAAACTATGTCATAGCAGTAAAAACAAAACTTAGAAAAGATATTTGGAAGCGTATTTATGGAGGTTTTTGAGTGAATGTTATGATGATGCATGTTGGTTTCTGGTGGTATCTGTTTACTTCTGCCATTTATGGGAGGGTGTCTTACACTGGATGAAATACTAGGTAAAAGCTACTGTTCTAGTGCTACCTTGGTGATGCAGGAATATTGGACGGTAGAATTCATCATGAATGAAGAAGAACCGCCTGTGTTAGGAGTATGTGATTCAATTCTTACAGAGATTAAGAGGCAAATGATTAAAAAAAAAAACACCATAAAAACTGATTAGGTAAGAACAGAAATGCTTTGAATGTAGTTTGTGGCAGTCCTTAATCTTTGTGTTATTGGAAATGAGGGAGAAAGCCAACATAAGAAAAACTCCACTCTTTCTCATTCCTTGTATGGCTTTGTTAAATGTGTAGTGTGGTGAGAGAAGAATTGGCTGTGGTCAAGCTTATCTTTGATTTGATGCTCTAAGTCTCAGAGATGCCTGCTCATATGTTATCAAATTTAACTTTTGATCCTCAATATGAGTTTAGACTTTCAGGTATTGATGCATTTACATGTACTCCTTAATTACACATCTGTTCCAAAACAGATTTGGCACTGAAAGAACTGTAAAGGTTTATAAGGCAATTTGGAGGATGAGTTACTTAGTTATAAAATTTTGAATTAAAAATGAAAGCTGCTTTTAAATTTCAAAGTAGATGCAGAAAGACTTGTCTGTGGTAGCTTCCTTCTTGACTCTGTTAGTACTGTAGTTTCCTATCTCCACCCTTATGAGCAGATTGGGCATCAGTATGACATCACTATCTTGGAAGCACTTGGAGATTAGTATATTGGTATCACGTTAGTAAGAAAACAAAAAGAGCATTGTTTTATAAATTAGCTCTACCACAATCTACTCTGTCATTTGCGTTTGGGGGAATGGAAGCTAAATCTCATCCAGGTAGCATGAAGGAAATTGCATTTTTTTTTCTTGTGGATTATTTCAGGATAGGAAAGGATATTTAAGGAGAGGGAAACATAAGATCATGATACAGCAACATAACAGAACTGTGGAATGAAGGTGATTTCTTGGTTTTGGAGTGAGCAATAAACCTGATATTCTTGAAGAAAAAGTTTACCAATGTGTTTTTTCTTGCACTAGTTACCAATGATAGCTATGCCTTGAATTTGATTTACCTAGAAATCCAATTCTTGGGTGATGCACTTAGAACCATATCACAGTGACTGATTAATGGAATTTTTCATCCCAGCTTTGAGTTTGAGAGGAATTGTCTTCAATAAATGGAAGAATGAGACCTAGTTCTGCCAGTGACTTGCAGCAGACAACCTAGAATGCCTTTGCTTATAAATATAATCTACTTCATATGGTAAGGTTTAGTTTTGAAAATATCTTATGATCCTTGAATAGCTGTTGAAACCATGTATACACAGGTAAATTATTTAAAAAAAAAAAAAAGAAACTTTTCTGTTCTACGAAGTGTAACTAAGATTTCATGTATGAGTTTGGGAATCTATATTCAAGCCCAATGTCTGAGGACTGGAGTACATCTCAACTGCTAAAATCAGGAGGAAGATCAAAAGATTTTAGATTGCTTAGCCTCATGAAAGGACATTGAGAAGGCGGTAGGATTATCCATTCTTAGTCGGGACCAAATACTAGGGATGAAATGGGAAAGCATAGCTATTTAAGCTGAAGATTTAAAGGGCTGTGAGGTGTCACTGAATAACCTTAGGACAGAAATTGAAAGATCATTTCCAACTGTCAAAGCAGCAAAGCTCTGAAACTCATGAGAATGAATATAATAGGAGTAAATGCAACAGGTTTAACATAAGACTTGTAAGAAAGCTTTTGACTGTGACCTCACCAAATACTACAGTAGTTGGCAGTGGCCTGGACTCTCAGCTCAGGGGTGCCACTTATAGTCCCTGTACTTCAGGTTTTGCAGCTATAGTCTGAACTTGTTTTACTTCCAGGCATACCTTTCTCTTTCTTTCCGTATGACAGCAGAACTAGCTGTCTAGAAGAGCTGCCAGCCACAAGCTGCATTAACCCAAATATATGCTTTAAGCAGGCTGAAAGGAAGCCATAGACCTAGAAATCCACTTCAGAGACTGGAACACCATCACAGCATGTTTGGTAGTAGAACCTCCAGGTGCAAGATAATACTTCTGAGTGTCTTGAATGGGAAATGCAATTTTATAGGGACACAGAGGCAGCTGAGTGTGTGGCTAAGTTAGGGACATGGCTTGTAAGTTCCCTGGGTGGGTGATTACTGAAGCAATGAACTCTGTTTTAAAACAACAGTGCTCTTTCAAAATGACTGCATGGTCAGCATACTTTGGGAGGCCTTAAGAAGGAAGAGCAAACTTAAGGAAGGCATTGAGTCTGGCTGCTGTCTCACTGAAGAGAAAAAGGAGAAAAATTGTGTGTACATCTACGTGGCATTGGTAGGAAAAGTACCAAATCAGCAAATGATGGTTCTACTGGCTTTTGTCTTCCTTTTCTTCTTTTTATCTGTGCTTAAATTATAAATATTATTTTAGTTATGCTTTTGTTTTTACTTTGATTCTTGAAAAATACTGATATGGGAAATGAATGGTTTTAGAAGAAAAATAATATATTATTGTGATTGTGAACTGCTGTTTTTGGATAATTAGTTAACACTGGACAAATAAACTAAAGAGGCAAATGAGCAGATCAGATGTAGCCCTTGAGAGCATGAGAGGTTGTAAAAAGGCTCTCACAAGCTAGTCTCCATGGTGCAATGCATACGTTTCCATGGCCTTGTTTATACAAAGATTTGAGTAGTCAGCTTAGCTGTTCTCCTTCTCTCTAGGCAGTCTCACATTTTAATAATGCGGTTATCATTGTAGCTGTTTAGCACAGCTACCGATGATTTCATATTCCCTCACCTCTTTCCTAACACAGGCCACAAAGCAGAGCCTGATGCTTGAGCAAATAAAAGATTGCTGTTCCCTCTTTCCAGTTCCTCACAGCAAGAATAAGCTTTATTATGGGGGAGAGGAGCTTCTTGAAGGGGAGGAAAGGGAGTCAGGGAATTACAAGGCTGTTTACAGAACAGATACGTTCTTGCACGAGAATGATAGGAGATCTGAAGGTAATCCCAGATAAGCAGTGGGAATGGAAAGGCCTATTCATCCTCACTACCATTGCTTCCTCTTGGTCATGCTTTCTACCATGGATGCCAGTGACATCAGGATGGACAGAAGAGGCATGTGGTGTAGTTGAATTTAGCTGTCTTCCTTCCACATAGCCTCATGGTACTTCTGCTTATTTTAGGGGAATAGTTGTAACAGGGCGGAAGGCTCATCAGCTCTAGCTGAGGATCAGCTTGAGAATGTGCAGGTCTTCCCAGTGATTCTGAACTGCTCAGTTCATTCAGTATCATGGCCCAGCCCAGCAAGAAACAGTACGTATGTGGTAAACCCAAACCTCAATACAGCTTTTATAATACTTACCTGTTTGGGAAAGAGGAGAGGATTGTTAAAGGACAGTCATCAGTACAGATCATCAGTATGTTACATGTGGAGAAGTCCAGTGAGGGAATTTCACAACAGTCTGGACTGCTGTCTTAACTGGGGCCTCATCAAACTACTTTGACTGAAGTCAGGTGTGTATAAAATCCTTTTTTCTACAGAAATGAGGGAGTATGCATCAAAAGGCTGTCCCAGAAACAAACAGAGGCTAGCCTAATCTGGAGGCCTTGAAGCGTTTGTAAGATGTGTCATGTGAATCTGAAAGCTGGTGGCAAATATCCTGCCCGTGGGACTCATGCTCACTGAGACATGTTTATGTAGATGAAAGTTGTTTGCCCAGATGGCACTCAAATAGCTTTGCTTTCTGTTTCCTTGCGATTGTAAAAGCACTGCACATGGATTGTATTCAGGAAGTTGGCCCTCTTTATTTCTGAAATGCCTAAATATTTACAGTTTTCTTTCTGGGTGAAAGAAAGCCAGGTGAAATTGCATGAAAGTCCATCTATCAAGAGGAATTAAGGGAGCTGACTCAACAGTCACCTGTTGATGGAGAGGATAGCTCTGTGGTTACACACACAGACTGAGGCCAGGTTTGTATTCCAGCCCCCTGCCAAGATGCCTGGGTCACAGCTGGAGTATGAAGATGTGTACTCATGGCTTTTCCGAGCAGAAACATCTCTTGTATAGGTAGTTCCTCTGGCGAGACTTCATGTAATTTACTGATTGTCCTCTCACCATGGAGGCTTCCCATGCATAAAAATGCAGCGCTGCAGGGATCAGGATGCCCAAATCAGAGGCAGATTTAGTAGATCAGCCTTTCTGCGTGAGCAAAATGCTTTAGAGCCTCAGGATAGGGAAGTCTAGAATCATTCTTGACAGATTCCACAGATGTTCATGAGCGAACTGTAGCTGAGCACTTGGGTATGTAAAAGTTTTCTCATCAGCCTCTTCTTATGCCCTCCATCCCCCTTGATAGCCCACTTCTGCAATGAACTCAGTTTATCAATGAAAAATGACATTTGTTGTCAAGTATCTGGAGACATAAGTAGTCATAGGTGATTCTGTTTGCCCCACTTGAAGATACTTTAAGAGCACTTCATACTTCCCATATGTGGTAGTCTGCAGCAAATCTCCCTGTTTAAAATCCTTTCAGTTTTTCTAAAGGGGCAGACAATGCTGGATGCCTAATTTAGCCCAGTCGTCTGAAGATAGAAAGCACTATAAAGGTGCCAATCCTTACAGTGTTGTCTGCCACTGAACTGGGTACACTATGGTTTATACACTGTGGAAGATGAAGAAGAATTAGCATTTTATAGTGTTAAACCATGGCTCTTTTGAATGTGGTTATTCTGTGTGTTTCCTTCTTGTCTCCAACAAAAATGCTGTAAAGTGTGGTTTATGAGGGTGGAGAACACTAAAATTTTATGCTGTTTGAAGGAGAACTGGCTTGAAAACTTAAGCCACAGAATGGTTTCTTGCTGATTATTGGTTACAGTGCTGTAGGTTTAATGTTCAGGGAATGTATCTTCAAAGTATTTTTGTGAGATAAAGTAGAATGTGAGATGATGGCAGAGACTGTGAGTTCAAAATGTTAGGAACTTGGGAAACCATATTTTAAATCAAGAAATTAAAGTTGAATACATGGCAGATGTACTGAAAAAATGTTTTATCTGTGAAGCTGAAATCTCTCTCTCAATATATATCAGTTTAAAATAATGACTAATGTAATAGTAGTTTTATGTAATTAGCTGTTGGATCATCTTTTTTTCCTGGTATCAACTGTGTGGGTTGTTTGGGTTTTTTTTGTTTTTTTTTGTCTTCTTTCTAGTTCTTTCTGGAAGAAGAGTTTCATTTGTTGATACATTTAATTAAGTGTTTGTGAAATGCACGGAATGCACCTGACAAATTGTCTCAAAACATCTGCTTACAAGTGCTCGCTGTTAGTTCCCCACATACTGCATTTCCTTCTTCCAGTAGCATCTGTTGCATCTATTTAATCTCCTGTTACTGTCTTCTCACAGTGGCTTGTAGTGCTTTCTCTCCTGTTTCACTTTGTGCAGAGGCATTGACAACAGGACAGCTCCTCATTAAGTGGTAGTTTGAAAAGAAGAGCAAGATCTCTATCCAGCTAAATTTACAACATGTTGCTCATCATCTCCTCCAGCAGTAGGATGAGACACCTGCTATATTTCACTTCCTCCAGCTGGGCAAGCGGAGATCTTGCTAAAAAGTAAATGTACCAGTGGAAATCAATAGTTTCAACTTCAGTAGGTTACCCAAGGGAATTCTGCCTAATCTGAAAACTTGCCCAATTTTTTCATGAGATTTACCGTCATGCATGAAATAACAGGCCTTATATAAATACAGTGAATAATATATTATATATTAAGTATAACATAGCTGCAAAATAGCTTTGGCTGATGAATACCAGGATGCTGAACGAGTAGAGCTTAAAAATAATGTTGCATGCTTTCCAGCAAAGTACTGTTAGAAAAGTTTGCCACACGTTTTGATTTTTATAATTTACGGTCTGATTTTGGGAAGCATTTGGGAAGCATCCATGTTCTTTCAAAGTCACTGGGTTCAGTACTAATTTTTTGTTTTTGTCTATTGTAAGCATTGCTTTTTTTTGTCAAAGGAGGACCATCTTCTGTGTTCACAATAGTATCTCCCTATGCAGTAAGAGATATGAGAGAGAAGGACTTGTGAGTTAGCATGGGCAGTGCACACCCTTCTGGAAAGAAGCTGATTTTCTTAATAGATGATGGGCCAACCTGATGTCATTATCTCTTCCTACACAAGTACTGGATGTTCTTCCATGTTTTGTTATTCCGTAATCTTTTTTGTGTGTGGAAGAATAGAACTAAAAGGTTCCTAGTGGAGTTCAGCAAAGTGTGGAAATGACAAAGTTGGCTCCAATGTGATCTTTCCTAAGGGAACAAGTCCAGCAGTGAGCTGTGAAGGGCACACTGTTCAGAACAGTAGTCTTCCCTACAGGAATAGGAAGTCTAGACTGTTTTCTTACTCATGAAGATGAGCATGTATATTATCAAAAAAGAGGCCTTCAAAATTGATAGTCTTTCCTAGTTTAAAGTGAACACACATCACTGCTCAAGGACTGCGTAACAATTCTGTTGTCACTGTTCTCTTTCTTAAGGGTTTGTGTGGAAACAAGGAGTTTGCAGTATTTTCTTTACCTGCTTCTTCATTTCCATTCTTCTCATTCCTAAGTACTTCCAAAAGAGTTGCAATATGTGTGAAAGATTGGGACCTAAGCTAACATTTATGTATCCCTGAATTTAATACAGATGGATAATTACAGCGAGATCAGTTAAACTCATTCTGTGTGTAGGAATCAACACGTATGGTTCCTGAAAAACAGCTGGGTGACATTTCTGGGTACAATGGTTGTGCACAACAGAAAGTTAGTTTGTTTTTGCTTTTTTATTTTCAATGTACAATAGAAAAGGACAAATATGGTTAAGAGCTCCTGTTGGGGTTCAGTGTGCTCCTGTAGTTTTCTGGTGGTTGTTCTCATGTAGACTTAATGATAGTTGAAAGCACATTGATATGAAAATGACACTGAGTTGTTTGTACTTACTGAAGTCATTTTCTGAAAATAGTTTTTCTTGCAATTTCTTGCCAAAGATTAGGATCATGTGAGGAAAGCGCAGTAATAACTCTGCTTGTCAAACTCACACAGGAAGGCACTTGCCATGATGCAGAAGTGAATCACCTTGTATGCTTGGCACAAGTAAATAGAACTAAGGCTCAAAGAAAGTGGCGTTTTTAAATTAGAGTCTGGAGGACTCCAAAAATCATTACCTCTGGAGTGACCTTGGCTCCTGGTGTTCTTAAGCTACCTTATGAATGGGTTGGATAGATGGCTCACCTCTAACAGAAGGATAGTAGAAAGAAATTGTTAGGATGTGCGGGGAGAAAATTAGAAAGACAAAAGTCCAGCTTGAACTCAACTTGGCCATTGGGGTAAAAGAGAACAAAAAACATTTTTACAAATATAGTTACAGTAAGGAAAGGGCTGAGGAGAATTTCTGTCCTTTACTGGACGTGGGGGGAGGGGTAAGATCACTGAGGATGAAGAGTGATCGTGTGCTGGAACAGGCTGCCCAGGGAGATGGTGGTCACCAACCCCAAAGGTGTTCAAGAAACTTCTAGATGCTGTACGGAGGGACGTGGTTTAGTGGGAAATGCTGGATGTAAGTGGACAGTTGGACTAGATAATCTTGGAGGTCTTTTTCCAACCTCGGTAATTTTGTTATTCTATGATAGTCTTGTTCTTTCCTCACTTGATCCTTCTTCCCTGGACGAGTTGCATTGTCTCTCCCCTTAGTCTTGGTGGTGATTCAGTTCAACTCTCAAACATAGTAAAAAAAAAAAAAAATATATATATATATATATATATGCTAGAGGAATAATCTGGATTTGTATTCTAGAGAAAAGAAGGTGGCGAAAATTAACTAGACTTAACTAGAAATTATTCACTTGTCACTAAAGAAATTAAGCTGTTCTCAGACCAGATCATGAAATTGCACCATTTAAGCTTGTTCCACCAGGTGAGCTAGAGTGAGGTGTGATTTTAAGTAGTAGCTGTATCTGGATAGTTTTCTGCATGAGTATATGTCCTGGTTTATGTATATTTATTCCAGAGTAATTCCCCACTTAGACGGGTCTGTGCTACTGACAGTTCATTAAAATAAATCAACTTGCATTACTGATTTCAAGCAGGCTTTGCAAGGCTAGGAAAAAAAAAAGTTGTTTTGCGTAAATTGAACAAAGTCTTGATTTGAGTTTAATAAACTTGATCAGTGTAAGTACTTTTGAACAATGAAGTGCTGGGTTTTTTGGTTACTTTTCAGTCAGTGGTTTTGAAAGCACCGTGCTATTTCAAAATGGTGATCTTTTCACTTTTGAAACCTGAAAACCTTCAGTTCTGAACAGTTTCAGTGTTAGTGACAGAAAGCTCTCAGAGAATCTGCGTTGTTGAAGCAATATCTAATCTGTCACAGAGAAACAGGAAGTACAGCCTTGATGTTCCCTTTGTGCCATGATGTACATAAGCTGCAACAAAACACGTTTTGTTGAGAATCTAGGATTATCACGTTAGTCATCAAGGGCTGAGCCCAAGGGGGAAAGCAGTGAGCTCAGTGGACTCTTTCTCAATGGTTTTGCAAATTATTTCTTATTTGAGTAAGCTATGGGCTCACAAAGCACTAGAGTTTTGTTCTGGGAGTCCAAGACTGCCAGCTAGGAAGAGCCACCACATACTGTAGTCTCTCTGACTTTATGTCACTGCTTTCCCACTAACAGTAGGTTGGCAGATGGTCCCTCTCTTATATCAGGAGACCATGCAATGAGCTGGCTTGCCCTGAGCTGCTTCCTCGAGTGTATGACTTGCAGAAGGGGATAGAGACAGAGATGCTTGAGTCTATGAGGAGCAGTGGCTCCCTGGGGATTAGAATCAATCAAGGCCAGGGTAGGACCTGGACCAGCTGATGGGCTCAGCTGGGTGGGGGTCATGTTCAGGCTGGGCAGGAGCCAGAGCCATGCCCTCCTGCAGCCCTGATGGGATGAGCTGAAAGCCTCTATGATAGCATGGAGCCCTGGAAGTAATGGAATTAATTTCTCCCCCTGATTTTTTTTTTTTGTTCTTGGAGTAGTTTGAAACCTTCCTGGGCACTGTTTCTTCATGAAGCATCCAAAATCATGTGTGAGCTGAATGCAAATAAAATACTTTTTCATGGTTGCTGGGGGATTCTTCCTGCTTTTGTTTGAGCTGAAGTAATGATGCTGCCTTTTAGGCACAGTAACAAGGCTTCTATTCAAGAGGTTAAATTCATTTGCCATCCTGGTGATTTTATCCTGTCAGTTCTGAAGTGTCTCCCTCTTCTGTGCTCTTTTTGCTGAGAAGAGAAATGCACCACAGTTGAATTTTGCAAGCAGTGTCTCCTTGGCATGGGATAGTCACAAGTAATGCTCACAATTAGGTGCTCCTGCTAGTTGTTTTACTTAAAGATTTTACACTATTTGATACGTGCTTAGTTCTAGGATGCTTGTAGTTCTACTGACATCTTATGTGGTTCATCACTATATGTCAGTGATTCCCATAATTCAATCCTGGCCATCTTAGACAAGAGCAAAACTTAACATCAGGTAGAATTGTGTGGCTGGGTTTAACACTGGAAGTTAAATAGTGTCTGCTCTGCCCTATTGGGTTACACATTTAGTAAGGCAACAGTGAACTTCAGTCAAAACACTGGAGTCTTTTCTGGAGATATTCAAGACCTGCCTGGACACCTATCTGTGCAACCTGGGCTAGGGAGCTGCTTTGGCAAGGGGATTGGACTTGATGATCTCTAGAGGTCCCTTCCAACCCCTACAATTCTGTAATTTTTAACTGTTCAAATATTGCAAATAAAAAAAAAGAGCTAAGAAAATGTCAGAGCCAACCATTCTCCCAGGTAAAAGTATCATGATATCAAACTAATTGATGCACGAAATTAAAACATCTTCCAAGGTGTTCGCATTCTTTGCTTCTCGTAAGTCATTGACCTTGGTTTTTCTGAAGGGCTGTTTGTATGGTGACTTTCACATAATAATTGCTTCTTTGTACAGTGTATTAATACAGTGCAACACAGACAGCCTTAATTCTCAAGGGATTACCATGTCTCAGTGATGTGTTGTAGTGTCCTGCTATTCTGCAAGTGAATATTGTTGTGTAGCACAATTCTGTTAAATAGGCTGATATTTTGAGTTCTGTGGAACCACTTACAATCGAACTTGGAGGTACCATTATGTTAAATTCAGATCTGCTTAGGTTGCATTTTAATATTGTATTGCTGAGAGGGGAATGTACTTGAGAATTACTGCTTCCAAGTATGCAACTAGAGAGGTGAAGCAATGGAGCATTAAGAGCTCTCAGTGATATGCTTCTAGTGACTCCTTTCCTAGCAGTCCATTCCTGGCATGTAATTCCCATTGTGTAATCTGCCAGTAACATTTCAGTTGGCAGAACTGTTAGCAAAGGGTTAATGAAGCATCAAGACTAATGTTTTAAACAGACAAGAGAGGAGCCTTTCTTTTATGTTTCTTATAGGGTTCCTGTGTTTCCACTCCACCTCCATGCATCAGAGTTGTCAAAGGGAATTTGGAGACCTTTGAAGCAATAGGGAAAGAACTGTGAAGTGTGTTATGTAGCTTAAGTCACAGTTCTGTGAACAGCACGATTATCATTCTCCTTATCGTCTTGTATTGAAGAATGACAGAGCCCCAAGCTCACCGCTAGTTGTCTCCCCTTCTGCAGATGTCTGAGTTTCCTGTGGTCTCTATTTCAGATTTATATTTTGGAATGCAAGGCATTCCTGGGCACTGGAAATCCAGCAGGAACACTCCTGTAATGAGAGTCAAGTAATAGTTCACATTACTTCAGTGGTGGAGATCACAGGACAGAGGAGTGCAGGGGATACACAACCATAATCCAGGAAGAACCTTCCAAAGGCTTTGCTAGCAGTGTGCATCCCTAATGGAGCAGAGCAGCATGATGTCTGTGCTGGAAGGAATTGCCTAATGTTATTTGCTTTCAGGCATGATGGAGCAGGTATGGCAGCTGACGTGTTCATAGCAGTATTATACTATGTTGCATGAGATGTAGTCACAGCAGTGAGGTAGTGTATTTAGGAGTTGACTGTAAAATAGAAGTAGAATGCACTTCTTATTAGGAAGTGGTATTGTACGCTCTTTGGAGAGTGGATGCAGTATGGTTGTTTATCCTTGGTGCTATAAAACATTCACTGGTGTCATCCATTCCTCATAATTTTATGTACTTCATTTTCTATTGGTTTCATTTTGTCATACTTCTACCCAGTTTTTGATTTCCCCCTTGAACCATCATATTCTTGTTTTTTCTCTATTTTCATACCTTACTTCTTTAGGGTACGATATTTGTCTATCCTGTACTTGTTTCCACAGAATCATAGGGGCTGAAAGTAACCTCTGGAGATTAACTAGTCCAACCCTCAAGGGTTGCTTCAAATTTTCTATGATGCAGTTGAATGAGCAAATGCTTATTTTTTTCGTTGCTAAACTACTTCAGGAGCTTGGTAGGTTGCTGTCTTAGCCAGATACTGGCAAACTCATGTGTTTCTGAAGAATGGTCAGGAATCTGAGGCTTACCTCTTAGGACAACGTTTGCTCAAGTGAGCAGCCGTTCTTGTGTCTTATTACTGAGGAGTAGAGGAAGAAGCAAGTTAAGGCTCCTCTCAACAAGGCAGCCAGCACTCAGCTGGGAGGACAGCCAAAATTCTAATGCCAAGTTTGTGGCTGTGTCTTCCCAATGACTTAAGTGCAAAATCTATAGGCAGTCTTGGCAATCGTGACAGGAGCTTGGGTATTTGCCACCATGGGATTCATGATGGAGAATAAGATTGTCAGCCCCATTTTCTCAGTATTGCCTGCTGTAATGTATTCTTCTACATCATAGCTGTGTAGTCTCCTCTTTGTTGGATGTAGTTAACTGTGATGTCTGCTTACTGTAAAAACATACGTGTTTTCCAGGTCTTGCATTCTGACCACTACTGCGTATATAATAATGAAGAAGATGCACACAAAAATAGATCAGTTGCTTGCCCTTAAAAGGAAGTGCATTTAGCATAGAGAACATCAATCTTAATTGCCACTTATCTCTTGAGTGGGATCATTTAGCCATTAGTTGAATCAGAATTTACCTGTATATCTGTAGGCATCTTGCCTTATGGTTTCCATTTTCAATAAGGTAATATTTTTTTTTTTATGTAGCGCCTGGAAGCCCAGCTACATGGGCTCTTTGGGAACTCAGTTGCGAAGTATCATAACTTAATTACACAGAAGGATTTCCAGGTATATCAAAACTTGCTAAAATAGAGTAACTGCATTAGTGAAGTTAGAGCTGCATAACAAAGAACCCACAATCTGGGAATGACAACACTCTCTCTTAGTAATTCTGTGTCATGGTGCTTTGATGACTCCTCTGTTGTCTTGATATCTTGCTAGTAAGTAGTAAGCTTTCGATAGTGTTTACAAGTCAGATCCTTTTGTCATCTGATTTGTAGCTGGTTTACCTTTTGCAGCTTTTTCGCTATTTGGAAATAAATATATCTATAGGTTTAGGCTTGCAGTAACCAAGCTCTGAAGGTCTGAAAATACAGATATGTTCTAAAGCTGCTTTTGTTGTTGTTTAATGAAGAACTTGGGGTGAAAAACATCTGGCATTGTGTGGGATTTCATCATCTTACAGTCTTTGAAAATGAGCTGTCAGAAAAACAGTATTTTGTTGAAAGCCACTAGAGCTGAGGCATGTAGAATAGAACCAAAGAAGCAAATCTTACATAAAATGAAGGATCCTTGCATTTATTTGACCCTTTGATTAGATTAATGTTCTTTGCAATTTTTGAAATAGTTGAGCTCACTTTGATTTCATCAGTTTCTCTGTTACTGCTTGTTAGTTGGTCTACTATGTACTAATGTTTTTACTTTGCTTTACTGAAGTTTATCTTTCAGCTGAAGTGGAGTTCTTTTGCTCCTTACTGTTACCAATAAAATATTGTAATAGGAAGTTTCAAACTTGAGCTTCATGGTGTCTAAAGTTACAAAAAGTCCTCCTACCAGGATATTTTCTTTCTTAAATCATTCTTTGTGGGGCTGGATGATCCAGAATATAAGAGACGCTATGTTTTATAAAAATAAAACCTGATTCTGCACAGCATCTTTTTTTTTTCAGTTGTCCTCAGCACAAATTAGACATAATTGAGGTCAAATGTTACTTAGAAATCATTTACCGTGATATTTATATTAAAAATATTTACACCATTTTTGTATTTACTGTTTATACAAAAAGCCAATGTATTACTAGCATAAATTAATGGATAGGGAAAAAATAATGAAACAAGAGGCTA
Source organism: Oreortyx pictus (assembly GCA_036925125.1). NCBI lineage: Eukaryota > Metazoa > Chordata > Aves > Galliformes > Odontophoridae > Oreortyx > Oreortyx pictus. The sequence goes on along the minus strand of JAUPFR010000001.1, from coordinate 67,576,992 downwards.
GAAGTTCAGCTTCTAGATATTTTAAGTTTCAATTCTGAGGTGGAGTTCAGAGAATCGCAGAATTGTAGGATGTGGAAGGGGCCTCTGGAGATGATCACTGAGTCCAACCCCCTGCTAATGCAGGTTGCCTACAGCAGGTTGTACAGGAAAGTGTCCAGGTGGGTCTCGAATATCCTCAGAGAAGGAGACTTCACAGCCTCTCTGGCCTTTGTCATAAAGTATCAAAACTCCTGCTGTCATCTAGCACTGGGATCTAACACTCCCCATCTTTATCCCCATGTTCCAATCTGCTACCCTCTCTGCATTGCCCAAACCACTGTCCCTGGCTGGCAGTGGGAATGGGGTAGTGCTGCAAAGTGACCCACTTCTCAGTACAGTCACATCTGTGTCATGGTGGGTGGTTGTGCTCATTCTGGAGCAGAGGATGGAATGAAGCACCAGGGAGATGGGACTGAAACTACTTGGTCCGTTGTTAACTGCCAGATAATTTGTAGAGCTATGGCCTGCAGGGTCAGTCTATTTGACTCTACTACCAAGTCTTCTTTACGCACCCTTCCATGTTGCTTTAAATTAAGGCTTTTGGTATAGATGTAGCCCATGAAATGATTTCATAGGATCAAAGAATGGCTTGGGTTGAAAGAGACCTCAGAGATGATCTAGTTCTCAAATATGTTTGTTGGCTTAGTAAGGTCTTAGCTCTTATCTGACTGGTGTGGTCAAGTTCAGGGTAAGTGAAGCAAAAAGTGTTAGGGTCCAATCCTTTAACAAACATAGTGAGGTTGTAGCTACTCTACAAAAGTAAGACCCTCTTACTTCAGAGGGCACAGTCATCTTGGAAGATACATGTTAGTGGGTTTTACAGTATTAGAGATGTTTGGAAATACTTTTGAAGGAGTTTCCTGGTTATGTGTCAAGAATGTATGCAAGTACATAAACAAGAACTTATTCACCTTCACCCTTTTTCATGGTAACAATAAACCCCTTAAAGCAATGTATACTGAGAGATTACTGCACTTCTTGAGTGGGTGAAGTCATTCGCTCAGATACATAGAATAACTGATATGTCAAGACTATCTCATGTTGCAAACAGCATTAACCTTTCGTCACCAGAGATCTTGAAGGAAGCATGCAAAAATGTTAGCATATCTCACTTGCAGTGATGTATTGTATGTGGAAAATCATTTGCTGATTGATTGTATTTGCATGTTTCTAGAATTGTGCTAGTAAACAGGAAATATTTTCATTCCTATTGTAGATTTTTTTTTTCATTCTGAAGGTTCAAAGGTTTCAGTCTCCCAGAGTGTTTTAATATTTCTGGTGTAGTATCTTACACAACACAAGGCCACGTGCTGCAGAAGTTCTGTCCCTATGCTGAGGTTCTTTCTAACGAGTAATGAATTACTGTTGACAGTCATTATCCCTGCACTGTGTGGAAATCAACTGGTGTATCTGGGCGAGATCACTTAGGTTCAGTAAGAATAAATTCAGAGAATTGGGGAATTTTCTTCTTGAGTACAACTATCTGTTATTAACAGTTCTTTCAGCCTCTGCATTTTTTTTTTTTTTTGGTTTTGTGAGGCACTGAGAAGAATCCAGATCCAAAAAAAACCCAATAACAAACACTGATATTTTTGCAACAAACATGATTTATAAGCCAGTTTTTCAAGTTTTATGAAAGTACCATCCTCCAGTGGACATCTGCTTCGTTTCTTCAACATAACCTACTGTCCCTACTTTGGGCAATGACTAAAGCAAAGTATTGCCATACAAAACACCTGTTTCCTTCCATGCCATTTGAGCAGAGAAATATCCCATTTTGTTGTCGTTATAGCAAGGAGAAGGGGTAAGAGACAGATGGACAAGGCAGACAGGTGGGGATAGGAGTTCCTTACTGTGATCTGGGCCCATGCACACATGTGGATTTGTGGCTTGTGCTGTAATTGGTTTTAGAACTGGTTTTGTAGGCGTCTCAGTTGCCTGAGGGATATTTTTATTTTAGGTAGGTTTTAAACTGCTTTGCTAGCACTGGTACTCATGGCAAACTAGTTGAGAAAGGTAAGCTTTTGAAGAAAAGCCAAGTGAGAGTTTTTCATTTGTGTGAATTCCTTATGTCAGCTGCTATAAGCTAAGGAAGGAGCTAGTGCTGCCAGTGATGAGCTGAATAGGAGAGCACTTCATCCCTTGCTAGTGCGTTATCATTAGCTATAATGTGGAACTGCACCTTCAGCTCCCTTTAATTCACTGAGCCTTCTGACTTGGTAGATCAGTTTAAAACACCACCTCTAGGATGCTGCAGAATGTGTTCTGACAAACCCTGCTTCAGCAGTTTGAGAAGTTCTCTGAGGGCAGCTCAGTGGGGACTGATAAATGTGAGCAGAAGAAAAGGTCTGTCAGTTGGGTGGAAATCTTCAAATATTGGCATAAAAATACTTTAATCACCCGTTTAAGCTGAGAAAGCCAACGTATTTCTAAATCAGCTTTGACACAAGTGCTCCTATAATGGAAATAACCACAGCTGAGGTTTAAAATCGTGCTTCTACTGTTCTCAGTGTTCATACTGGGAGGAGGAGGAGGAGAGAGGGGAAAGGAAATTACATAGTCCCCACTGGAGGACAGGGTGTTTAGTGGAGACTTTCACTCTATTACAGCTTTGGATGTTCTACATAGCTTGAAGATGACTTAATGAAATACTTGCCTGGGCTTTTTCTTTAATAGGATATCTTTTGAAATATACTTTTCTTAACTGGCTTTAATTTTTTTACATAGAGTATTGTTATATAAAAGTTGGATTAGTAGAAAATCATCTGAGATGAGTAAGGAATTGGCTAATAAGAGTATGACAACAATTAGTGTTGAAAGAGGAAATGTTAGCTAGAGGGAAATTACTAGTGAAATTCCTGATGGTCTTAGGACTAATTTAGTAAAGCAGACCTTTGGAATGGAAGAAGAATTGTACTAATGAAATGTGCTGATGACTCAGCTTGAAGCTACTATCAATGCAAAATGGGATTAAGATAGCCTTTTCTTAAGGGGAGGGAAAGACTGGGCTGTCTTGTGAATCAGACAAATGGAAGTGCTGTGATAGGAAGAAGAGAATGCCCTTCCAAGGAAGTGAGATTAAAGGTTTGGCTGCTTGGTTTAAGAAAACAAAGCCTGGGAAGATTTGATTACTACCTGTCTGAGGATAAAGTCAGGGAACATCAAAAGCTGTTTCAGTTAAAGGACAGTCAGCATACAAAGAGATGACCTGAAGGAGTCCACACTTTGACCTGAAATATGAAAAAAAAACAACTGTCAAAGGTGTAATATCCTGCAGCAGCTTCTTGGTGAAAGAAGTGGAGACACTTACCTAGTTGTACACGTGCACTTGATAATTTACAGAACGTTTTGTATTACAGTAGGAGACTGGGTTTGAGATGCACAGTTAAGTACTCTTTTTCCTGGCTAGGTTAAATCTTGGGGAAAAAAACCACACTGATGTTACTGTAAATTCTGATCATAATCTACTCAAGCTGCTTATTTCAGAGTGTGATCTTCCCTCTTACTTCTGGTAATTTCATTAGGTCATTAACAAAGCTGATTTTCATTTACCATTGGCTTTCAAAATCAACAGCCTTCTGCTCTGAGCTGAGAAGGGTCACACCTCTCTCAGCTGTTGTTTCAGGTAATTCAAACACTCTCCCACCGGGTTGAGCTGAGTCATTGATTGCTTTACAAGTGCTCTTTGCAGCTCAAAGGGATAGGGATTTACCAAAGTTTCTTCTACTTACGTGATAAAAGATTCCCATTGCAGCAAGGCTTACCACATAGTATTGTGAGCCATCCCATTGACCACCCGGGCTTGGCAGGAAGGTGTTGACGCCATTCCATTTGAGATGTGCTGACCCCTCTTCCCAGAGCCTGGAACTTCAAAGGCATGTCAGAGATCTTGAATGCAGCCAGGTACTGCCAATTGCAATGATTATAGAGAACAGGCAGTTAAAATAACGTGGTTTAGGTCAGATGGTGTTCAGGTCAGGCAGACAGCGTGTTTGTTCTGCAGATTCCTCAGGCTTCTCAGCAGAGAGGTCACAAGTTCCTGGATCTACCTGGGAACACAATGGCTCAAAGAGAGGGATAATCGAGTTCAGCTTATTTAGGAGCAAGTTTTGTTAGTCTTAGCTTTGCTTTCTTTTTTTTTTTTTTTTTTTTTTTTTTTTCGTTTTTGTGATTTAATGACACAGTTATCCAATTCCATTAGCTGTAGTTGGGATCATAATTCTGAGAACTCTGGTGAGCACTGTTTTCCTATTCAGTGCTTACCTGGCCATACCCTTGCTCATACCTAGCTACTCTTGCTGTATAGGAAAAATAAATAAATCTACAAGGATGAAGTTATTTGTTTTGTTTTGTTTCCTTGAGGCTTTTTTAAAATTTACATACAAGTTGTGATCTGATAGCATTTTCATCCTGAAGATGTTCCCGTTGGCTTTCCATTTTTATGATCGTTTATGTATCCCTCACACAGGTAATTTCAAAAGGATTTTGCATGTCACCTGTTCTGAACAATGTCTCTGTGTGTTGTATGTGCTTATATACATGATAAGAGAAATTTTGGTCAGAGAAGTCTTGTATAATGGGATTTAAATATCGCTGGATACATAGATCTTATGCAGTTCTTGATGGAGATGAAGCTTGCTCATTTTCCCTGCCAATCCAGTGCAGTAGGTGCGCTATGAACAAGGCAGGCTGCTTGATCTGATGAGAGGCAGCTATCCAGGGAGGTGGCTTGACAGCCCATTATTTCTCAAAAATGTCTTTTCAGTGGAATATGTCACATTTTCAGCCTTTCACTTCATTGTTCCTTTTTAAAAATAGAAAAATAAAAAGACAAACCACTGATTATTTTTTTTTCACAAGATGGATGTTTACAATTCATGCACACCTCTAATTCCTGAGAGTTTAAGAACCATAACATGAATATTAAACTACTGTATTAAAAAGTACTTTCTTGACTGAAGTGTGAAACATTCTGAAGTCTTAACCATCTTTGTTACCTACTGCCTATCTATCCTGCTCCATATCTTTATTCACCTGAATGATACTGTTGATCACATACAGCGATGCAGCTTCAAAAAGTAATACATAAATGAAATACAGTTGAAGTGGTTTAAGTAAATGGACAATTATTTCTCTTTTTTGGTCATTAATTTGTACCTTTACATTCATGAATCATCAGTAAATGATATAATCTTAAGTTAAATTGTTTAGAGAAGAAAGAAGCAATCACAATGAGAAGTTCAGTAATTTTAGTTTAAAGCCTCTATTTAGGATACTTTCTTAGGGGATGGTGTGTGTGTGTGTGTGTGTATATATACGAATTTAAAAGAAAAAAAAAGTTTTCAGTCTGATTGTTTTGTTGCCCATGTTACTTTTGTTTACCTGTGGTCTCAGACAAGGCCTTATTCAGGCATTCCTACTTATAGTATCTTAGATGTCTTTTCCAACCATAGTAATTCCAAGACGCATTTCAAGTGTTGTCAGAGTTGATGTGAAGGCATTAATCTCTAAGTCTGTCCAGGAACTGGACTTGCAGGTCAGGCCTAAGACTGTACCTTTCCAGCTGCAGCTGGAGCAGTGGTGTGTCTATGCACAATATTAGTGCCTTCAGTAATTTTTTTCCCAAGGATTGAGTGCACAGTTTCCTTGAAGAGAGAGATGCATCCTCAGTCAAGTGCAAGTGCGGGTTTCTGAAACCCCTTTCTCCTCAGCATCTTCATTTTGTCCTCTCCTGCTTGCATGTGCTCTGATAATGAGGTCTCAGTTTCACACCAATTCATCCAGTGAAATGACAGCAGCTCCCCTTCAGCACCAGCTCCCACTGTGAGACTGCAGAGGGGAGTGTCAGGAACTGATTGGGACTGCCAGTGATGGATAACTTGCTGATGCTGCCCCTGGACTTACTGTCAGCTGTATCTATTAGAGGATGTGTTTTGTTTTTTGTTTTTTTTTTCTTTTTAAAGGGCAACACAGTGCAACAAAGTGGTCAGCCCTGAACTTGAAAAATGTCTTTTTCAAACTGTGGTTATACTCTGAGCTTTTTAGAAGTCCGTTTTCCATTTTTGTGTTGTCACTGTGAGAAGCGGTTGAGGCCCTTTGGTGTGCTGAGTGCAGTGGAGCTGAGGGGAGGCCTGATGGCGGCTGCAGCTCTCACAGGGAGCGGAGGGGCAGCGCTGAGCTCTGCTCTGTGTGACAGCCACAGGGCCCGAGGGAACGGCATGGAGCTGTGTCAGGGGAGGGGCAGCTGGGGGTGAGGGACAGTGCTGCACCACAGGGCGGTGGGCATGGCACAGGGTGCACAGGGCAGCAGGCACGGCCCCGAAGAGTGTTGGGAACTGAACAAACGTGCCATGACTTAAGAATATGAGAGCCCTGGATACAGTTTTAATAAAAGTAATTTCTCAGTGAAGAACTGTACATTAAGTCTTGGCAGTCCGGAGAGGAGTATGGACTCGAGCAATACGAACTAGGAACTCTGACATCTGCATCTGGAGAAAGAACGGCTCAAACCGATGGGAGCAGATCTGCTCTTTCCAGATCCATTTGGTGCTCTAACAATGTTAGTTCCCTGCTACTGGAAGCTACTGATTTCTCACTGAGTAATTGAATATGCGAGCACTTACACTTCACTGCGATAAAATGGTTTGCTTAAATGGCCCTGCTGAGGAGGTGGTGATTTCTGGCTGAGATAAGGTAGCTAGCAGCTGTGGCCTTCACTTGGTTATTTGTAATTGCCACATTATTGCTTGAGTACATTGAAAAAAATATGCTTCTACTTAAACTGGCGTTAACTTATGTTATAGCTGGGTCTGCTGCTTCCTGAAACAAGTAACTTTTTTTTAACAAATACCAACAACGACGAAAGAAGGCATGTCTTTTATTCTTTTGTTTATACTTAGCTGTACATTAAGGCAGAGCAAAAACTGCTAACGTGAGGAAAATACTGCTGTCCAGAATCAAGATCTTAGGGCAGTTTCTCTTTCACTTATTTCATCAAAAAAAATTGGCAAGTGTATCAAAGAAAATATTTATCTTTTGTTTGTAATTCCAAGGGCTCTCTTGTCTGCTCCTCCAGACTTTTTCTCCATTTTTGCTGTCAGTCCCAGGGCTGTGGCTTTATGAGCCTCTGCTGTCTCCTAGCTGCTGTGTCGTTTTGGTTCTCCTTTCTAGGGGCCCCTTTCTCCAGCCTCCAGCTTTGAAGCTGCAGCGCTAGTGGGAAGGCTAAACTTAAACAACATTGCTGTTGTCCTGCACTTGTCCACAGTCCTTAGAACCATTCTCATTTGCCTTGTACTGATCTCCCTAAGACATACAAGTTTGGTTTATGTCAGCATTGGTAAAATAAATGCACATGTATTTATCTAGTACAATTTTGTTGCACTTCAGTAATGATTATTTCTTTCCCATTGTCCTCAAGGCTGCTCATACTGTGGAAAGTCACTAACGTGAAGTGGTTAAATGTTAAGAAGTACATGGACAGAAAACCCTATTAACATATAAAACCTCCATAACCATTTGAGTTAAAACACACATGCGCTTTGTATCCATTGCCTTTGTCAGTCCAAGGTTTGGTTTATGGAGTGGTGTTCCCCAAAGAATGTTTGTGTTATTGTTCAAGTACCAACGTATACGTACGTATGTAGTTACGTGTATAAACCCATCCTTTGGGCTTGGAATGTGCTCTGTGATGACAGCAGTTCTAACGATTTGAAAACCACATGAGACATTGTGCTTTGCTCTTTCGTAACTGCTGAGTTCAGGCCACATCAGATTGTAGCGTGAATCCTTGCTGGCCCTAGCAAAGAGTTCTGGCTGTGGAGGTTTCCCCTTTCTGCTGCTCACTGGTGAGAACAGGGAGTGAAATCAGAGGAGTGGGGCTGGCTTCTGCTGGGTCCAGGCCTCTCTCACTAAAGAGAAGGGGAAGGAGTCCATGTTAAGAAAGATTAGGATGGGAAAGTTAGTGGTGGTGCCTGAAACACTCAGGTGTGTTTAGGTCACTATTTTGCCTCTGTGGTAAAAAGACTGAGGGTGGAGATTGCCCTGGTGCTACATTTCCTGAACACAAAAGATACAATATGATTGCTGTGTCCCACAGTACGTATGCTTGAGATTGTGCATTTCAAACTGGATAGTCATCTAGGGAAAAACACCATTTACTGGGGATTGAACAGATGTGACATCCATTAATATGCAATAAGCAAGGCTGATGGTGTAGCAAATACTGTTCAATGGAAAACAGATTGCATCACTGTAACTGTTAATGTGTTTCCTAGGAATCTCCTCTATACCTGGTAAGAACCTGTCTTTCATTAGTTTCAGCATCAGAGCAGTTTATGTGCCTTGTGGGGGCTCTTAACATATGCTAAGAGCATCAAGATAGTATCAGGAAGACAGAATGGGAAATGAACTGAAATGTGGCAGAGGTGGTAAGAAAACCCCAGGTAATATTTGGCTTACCACTCTGGTCACCAGACCACAGGTTTCCCTGAGGCTGGTACAAGTAGCTTTATGGCCAAGAACCCCATTTGATTTCCTCGTCTTTGACTGTAAAATGAAAGTACTCACATCTGTCCATATTTAACATGCATCAAATCTCTGCTAGTGAAAGTCTTTGGGCTGTTACAGTGAAAGACAAGATATGCAAGAGTTATAATGTCATATCAGAAATACCCCCTTATGCAGCTGGTATGGGGTCGACCCACTTTTCTGAAGGAAGCAATGCTTACAGGTTGTTTTTTTTGTTTATTTTCTGACATCTGGTCCTTCTTTCATTTAGGAAGACTTTTGCTTACCAGAAATGTGCTCTTATAAAGTGAATATTTATGGATGAATGTTCTAATATTTATTCCATTTCACCAATCTCATAGTAAAATGAAGGTGTAGGAGAAAAACCTGTGGTTGTTTCTTCAGTCTCCATGATTCATTTGGACTACAGAATTTTTGCAATAGGAAATGCCCCTGACTGTGGGTACACCAGAAATAGCATTTAAACTCTTCACGTGTTACTTTAAGTTAGTAATCATGTGGAAGTTAAAAACAAAGGGGTTACAGAAAGAGAAGGATCTGAAAGTTGAGGTCACATCTATTCATAAATGTATAAACACTCATACACATATATATAAAATGAGCATAATGGCTAAATTCTTGGGGCTGATTTTAAAGAAATTCTGCGCTATCTGCAAGCAGATTGACTAGTAATGTTTCTAGCAAGAGCAAAAAAGAAAGAGTTCAAATGCGGCATCCCTGCAATTGATCAGTACTCATCAACTTCCTTTAAACTATATTAAATAAAGGCATCAATGAAGAGCAGATAATAAAACAAAGTAATTTGAATACGTAGACATAATAATAACAAGTAATCTCTTTGCATTTAAAGATTATTTCTTTTTTAGCAGTGACACTGGAAGCATTTAGTGAAAGAGCGTAATATCAGCATGATTATAAGGATAACAGCTGGGGCAGGTTAGCTGCATGGTTGTAACTAAACTCGTGTAAAAGCTCTGGGTTTTTTCTTTTTTTTTTTTTTTCAATTGATTGTGAGAAAACAGTGAAGGGAAGAAAATCACATCTGGACTTCATTCTGCAGTAGAACGAATGGGTTTTCTTTCTATGTGCATGACAGCTGAGAAGATGAGATGCATCTCTGTATTCTCATTCAAAGTTTGTCCTCTTTATATTTTGTAAGCCACTATAGAAAAGAGAAAGAAATCCACAGAAAATGTGTATGCAACTTATTTTTGCTTCCATGTTGACATCAAAAGTGATCCAGTGTTTCATACTCATGGTGGTAGGAAACTATTGTTAAGAGGCTGGATGTGGTTCTTGAGCAAAACTTAGGTTGCCCATTAACTTCTCATTTGAAAGCTAAGTATTTGTTTATGCTTTTTTTTTTTCTCATAAGGAAGCACAGGAAGCCTCCAAACTCATTAATCATCTGAATAATGAGGACATGTATTTGTTGTCTAGGTATGCCATCTTAATTCAGAATCACAGAACTGTAGGGGTTGGAAGGACCTCTAGAGATCATGGAGTCCAACCCCCTGCCAAAGCAGCTCCCTAGCCCAGGTTGCACAGGTAGGCGTCCAGGCGGGTCTGGAATGTCTCCAGAGAAGGAGACTCCACCACCTCTCTGTGCAGCCTGTGCCAGTGCTCCGTCACTGCACTGGGAAGAAGTTCCCATGTGCATTTGTTTGAAGCTTCCCTCATTTGTTAATCTCTAATAGTAAAAGTGTTGTCAATTCTGTCCTGAAATTCTGGGATATGCTGTTGAAACCAATATGGCAGAGGTCAATGTATATTCATACCTGATAGAAGTGAAGAGCTGAAGAATCTGTATTTAACCATCTGTTGCCCCTACTAATTACTAAATATATACATATATTTTTGCTACGTTTTGGAAGTCAAAAGTTTTTTGGTGAGGGATATATTGTTAGCTAAATACGGTGTGGTGGTAGCTGAAGCTGAGATGCCTTCCTGGCTCTTGTTTTCTCCCCTGATCCCTAACGTTGTTCACCCAGTGCTGAGAACCTCAGCTTTTCATTTCTGAGCTGTATTTTTGCTCTTCTCTAATCTACTCAGGCAATTTGGAAATGTAATTTAATGTGATGAGTCACAAACTCAGCTTCATCACAAGAAGAGCAGGCAAAAACAGCCATCGATTATGCCAAGGAATTTTGTCCCACTCATCTCTCCATTCCCTAGCTTGTTTCCCCCTTTCTGTCACAGTAAATCAGTTTACACCAGAGATCTGGAAACGGCCTTCGGGCACAACTGTAATTCATGTGTTCTCTTCGGAACAGTCCTGCTTGTTGCTGGTGTTTAAAATAAGTTTGCAGATGCTTTCTCTCTTGCTGCTGTTTAACAGCACCTGAGAGGCAGAGGTTGAGCAGCATTCCTGAGCAGTGAGCTTTTCCAAAGGCTCATCTGCTGCAGCCGAGCTATTACTCTTCTGGCAGGTGAGCAGCATGGTCCTGCTCACTATCAAATGAGAATCTCAGTGCATTATTATGAATGAGCCCAGAGGAGAGAAGGTTTTGGTGTACTGTTGGGAGTCAACACGGTGAAAACAGCTAAGTGGGGGCATTATAAAATGCCTTTGGGACTTGCAGACATCTTGTTTTCAGTATGCGTTCCAGAAACATGAATTCCTTAACTGTGGGTTTTTTTACTTTGTTCTGCTTTTCATTGTTTAGGAGGCACGTGATGCAAATTTTCACTGCAACTGTAAATCTTCAAGTGCAGCCTAGATTGCTCAAGCTTAAAGTTGGTGTCCTTGACAGTGTACTTGCACTGGTACTGTTGATTTATGCTCTTGTGTTTGTCTTGTTTTACAAATGCAAATATTGCCTCGGGTATTTAAAAAGGTAGAACCCTTTTTAGTGTAAAAAAAAATATATATATATATATCCATCCCTCACCATTGTAATAAATCCTTTAAAATAATTTCAGCTTGAACAGAGCAGCAAACAATAAATAAATCACACATCCAACTGTATGTGTAGCAAAGTGAAGTAAGTCCATAACATTTTTACAGATCATTGCCTCAGCAAACCTCTTGTGTATTTTGCCTTGCTTCTCCCCCAGCTTCCCACGAAGTGTAAGAGGTTGATAGCATTACGTGCATCTGGGATATGACTGACAAAATTAGCAGACTCCAAGAAAAATATCATGGGGACACACAAATTGTTGCAAGTCCCAGGATTATTCTGGCTTTTGGGAGGTATCATAGTGTGGGTTGGGTTCCTGAGCAGGCATGCAGTGTGGTTAGCTCAAACAGGTGCTGCATTGTCCAGATGCAATGATGGGGGTATTCAAGTCACATAAAACACTGCTTGGATGCTTTTCAATTGCTGCAATTAAGATGAACAGGCCAAATCAAGGCAACATGTTTTATAGAGATGGCTGGCAGGTTTCTCTGGAAATAAGATCTGTAGTTTTTGAGTATAAATTACTCTGCGCACTGTGAATTGCACGTGCCAGGTCTTATTAAAAGGCACAGCCTGAAAGCACAGCAGCAGGAGAGAAATCAGGGTGCCCCTATTCATCTTAGCTTTGAAGTCTAAACAACAATTTAAATATCTATTACTGATTTGTGGCAGAAACATTGGAACATCCAGCAAATAGTTTTATTCCACTGTAGCTGGAACTGCTGATATTTGTCCAGTTGACTGATTGTTCCATGTGTGCACAAGTTATATCCACGGTATGAATAAAAAATAATTAAGTCATAAAACCAATCTAGGGCAGCACTGATCATGTTCTGTTTCTCTTGCTGAGAATACATGCAAGGATTTAGTGAGTTTGCTGCACAAACATTTCACCTTTAAAGATAATTTTTAGAAAAGCCATAGACTTTGTTTTTACAGGAAAAACAATAAAGAAGAAGATTGTGAGAAAACTTAACTCCTCAAAACGTTCACTTTCTCCTCTTTACACCATAGCCATTAAAATAATGATGCTGGTGCTGCGTCTGTATTGCCTAGGAAATGGGGTGCAGAGATACTGATGCCTGGGGATAACTGCAGCTTGAGGATGGCACTTCAGGCTAAGGCTGGGCTGCTTCATGGGTGCAGATAAGGACTTCTGTACCTTCTGCTACTGCATCACATAAATATGCGTTGGGCTGGCTTTACCCATGCATCTGCTCCGCTAGGCTGGTGAGCTGTGGGAAAGGTGTGATGGGAAGGAGACATTTTTTTCCCATCCCCTTCTGTTTCCTGTCCTGTTTTGATTTGTGTTGTGGGAAGGTGACCTTGGAGAGAGATGCTTGTGGCATGGCATGCAGGAGGCTGTTGGGACACCTGACTTGCTCTTGCCTGCCAGCTGAGTATCTCTGCTACGTTTAGTGCCTCCATGGTAGTGCTTGCATGTGGCTGTGTGTTTGTAGGGGTCCTGCCACAGGGAGGCCCTCCTGTTGGCACCTCCCATGTTGGTGTTCTGCAGAAATCCCACATATTGCCAGGGTTGGGGTACCTGCATTGCACTAATGAAAGCAATATAAAACTGTATGAAGACCAGGTACCTACAGTTAATAGCTCACAAACATTACAGCAGGACACTGTTGTTCCAAGATGCTTCCTCCTGGAGGCAGACAGGGTGGCTATCCTGGATGCTGAGCTGAGCCATGGTGCTGTTACCTGGAGGCAGCACTGTCTGATAAACAGATCTGCTCCTGGTGATGAAATTTAACAAAGTGCATCTTTTCTCCATATTCCTACTCTTTGTACTCTCTGTACCGTGGTATTGTCATTATGCAGAATGGGACTTTTGACCTATTAAGTGATGCATTTGCTATTTCTGTATTCATCCAAAAAGAACGAATGAAGTGAATATGACCACAACTCCCGTGCAACTGAGGCTGAATGCAGTACGGCCCGGAGTCCTTGGCACCTGTGCAGGGAAAAAACAAAATCTATCAAAACATTTATGTGATTTTCACAAACGTGAAACACTGCAGTTGCAATGCAGCATTCTTGAAGTCATCGAGGCACATACTGATTCTTTATTTATTTATTTATTTTATAGAGAAGGTTGCAATTTTCTTACAGTAACAGAATTAGCATTAAGAGCTGGCTTCATGCATTCATTTATAAGCTGGCATGAGTCATGAACTTGAAAAGGAGTCTGCCTAGCTGATTAACTTTCTCTGCGTTACTGTAGATCATGCTATTTGTTCATGTATTTTCTTTTGAATTGATTTTAATTTTAACAGTACTCTTACAAATGGCTTCCAGTACAGAGGATGGTAGAAATTCAGCTTAAAATTCATGAGTCTTGTGCTTGAAGAACTCGTCTGGGATTTAGTGGCTTTGTGACAGAAGACCTACCCAGATGTGCAGTCTTTTGCAGGTTGTTCCCTTTTTCAGCTGCCATCGTTAAAGTGGGGCTTATTCTATTTATCGTGGGGATGTCCTGGGAGTTAGAAGTATTCGTGAAGCCCAATTTCGTAATGATAGAGGTCCTCGGGATGTGAACTTTCGTGTCTCGTGTCACTGATCGGAAATCTTGCTGGTATGTTTGAGATGCCCTTATGTACGTATAGAAATGGAGAAGGCTGAGTCATTTGCCTCATTCTTCTCAGGATTCGGCAGTGCGAAAAACAATCACGGACTCATATTAGCACCAACTCTCATAGCAACCCTGTATTTGCTGCAGACCAATTTCCCTCTGGAAATCTTATCTAGAGATACTCCTTGAAGTGCTGGGAGATGCCACAAAACTAAGACAGCACTGCAGAGCATTGTTTCCAGCCTTGTTATTGCATCTCTTGTTGATACCGGCGTGTAAATGAGAGGAGATTGAAGGCATAGGCAGAATTAGTTGAATCTCACAAATGCCACCTCATCAGGCAGTGTCCTGTTGGTGCCAAATGTCATGCTGCTACAGAAGTAGAAACAGTGCATAAGGTGTATGAGAAGCTAGTTTGTGTCCCTGCAAATTTGCATCCTATGTTTTGATGAAGTTTCTGGCTACCCGTCTAATTGTGCTGGCATGAGGCTTCCATAGGCTTTCAGTGACAGAGCTGAATCCACAAACAGGGAGCAGGTTCAGAAATGTGCTCTGTGCAGCTGAACATGTCACTGATGTAGTTTACCATGTTGAACCTCAAGAATACAGTATTGAATTTGGGGTATATAAGAAACACAGCATGCTACCTTTATTGCAAATTACTGTGCTGGTGAGTAAAAGTACAACTGGTATAAAAATCCTTGTATTAGCAAATCAATCCTTATTAATATATGTGCTTTGGGTCCTAACGGTTCCTGACTTAAGAAAGTAGCTTATAGTTAAAACATTTTTTTACTGCTTGGATTGTATATTTTAATCATATATTTTGGCCCCAAAGTATTTCTCTTCGGGGGAAAAAAGTAGGAGTTGTTAGCTTACTGGAATCTTGTGTACTCAATTGGGTGCAATCTATAGATAAATGCATTTTAAAATGATGATTAATATAGTTTATAAATGTTATAGTGAGAGTCAATTTGGAACAGCCGGAATACCTAATGTAATAAAAAATGTGATCAGTTTCATGAAATTGTAATGTTTTTCTCGAGTTAGTGTCATAAAACTTCTCCCTTCAGGAAAAGAAAGAAAAAAAAAAAAAAAAACCCAAACACCACCGTTTCTCTCTGTTGTTGCTTTGGCAATAAGAAGAAATTTAACTAATAAAAGCTTCTGTTTTACATTGGATTAATTAGTGCCAAACTCTGTTTCATACACAGGAAAGAAAAAGATTTGTTTTAGGGAAGATTTCTGGAAAAATCTGAGAGAAAGGAGAGATGGATCTGCACCAAAAGTCGGCAGTACTTGTGCTTCTATACTGGGCATGTGCTTCTCCCATCTGATCGTAGTTTGGGATGGTACTTAAAGAGCATTCTGTTGTATTTCACTATATCCTGGGGCCCTTGAAAGCACAGGAGTTCCCTAGCTTCTTGATGAGCACACTAACTCATTAGGAGCAAATTTGCTTTCTGGATGTGTGTGCATTCCTGCTGGAAAAAGCTCTCTGGATGAGTGGTGGTAGTGTGTCAAGGAGCATCATCTTGGGAGTGATCTGCACAGAAAAGGCCTGGAAAAAATAATCTCAGCCAACCTAGAGCTCAGACAGCCAAATGTTCAGGAAAACAAGTTATATAAACTCTGTGATCTGTTTCTACTTCTGTTTGATAGCTACATGCTACGTGCCATGATTTTTACTGTTTTTGAAGACATCTTCATTTTCATTGTCTTTCTTGTCCTAAAGCAGTAGGTATGAAAAAAGGACTGTGGTATTTCCTACTTCCCTGCTTGTCTAGTTGTCAAACAAATGGAGACCTGAGAATTCATCTGGTCAGTTTTCTCAACCAGAAGCTACTGCTTGAGACTTCTATCTAGCCTCTCCTGAGGTTTCTGTCCTCCTAAGAGGCTTAGCATTAAGGATATGGTCTCTGTCCTCTCCATGTTGGCTTAAATACCGGAAAGAGGTGAACAGGCAGGAAACCAGCTAACTAATGAAATGTTCCTAACACTATGTTGCTAGATGTTCACTAATGTCCGCCGGTGTATTCTACCAGGTATTCCTTGGAGGAAAATGTTGCACGGTCACTGCACACAAAGGCATAGTGCAGAACTGGGGGACCTGCTTGCAATTGTTGAATCCTCTTTCATCTTGGAAATGAACCTGGCAGCACCGTGTTGTTCTTTTTTCTTTCAAGGGTGGAACCAATTTCTGCAGACCCAAGGATGAAAGGCATGTGTTGGAAGTCAAGGAAAAAATCTTACTGTTTAAAACAGTGCTTAAATGCTCCTTCAGGACAGAAGAAATGATCTTTATTTTGTTAAAACATCTTTAACTCCCCCCCTCCCCCCCAGATTTTAGTGTCTGATTCTTGGCAATTGTGCTTCTCTCTCAGGCTATCATTTTCTAGAGGCTCACCCTTTTCCTGAAATACTTTCTAGGATAGACAGTAATTCCTCTGCGAACTTCTATTTATCTGTCTGAGTTATTTGTTTTTCTTTCTTTTTCTCTGAAGGAAGGGAGTGTCCATTGATTGCTTTTTCAGTAAACTCTGAATTGATGCTGCTTGTACAGCACCTGGCAGAGAGAGGTCATAGTTCACCTCTAGGGCTCTCAGCTATTACAAAAGCTCTAACTAAATCACTGGTCTGAGAGCATTGCCAGTGTGGTGAGCTCCGTGTGGCTGCTGGCTGGGCATTTTTAGGTCTCTGACTTCCAGGCCAGTTGGCTCTTGCTTCTGGTGCAGTTTTCTGCAAGAGCTCTGCTGTGGGTTCAGATCTGGGTTACTGCCGGGGACCTAAATCCACAAGCAGGACCTTTCTCTCTGGCACAGTCCCTTTGGGCTTTGTCATTGCTTGTGTCCATGCAGGACTGGGGCTGAGCTGCAGGAGCCGGGGGTGGGCACCCCCAAGTGGGTCAGTGTGCTGCTGTGAGCATTGCTCAGAGCCTAAGCTCTTTGAGGTCCTCTCTGTGAGTGACAGTAAAGATAAAGAGGTGTTTCTAAAGATGTTCTCACCTGTTTTCATTCCCTCTGATCTCTTTATTCTCGTGCTGCAGCTTGGTACATTGATAGGGGCACACACTGCACTGGGAAGGAATCTTCATTTAAAGTCTTTTACCATTGACAGTGGGGAGGAGGTGCTGAGAGAAGAGTGAGAACTGGGGTAGGTTGGAGCAGGCTGCATGGAAGCACCCCATCGAGATGCTGGTGTTGGGGTAGGACTAGCAGTTGCACAGATACCTACTATCCTACCCAGCTAACTATCCCCTTTTACATTAAGCAAGATGAGTGTTCTCAGGGCCCTGTTTAGCCACTGCTATGTCAGCCTGCTTGGTAAATTGTGTTGGGATAGCTTGAATATGGAAAGTGTGAAGAGAAAATGCCTTTTATTATATTTTAAGGCAAGCCAGAGTGATTTCTGAATGTTATCAAGTGGTGAAAGACTTGCCAGTAAAACAGACTTCACTCCCAGATTAGAGAAAATTTATGTGACTCTTGTTTCTTTCAATTTATTATATGCATGTATATATGGAAACAATTGGCTTTTGTGATAAGAAGGTTTTGTTTAGTGTGCTGTAGTGTCTATCATCGTCTGTTTTATCAACTGAGTTATTCTAAGAAGTGCTCTAAAGTTTTAGTTGGTTTTGATCTGCTATACAAATGACTATCTTGGTTATTCACACTGAGAAAGACAAACTGTCATCCTACCTCCCAAAGGTGGCTGGAACTGTTTGTGTCATCTGTTTGGCACGAAGTTTGTCCAAGAAGCAGTTCTCAAATCTGTTGTTTTTCACATCTGAGCAATTCTTTTGTCCCCACGTGCAGCAGTTCATCCGTTCATCCGTTCATCCGTTCATCCATCCATCCATCCATCCATCCATCCATCCATCCATCCATCCTTCTCAGTGAGTACTAGCTACAAAATAGAATGTTAACATTTCAGTTTAATATTGAATACAGGAAGTTTCTTACTAAAATGGGGAAGAACTTTAGGGTAAGAGTGATGGAGCACTGGAACACGTTGCCCAGAGAGACTGTGGAGTCTCATTCTATGGAGATTCAAGACCTGCCTGGACACCTATGTGTGTGACCTATTGTAGGCTACCTGCTTTAGCAAGGGTGTTGGACTTGATCTCTTGAGGTCCCTTCCAACCCCTGCAATTCTGTCATTCTATGAATACTGGTTTGCTGAATGACCTTTGGTGCATGACCACATTGAATAATGTGGTCAAGGTTTGGTTAAGTCTGAGTTAAATCTTGGGTTGTTTGATTTCCTCTCTCAACTCTGTACTTCTCTTCTTTGCAAGCTGTATTAAAAACTTTCACCTTCCAGTGCTTGCTTTCTCCTCAGAAGGCCTTGTGAAGAACTCTGCATGAAGCCAAAAGCAATATTAGTTTGTGGAATCAGCTTTCAGTATGTGCTGAAAGTTGTGTAATCACCACCTTACCTCTCAGAAAGACTGGGTGCTTTCCTTTGGTACATCTCACAAACATGTGGAGCCTGGGAAAGTTGTCTTTTTCAGAAACTCAAGAGGCCTGACTAAAAAAATTATATAGTCTGGAAATGCATCAAAAGTTTCTCTCCCCTGAGTTCAAACCTAGGCCCATCTTGACATTGTGTAAACTCACTAGATGCTTTCTCCAGACTACAACAATATTTTGATGCCAAACAGTATTTGAGGAAGAAAACAAAAGAATGAAATGAAACTTAAAAAAAAAATCATAACTAAAAGGACGTAATAGAAAAATGCTCGTTAAGCTTTTGACTCTTGTTGAAACAAAATGTGATAAGCACAGAAAAAGAGACGTGAGGAGGAGAGAGAGATGTTGAAAGTGCTTCATGGTCTGTAGGAGAGCTCTGATCCAGAACCAGGTTTCCAGAGAATCAGAAGTGCTGTTGTGTGCTCAGTTTCAAAGCTGTGTTCCCTATGGAGATGGCAACGTAGCTTCCCTTAACTGAATGTGCATTCAGAAAACCTTTTAACACAACGTAGGTATGTTTTACCTGCATTTGGTGAAGTGAAACAGGAATGCTTTAGCATAAAATCCTGCCAGTAAGAATATGGTTCTGTGATTTCAATTTACTTTGAAGTACTGGGCAGAAACTGATGCTTCAGATGCTGTTCAGCTTCCTTTGCAGCCTACATCTGAGCAGCACGGATGGTGGACTTCAGTGCCCACTTCATGGTCTTGGTGCATGAGAACTGGAGTTCCCGTGCTTAGAGATGTGGTTACTTTTTAGCTGGTTTAAATAATATTTGGTTTTAGGTAGTTCAGATATTTATGAAGCATCTTGAAGTCCACATAAGACAGGTCATTCAGGACTATGCGTGTGTAAGCAACTTGTCTCTGCTTTAGAGCAGCTGCCTAAGCAATTTTTGTGATTAAAAGTTGTATATTTTGGACTCCAGCTCCACAGTGTGAGGGGTTTGGCAGCAGTGCTGGATCAACGAGTTCCTGCCCCTGGCACTACCCATGGCTGCAGGATCAGGGTATTTAGGGTAGTGCAAACTGTGGTGTAGATGTGGGATTTGCCTTTGATACCTTGTACATCAAGACAACCTTAACTCCGATTTTGTTATTAGCCCACCAGTCTTACCAGTCACCAAAGATATTTTACAATGTGAGCAATGCAGCAGAATAACTACGAAGCTGCCAAACATTGATAAGAGAAGGGCTTTTCGCTTGGTGAAGAAGCCTCCTCCCATTGTATGGTCCATCAGAAACAGTTAGTGGGGCTGCTGTGGTTGTGCACACCGTCATGGGAGTAGGCTGGGGCTTGGTGGGTGTTGAGGAACACCCAGCTGCAACTATTCTCTGCTCCCAGCCCCGGAGCACAGATAGTGCCAATGTCTGCACAGTGCTCTGATGAGGAAAAGCAGTGTATTGTTTGTTATTCAAAATAACAAACTCCTGAGTCTCCAGATAAGCAAATCACTTTAGAACGAGCTAGACTTGGAGATCTGGACTTGAGTGTCCTGAAGGGAGAAGCAGGGACATTCAGGTGATGCAGAAGGGGAAAAATCTGGCATGTTTTTCTGATGCAGTATCTTTTTCACAGCAACCCAGGGAGCTGGCGGTCAATTAGTCTCACTTCAATATCCAGCATGATGAAAAACAAATAGAGATTATTCTGTAAATGTTCAGATGATAACTGGTTTACATACAGTGGGAACATGCATTTCTAGAAAACTGCAATTTATGTGAAGCATAATTTATGTATTTTTGAAGCAACTTTAATAAGGTAGATAATATGAAGTTCATGATGAATATTAATTTGAGACTGAGTTTAGGCATTAATGAAAACATTTATGCAGATACCTGTATCGAGGTAAATCTGTATTTTTTAGAATTATTTTATTCTGCTTTCATGAATTATCTGTAATTTTAAATGAGATTACTATTGCAATTTGTGGAAGGTTATAACTTTGAAGCATTGAACCTGCCAAAGGACACGGAGAGTTTGAGCAAAATACGCAATTTCCAAGAGGAAATTCAGTGTCATGAAGTTATGGCTGAGAGGGGGGAAAAAAAATCCCAAGCCAAACTGTTATCAATCAAAATGCAGAGGAAAAAAAAATATATAATAGGAGTGGGGATCAAGATCTGTGCGTTGATAGATAATAATTTAAACACGCCACAGTACAATTTGCAAAAATGCTGTTCTGGGCAAGGTTCCTAATGTTCCTGCTACTTTTAATCCAATTCTTCCCTGTTGGGGCTCAGTTCTGTTTTCTCCTCAGTCTTTTATATAAAGCTTGCGGAATCATAAATCACAGGTTGCAGATGGTGTATACTAAAGTAATTTCATGTTTTTGTTTAAAGCTGTATGCAGTGGGGGATTTTGTGTGTGTGTGTGTGTCTGGATGTATGTTTGGATTATTATACGTCATGGTGGTGGTTCTGAGTTATATTTATTCCTTGTATTCCTTTTAAGTCTTCAGTGATGATTTCTTGCAGTACAACACAGGAGAGACCAGGAGTACTGCATGGAGAAACAAAGAACATATCCAAAGACTGGTGAACAAGGGAAAGAGATAGTCCAAAAAGTTAGAAGAATGATATTAAGCTCAGTGAGAAGACACATAGAACTGGAAATACACAGTTTAGAGGAGGGATGGGATTTTTTTTTAAAACTAACATTGGTAGTTTTGAAAGTAACAGAGAGAAAAAAGCTACTGTGAGTGACCAGAGAAACAAGCCAACAAAAATGGTAAATAGAACTATGTTTTAGGAAAAAATATTTAAGTCATAAGAAAGGTTTACATCATTTCTGGAGATAGGTGCCTTCAAAATAAGATTAGCACTTGGAGTGGGTCTGGTTTAAATAGGTTTTAGGGAAAATCTGGTCTTTATAAGGACACAGCATTGTTCCAGTAAGTAATTGCCATCCTCCCCTTTTGTCAGGAGACTTCATTAAATCGAGAAAGTTACTAAATGTTCAGGCTTTCTGTTGTTAACTGACTTTAGCCAATTAGGCAGAAACAGATGCTCAACCTTTTGGGTAAAGGTGAAGGTTTCTCCCAGCAGCTCTGTACCTCTTTCACATGGCTGAACGAGATGTTCCTGTGTGCCAATGCTGAGTGTTGGCAAGGCAGGGACTGCAGCCATACTGACTGCCCCAAAATCCATCTCTTGAGAGGGCAGGATCTTTCTGCCCCGCCATGGCTGCCTCCACAGGGATGTCTGAGGAACCCTGATTTCAGCCAGCTCCTTTGTAAAGTTGCATCTTCACCCTCAGAGCTTGTGGCAGGAACAGCTAGGGACAAATACCTGCTCAGTCACAGCAGCACAGGGGAGCAGAATAAACAGAAGGCTTCCTGTCTGCCTTCTCAAAAGTGCCTTCCTTCCAGCTCCAAAGTGTGGCATCTCCAGTCCCTAAGGCTCTCCTGAACCACTCCCAGCAGAAAAGGGAATGTTCTGCAGTTTTCTCCATTCCCTTCGCCTCGCTGCTGTGGGCTCTTGGGAAGGGTGGAGGAAAAATGTGTCAGTGGAAAACGAGGAGTAAAGCTGTGATGTACGCTGCATGGCTTTTCTGAATCTGGATCATTGAGGCAGAGCAAAAATAACTTTAAAGAAGAACAGGTGGATTTTGGCCCCCCTTCAGCAGGCTGTGTGACTACAAGACTTAAAAGCTCTGCAGTGAGGTGGGCTAAGGAAATGCTTTTTTGTTTCTGGAGACTTAATAGCAGCTTAAAGTAAAACAGGCCTGGGCAATCGCAGCCTAGTGGTTAATTCTAAGATTGCTAGACCACGAGGCTCCTTTCCAGGTCCGACCTGGAGAGAAACAGGGCTGTGGGTGTCAGGGCTGCTCCAGCAGGGTGAGTGGAGGCTTCCATGCAGCCCCAGCTCTGGGCGGGTGGGGGAGCAGGAAAGTGGTGACAGCGCAGGAATGCAGGGACTGGAGGGCTTGGCTTTGTTTTAACCTTTCAGAGCTGCGAGCCTTTCTTGAGAGGGCCTATCTGTTTCTTGGCTAAATATAGGGCTGCCTTTCTCCTTTCCATTTGGTACATGTGCTCTGCCGGCTGTGGGTGCCAAATCTGTCAGCTTGTCTTTTCTGTTTGTCCTGCTGCTGTCAGCTCTGTGCTGATCCTGAAGGGACTGCTGCTCCCAGCTGACCTGCTGCTGTGGCTCACACCTGGAGCAGGCTGGAGGAGGACAGCCTGGGGGGCAGGCTGGGTCTCAGGTGTCACTCTTGGGCACCTGGCAGTGCCTCTGAGGGATGGAAGTGTCTGTCAGGCACTGCTTCACCGTAGTTTGCCTCTCCTCATCATGGGTAATATAAAAAAAAAAAAGTCATCTTTGTGGATTTCATTTTTCCTCTGGCCCAAAAGGGAATGTTTTTGCAGTCACTGTATTTTTCCTGCTCTGTACTTCTTTTTGAGGGCATTTGGCTCAGGGATCTCTTCTTCCCTCCCCTTTTCAGTCTTCCTTTAGCAAACAGCTGTTTCCAGAGGAGTTCAGATTTGTAGTGATGTGATGACAACGCTAATGATAGCGCTGCAGTTTTCTTCAAGGGTCTCACTGATTGTGGGTGAGGTGGAGGACTCCTATGAGATGTGTGTATACCTAAGACCAGCAGTCGCATGCCAGACCAGCTCAGGAGGAGCCCCAACACCACTCTTTTCTGTGGTAGGCAGGAAAGTCATTAAAGAAATAGTAGAGGAGTTGAAGGTTAACTATTCCTGGTGGTTAGTGATTTAGGATCTTTTGAACTAGACAACATTTATAGCATTTTTTTTTCTTTCTTTTATTATATCCAGAGATGCCTAGGAACTTGTCTATTTGCATTTAGAATGCATTTTCACTCCTGATTCTTAGAGCTGAAACAGGGAATTCCACAGTGTGGTTACATACTTCACAGGAAAATGCTTACTAGTGCTGACAGGGGCCTGTCTTTTTGTACAAATGGAAAACAATGAATGTAACCTCTTCTAGGAGTAATAACCCTTGAATGTATAGGGTTTCAGGAGAGCAAATTGAGTTGCACAAAGTGTTTTATTCAGTTTAATTGCGGGCCACTTTTGAAAGGCAACACATAGCCATTCATTCCTCTCTATGCCCTGCATTGCTTACAGCATTTGAGTGACCTCAGGGTGAGTGAATCTGACAGAAAATTGATTCACTTTTTAATTTTCCCTTATTTTGATTCATCAATCCACTACTAATTGTCCTCCCAGTTAGGAGCTTTCCCACAAGGAATTTGCAGCAGAGGGACGCAGGAAATCCCTCCATCAGGCATCTCACCACCAAATGGGTTAAGTGCACCGTGACTCTGCACAGGGTCTCAGTGGTAGCAGTGTTTGAGAAGTGTAAAGCAGCAGGGCAGTATATGGCACATAGTGTTTGTCTAACATATCACATAGATACAATAGCTTTTCAGGGCTTTCTCGTAAAGTGAGGAACTTGTTTGTTTTTTTTGTAATCCACTAAGATAAACTCTATTCTCTGTGGTGTGGGGACAATGGCCACCTAACTTTGAAACAAAATGCAGTTTATTAACTGCACTGAGAACAATGGGCTTGTTTCTATTGTGCTGGCATAGCAGGAACCTCATAAATGTAGTTATCCAATAGTGTTTCCCTGACCTCACTTGGAAAAAAATCCCACCAACTGTGCTACAAATGGTAACTACATTTTTCCTGCTCTCTATCGTTCCTTTCCAGATCTTAAATCTAGATTTTCCATTACAACATGAGGCTTCAATGCACTGCTGCTTTGTATAATGCAGAGTGCTTATCCACATATTGGCAGCGTCTTTATGTTCCATTGCTGTAGAAAAGAATTCAATTGCAGATGAATGATAGCTACTGTCAAGTTTACTTAAGTATTTGGATTTTACATCTAAATTTGAATTAAAAGAACATCAATTTGTTCAATTTCCTTTCCTTTGTATTTCTCATTATTTAATTAAAATATTACTGTTTTTGCTATCATTATATTGCTCATGCAGTAATACTCAACTAAGAATAAGTGTGATGGTTAAAACAAAAAGATCTGAGTCAGCTAAAATAGTCCCAGAGCTCAGACCTTGAAGAACCTTAAAGGTTTTCTAGTAGAGATCTCATCGCAAAACGCAGTCTGAATTTTAAAAACAGGGAGGGAAACATCTGAGTCTCCCTTCCCCCACTCAAAAAGGCTGCAAAGTTTTGTTAAGAAAATAATCAGAAAAAGTTCTGGGTAATCTACGTGCTCCCAAGGGATGCTGTGATCTAGCTGATGGTCATCAATGGTTGTAGTTTCTTGTTTGCTACACACACAGAGTATTCTCCCTGTTGCTGAGAGTCTGTTCACATTTGTTTTGGTTGGATTCCCACAGAAAACAGTAGAATGTAGGTCTATGTGTCATGACAACACTCAAGCAACAGAATTGCCATGTTCTTATTAGTCTTCATATAGTGGATACCATGGTTTGTGCTCTGTTACCTCATTCATTGTTCTACACCAGTGAAGTAATTACTCACTTCACAGTGCAGAGCAAAACACTTTGCTGTTGATTCATATTTAAGGGGTGATTCCGGAAAATTGTTTTGATAGTAGGAGGGAGGAGGCAATATGGGAACTATTCCTGCATGAACTACCACAGCTTTCCAACCAGTTGAAATAATATGTCTGAGAGATGACTTCTTCATCTGAGAACCTTACCTGGATATGAGATCATCCTAGAGGCAGCAGGTAGAAGAGTCACAGAATTGTAGGGGTTGGAAGGGACCTCTAGAGATCGAGTCCAACTCCCTGCCAAAGCAGCTCCCTAGCCCAGGTTGCACAGGTAGGCGTCCAGGCGGGTCTTGGATGTCTCTAGAGAAGGAGACTCCACCACCTCTCTGTGCAGCCTGTGCCAGTGCTCTGTCACTGCACTGTGAAGAAGTTCACACACACATTTGTGTGGAACTTCCTATGCATCAGTTTGTGGCCATTTCCCCTAGTCCTCTTGCCACACACTGCTGCAAAGTCTGTGGAACCCAGAGATGTCTGACTTCCTTTGCTTTTGGTTCAGGAGTAGTTTTCTACTAAAGAGCAGGAAGAATCCTAGACTTGTTATTTCCAAGAGTTGCTGTTGGGTTCACTATACTACTCTAATGATTTATGAAGAATCACAGAAAACAAAAAATCAAATTTGACTTAGACTTTGGCAAACATTTAAGCATGTAGAGTTTTAAAAGCACAAACAGTTTTTGGACTACAAGCATACTCGAAGATATGCGAGTACTTAGCTGTTACCTTGAATCACAGCCATTGTCAGTGGCTTGTGATTAAATGAAGTCTGAGAGAGAGACTTGTATCACACTTTGAATGTTTCACAAATGATTTTGGATAAAGTAACACAATGCCACGAGCGTTTGTTCACAATTCAGAAGGGTCACTGGGATCCAGATTTTCCCTTTAATCAGAATATCTAGACAGTAAGCAGACATGTCGGGCATTGTCTTCTGGATCCCTCTAGGCTGATGAAACAGCTCATAACAACTGTTTGTTCATCAGTGCATTGTGCTGGTAGCTCTCAGAGGTACCAGTAGAGTAGGATGTGTGAGTATTGGCTGCTTATGGTTCAGACCTTCTCCAAATATCAGTGTAAACCATTCAAACTAGCCAAGATGCTAGAAACAACAATAACTTGTGTAATTATTCACCTGTTGTTGACATCCTTTGTTGGATTGCCTATCTGTAGAATGATGCTGAGGCTGGAACACCAGCAGCAGCAGCATAATGCTTCTCCCTGCCTTCTCACAAATTCTGTCAAAAAGGGGGCTACCCTTTCCATGTCAGAAAACCTTCCTGGGTCACTCCTCATGACCTCTGTTTTCCTTTGGAGACTCTTGTAGGCCTGTAGCCATTCTCTTTAGTCCTCATGGAGCAGTTCAAGTGTCATCATTTCATGGCAGGACTAGTGGTGGGGTTATGTTAGTGCAGGAACTGGTACTCATCCTTGCCTGTGGCTAGAGCTAAGCCAGCAGGGATTGCTCAGGCCAGGGTCTACAGCTGACTGCAGTGCAGGGCTTGTCCCTTAGAGAAGCAGTGGCAGCTCCTGACATTGTTTCCTCAGTTCCACAGGCTGCCTGATGATTGGGCTGCCCTGAGTTTATTGGCAATCGGTCACGTGAGGATATTCATTTCCAGTTAATATTCAAAACACTTGATCATCCTTGCTGTATTCCCATAGCCATGTCTTCATTCTTTTATTTGCCTATGTCATCTTTTCTCATATTCTCTGTGGAAGGAAGCTCTTCCCCTCTATTTATGAGGGAACAGCTTTAGTTTGTTGAAATGTGTAACAAATTTAGTAACAAAACTTTACCTGCACTGAGTACACTTTATCATAATTAAGTGGAAAAATTGAATTGCTTTGCAAATTTCAGCTTAATGGTGGATGTGGAGAAGATGTAAATGAAACTGGGGGAGGATCATTTTCCCACCTTGTGACCAGGCCCAGGGAAATCTGGAGATCCTTTTATTCCTGGCTTTGATATCTTCTCTTTAAGTACGTCAGTCTGGGTTTTATGGGTAAATTTTTATCTGACATTTCATTGAAATATTGTGAATAAACTGAAATCTTAAACAGAGAGACATTCCTTGGGCTATTGGGTTTGCGAAGTACATCTTTATCTACAGTGAAAACCATGGAATCCTGTTATTATATCCATAGTAATAATCCTTATAAAGTGATTATAGATATTCTAAGCAATTTGAATGGAACAGGAAATAAAATGTATCCATTCAGTCCCTGTAATTGCACCCACATCAGTACTTCAGCTGCACGAGTGAAAAGGGGCTTTGCAGTACAGGGCCAACCTTGTGTGAGGCTTGCATTAAAGCAGATATGCAGGAAAGCGAAGGAATTAGGTAGGGAAGAAGAAGGAAATAGCTGACCCCCCTGTTTCCTTTCCTCCAGCTGTGCCATCCAGCTGTTCCTAGCTCAGAGAACAGAGAGTGAAGCAGAGCATGGCAAAAGAAATGAAATAGTTAAAGTGGCTTGGAGAGAAGCAGGGACACTGTAGAGCTATGGAAGGAAAAACACTTCCCAAAATGGATCAAAAACAACAAATACAAAATGTACTGAATGGACTTTTGTTTTTGCTTAAGATTAACTTAATTTTTTTTAGAAGAGTAAAAAACACTTTCTCTAACAACGTGAACCCTGTGTATATTTACCTGGGGCTTATAGACATAGCTCATATGACAAGTCTGGCTCCATAAACTCCGGCTAAGAAGCCTGGATCAGCAAAATTCAATCTGGAAGCTGTCTGTAAATGTATGAAACGTGTCTGAAGTTTCCAAGTTAACTAATAGAGTCAATTTTGTTTTGTAAGAAGATATAACAATTTTATAAAATAATACTGAAATCCGTGGAAATAAATTTTAAGCTGTCAGTGCTTTAGCTGACCTTAGTTTTTATTTTACCAATAACGAAATGCTGATCACATAAACAGTAGCCTATTTGTGAATGTTTAATTATTTGTTGGAGATATTTTTGTCTCTTTTTACTCACTGGAGACTTTCAGCAGTTTCATGCTTCAAATAAATCTTAGGGAAGAAGTTAAAGCAAGCAGTCAGCTGCTCTAAGATTGATCAAATAGTGCTTTTCAGCATGTTTTACTAACTGATGAACAAGTGATCCCATTTATAGAGCATACTACATGTTGACAGAGTGCATTACTTCATTTTGCCGTATTGGCAATTTGAGATCTTAGCAAAACAATGCTGAGGTTGCTCTCATTCTGCATTGCTATCCTTGGAATGCTTCTCAGATTTTCATTAACTCTGTCACTGCAAGGTACCCCAGATGGAGGTAGGTTTTATTGGGGGGGGTGGAGTAATAAACATTAGAGATCAGAGAGCTGTAAACAGCTTAAATTCTTTGTCCTACATGAATGAATTCCTTAGGAGTCTGTGGTGTTTTCAGCATCTGTAGCTGCTTGATCTAGCTGATACCCCCCAGCTGCTGAGTGGGGAGAAGTGGTCGTAAACTTCTGCAGCCCATGAATATAATCTTCAATACAAACTGTAAGTCTTGAGATTCAACCTGGTGTTTGGCTCACAGCTTTCTGGCTCTGCTCAGAGGCACAAATCACACATGGAGCTACTTCCACGCTTTCTTTCCCCTTGAACTTTTCAATCAAGGGAGAAGGACAGTGAGGAGGGAAAAAGAGCACAGTTCTGTTTTAATGCTGCATTATTCCAACTTTCCCCTGTGTCAGCTTTGACTTCATTGGTATTGCATCAGTTTCAAGCTAGGGTAAAGCTGTGGAGGATCAGAGGGAAGCTTTCCAAAGCCTCTTCTACAGGCATGTTCCACCAGAACAGTTGGAGCAGGGCAAGTCACCAGAGAAGAATTTACAGAGGAGCTAGGCGTCCTTGCAATGAGAGCAGGCTCATGTGGGATGCCTTAGAAATAGCTGTGGTGCTTTCAATTCATAGTTTACCTTTTTCCAAAACAATTGGCTGAGAATAGGTCAGTGTCTTTATACAACCTAGCAGTTCCCAAACTATTTTGCCCAGGGGAATCTTCTCCTCCCAGATTAGTAGAAGTGCCATTGCGCCATGGTTGTGCTACCTCTAGACACAAGAGGCAGTGGGCTCTGCTCTGCCTTCACCTTCCTTCTGCCCCCACAAAGTGGAAAACCCTAGTCTGGGATACACAGGAATAATTACACTTAGGCCAGGAGATATTCAAAGTATGTGCTGCAGTAAAGGATCACGCAGCTTAAAAAAGTAGAGCTCTGCAAAGTAGAGAAAACGTGCTTGGAGGATGGTGTATTTCTTATATGAGTCATGTTTTAATATTTCTGTTCCCTTTTTAAAATCACTTTCTCAACAGTGCTTGCACTCAGTTATCAGTTTCCAGGTAACGGTGAGAATCAGACACCCAAGTCCTTGATGATTTAGCCTTTCATTGAATACAAATGGGAGGCAGTTGTTAGAACTAACATACTGTAATGCTTCGGCATTGCATACATCTCTTCTGGCCTGAGTTTTAATTCCTGGGGAAGATAGGCATCAGACTTGACTACTGCCTTAAAGACATCAAGTGCTGTCAGGGCTTCTGTAAGAGAAAACAGAAGTGTAACAAATGCACCTTCTCCAGTAATTTGCCAATCTGTGTTTTCAGCAGTGTGCACTGCATGTACTGGGCCTATGCATGAATCCTTTAGGGTAAGGGATTTTATTGTACATGTTAAGATTGACCTTTGTGCAGATCCCTTCCCCAGGTTCCATCCTGTGTGCAATTTGGTTTATGTTTTGGATACAC
The DNA here is from genome assembly GCA_036925125.1 of Oreortyx pictus. Classification (NCBI taxonomy): domain Eukaryota; kingdom Metazoa; phylum Chordata; class Aves; order Galliformes; family Odontophoridae; genus Oreortyx; species Oreortyx pictus. The sequence goes on along the minus strand of JAUPFR010000001.1, from coordinate 67,547,208 downwards.
GTGGCCATTGAAACAGACTATTCAGGAAAAAAGACGTGCAACATCTTGTTTGCTTTGGGTAGCACAGAGACCTGTTACAGACATCTGCATGTACACATGTCTGTGATGGCAGCATCCACTGGTGAGCATGCATGGTCTGCCTTTGCAGTTGGGTCTGGAAAGCTATTCAAGGAGATCAAACATGGTGTCTGCTTTAAATTGATATAGACTTCTTTAGCTCTTTAAATGCTTCTGTGTCAATAGACTAGGCTTTCAGTGGGGACCCAGATACCTAACTCGTGCATGGATACCTACTGTACGTATCTGAATCTGAAGATGAATACCGCCTGTAACACTTATACATGTATTTCTTTTATTGATTTATTAGTTTGTTTTCCTACCAGCTTTATGGTATTTTTAGAGTTAAGGTAAGAGCCACTCTGAGTGTTCAAGATTCTCCATTTTCCCATCTGTCCTTGGAATGCTGAAGTCAGTTCCCTCACTTGTTATGGCAGGAACGCTTGAATCATTAGGTGATTAAAGTTTCTTACCAGGAAGTAAATCTGCTTTGATGCTCCTGCAGCAAGTGAAAACAGAGATAGACTTACAGACAGAGAAAATGGTGCTCAAATAAAATTTGTTGCTGATGGTAGTCCTTGGAAATCCATACAATGAAACCGCAACCACATCTGTTCTTCAGAGCAGCGCCATGCAGCGAATGTATATTGTTAGAACACACTGTAAAATCAGTCATTCTTGATGTGGTGGACAGCCGTATATACAAGTTTAAATTACCTCTTGAAAAACTCACAGCATGTGGCTATTGCATGCCATTCCATCGTATGAATCAGAACAGATATTTCAAAAGCTATTAATCACAGTAGTTGTTAGAAATTTGCTGCAATGAAAAAAAAACATTTGCTGGCCTTTGGCTCTTTCATTTAAAATTCCTCGAATCCAACTTCTAGTGAAGACAAGCAAACTCTCCCTGGGTTACAAACAGGCTTTAGACTCTGAGTTTACAATGGTGAGGAAACCCATCTGGGCTGTCTCACAGCCCAAGACCTGGGGCTGATGCACAGTGCTTATCTTTGGGCAAGTCCACTTACTGATGCAGACTGAGACCTGATGATCCCCAAAATCCTGGGTTCCCATTCCTGATGCAGGGTGCCTGGCATAGTAGTGGCCCTCTTCTGGGCTTTTTGGCTGTAGGACAGCCCATGGAACTTGCCATGGGACAAGCAATAGGACAGACCACCTGCCGGGGCCTGGCGTGTTCAGAGATGGCACTTCCATACCATGGGCCAGTGCCAAGACCTTAGGGCTTTGCAGGACTGTGGCACACACGCATTCTTTGGCAGTTCCCAGGCTGGCTTTCTGGATTCCCAGGCTCCCTGCCCTGCAGCTGGGATGTCCTGGGATGCCCCTGGGGCTGTCATTCTGAAGGTGGTTTTGCATGAGCTCCCCGAGGGCTCAGAGATGAGGATAGTTTGTATCATGCTTGTTGTAAACAGTTGTGATAGCAGTACCCAAGCAAACTGTATCATAATTTGTTGTTTTCTGTCAAAAAAAAAAAAAAAAAGTGTACCAATTTACAGTCAACAAGAAATTTTAAGATGCTGTCTTCAGTCTCAGACAGATGGAAGTCAGATTTTGTAAAGCACGGTTCCTTATCATCTGGAAATAAGCACTTCAGCAAACTCCTGTGAATGCTAATTCATTTATAGCTGCTTACCTCGTTCCCAAATTACTGGCAATTGCAAAAACTTGATGTGGGTAACCATTTGAGATACAGCCTGAAACCTGTTAAACAATGGCTTCTTTTGAAGAGTTAGTAAGAATTATGAATGTTATTATTGCTGGTCACAGCAGTCTTGGTCTTGTTTCAGTCTTGAAAAGTAGTTTACAGATAACAACATTAAAACAAACTTATCGTAGTTACATTACTTCTTGGGAATTTGTTCTAGTATAATTACTCTGCGCACCAAATGGATTTTAACATTTCTATCCACAAAACAGCATGGAGTAAACTTTAGTTATATGAAAGAACCCTTCACCTTCCCAGATTCTTGACAAATATCCATGTGGTAAATTTAGATAGAAGCCCTTGGTTCTGTCAGTTGTTAATAAGCATTTCTATTTCTAGTCCGAGAGCAAATCATGTATCTGGAGCTGATTTTTTTTCAAGTTAACGGTTGTTATTTTTCTTGAATAGCTGCAATTTCTGTAAAAGTCACATGTAATGGAAGAAAATTGTGCCTTTCTCCCTCTACAGTTCTCAGAACACATTTTAGATAGAAGGGTAATTGATAGTGAGAGCTTAGCACAGTGGTGCATCTTATAGTGAACATGAGTTGCAGGGAGATAAACAAGGAAGGAAATGCATGGAGTTATGCCCACTTTCAGTAACTAGAAATGTCTCCCAGCAAGTTGTTGTTTACCCAGATGGGTATTGTGTACATTCGCGGAGATATTTTGTTTGTAAGTTTAAATCATTTAAGCTCTTTTGAAGCTCTAAACTTGTAAGTTATGTTTGCTTCCATTTTGCTTCTTTTTCTTCTTCACCCACCCCTTTATTTTTTTCTACTTTATTCCTGTCTGCCTTTTTGGCTTCTTCCATCAGGAAGGAAAACCCAACAGAAAAAGAAGAGGCCCAAATGTCACTTATCTTCATATGAAACCACAAGTGATCCCATTTATTTAAATGGCAGCCTCTAAGGAGGGAAAAATATGGCAGGATACCTGTTAATTTCTTCTGTAGCTCCGAAAACTGAATGAGCTATAGCGACTTGCTGAGGGTAAACGTTAATCTTTGTTGAAAACCATTTTATGCTACACGATAGGGTCATAGATTTGACTTACAAGTTTGTAGCTTGGAGTTTTGTTTGGAAATGTTATATTGAATTTTCTCTGATGGTGGAGAACAATGTGCAGACAATGTGCAGAGTAATTTATCATTCTTCTAACACGGGAATCTTAGATTAAGATTCTTTGCCAAGCTGTTGGTAACTGATAGTGCAGTGTCACATACAGAACATTGTTCTGTGACTTAAAAATTAAAGAGTATAGTGATTTATTGGATGAAAAAAATGGTGAGTGTAGTAACCAGAATGAAACGCACAAGTGAAATTTCAGTGCCAGTGGCATCAATGCTAGTGTGCTAGCAGACTCTAGCAGACTTCCTTTATGGAAAAGATTTAGCTTGAGGTTTCTGTGAGTGTCTGTCTCTTATACTGAATACTTACTGATTTTGGCCGTGGGGCTATTTTGTGCATTGCAGCTGCTCCTTCCCAAATGGTGCCCATCAAGCAATGGTAGCACTGGCTTTCCTCATGTGTGGGTGTGGGAAAAGGTGTAGGGAAGACTCTTCCTCACAGCAGCGGCTTAGCATTGCCATTCCTAAGAACAGATGCTGCTCCTGCCTCTCTTCAGAGCATTCTGCAGATTTGAATGAGAAGTCTGGGGCCTAGTTTCCTCTCACAGGCTTTGCAGAGTTGGAGAGTGCTGGACCATGATGTGGGTGTGCACAGAGTATGATTCCTCTCTGCTTGTACTAACTGGAGAGGTTGTGTTTGAGGAATACAACCTCTGCTGCTTTCTGTTGACTCTCTAGAAACTTCAGCTTATTCACTGCTGATAGGAATAGCACTCAGAAACCTGTATGCCTTAAGAACTGTAATGGTGTCATGCTCTTCCATTGCACCAGATCTCATAGAAATGGGCTTCAGATACGCACAAAATTAGAGCAATAGAATTATTTTTAAATAGGAATTATTTTGTCTACGAAGATGTATGTCACCATTGTGAAAAAGCATCTCTTTAAATGAGATGAGATGGCACTTCATTCTTTGCAGGCATTACGTACCATTTCCCTAAGTTCTGTTACAAACCAGTGAGAAACTATCAACATATTTTGATAGATAGCAAATAAGAACTTCTCTGAAACAAAGCAAAAAAAAAAAAAAAAAGGCTATTTCTGAACAAAGGATTTTTGCAGTGTATTACCCCTGAGTTTTAATTCTTTACTTTCTAGTGTCCGTTAATGGATGATTCTGCAGTTCACTTACTTGTCCGTCATCTTTCCTCTCTCTTCTTTTTGGGAAATCAACATACACTGTAACTGACCAAATGAATATTTGGATAGAATAAGAAAAAGTGCTGGTTCCCTAAGGAAGAAGTGTGCTGCCAGTATCACGCTTGGCCCTGGTTCAGCAGCCACAGAGGCAAGCCTTTTCCAGATTTGGAACTAGCTCTGTGTGGAAGCTGCATTCATGAAGCTATTAGAAAGGTCAAGCAAAACAAGACCTTTATGCTTGTTTGAAGCTCTTTCACCTGAAAATGTGGACTATTTTCACACCAGGTAAGCACTGCCGCTTACCGGAATAAAAAACAATCAAGACAGAGTATCTGTTAAGGCCCTTTCTGCAAGTTCTAAGTGAGATGTAAACACTGAGCCTGTACCTCACAGCTCCCAGGGCAGGCTTCCCCACTCCGAGGGGCAGACATCTGCACTGAGTGTCCTGGGCAGGCACTTCTGGGCAGCAGTTGATCTGACCTGTTTTAGATGTCTACCTTGAATGTCAGAAACTGTCCTATGGATGCTTCTTCCCACGTTGCAGGGAAGCCTAGGGTAATAACCTAAGATGCAATTGTAGGTGTTTCAATTCAGGGAGGAGGAACCTAGCTGCCTTCCCTCTCCATTATAGGGTGCATTTTTCTGTACGTCATCTGATGTGACATCGGGCAGCTTGAGTCATTTGTTCCAGGAGTCCTGTCAGAGAAGTAGAGAAGCCGTTCCTCAACAGTGTCATAGTAGCTTGCTGTCTGCAGCTGTAGGGCTGGTTTCTTTTTGTTTTAGAGCAATTAGTGTAGAGAAAGCACTCAGTCTGCACAGCAATACCGGAAAAAAAAAAAAATCCCTAAAAGCAAAAACTGGCATCAGCAATGATCAACACTGTAAAACTCACTTACTCATTTACCAGATGCTAGGTTGGAAGCAACTAAAGTGTAGCAGAAACGTTGTTGGTTCTTCTCTCCTGTTGTCAACAGTGAATGATAAATAGGAAAAAAAGAGAGAAGGTTTTAGTGTATAGGTATAATGCATGCAGTACAGCTTCTTAAAGCAGCATAGGGAACAACCACAATGGGAACTGTGGAAAATAGAAGAAAATGGAAGGTCACATACAATTCAACATATTTAAAATTATTTGCTGGAAAAAAAAAATAAGCTGTTTTGTATAGCTTTTTCTTGATTGAGTAGCCTGAGGGAGTGTGCAGGAAATAAACTGTTATGCTTAGTAAGACGTGTTAAGAGAAGCTGAACTTTTAAGAGGCATGCACTTTCTAACGTGGTTTGCATGCATCCATTGGGCAGCTGTTATCAGGTCAATAAAGGAGGAAGGAAATCTGGAAGGAACACGGGGACAAAGCATAAATGAATGTGAAAAAGGGAAAGTTAGCCTGAAGGATCTTCTGTGAGGGATCGGCATGTTAATGCTAGGGCAAAATGGCTTAAAATAGGGGCAGGTGATAGCAAGAAACTGAGTAGCACAGCTCTGCCTGGAGTGTTCATTTCTCATCAGGGTTGTGCTCCAAATGGTGTGACATGTGAAGTCAGGTCCTCCTTGGCCATAGGGTCTGGCTTTTGAACACACCTTCTCTATTTAGCAGTTGCTTTTGCACTTTGTTACTAGGTGCAGAAGAGCGCTGCAACTACACTGTTACAGTTCTGAAACATGCAACTTAGCAAATGTTTTATGATTTAAGAATGGAAATATTTGAAAAATCTTTTTTTTATTATTATTTTTTGGTAGTATGAGCAAAAAAACCAAAACCCAAACAACAAGCACATGTAGTAAATGCATAACTCTCTGCTAAGTTTTGACCACAACTCCTTCCTTGCCACTGTGAAAGAAGTGCCAGCTCCAGCACACATCTCCCTGGTGAGCTGACCCAGCCTGCTGCACGGGAGCAAGCTGTGCATTACCTTGCAGTGGACACCTAAAGAGACAATGGCAGGAGGTGGAGGGATGCAGAGGGGTTACAGGCTGAGCTGCTTTTTGATTACGATCAGTTGCCAGGGCAGACTCGTTCAACCTGCAAAACCTCACCTTTTGTTTTAATCCTGACTTTCTTTGGTGATCAGTGTTCCCTTTTGTGTTGACCACTGCCAGCAGACAGGGCTAAAGAGCAGGCAGTGATGCATGCATCTCGGTCTGCTTTTTGCTGCTTCCTGCAGCCGAATGCCACAGCTGCCAGGCAGAGGAAAAAAGCACCAGGACTCAGAAGGGAGGGTGCTTGCGGAGTGTTCACTGAAAGAAGTGAAAAAGCAGAACTTCAGAATGGAGAACCAAGCGCTCCGCTCTGTCTCTTGCCATTTATTTCTTTCTTTTTGCCTGGTGATTTGAAATGTTCAGTACGCAGTATTTGCTTCCGTTGGGTGCTGCTTTCCAATGAATTCTCTGCAGTCGCACAGATACCTCCCTGCCTCAATTTCCAGGAGGAGGAATAGCTCAGATGAAGAGACAACGATGGCTTTTATGGGTAAATGCAGTTATTCCATGCTTTGTCCTGGGCAAAGTGAGCTGAAAAATGTCCTCCGTGTGCATGGGAACTCTTAAGATGCTTTCCCCTGCAGAGGGAATGAAGGCCTATGAAGGATCTGTAGCTTGCTGGGCACAGCACTTAGCCAGCGGTGTGCATAGGAACGTTGGCTTAACCTGTGTGTTCTGGGTTAGGTATCCTGAGTTCTAACGCAAACGTGTCAAAGAAAAATATTACCTTTGTTTGCATGTATCGCAAAGCACTGGTAATATGTTTGCCTGGATTGTAAGACAAAAACAGGGAAGCTCGTTAATTTCGCGTGCATTGTTTCCATGGAGGAGGACTCATAGTAACTGAGGGACATAAGGTTGTGATAGGTTCCTGCAAAGCACTGAGAAATGATTGCAAAGGTCGGAAGCAGGAGAGCATCGAGCCCAGCCCAGGCCTAGGACCTGTTCTTCTCACTTGGGTGACTGCTGCCTGAAGTTTATGTATTTTTAAACACTGCCGTTGACGGCAACGCCACAGTCTCCCCAGGCACGTTACTTCTAATTACAATACAGCCGAGTGCAGTTTTCACTTAGAATTCGTTTCCTTTTCCGTGTGAATCGTGGGTTCGCAAATTGGTTTTGGGGTAGGAGGACCTCAAGGACCATCCGCTTCCGCTCATGTCGCGGACGGGGACTCCGGAATCGCAAGTAACCAGACGCGCGTATGAAGAAAGCAATCAAACATCCCGAGCCGCGGGGGATGACCCTGGACGTCGGGCTCTCCTCCGGCGGTGCCGGTGCTGCCGGGCGGAGCGGCGGGCGGAGAGCGGGTCCCCTTTCTCCGCCTTCTTTTCCTCCTCCTCCTCCTCCTCCTCCTGGGGCTGCCGGGGCGGGGCGGGAGCGGCGGCTGCCGGGCGGGAGCCCCGAAGGAACGGAGGCGAGCTGAGCCCCGCACCCATGGGGGACTCGGTGTTCGGCGAGCGGCCGGCGCTGCGCTACGCGGTGAGTGCCGTGCGGGGCCGGCTGCGGGTGCCGCTCCCGAGGGGTGACCCCGAGAGCAGGTGCCGGCGGGCTGGGGGCCACCTGGGGCTGGGGGCCGCTCCCCTCGGCTGTCCCGTGCGCGGGGTTGGGCCGCAGCAGAAATAAGCCGTGGGCAACGCTCGGGAGTCGCGCGGAGCGGGCTCCGGGGACTGCCCGCCCCACACCCGGCGCTGCCCCGCGCCCCTGGGTGCTGCCTGTCCCGACCCCGCCGGCCCCCTGCGCTTCGGATGATAGCGAGCGAGTTCGTTTTTCGTTTAGTTTTCTTTCCCTTCGCCAAGGCTTAGCGCCGTTGAGAAGCCGCTCCCTTCCTGCGAACCTTATTAGGAGCATTTTCTCAGTTGTTCGGGCAAAAAGAAAAAAAAAAAAAAAAAAAAAAAAAAAAAAAAAAAGAAAAGAAACGACCCTCCGCGTAAAAACAGCCGGCTGCCTCTTGTGCCGTAAATAAGCGGCGGCACGAGGGGAGCGTGTGCGGGCTGCGATGCTGCTGTCGTCCGCGCTGATGCGCGCGGTGATGCTTGGGCCGCCTGGAGCTGCAGGTCGGGGCCGAGCGACCCTCGGGTCCCCCCGCCCGGAGCCGGGCTGCGGCGCTCCCGCCTGGTTCCCGGTGGTGTCAGCCGTGGGAGTCAGCTTCTCCTTGTGCTTTCCTTAAGCCCTGTGCCGACAGAGTAGATTTTAGGGGTTTTTTTTTGTTGTTGTTTTGGTGGCGAGTTTCTTTTTGAGTACTGTCACACCCGCTCGGCTGTCGTACAGGCATACAGAAACAGGGCGCTTCTGCGTCGCGTATGAGCAGCGGCAGGGATTGTCACTGGGAAACTCTGCAGCCGATGAATACCTGTTCTTTTGGTACGCAGATAGCCCCGTACTTATTTAGGCACGCAGAAGATCTGGAAGAGCCGTGGCTCTTGGTAGCTCCATGAAACTTCAGGCTTGGTACTTCCCGTGGCTGCGCTTGGCTCTCCCACCATCACCTGCTGCAGGAGCACGGCTGCTGCCGCCGGTCGGCTGTCAGTGCCCGCAGCCAGCAGCATTCAGTACAAGGCAACAGAGCATGGAGGAGGATGGCCAGCCAACCACCACGCTGTATGTTGCAGCAAAGGGGAGATTTGGCAGCACCTAAGAACGCCTCTAATATTTTGAAATGTTGCTCTTTTAGAAATAACTTTTACTTCCAAAAAACATGTTCTAATAATAAAGTAATAAGTGGCACTTACTTATGCATGCACGAGATAAGTGGATTTTGCAGGTGATGTTGCCGATTAGTTTAGAGGATGTGGTTCTAGAAAGATCGATGCTCTGCGTAGTCCGTGCTTACACGTGTTGTCTGTGAGTAGCCCAACCAAAAATCAAATGCTCGTTGACCTGAAGGACTCAGTACCATTCTTAGTGCCGTTCTTATTAACTCCGAATAATTATACGGTCTAAGTACAAATCACGTTCTTGGATTGTTTTGATTGCTGTGAGATAAAAATTATACCGTGTTATGGTATTTAATAGCAATTAATTTATTGGCAGAGCAAATTACAGTGATTTGCGTGGAGGGCTTTTCTTCTGATAATTAAAGTCTCATGATTTCCATAAAAGTACGTAAGGAGGCATCTGCTTTGCAGTGTGCTTTTGAGGCAGATCTCCCAGCTTTGTTCTGTGGTTTGAGACTCAGGGCAGCCCGGGAGCATGGGAACTGGCACCCATTCAGATGCCAGTGGCCTCCTCAGGACTGAGCTATAGGCAGCTTTAGGTAAGCTTCTGAAGTTTGTTTGGTTTGGAGATGGAGTCCTCAGTACCACCTCCTCCGTGCTCTAGTACCTACTGCTGGAGGGGCCCCGTAGCTGAAGTCAGCCACAGCGGCTCCAAAATGTCACGGTGAATTGGCAATTATAGTCCACGCAAATGAAGACTTAAGACTCTCGTGCCTGCTGTGATGATCGTCTGTTAACCAACGGCGTGTTTGAGCCAGCGTATATTATGTGTGAGTGGGATGACTGATAATTATGTCACAATTACGCGTTGAATTGAGCATTGGGGTTGACTCACAGAAGAGCTCCTACTGGTAAAGAGTTTGTATAATCAACTGGAACATTTTTGTGGGTGAAAAGTAAGTTAAAATAAATGTTAGCTGAACAAGTATAAAGATGTATTACTGAAGGCGAGTACAAGAAAAAAGTTATGCCTGCACAGTGAAAGCTCTTTTTTCCTCTCTGATGCTTGTATCTATGTAGTGTTTTCATGAACACTCATAAGGAGTTAAATAATATCTCACCCTCACTACATGTTGCTTGACCAAGCAGTACCCTTTAATTTTTAGGTCTAGGTTAGCTGATTAATCATCTGCTATTCTCTGCTGAATTCGCTCTGATTTATGAGCTGTTTTTGAAATTGTGATGTCTCTAACTGAGGTAGAGATCTTCAGCGGTTCTGGGAACGTTTTTCAAATGATTTTGTGAAGTGAAGAGGGGCGGTCACCTTCCTTACGTGACATTTCTTGAGTTTCTTATGTCTTAGCAACATTTATAGAGGGCATAAACAACGATGCCATGTATTTTGGCTTGAACATCAGAAAGCTGCGTTATACTTATTTCAAGAGATCCATTGGTAATCTGGAATGCAGTTTTCTGTGTAAGTGACTAAAAATAGCCTTGGGATTGCACAACAAACCTCTCAGTGGGGCAAAGCGGGAAGCTTGAAGTGTGGTCTGGTTTGGATATAGCCATGTGAATCTCGATGTAGCGTCTTTAATCTTGACTTGTCTTCCAGCATTTACCAGAAGGGATTTCCCTCAAGGGAGAGGGTGCTTGCCCTGGGAGGGAAATCCTTCCTGTCTTTCACTGGAGGATAGGAGGACATGGACAGCAGCAGGGCTTTGGAAGAGACTTCATCTGGAGCCAAGCAGCAAGGCATTTCCCTGGGGCAGGAAACCAGGGCTTCTGCCAGGCTGAGCTATGGCTAGAAAGAGAGAACAGCCGGATCCCTAAAGGACACTAGTGTGAGCTGGCTTATGGTCACCCCCAATTTGGATGTGTTTTGGGAAGAGAAAGATCCTTCCCTGCCTCCAGTAATATTATTGACATAGTCTCATCATTACCTTATGACCCTGTGGGGTCAATAGGTAGGCAGACTTTCTGCTTATTTTTACCATCATAGTTCAGTCCAAGTGGAAGGGTGCAGAAAACAAAAGAACAATGTCACAGTTTCCCTCACAAACTTGGTGAGCCACAGGGATGCTTTCTGGGGTATGGAAGGAATTAGAAAGAAGATAACAGACATTTCCTAGCCTTGTTGTAATCGTGTTAATTGTAATTTGTTAAAAAATTAGTTTACAGAATAATTTGGAATGCAATAGTGAGATTGGTGGTGACACTTTAAAATGTAAGCTAGAGCTGTAAAACGCTTTGTGAGGAGGACCCAAGTACTGACATGCTCCTGTGGATTTGATTGCCTTTTGCAAGAATCTGTTTTCAGAGCCGCTTGCGTTCCTGCCTTCAAGACACGTTGCTTGATGACTTAAGCCTTCAGCCCCATGTAGATTTTAACAACTCTTAGGTATAACAAGCAGACCGCATTTGTTACAATGATGATAATAAATCCTGCAAGAAATTCATTTTGCAGCACTAATACCGTCAAGTTCTTTCTTTGCTCTAGAGCAACTCACTCAGCTGCCCCATGGCTGAATGAAACTTGCCAAGATGGCTCATCCAGCCTCCTGTCCTGCCAGTTCAACAGGGCCCTTTGGGAACGGACTTGAGACTGCACAAGTTGTCCTTGCAGTCGCAGGCTGTCCCCAGCTGTTCTTTCCTTGGCGCATTCTGGACTCTATCCCCACCACTCTTGCTATGAGAAAAAGCTGGGTGGCCCTCCAGGAAAAGGGCTGCTGTGAGTAGGCTGCTGTCGCTGGGGCCGTTTGTTTGGTTGCTTCACATTCCCCACAGGCTCTCTAAAAGGGAGCAGAGCAGGAGTGGAGCAGAGCAGGAGATCAACAGCGTATGTGCTGACCACTTGAACTGTGTTCTTGCAGTCAATCTTGGTGCGGTGGGATTCAGGCATGAGAGTAGGTTCTTGTCCACCAGGCTCCAGAAGTTAAACATCTCTGCTCCATAGGAGACAGCTGCATATTTTCTAATGCCCAGAGTACACAAAGTTAACTAGTTCTAAAAGGTTAATTCACTCTGTAGTTGTTTTTTCTAATTAGGAAACTGTGAAGAACACTTACAAATTCATCAGATAAACAAGTTACAGGAGAGATGGCTAGAAGGAGAGCAGTGGTTGCATGTCCACCTTCTGGCATCCTGCCCTCATCCTCTCACTAACTGCATGCACGTGGCACTGTTTGCTGAAGGAGTATAGCTTGGGTTCACTGTTGAGTCCAATCCTTCCTTCTTCATTTTGGATGAAATTCCAATTGACGGTGACGATTCATGTTGCAAACATGTGATCATTTGAAAGTGCTTTTATTGCTAATCCCTTAAGAACGTATATAAACATAGGAAACGAGCACTATTTGTCGCTCCGTTGTGAGCACTAAGGCCAAGCTTTGACTGGGATTGATGGACTCTGAAGTATGTCCAGCCAGCTTTTATTGTCCGTGCAAAGCAGCGGGGAGTTAACAGTGAGGAGTCAGGAGGAAGGGATGCAATGAGCTCTTGTGTGTCTCATAGGCTTTTGGAAAGCTGCATGAAGCAGATTTCAATTCAGATTTGCTCATATTTTTACAGTGCTTGAACTCTTAATGTGTTCCCAAGGCGCTCCACGCATACTTGTGTATGAACTGCCTTTCTCTTGTGTGTGGGGGGAGAAGATGGGGAGTGATTCAGGTTGCATTTGGCAAGGCTTCTCAGGTCAGATGCAGAGCTGCACCAAGGTGGGCCCTGTTAGGCCTGTCCCCAGCGACTGGCTGGAAACAGGAGTGTCCTTGTGAGCAGTAGTGGTGGCCTTCAGCTAAAGCTGCCCTTTCATTAGGTTTCCTCTGCCTGTCCTTATCTAGTATCATCTATCACTGCAGAATGGCTACAGATCTTGTAATAGTACTTACAGAGATGCTGTTTAATAAAATGGTGTGACGTGAGCTTCAGGACTTTCATTCAGAGAGGTGCACAATCCTCTGACTTTGATAGAGCTGTTTACTCACCTGACAATTTCCACTGCTTTCACATCTCTTGAGAGGACCAGCAATATTCCCTTGTGAAGCTGCTGCATGAATGAGACTTCATTCTCTATGATATTGACAAGGTCCATGGGAACAGTAAGGTCACCTGTGGCAAAAATCATCAGCCTGCACCATGCTGGAAGGAGGGACAGCCAGGCAGATGATTCTTCTGAACTACTGTCCCTTATGTGCCGCATACCCTTGTCATTTGCTGAGTGGAGTGGCTGGGAGGGTGCTGGCCTCCTCTCTCCTTCCAGTGTCATGTCTGCTCCTGCAGCAGCAGCGTGGCTGAGCTCTTGTTGGCTTGGGAAAAAAATATACTCCAAGTTTGCATTTCATTCTATTCCTGCCTGTCTGTGATATTTGAGAATACAGAAAGCCATTTTACTCCGGGAAGTGAAATGGCTTTTTCTTGTCTAGGGAATAAAGGAGGTGTGCATGTATTGTGTTACTCACAAAAAGAACTTGAACACCTTTCTGCAGCACGCCCTGGCTGATGAGGCCACGTGGTTCACATTCACTTTCTCTATGGGGGTGTCAAACCTGAGTGCTCCCGTGGGAGGTGCCTGGGTCTTATCTGGACTGACTGGCTCAAGAAGAAAAAGAAAACTTAAGTAATGTTTTTCTTCCCACTGATTGCTATCTGAGACGTTATCGACAGCGTACAGTTGAAAGGATTTCCTGAATATATCCTCGACTGAGTCAAAAAGCGTTAGGACCTCCTAAAGAGAAAGTGAATATTACAGCAATGGCTACGTAGACTGCAAGGTCGTGTTCATTTGCTAAAGTCAACATGAGCGAAGTGTGGGTCTGTCCAAGCCATGGTGCTTTCAGGTAGGCAGGAAGAGCAAGTACTAATTATAGCTACCTGTGCTACAGTCTGCTGTTATTCCATAGGGGGATGCTTTGCATTCTGGAGCAATTGAATAAGTCTCTGGAAGTGATACTGGAATCTGCTTGGTATTTTACCTTACAGTTGGACGGATTATTTTAAAGTAGAGTTTAATCCATGTATTTTTTGTGCACTAGTTTATCTGCACCTGATGATCAACCTGCCAAGGCTACACTGCCTAGATGAGCCTGTGATTTTATGACAATATTGTACCATGTATTTCACCTGGTTTATAGCCAGTCTTCAGCCTCTTTGTTTACTATAGATGAACACATAAGTACATATATTTTACTTGTTTTTTAAATCAAGCATCTTACATGACCGAGCATGTCTGTAGACATCTGATTTATAGCGCCCAGACTTTGGCTTGAGTGTCTGTACTCCTGAAATTTGCAGTTATTTTTTCTTGACCTTGATAAGTACATGATTTTTGCCAACGTTCATGGATTTAGAAAGCTTATTGTGTTGTCTAGGCTGTCAGATTTGATTTAGAGACATAAATTAGGTGGTGTTTAATATTGATTACATTCTCCCTTAACCCAATGGTCTGTACGAGCTCCTGTTAATGCTCAACTCTACGTTACTTGACATATGGATGCAGTACCATTGCAGGCTAAAATTCTTCTCATTTTGAGTAGATTACTGCATCTCTTCCAGTCTGATCCTTTTAATACATGCTCTGAGCCTTGCAAAGCACATTGGTGTTTAAATACAAGCTGTGGAAAAAAAATCTGAAGGTGTTTTTTTTTTTTGTGTGTTTTTTTTTAAATACAGATATTAAGCCTACTTACAACATTTGAAAATACACTTAAGCACTGTGGGAGGGAGGGGGTCTTGAATGTACATGATACATAGTGCTGTCTATAAGAAAAAAAAAGACAATGCAAACCTCAGCCAGTGCAGAAGGAAAGCCATAGATGCTTGCAGCCCATTCTTTCCTTACTGAAGTATGTCATGGGTCTTGAAACAGATGTTGGGTCCCACACTGCGCAGAAGCCACACCCGCTGCTTCCCTTGGCAAATGGTCTCACTTTCCAGTGACCTCTGGGTAAAACATCCTTTTATTGGTACTCTGCCCTTATATGTTTCCTTTTTTCCTCTTGGTAAACTGTTCACGTTTTGTATCTTTTCTGGCTGTCGTTGATATTTGCATGCCACAATTATGTACCCCTGTAACATCAGTGTTTGTAGCTGTGCATATTGCATGGTTGAAACGTGTCCCATGCCCAGGAAAATTATCTTTTTTTTTAGTTAAAAAAAGGTGATTGATTTGTTGTAGTGCAGAGCATGGTACTAGGAACTTGTGGCAGAATACAGGAGATGATGTTGAGCTAGCTGCAAGCAGAGATATGAGTAATGGGGAACCCCAGTGAGCTGGCTGCTTCCTCTCCCAAATGCCTGTTTCTGTGGTCTTGCCTCATGGGTGCTTTTATATTCAGGTGCACGGCCTATTTCAGTATCTAAGCACATCTGGACAAATGGTACAAACATGCTGTGTATGCTGTACGTAGAGTAAAAGGGAATGGCTTCAAGTTATATCAGGAGAGGTTCAGGATGGGTATTAGGAAAAATTCCTTCTCAGAAACAGTGGTCAGACATTGAAACAGGGAGGTGGTGGAGACACTGCTCTGGGGTGTTGAGGGAACATGTGGATGTGGCACAGAGGGACGTGGTTAGTAGGTATGGTGGTGATGGGATAACAGTTGGACTACATGATTTTAGAAGTCTTCTCCAATCTTAGAGATTCTGTGATTCCAACCGTAACAATTCTATTGAGCCTAAGCAATCCAGGAACAAACAGCAACAGAACTCACCTGCTCCCACATGTGTGGCACTGTAGATCAGTGTAAACTGTATGTAATTTTCCTGCGTGACCTTGTCCTGAAATGTATTTAAGTCTGTTCTTAAAGAGACATAAATCTGAAATTCAGCATGGAGAACAGACTGATGGTATGTGAAGTTGAGAACTTGATTCTTACATTCTTACAGAATGCATCTGCTTTCTAGTCATGATTTTCCACACATGATCACATGCACAGATTGTGTGAATATCAAATCGTGTGCTTACGGGAATTTAAGATAAAAATGTTCCAACAGGAGGTGTTAATCTCCCCTGGAATCACAAAGAATAGAGGTAAAGAGAAGCAAACTGCAATTTGTCAAATGCTTTTGTTACTAAATTTCCTAAGTCTGTGTTGGTCGTGTTTACAAAAAGGATGGCATTGTCTTTCCTGATTGCTTATCAGATGACCATTACTTTCTGGCTAATTATTTTCTGGGGGAAATTTTCTCTGCTGTCAGTTCACTAGTGGAGATTAATCATCCAAGTAAAGGTAGTTCATGGCATCAGAAGTGACCCTTTCAATTAATTATCTGATGGCTCTGTAGTGTGGGGAAGCCTTCCTTCTTTTATATGAGAAATTTATTGATTCCTTCTTTATGAATCTGGATATTTTGTTGCTAGTGGTGCTTGTGATGAGCAGAACCATATACCTTACTTCTTGAGAGGACTATATAGTAGCTGGAGAGTATTTAAATTCTTCAGTGCTGGAGCAGTATTTTCTACCATAAATTCAAGATGCCAGTGTGTCTTTTAGGCCATCTCTGAGACGAAGTCTGTGTACCATTCTGTAATGGGGTGAATTTAGACTTTTCCCATTCTGTGTCACACCAGTTTATATCACTTTTCATTTATGCTGTTGTGCATTCAAGGTCATCTAGTTTGTATTTGCGTTGCTGCAGGCCATCTGAAATCAAGGTGAGCAAGACCTATGTTAGTCATTTTAAATATGTCACAGTGGCATTCAGACGTGTTCTGTGAAGTGCTGAGGTGATGTGACGCGTTGGATTCTCAGATGTATTGTCTTTCAGTGACTCTTAGGTCTGCGCAGATGAGTTTAGAAAGGTACCTTTTCTATTAGCTGGCCCTGTGAATTTAGCCAGATAAAGCCTAAGGCGTGTGCTTCTTCATGCACTGTTGCCAATAGAAAATACTTGTTAATTGTTACCACACAGCGAAAGTCTCCTATATATACTGTTGCAGCTCTTTTTTCTTCTGGGGGGCTGAAAACAGTAAAGGTCATTATTTTTCTCCATATAGTTAATAGAGAGTAATTGAAATAAACACAGAGTGTGTCTACTGAGTACTGAGCTGTTTTTTTTTTTCTGTCCCTAAGCGTAACTCCAAAGTGTTTGTCTAGGAATGATTCTGCCAGGAAGCCCTTACAGTTTCTATGCATGACTATAAATGTGGTACCTTATACTTTAACTTGCATGTAACGTTAAGCAGAGTTTACATATATCTTTCTTCTGGCTTATTTTGTACCAGTTGTTTAAATCGTTTGCCCTTTGCTTAGAATTCATGCCTGAAAAAGGAATTCCATCTGCAGAAACATCGTTGAATTCCTTTCCTTTAGTAACACGTTCCCAAGGATGGCTTTTTAAGCTCTCTCAAGCAATCTCTGAGACGTTTTAATCAGTTTGCTAGCCTGCACTACATCTTTGGTGTTAAAATAAATGCAATACAACTAGGTACAAATAATTATTTACTTTGTGTTGTGTTTTGCAGTTTATGGCATTCCTTCCACTAAAAGTAACAGGAAATAGCAGGTTTTTCTACTACTTCTCTCAAGTTTTGTGTGTCCATATTTAATTTGCTAATGCACATTCTTCAATACAGGCTTAAGAGAATTCTCCTAAGGTTTTCATATGGTTCTCTCTTCTTAATAATTTGTTTAATTTTGCTGAGTCTCTGTTTTGAACCCTTCAAATTCACTTGTGTTGGAGGGCTCCAGTTGCAAAGGTGTAGAACACTGAAATGAAAATGATTCCCTCTTTCTCTGTCTTCCTTTTTCTTTCCCCTTGGCTTACATGGATTGCCATTGCATGATGTTGTGTGTGAGAGACATTTAATTTGGTGTTTGAACCTCTTTCTTGCCACTGTTCTTCTCTTCAGGGTGCTGTTTTGTTCTACGTCAAGTTTGCCTTTCACAAGGATTAATGTGTTGTTTACAGCATATATTACAAATGCTCTGTGTGAAATTTTCCTCAGTGCTGCAACTTTGCTCATGCTATGGGAGTAGACTTAAATGATTACATCTGAAAATACCGGCATTCACGTGGCTACTTAACAGGGGTGAGAATGGTTTCAGCATTCTTAAGGCTTGCGCATGTGGTCTTTGTTTAAAGTAGGTTTTCATACATTTCCTCTTTCCACTTCCATTTGTATGTCGTCTCCACTGTTGCATCATTCATTCTCTTCTGTGTGCTCTGTGTGCCTCCCTTCTAGCTCCAATACAGAAGTCTTTAATAGTTACTGCAATTGAAAAACAGGATTCTGTCGAACATCTTTAATCTGTTTCTTTTAGTTCTCAATAATTCAGTAATTCTCTTGTGATCAAAAGAAGTTTGAATCCTCCTTCCGTTCTTGATGTGTCCTACACATTTCCTTTAAAACCGCTGATATTTTTGTATGAGATGATACTGTGATGCAATCTATACTGGAGAGAGCAGCATTAAAAATATGTCATATTGTGTTTCTTGCTTTGAAAGGCAAATAGATGTTTTATTTTCTCGCAGTCAGCTAACAGTGGAGTTGAACATTTTGGAGCAAAGTGTCCATCTGAAACCTATTTTGTCATTTTAGAGCTGTATTTGCTAACTGAATATCAGAAGCAGAGCATATCCCTCTTTGAGGAAGCAGACAGGTTCCTAGAGTTGAACATTTATGCTGCTCTTTCTCCTTTCTGAGTATATGATTTCCATAGTTTATAATGAAATCAAACTTAGGAACTGCTAGGAGCAGAACTTGCACTTAGCTTGCTTGGTAGTGTTTACGGCATTTTTGGTATAATCAGAGGTAAGAGCATTAGAAGTGTGTGTGTGTCCTTGGTTTTAGCAAATAACTGTCTTGTTTTCATGGTGACTCATCTTGCTGTTTTCTGGCATAAAAATTTCTTTTTCAGCTGCTGGTAATACTATTTGTATTTCTGCTAAATGAATAGAATTGTTATTTGTCTATTAAGCATGCAAAAGCAAGGGGAGATTAGCAGGTCATATTTATTCTTGGATAAGTACCTGCAGTTAATGGAGTTACCATGAGGAATTAATGTGCCTTACTGTTCATATTAGCTCTCTGATTCTACCTGGCCTGGCCTTCTCCTATTTCTGTGGATTCATTTTAAAGCAAGCACGAGTGCAACTGAAATAAGATGAGTAGAGCAAGGTAAGAACAGATGCTCTGACTCGTATATGTCTAGGTACTTAGACAAATATATAACTGCAATCAGGATCCAAATAAGCAGATGAGGAACAGGCATTTCTGATTGAGTTGATCAAAGTAGGTTCATTTTGTGAGCTGTCTTTTAATCTCCCCAGACCTTCTCTGCTTGAAGAAAAAGTAGGAAACAAATGTCTGCTGATTGCCTTTCACCTCATTATAGTTATATTTTATGATTAGGCTTCTTTGCATGCAAGATTGTGTTTTTGTCTGTGCTATGCCGCATGTGGGTTGGATGGTGACAGCCCTGTGAGTGGTGCTTTCAGGCTCAGTGATATCATAGATAAGCCTGTATCTTGAAGACAGAAGGTTAGGACCATTGCTGCCTCTTGAGGAGTAGCAAGCTGCAGCTGCGTTCCCATTTGTTTCAATTGGGGAGCACTGGGGACACCATATTCCAGTGAGGATGCAGATACAGCTTTGCAGATGGTTTAGCTGGTATCCTACTCTATGCCCAGTGTGTGCAGAGCAGTCAGTTATCACAGGGGCACCAGCTCTTCAGTGGCCACTACTTGAAGCCTGCTCTAGGCACACATAACCATAGAATCACAGAATGGTTTGGGTTGCAAGAGACCTCAAAGCCCATCCAACCCCAGCCCCTGCCATGGACAGGGCTGCCCCCCACCAGCTCAGGCTGCGCAGGTCCCCATCCAACCTGGCCTTGAGCACCTCCAGGGTTGGGGCACCACAGCTTCTCTGGGCAGCTGTGCCAGCACCTCACTGCCCTCTGAGTGAAGGATTTCCTCCTAACATCTAAACTAAATCTCTCCTTTTTTAGTTTAAAGCTATTTCCCCTTGTCCTATCACTATCTGCCCACGTAAAAAGTTGGTCCCCCTCCTGCTTTTAAGTTCCCTTCTGGAAAGGATGCAGTAATGCGTAGAAGAACTAGAGAAATTGAGCTGATACTCAAAAGGGACCGAAGGAAACCCCCTGTCCGCTTGTGAGTGGTTACTGAATACTGAGTCCTTTCAGCTGACTCTTCAAGTAATGATTGGTGGCTTGGTTTTCACTAGTCCTGTAGGTTGCTAGCTTCTGGAGGATTCAGCTGCAGCTTTGCTTGCTTAATGTTACTGAAGAGCAGCATCCAGGAATTGAGCTATAAATTCATCTAAAACTTACTGGCCTATAAGCAAGCCTGCTGACACAGCCATGAGAACAAAAGCCAAGCCAGAAGGCAGACCTACCTTCCCATTGCCTTAGTGAGATGCTGCACTCAAAAGGAGAAATTTATTTTGGAAAAGAGAACCTCATAATCACAAGTATGTCTGTCTGATGTCTTTCTTGTGTGTGTGTGTGTATTCGAACTTACTGGTTGCATATCAGTGTGCATTTTAGTGCTGTATTTGCATATCCTGTTTGGTTTGGTTTCTTTTAATTTTTCTGCTGGTAGGGTTTCACTTGAGGTTGTTGACAAGTTTACCCACTCAACCTATTGTCACTGGTTTTTAATGTCACAACTTAGCCACCACATGGGACAGAGGGAGGGATTCACACATTTGCCTCTTCAGGGTGCAACAGAAACGCTGTTGTGTCTTGCATGAATACATTTATCTAGTTGAGATCACCTTTAGTTATTCATTTGGAAATGTTTTCTTTATGAGTATGGGGATTTCTTGTGTTTTGTTAACAATAGAGCTCCTTGCCACTTCCTAACAAGGTTACCTTCCTTGACATAATGCTTTAATAGTGATTTCTGGTTGTAGCATTTTCAGTGTTTGCTTTTTTTTTTTTTTTTTTTTTTTTTTTTTATTGAGAGCTCGCATATGAGTTTAATTCCCTAAAACACTGTTGTTTAAAAGCATTTTTTCTCAGTGGTTAATTTTGTCTTTCACCAAAAATTATTAGAAAGTTGCAGTTCTGACAGGGCAGAAGTAATTGCAGAAGTTCCAGGAATAAAGCCACCATGGAGAAAAAATTAAGTAGCAACATATAATTAAAGCAAATAAAGTAATGGCATTGATGCTTTTTTTTGCTCACAGCTGTGCTTCAAGGACGCCCCTTTTGCAGCATGTAGTCTCAATCTGATGCATAAAAATGATTTATCCTGAAGGTTTCAGGTCATTAATTTTGAGAGCCTGTTTTCTGGTGCTTTCTTTTAATGCTTGTGTACCTCTTCCTTACTGCAAGATAAAAAATGTTGCTTCCATTTTACATTGTCAGGAGAGTCACCTACGATCTTATAGGCCACTTCTTAGTCCCATGTTCTTATACGTGTCAGTACTGTTCAGTAGTTTCCTGACTCGTGTACATTTCCCATTGGCTTGTACTCTCTCTTAAATGTGTGTAAGTTAATTCTTAAATGACTGCTGAAGCATGTACTTCCACTCTTAATAAGTATGCATAGATCTAACTTAAGCACCGAGGAAGATTGTATGGGGCGGAAGAGCAGCTTTTTCTTGAGTTTCTTTAAACATCTTCCTGTCACCTGTTGCTTTAGTGCACATCTCCCTCCTGTCTGCAGCAGACGTGGATTTTTTTTAGCACTCGCTCTTTACTCTATTTCCTGTAGACTTAGTCTGTTTAGCACTGCAGAGGGACTAGAGGAAACGATCTCTCGACTGAATCTATTAATTATAGTTCTCTTGAGAATCTGGTTTGTCCTCAAAAAGGATGGCACTAGCAAGCAGTAAAAGTGCTCTGGTAGCAAATGCAATTATTACTCATGTTTGGCAAATTAGGGTTCTGACCGTTTTCCCAAAGGTTTTGAAGAAAGCTTGTTCTGTTTGGATGTAACTTTGTCTTTATATAAAGAACATCAGTCTCCTTTGAGACTAGAATTCTTCATACTTCCTTGAAGCTTAAAAGTGATTTATTTGAAAGGAAAATATTTGGAAAGTTTAACAAAATTCCATTTGAACAGTATCTAGGAATGTAAGACGGGGGTATTCCTGGGCCATGTATTCCTGCCCCTTTCTGTTGCAAGGAGCAGCATGTAATCCCTTACATAAACACAAAGCAGTGAGCTCTGCCTCAGAAGCAGCTTTTCTTCAATTTAATCCTTCTGTTGGAGGACTCTTCCAGAACTCATTGACTCGTAGTCATTTTTGTCTGTCTGACTGAATTTGTTCTTGGGGCAGTGTGATCTTTTAGCTTAAACTGCACTTTTGCTGCCCTGATGTTGATCCAGGTCTTTCTCTTTCATTTTGTTTTGGCTGAAGAAGTGAAGCTTGCTCTTTGCATGGATGTCCTTGTGTGCTTCTGCCTCCTTCTTGTGGCTTTACCTAGGAGCGAGCTTCAGGTGTGGTGGAAACAAATGGCTGTGTGGGGGAGCAGAGTGGCAGGAGCTCATATCATGGCCCGAAGTCAAAGGAATATCCACAGCCCTGCTCCCTCCCCAACTCCAGCTTTAATCGAGCCTGAGCCTATCAGCCCACATCCACGCCGCAGCATTCTCCATGGAGATGAACACTGCCATTTGCGGCCTTTCCAACTCATGGGTTGTTTGTTTGGTTATTGTTTTCATTTCCTGTATTTTAACTAGATGCCCTCATCAGCCTTGTTCCTCTGAAGAAGCATGATCCTGTAAGAGAACAATCTACTGCTTCCAGAGGCAGAGGAGATGAGGGAAACTAGAAATAATGCCAACTTTGGTCCTCTTCCTCTCCTCAATTCATGTACTTTACTGGTGCTGTTCTTTCTGTCTTGCCAAACTTAAAAGAGCAAAAAATATGAAAATCTGTTGCAAGCATTTTCCATTCAAATTGACTTTACTGCTCTCTTGCATGGCTACAGTTATGACTTGAAACTATTATCTGTTTGCTGTGCTGTGGAACTTGTTCTGTGTGCTCTCACTAGGGATATGTTGTATTTGTAAATGGAATTTATACTTGTAGAATTTGATGTCTGTTAAGTAAAGTTGGGTGTTATTTTGTTTGTTAGTTTGTTTCTTTTTGACATTTCATGAATCTGAATGGAGAAGAAGAATAACAGATCTTCTTATGCCTCACTGTTTAAAGTGCAAGTGTTTCAGCTCTAACCCTACAACATTTTCCCCAGGGCTTTACAGTTTTGGCGGCACCTAACAAAATGTTCATAGGAAATGTATGCCAATATGGTTTTAAGTGTAGCATACGGCATTTTGAAATAGTGACTCATGCAAAGTGTTAATGAATGTTAACTATACTGAGATTTCTTAGAGTTGCCCTTGTTAGACTACAAAAGTGAGAGCTGCTTTTGAATTGCCAAATCAATTTTAAATCGTCTGTAAACTTGTCCTTCCGTATGTACCTGTCTCAAGTAGGTAGGATTCTTCTGTTAAATTGTATAATTATCTGACAATTTTTGACAGGGAGGACCATAAACTTAAAAAGTTTTAAAAAAAACTTCCTGAAGTTTCTGAAATTCTCAAGTTGTCTGTCACTAAGAGCACATTAGAAATGGATTTTGAATGAGTTTGTTATGAGATAAACAACAGTTTGTGTCGTGCTCGCCAATCTGTTCACAAGGTCCCCAAATGGTGTGGGAGTGGTGAGAAGATTATCCCAGTTTTGAGGCCTGGAAGGCATTCTGTTTGAGGGGCAAAGACACAGGAAGTTTCCCATCTTTTGTTTTGCATCTTCAGGACAGATTTAATTTTTAGGAAGTCCTGTGTGGATCTGATAGATTCGGTCCTTAGGAGTCTGTTCCAACTCAGGACATTCTGTGATTCCAAGATATCAGGTGCAGTGGGATCCTTTTAGGCATCTGCCTTGAAGTCCTGATGCCAAGTTTAGATTCGGTCTAACAGCCCTTATGTTACCAGAGAAGGAAATACTACTGGGAGATGCATGTTTATGGGAAATTTTTGTTTCTTGGAGAAGATACTATTAATAATGACAGATATTTCTGGATGTAGTAGTCAATATATTTCTCTTCCTTGTAGTTACTGAATGAGAAGATCACTCTTGTCTCAGGCTTAGTTTTTGTATGTAGGAATGACCTTGTTGAAGAGCTATCAGTGAAAACAGTCCTTGAACATATGCTTGCTGTTTAATTCATTTCAAATAGGTAAGCGAACAAAATGCAATCAGAAGTAATTAAAGTAATTAACTTAACTACAAGGGATCAGGGAGTGAAACATGGATGAAACTTTAATTTTTTAAATCGTAAGTCCCCAAACTTCCAGAACTGTGCAGAGGATGTTTTATTGGAGATGTAAATGTAGGATTAACTGTGAATGAAAGGTATGCAGAGATGCTGTGAAGCATGCTCTTGCTGGGAGTTTAAAGGCTCCTCTGAAAGCCATCAAAAGCAAGGCTTGTTTCTTTACAGAGGAAACTGATACAAATAATGGGTTCATCATAAAAGTGCACATGGTCTCACCTGGATCCTGAGAGCCATGATATCCATCCCTATACGACCATAAGAATACTATCCAAAGTCCTGTGTATGTTTCTCTCTGCAAGTCTTGGTCGGTTGTGTCACTAGACATCGTCCCACATTACAGTAAGGGCCTGACACACAAAAAA
The DNA here is from genome assembly GCA_036925125.1 of Oreortyx pictus. Lineage (NCBI taxonomy): Eukaryota > Metazoa > Chordata > Aves > Galliformes > Odontophoridae > Oreortyx > Oreortyx pictus. The sequence continues at coordinate 67,522,900 of JAUPFR010000001.1, read as the reverse complement.
ATTATAATTAAAAAAATCTCAGTTCTTTTTGGTGAATCAGTCATTTCAGAGCTGCTCACACAGCTCAGGAATAACAATTCTTATGCTGAGAGGGAGCAAAAGTGTGACTCAGGCACCTACAGATTATTTTGACATCAGTTGTGTGAAATGCTTTACAACAAGGAAGTCTTTATTAAAGACGAAGAATAATGAAGAACAAAAGAGGAACCATGGTTATCCTTACTGGTTGCTGTACTTTTGTGGAGCTTGTGTGTTTTGTTCTTTTCTCAGCATTGGCCTTGGCTGATGTATCGGGTGTCAGATTTTCATGGAGGAAGTGTTTACACCACTGCATAGGACACTACTGCAGTTTCTCTGGGGACCTGAGAATGTTTCTATTGTTCCCGGTTCAAGAGAGATTAATTAATGTCTGGAAGAACTGTAAGAAAACATTCCAGGAAATAGAGGTACCGTGATCTTGAGGAATGGGGGAGAATAACTTTGCTTAGTCTAGCAAAAGGAAAGACGAGAAGACTGTGATTATTGTTAGCAAATACATCCAGGGAATAAACAGAAAAGAGAGTTCTTTCAATAAAAGCATAGTGATGGCATCAAATAAATCACAGGCTAGGCATAAGTAAACTTGGATTAGAAGTTGGGAGGCTTCTGCTCTGGAAGCAGGGTGATCCTGGGCAACTTCTCTGCTAGATTGTGTTCCCTGTCCTGTTCCGCGTGGTCCTTCTTGTGTTCTCTCATCGTAAATGTTGCCTGGAATAAAAAATATACATTCTGGTGTATATTATATACATATATATATGTATATACAACTGATGGAGCTCCACAAAAAGCATTGGTTTTCACCGAACAATTTTAGATTTAAAAGATTTGCATTGAGGAATTTTACTGTGGTTTCTGTGCGTAGAGGACTGTTAGCATTGTGTGTATCTGCTCCAAGTAAGTGAAAAAGAGAGCTGTGTGTATCCATGGAGACAAAATGTGCTGGAGGACATAAAATCTGAAAAAAAAGTTATAAGGTATTTTCATCTCCCAAACTTTTCTGTGGAGTGGACTGTACTTACAACGAGGACAGATCACTTTGAGACGTCAAATCCTATGTAACAAGTGGCCTTCTGGGCCATTAATGTTAGGAGGGCAGGAAATGCAGAACTTAAGCAAACAAAGCTTTGTAGTCAAGTGCATTGGGTAAAATAAAAATTGAGCTTTAGTGTCACTGGGACAAAAAATAGCTTGTAGTTTTAGTGCAATGACTAATTCAATTCCTTTTTTTTTTTTTTAATTATTTTTTTATATATGCATGTACCGTTTGTAAAGCACTTCTTTTTCTTTAAATAAGAATTCTGCAGAGGGTAAGAAATGTCTCCCAGCCATCCTTTCCTCCATGGAGAGGAATGAGGTGGGATTCTGTCCCCATGCATATGGGTGCAGAGCACAGTTTTGAATCTCGAACAAGGACAGAGAAGAGCTCTGGGAAGCACTCGTAACCCAGTCCAGCAAATATGTGAGGGTTGTGTTTTGTTATTTTTTTTTTTTTAAGCAGAAGCTATGCAGCCTTAAAAGGACTTGTTTAAATTTTTCTGTATGTGCGCTGAATACGTCGAGTTTGTAAGGAGCTAGTGATTCTTGTATCCTTTTAAAGTGAAAATTATGGAATACTTCACTTAGCATTTCTTAACCAAAATGCAGATTCTATCTCTTGCAACAAGAAGAATCATAAAACTAAACATAGTGAGAAACAGCATGTGGACTCTTTAATGATTTGCTATTTAAAAATGGATTGGGAGACCGGGAGCTGCTGTCTTCTAACAACTTTGACATGGTGCACTTAGAAGGAACCCCTACTCCTACGCCTCCAACCACAAACCCAAACAAGTCCTTTTAAGGCTGTATTAGAAGGAGGGCTTAGGATATAGGTGCTATATAAAACATTTAATAAGTTAATTAAATAACATGAGAAGTACTGTACTGAAACTGAATCCAGAAATGGCAGAAGAGATGAAAAGCTCTGTGGAAATTAGCCAGAGGTTTGATGCATTTCACAGCTTCTTTGCCTTAAATTGGTTCTGAAGGTTGGGAGTATGTTGTGTAATGTTGTACAGCTGTACACAAACCATGCTATCAGAGGAAGGATGTGAAGAGTGTTTTACAAACACTCAATAACTGGCTTACAAGAATTGCTAAAGAGTACAATGATGGAAGATTCAGTTTATATGGTTTGATAACAGGGAATAGAGTGGTAGAGTGCTTACTTGCCTGTCATTCTTCCAAATGCTTTCTTATCTTACAGTTATTCTGTAGCCATCAAATCACGTGAACCTTTGAGCAAAATGAAAAATCTGTTTGTTGCTTTTGGACAACTTCATTCTTTCCTGCCTAAATTCTCTGTCTGACTTGGTCCATTCTGAGCTCCTTTGTTGAGGCTGCACATCATGCCTCACATCCTTTCCACCAGGCACTGTGCTGGCACTGGGGTAGCACCAGTACTTGTATAAAATAGGTGTTGGGTGGATGGATAGGTGGTGCTTTGCAAACTGATATGACAATCTTGTCTTTTTTTTAATTTTTCTTTCTCTTCTAAACTTTATTGTTTAGGCATTATCATGGATTTAATGTAATATCACTTAGATTAGCGAAACATTAACATCATTCCTGTGAGTAAAACCCCTTAAGGCATCTTCTCATCATTGAAGCTCCTCTGGAATGGCTTTGGCTTAGCCAGAGCTGTTCTGCAGCAGAAGCAGCGGTACGGGAGCTGTGATCTGGCTATGAAATAATGTAATGCAGTGAATTCTATCCTGATAAGAATTTCTGGCATTGCTCCTGTTATATGCAGAATTTTTAAAACCTATTTGATTTCTGTGTGGTTCTTAGCATATGTCTGTCTACAAAGCTCTTATCCTAATCCCTTTAACACAAATGGGAGTGGTTTCTTCTCTCAGTACCATTAGTTGAAAAAGTTTTCAGTTGCTTTGTTGTTCCTTCCCCCTGCCCTGACACTGCTGGTATGTCAGATGCTCCAGCACCACTTAAGCATTCTCAGGTGTCTGTCTCATTTTAGCTCTTGAAACTGTTTTGTTGCCAGAATTTAAATAGTGTCTTTTTAACTGTGCATTGACTTCATTTATCATCATCAAGACATGGAGGGCAGAACAACCTTAGCTATTTTATAGAACTCCTCAGTGTTTTATTACTGATAATTATTAATGTGACATACCACTGCGCAGACAGTACAGGATGCATCTGAATCCAGCTATGGATAAATGCTTACCAAACATACCGAATTCATCATCTTTACCTCTGTTAGTATGGGATGAGAGGATGGCTGGAGGCACAGAGACTCATGCCATCTCTTCATGTCGTTCTCTCTTCAACACTGAATAAGCTTCTTTTAGCTCAGTAGCTGATGTTGTCTGGGCATCAATGAAAGTCATGTGCTGCATATGTAATCGAGTACACAACTACTTCAAAAAATTTGAAAACATCTTTGCTGGAGAATGTAATCAGGATATACTGAGTTGAAACAGAGCTCTTATAGAAATGCATTCTGATAAGAGGGCCAGACTTGATTAGGGCAGCGCTGATCCCAGTTGAGTCCTGGGGTCAGACAGATACCAGTATTCGTGGGTTTTCAACGTAGACGCTCATCATTCTCCTTTTTGAGTCCAAATGGAAAATGCCACTCCATTCTGGTGGAATTTCAAGGCAACAAGATAAGCATAAGCTCCTCAAAGAAAGCCATTGTCTTGGTTATCTTTATCATTTTGTGACTTCAGAAAGTGTGTTTTTATTTTGAGAATTCCTTTCTTTGATTTGCAGTAAATGACCAGGAGTGTTTCATTGGATTCCTTCCCTAGCCACAGTTTCAGGTAATTTCACATCCAGACTTGGACTGGAATTCTTTGGGTCAGTCCCAAAATTGGTATAAAATAGTAAAATGCAATCTAAATGTGATATATTTATAAATCATTCAATATAAAATAAGCTTATTAATTTCTTTGGGTAGTTTGGTAATGAGTTACTTGGGCAAGTTTTTTAATACGTTCTCTTTTAGTTCTTTTTACTTATTATTTGTTACCCTATAGGGGATTTCTTGCTTTTGGCAGCGATTTTTATTGGCCACATTTAGATGAAGTGCAAGTGTGCACAAAGCACGCTTTAAGTTTCATAAAGAAAAAGTGTGTACTATCAGTTTGCTTGGTGAGTCAGTTTGTTTTCCTAATAATTTTGAGTATTCTGTTGGGTGTACTTATTTATCTCAATAGGTGCATTTTATTTGAACAGTGCTCTAATTAGCATGTTTGTACTCTTTAGGGATCCAAGAGTGGTGGTACAGATTTGGGGAAAATAACATCATGTACTAATTTGTTTTTTATATGAAATTTGTCACCTGTTTTTCTCAGCTGGTTGATAAGTTACTGTTGGATAAAAATTGCTGCTTGTCTGACAGAAGAAGTTTTATGGGCTTAAAATGTTCTCCCTTTGAGAAGAGTGAAGAATGAAAGTAATAATGTAAGTCTACTTGAGTAGACTAAGCTTAAATGAATGGCACTGTCAGCTTAATAATTGCATCTCACTGCCAGTTTTACAAATTCTGTCTAGTATACACAGTTCTGACAGCAGCATAGGCAACTTTCATAACCCTTTAACTTATGTAGCATTTGACATCTTGGCTGACTTTTAGGCCTTTTGATGGCTACTTGACATATTTACATTGTTCTGCTGGAAAAAGATGGTCCTAGAGTTGAAATTGGTCCTGTGGACTCTGTGCACGCATTGTGGATAAGAATACCCAAGCTTGGTCCTGCACTGAGCTGTCTTCATTCTGGCTACCTTCACACTGTACCTAACACAGAAAAGTGAGCTCGTATCCAAATGTTTTGGCACACGGAGAGTTGGCTCTGTTTTCAAAGTCTGGCACAGTGGTTTGTAGGTGCAAGTGTTTTATCTTTAAAGTGTGGATCTTTCACTCGTATTATGGAAATGGGAACAATAGTTATAAAGTGTTGGTTGTAAAAGAACAAAAATTAGTAAAATTCAAGAGTAGACTCAGTACCTGCACCTATTCCTTGCTCCCTTTTTATGTTGTGTTGGATTTCAAGTCAGTTCTCTTTGTGTTTCTGTTTATGAAGTAAAGGAACCTGGAAAATATTACGGCGTTTAAAGGCCAAGTAGCCCTGCATGCAGACATTAAAACGCTTGTTGTGAAATCTTTATCAAACTGGATTAATGTTCTGAAACAAACACAAGGAAATCAGAGGTAGTTTCTGACATTTTCTTTCTGACTTTACACAACAATGCTTTTAAAACAGCATTAATTATTTCTTTCAGACATCTGCAAAGATGTAGCTCTACCTTTCTGAATGCAAAAGACTATCAAAACAGTAATCCCCCTTTTCCACTCAATACTTCTATTCTCTTCAGTAAGGAAAACTCCATATAATGAAATAATTCCTTTAGTAGATGAATGCTTAAAAGTACTGAAGCCTTGAAACCCTTTAGCAAGCCACGTCAACAGGCAGCCTTAAGGAATAGGAAAAAAAAAAAAAAAGAGAAATGCCTGAGTCTATACGCTAATAATCGTACACATTTCATAACTCTCTTGAAAATAACAGATTGGTCCAAAAAAGCAGGTGGAGATTGAAGATGCAAAATGTATTTATATTAGTAGTAAAATCACTGTGTCTTCTAACCACAGGCTGTTGTGATGAGTTGTGTATCTGAAGTAGCTGAGGTAAAACGAACTGGACCAACCATCACTGCTCAGTGAGAGGAAAGGGAAGAAGGGGAGCAGTCTGAACTTTTCAGCAGAAAGAGGGAGGGTAGAATCTTTTCTCTCATCTTGGATACTTCTCAGAACCAGTCAGTTGGCCAGATCCTTTCAGTTTTACAGGCCAAGGTGCTTTGTCATCTCTTTAGCCCTCCTCTGGGCTGTGAATGTATGCTCTTGGAGATGTACAAAAGAAAGGAATGTGCCAGAGCTATATTAATGCTGTAGAAATGATTAATCATTTAGGGGACTCATTCCCTTTTTTTCCTATTTTTTTTCTCTTTTTTTTTTTCTCTTTTTTTTCCCCAGCAGTGACCATTTCTCCCTAGGCTGATTGGTATTCCTCTGATGTAATGTTCACAATGTTGTTGGACTGAACTGCTAGTACTTATCAGTCCTCCACAGAGGAATCTCTACGTGAACTGGACAGAGCTAAGTACCAGTGTGGGAAGCTCATGAAATTGAGAACTCTGCTCATATGAACCTCTCTACACATTAACCCAATCAGTTGTTTAAAAACTAGGACTTCATGGTGCTCCGTCCACTTAGGAAAGGATGAGTTTCTGGTGAACTATCAGTAACTAGCCACACCACATTGTTAATGCTTATAAGGGGAATTAATGTTTTGTTATACAATTAAATGTCTATTGTTGAACACAAGTATCCCACTGTAATTGTGGAAGTTTGCAGAGACTGATTTGTTGCAGTACCATTGTCTTTTTTGACTTTAAAATGACAAAGCTTCATGATCTGCCCCTTGTGGACTGCTACCTGGAGGCACTGGTGTTGCAGAGTCTATCAGAGTTCATCTCTTCATTGCTAGAATTATTTAATGGTGACCTACTAACTCCTCCATTGTATCTTAATGTAGGACTTTAGATATATATATTTGTGACTGTTCCCTCAGTGTCTCAGTCAAGGTGACCAAGGCTGACTTGCTGCGTATGTGAAAGCCTCTTTACTCTAGTAGCATGTGATTATTCTTACATTGGTTTTATTGGTTTATTTATAACTAACAGGACTGGACTCAGTGTATCAGTATGTGAAAGAAAGGCTATTCTGATATATGTCAGTTAAGTCATCTAGATGATACAATCTGCTACTTCTGTTTTTATTCAGATTCTGTTCTAAGAATTGCTTCTTCCCTGGTAATACTGGGAAATAAGGCATGGAGTTTTTTAGGGGTAGCAATTGGTGGATTCTTAGTGTGTGGTAAATGACCAAATATGTGCCGTTGTACTTGCATATTGCTTGCTATAAAAGGGCTGGAATAGTAATTTCTGCATGAGAAATTTTGGGGGCTGGACTCAATATGATAGGAGCTTCCTGCTATGTGTGTAGCTCTTGTGACAACATCCATTTTTGCTAGTGTAACTGGAAGGAAGCTCTGAAAAGGCAAAGGTTTTCTGTGGCTTACTTGTAACCACGGGTAAATAAACTGGCTCCGTCTGTTGTCTTTTAAGATAATCACTTTCTGTGCTGTATTTTCTGTCAGGTAGTATTACAGTATCTGCTTTTGACTCTCTGTTTCTTACAATATTCTTAGAAGGTACAGAGCAACTCCCTCCATCTCATGCATCCATATTTTCTTTGGTAAAGGTGTTGAAGCCCAGACCTTTATCCTCTTAAAACTGGACTTTGACTGTTGTCAGTGATGATATCTCATGTTAGGGAAGAACACAAGGAGATTTTGAGATCAGATCACAGAACAATTTATCTGAAGAATCCTTGCTGTACCAAATCTTTATGCATAATGAGATTGTCTCTGTTTACATTGACCTGGCTGAGCACCGTGGTGATGCCCATCAGAAATGTGCCTGGGTGACCTGCACGTGCCCAACGTGCCCGTGGGCCTGAAGGATTAATTCCCTCAGAAAGAAGAAGAGTCAGTGTGACAGTTCAGTGTCACACGAAGGAGAAGATCGTGCGTGTGCTCCCAGGATACGTTGGGCTGTTGATGTAATTGGTTTACGCTGAGAGGAAAGCCTTTTATTAGAGTCTAGTAGGACAGTAAACCACAATGAAAACAGTTACATTCGTACACAATGTTAAGAAGCTCATTTAATCCTCAGGCAAGTTTGAGAGGTCAAGCCCTTTCATCTCATTGCTTTGTGTTGGCAGAGGCCCAGCACTGAGGGTGAGCTCTGTCTTTGCTCTTTAATTCCTCCTCCAGACAGCCTCCTAAACCAGAAGTTGTTCTGTCTCTCTCAGCCTTATAATCCTCTGGACCTGGGCAGTGCTCACATTGAGAAGCTCTGTGAAATGGCCTTTGTGCTGGAAGTGCTTTGAGAGCAGTTGCTGATGACTCTTACTACCTTCTACCCCACCAGCTCTTCTGTCTGGCCAGAACCATGCAGTGGGTGGGGATTAGAAAGCTGGGTCCTGTGGATGCTTTTGTGGTTGGAAAGAGATGGAGGGAGATGCTTATAGGTTTCAGAGGAGGTAGAATGAGAGGCATTCTGCACACATGGGAGGCAAGATGGAAGATTTCCTGGCATTTGGGATTTAAAGAGAAGAGGAAAGCTGGTAGTCCAAGAAAATGTTGGCCTGCAGATTACAAGAGTAAGTGTGAGGACAGGACTGAGATGAGAGACAAGAAGGACTCCATCTGTTTGAAGCTGTTCCTCTTGCTTGAGGGAAATACAGCTAACCTCCTTTCATACTAGTTGAGGAAAGCTGAGAGACATCAAATCTTATTTATGCCAGCATTATCAGAAGTGCTTGTAAATCATCTTCTTCCTGATTTTTAAGACATTCTCTGTGCTGGTTGCTCAACGACTTGAAAAATGAGAGAACAGTTGTGAAAATCTGGCTACACATTAGTCAGTTTTCACAGATGGGAAACCAGAAAGCACTTTCTTTAATAAAACTTCTGCATCTTTTATCATGCACCCAACTGCCCAGTGATGTTCCCGGTGAATGTGACATTCAAAATATTTATACAAGCTGCTTCTTTGGAATTTTCTAGCATATCTCCTGGGTGGTGGGGACCAGCAGCTGCGTAGCCTCTGAGGGCGGCAATGTCTTGCTACCAGGTGGGGTAGCTGTGGGGAGTCTGTGTTGTCCTGAGCTTTGCCTTCCAAGGAACTTATTTAGCTCTTGTCAATTATTTATGATAGTCAAGCCAGCTGTTACAGCAAAGTCACATTAATTCATGCAGAATGAGCTGTAGGCATGTATAACTGAAAAGGTACTGAGAACTGCATGAGTTGAAAAGGAAGATTTATTCAAAGACAGGGCACTGCTCTCATTTCCCTGAACACACATAATCAAATGGATAGGATTACAGTAAATGGGTTGGCACTGAGAAATGTAAAGCTCGGTCCTGAAAGAAAATATTAAGTTCTTCTTAAGCATCAAGCATCTAGGGAACTTCTGGCTTTTCAGGTACTCTGACCTTGCAAGATTAAATGTTTTGAGACTTTTTATTTATTACACACATTTAGCTGCTAACTAATCTACTAGTTCCTCAGCGGAGAGAGACAGGAACGAGTTAGCATGTATTGAAAGATCCATTCTATAATAAATGATAGTTTTGTTTCTGAATGTTCATTTAGCTCTTGCAGCATTTATTTATTTATTTTAAAGGATGAGAATGTGGTGCCCTTTCTTTCTTTCTTTCCTTCTAACATTCTGTATAACTCTTGAAGCCTCAAGTTAAGGGAGAATCCTAGGAGAAAAGGGATTAAACGTTCTTAGTTGCTCTGAAGTTCTCACAGTGCATCTCTGTTGCATTGTTTATAACGAGACAAAATATTTAATTTTTAGTCCCCATTAAATGAAATCATGTTATCAAACAAGAAAGATTGCACAAGATTGAAAAAAAAAAAAGGAAAACAGAAACAAGGCTCTTTCAGAAGTTTCACAGACTCTGTCTCAAACAGAGGATTCCTTTATCATGTGATAACACATGTTCTGCTGCATTTTCTATTACACGTAATGTAAGTTCAGTTAACACGTGCACTATCAGTCTTTTATATTTCTCTGGCTGTGTAAAGCAGCTAATTGATACAGTGAAGATCCATGATGTTAGTAACATCAAGACCTCAAGTTCCTTTCTTGGAGAGTTGACATTTTTGAAATGTGAGCAAGTTGCATCAAAATAAACTAGTTTATCTGCTGTTGTAGTTACTATCCATTACAAATGGTCTTGCTGTGTGATACTTGAGAAATGTCTTATTCTTTTGCCACTGAAGGGTGGGTGTACTGTTTCATATTGATTGTGAGGTTATGGTGTGAACGAAGGCTTCTCAGCTGCAGTCTTATCACAGACTTTACCCTGTGGCAGCACTGCAGTAGCTGCTCCATCTGTACTTACTTCAAGCTAAGAAGAAATCAGACAAAAGAATTAATAATATTTGATAAGAAGAGTAGAAGCAGTGAAAGCAGTGTAACAATAGAGTTAGCTGAGAGGTTAACGTGTAATTTCAAAGTAATTGTTCTTTTTTTTTTTATTTTTTTTTTTACACTGTATTGCTAGGATCTAGTAGGGGTGTAAAGGATGTGGGGAAGAAAGCATGGCGAATAGAGTCAAGAAGTCTAAGAAGAAAATGAGGAAAGGGCAGTGCTTACCCAGGCAGGTCAGATGAATCGGAAGAAAAGTATTTAACAGAAAGGGACAAGCTGAATGAGTAGAGGGTCAGCTGACTCCTGAGTAGATCCCTGAACAAGCAGTGAAGCAAATGGCTCACATTTTGGCATCCTTTTTTGACCTGTGAAGTCTCCAGTCTTCATTGAATGGAAGGAGTGAATATTGGTTAATGATGTTGCTAAAGGATGTAGGCTATGTCGTTCACCTTTACATACTGTGGAAGTAATTACATGGGCTGTTTGGGCTATCGGCAGTAAAGGTTAAGATAAAATTATATGAGGCTAAGGTAGATGGGTATTCCCACCGACTTCTCAAGAATATTCTATTCTTAAGTTTTTAGTATCTTGCTGACCAAACCAATAGTATGAAATCCTCCTGAAGAGTTCTCTTTAAACATTTGCACCTTAAGATCTGCATCTGAAAAAAGACTGCTCACTTGCCATTTGAAATCTTGAGTATTTTAGTTCATGGTTCAGAATGGATCAAAAAAAAATCCCAGATGTTAGTTTTCTGTGAAAGGATAATGGCATTATGACAGATTTTAACTTAAAATTGTCTGAACTGAGGGGAATTGGATATTCTTCCTTTCCTTTTACTCACTTTTGTTAGCACACCACTTTTCAGTGGTTTGAGTTTCCCTGTTGTTGTACTGAGCCAGAGAATGTCTGGCATCACTTTATTATCTTCAGTTATTAAAAATCAACAGTCTTCTTTATTATTGTTTTCATAGATGATGCATGAAAGTAGCTTTGAGAGGTGGTAAGGCTGGGATTCTCTAAATCATGAGTGCAGCAGTCACTCCAAGCTAAACAAGGATCCACCATCTCTGCCCTCTGAGAAGGTTAGCAAGGTTTATGATTCCCATTAATGAATATTTTCTTTCATGAAAAGTGAGGCTTTCGTGAAACGGGTACATTTCCTCACAAAGTTTTCTATAGTCCTTTTTCAAGTTCACATCAATGTGCTGCATATTTATAAATATAGTGCTTGTGAAAATGTAGTAAATATTCATGTTATCTCTTATGTTATGTTATTTCTTGTTTTCTTTGAAAATTTCTAATAACTCATGGCCTGGAGATGCTTCATCCTTGTCTGTGCCAAACTCTACAGCAGCCAAAAAAAAAAAAAAGAAGGAAATATGTTTAAGGGTTTTTTAAACCTCTGGAGATGGATGGGAAATTTGGTTAATAACGTATGTTTATTACTTTTGTCTTACATCACTTACTGTGATGTGAGAAGTGGGAAAAGCTCCCTGAGTTTCTTTGAAATTTCAAAGTATTGCACATTTTGTGGTGGTGTTCTTTAAACTTACTTTACCTCCACTTTCTTTAATGAGACTTTTCAGGTGAACATTGAAGTGGGGCAACTGACAGAACGTAAGATACAGAAAGAGAAGGAAAACACTTAAAGAATATTTTATATCCACGTGCAACATTTCTGTTCCAGTAGAAAGTAATAAAATATTTAATCAGGACAAGTGGAAGAAAGTTGGAAATAAAATCATAAAAGGAGGACTTGAAATATTTGCACTTGATAATTTGTCTTCCTTGATTGCCAATACAGTTCGTTTCAGTAATCTCAGTCCTGTCTCAGTACCTTACACTGTGAAAAAGCAATTACTGGGAGACCTAAACTGGTACAGAAAAACTATTTGTCATAAACTGGTAGATTTCATCCAGGCATACAGTGAGAAATCACATTTGAATTGTAAATGGTTCCCATGTGTATAAATAAAAAGAGAAAAATGGTTATGAATTCAAATTTCGTGTCACATTAATAAAAAACAAAACAGGAGTTCAGCTGAGTAACTGTATTGGGAAATACTTTGAAGATGAATAAACTGCAATCTGTTGCTTACAGTAAGTGTTCTGTTTAGTTTAATCGTTTCATATTGATTCCATTTTATTTTGTTAGTGGTTAAGCCTTGGGTGTTCTGAGCTTTTTCTTTTACCTGTATTGTGGTTAAACTTTGGTTTTTATTACTGGCATTTTTTTGACATCTGCCCTCCTGCCCCATGTGTGTTTTATGAAGATACTAAATGCTATGTCACTGTTTAGTTGCTTCTCCTGATCCTATCGTAAGTCCCACCTGACATCTGTTCTGGAGTCCATGTTCATGAATAAACCAAGCAGCCACAGATGTTTGTCAAGGGTTTGGGATATATCCCAGCAAATCAGGCAGACTCCGCTTGTCTCTGGTGCCCCATACCTCTCAGCAGTGCTCTCACTGTGTCCTGCTGGAACTGCAGCAGGGGACTTCCTGGGACAGTAACAGTCTGACAGACATACAGGCTGGCTGGGCTCAAGTCAGGTTTCTACCCATTCTTCTGCTCTGGTAGGTGTTGAGTTATTTTGTCTGGTCATTGGGCAAGACAAGGAGCTTGTGGCTGCATAGCTGCCTGCTCAGGAGCATGGGATGGGGTATGGCACAGCTGTGTTGCTGAGGACCACCTCACCATGGCCAGCACTGTGAGCACACAGCTCTGCTGCAGGCAACCTCTCGCCACCTTGTCCCAGTTTCACAATTTCCATGTTGACACTCAGATCCTGATGAGGGGTCATAGATATAAGCCTCTCCTTGGCTGGCTTTGCTCCTGTAGCTCTGTGAAGTAATGTAGATTAGGTCGCCCACATCTGCTGCTGCCTGCTGGCTGCTTTCAGCAGCTGCTTGCTCAGTGTGCCGATGGTTGTGAAAGCGGTTGGCTGACGCTCCCCGTGTCCCTGGTACTTCCCGGTGAGATGCAGTAGGTTCTCTTGCGAAAGCTGAGTACTGAACTGTGAAGTATCAGGACTGTCAGACCTTTTCACAAACCCGACACTTGAAACTTATTTTTCCCAGTTGCTGAATGCACTGGCTTTTCCTGATATTAATGAGTATTGCATGCACTCAGCTTTCCTAAACTCCAAAGAGGCTGGGGTTTTAGTAGGAAGAAAAAAAAGCCATTTGGCTCAGACACAGCTAACTATCAAAATTCAGTTGATGCAGTTGACTTGCTGACCTTTCTTTCTCCCCCAGCTCACTGAGATATCTCCTACTCTTCAGTGCTGAATGGATTTTTTTTAAGCTTATCATTATATAGAGCGTACATTTTTATCTTCTAAGTGTGTAAACATGTATTGCTTCGGAAATATTAGCTTTTCTTCTACTTTGCCGCTGCTCGTGGTTTTAACATGGTTTTGACAGGAATTATCATCATAAATTATAAGTTATTGAATAATTGTTTACGAATGCTCTGACTTCAGCTAATTATATATCTGTGTGGATTAGTTTAACTTCTGTTAATAAATGGAAACAACTTCTTCACTGCTGGGGACTGAACAACCGAAGGGTCTGCAGAAGAGACTTGTCAAGATGAAAATAGGGAAAACAGTGCTGCTCAGGCTTTTCTCCAATGGTTCCGTGTGGGAAACATGACATCTTAATCATAAGATAGTGGGAATGTTTTCTTTTGCAGACCTGAGTCACTTGTGGGGAATGTTAAGATTAATGCACGAGATGAATTTTCTCAGTGCCTTCCCTTCTGTTGCAAAAATGGAAATCTGCTTGCCTTTGCACTTTTCTCTTACATCCAGCAAAACTACAGGAGTATTTTTGCTTCAGATTTAAATTCAGTTTTGTTTAGTCATGCTTCCTTGTCTTTTTGGGACAATGAGAAAAGAAGTCAATGTATGTCTGTTTCACACTTGACTTTTTTAGAGTACAGCAATTAATCTTTCTCTGTTTGCTTTGATGCATTTTGTGTGCTGCTGCAATATACAGGAAAACATTCTGTTCTCACAGAGCTGTGAACAGGGGTGTTTAATTTATCAGAGTTCCTTGGGCATACGGTATCAACGTAATTGAATTTTGTCCATCTTCAGCATAATGTCAGTTACACGTAATGTGTTACAACATATGTTCCAAAATGACATTTATATTTAGTACTGGATTCTTTAAAGAGATTGTGCCCACTTTCTTCTTTCCTAGTTAGGCATTAAGAACTATTGAAATAATCTTCCTAATTAAAAAAAAAAAAAAAAGGATGGCTTTCTGGACCACTTCTGGTGAGTACCAGTGTATACACTTTGAATCTAGTCAAAGATAAATGGCTGACTGTGGGTCAATTCTTGATGCATTTGATTTCTCTGTGGTCCCATTGAATTAGAGCTGCGAGACTTAAGACTCCAAATGAAATGAATAATTCTGGTTGAAGTAACTTTAGTAAAAGCAGCAAAACAAAAATAAGTTATTGTTCCCATGGTGAGTGCACCGTCGTTGATATCTTTGTAAAATTTAGCACATGTAGGTCACAGCTAAACAGTTTTGAATGAGCACAGACAGAACTTGTGCACACAGTGTGTACCACTGCTACGCATCATGGAATGGAATCATCATAGAATGGCCTGGGTTGAGAAGGACCTCAAAGATCATCTAGTTTCAACCCCCTCCTGTGGGCAATGTCACCAACCACTAGAGCAGGCTGCCCAGAGCCACATCCAGCCTTGCCTTGAATGCCTCCAATCTCCCCATCTTAGTTTAAAACCATTCCCCATTGTCCTACCACTATCAACCCATGTAAACAGTCATTCCCTCTCCTGTTCATACGCTCCCTTCAAGTACTGGAAGGATCATGTGGCTGAGCATCAGAAAATGCCTGCTAATTGCATTCTCCTTGATTCTTGTGTGGGTGGAGAAGCAATTATTCCAGTCAAGGATATCAAAAACTAATAAAGATTATTTCCATTTTAGATCATTTACTTTCTCAGGCTTCTTTGTTGTGAACAAATGTAAAATCTTACTCTGTTGGTGTCACTGAATTTTCCGCTGTTTTCTTTATTGAGGGTAGAAGTTGAATCGGGGTTCCTATAATGTTGAGGGGTAGAGATTATCTTACAGCAAATGCCCCATTCTGCTCTTTGGGATTGTAATTCTCCATTGTGATGGGCAGATCACAGGGAGAAAAAACGTCATGTCACATCATAACTCTTGAATGTTTGTCATTCCCTTGAATCAGTGATAAGGTCTTAATTAGTAATTGAAAAGATCATTAGAATTTGACACGCTGCTGAGTTTTGTGTATTATCTTCTTCATTCCTTGTTAATAGTACCTTTTCTTTGTCACTATTCTTACTCATTCTTCTTTTGGCCTTTCACCCTAGCCCTTTCTTGTCTTCCTTCCACTGACTGCTCAAGTTTCTAGTATGTTGAGTCTTGATTTTTTTATTGTGGAAACCCTATTTCATACATTGATCTCTTTGTTTACATGTTCTGCTTTTCCTCACACTGGTCTCACACACTGACTCTGCTCTCCTACTCAGTTGCATATTGGGTACTCATTAACTGCCTCTGAATTGTTTCCTTCAGGCATTCAACACATACTTCTACAATTCCCCATGATTCTTCTTTTGTTTCTTTGGTGTTACACTAGAATCAAGACTGCTTATTATGCTTACCAACATAATTTTCTGAGTGGTACACTTAAGAATAAACAAAGCAAGCATACATTTCAGTGTGCGTAACAAGGGCAGAAATTAATTACGAATATGAAAGATAAAATCTTAACTTACTTGTTTTATTGCTAGCATTCCTCTCAATTCCAAGAGTCAATTTGAGTTTTCTATTTAGATGACCTTGTTATTTCTGACTATTTGTGTTTAAATGACCCCTTCTGTATTTTTCCCCTTAATAATTATCCGTACTTTTTCATAGATCAGTTATAATATGGATGAAAAGTCCTCTTAGTTTAAATGGGAAAGAAATGAGTCTTAGTAGGACTAACTGAAAATATCTGAAGCACCATACAACTTCTAACAGGCCAACATTTTAAATTAAGCTTAAGCAGAAACAGAGTAAAACAGAGCGAAGGATTTCCTGAGCATCTAAGTTCTTCAGAGGCATCTGTTTTGTTTACAGTTTGTACTACCTAAATATGTTTCTAAGCAAAGGAGAGAAATGAATTGGTCATGAGAGTATAGAAAAATAGTTGAAAAAACCTTAATACTGAATTCCAGCCTGTGTCATAAAAGCTGCTGTGAGGCATTTGGGGAAGAGAAAGGGATAAGTCCTGAATTTTGAGTTCTGTACTCATGCAGTGAATAGCTGGATGTGGCCTTCACATGAGATTGATGGTGTACTTCTACTCCTGCCTCCACCAATGGTTCTCTTTTGACCTTAAATAATTTCCTTCAGGCAAAATTAAAACAGAGCAAGAGGCATCAATATGCAGTATCATGACAGACCTGTCAAATATTTTTTCAAAAGAAAATCAAGCTCACTCATCCCTTATGCTCTCAAAACTGAGTAAGAAAAGGTTTACCTTCTTCTGAGTTAACAGGATTTTCTGTAAAAGCCAGACTGATATTCCATAGACTAAACTTTTTTGCATTATTAATGTCACTTTTCAAGGTCTTGTGCCCTTTTGTTCACATAATTATAGCAACATGGCATTAAGCCCATCAATAGCAATTACTCTTTTATCACCAGACTTCCTTGTCATTTACTACATAAAATCTTTATCCCAAGAAAGTAGACTTCTGTTGCTGTAGACTCAACTCAATCTCTAATACTTTTTATGGAGACATTCCTTTTGAATATGTAAAAACAAAACAACAACAAAAAAAAACAACCAACAACCCTGCTCTGAAGTACTGTGGAAAAATGCTGGTTGTGAAAAATCAGAATGTTTCATTGTTTTTGTATTTACTGAGTAGTGACTGAACCTGCAAAATAATTGCCTTCAGGAGCAGTATGAGAATAGTTGTGTACCTGGGTCCAGCTCTGTTTAGTCCTTGTAGAAAGGCTTTCCCTTCCATCAAGCCCTCTTCCCAGTGAGGATGTTAGCAGAAAAAGCTTTCAGACAAATGAAGTGTGAAGGCAGAACAAATGAACATGGTACTGCACCTGCTAATGTTTGCTGAATGGCTGATGTGGGCTTGCTTCAGGTCAGAGGTGCTGCTCCCTATTCCAAGGTGCTGAATATCTTCTGGATAGCTTCCACTTGGCTTTATTTTTATGTATTTATTTTCTTAACAGCTAATTTAAATTGATTTACTGACTTCACTAGGGAGCATGGAGATGTGACACTGTGGGCATTTTAGGGACTCAGCTTTCTGGACTATCGTTTTCTTGAGCAATACACAGGTTTCTCAGCAGTGAGCAGTGGGTTTGGGTACCTCAATTTTAGGATAACTGGTCAAGATACTATATTTTTCCTGAAGTTTGGGGGCTCATCAGTAACGCACCTCAAAGAGCTTCACAAATTGGATGTTTGTAGTCCAGTTCTGAGGCAGAATATTTTTATAGGAACTGATACTCCACGTTAGCTGCCTTAGAGAGCAAGACTATCACTTCACTCATTCCTGGAGTGTTATTGTTAACGTTGGGGGGGGGACAACCAGAAGATGCTCACGCCGTGTCTCTACAACATTCTCTTGTTGAATGAGGAACAACAACAGGCTGATGTTTTGAAGTCACACAGACATTTCCTCTAGAGACGTAGAAATGTACAGTAAGATGTGCTAGAAAGTATAGCAAACGCAAATTTGGTACAGGTCTCCGGTACTTATTTTCTGATACTCAGAAGGAAACTTGACTATTTTAAGTTTGCAAAATGTACGTAGGATACACTTAAGTATTTTTATCGTTTGCAGTGGCAGTTATAATTTTTGGGCTCTGTATCCTTTTACTGAGGAGCTAAGTTTACATCTGTGGCTAGTTTTGTGTATTACACGTTGCGACATATTAAAGTGGTGGAAGGTTGGTCTGGATGTACTTGGACGTATATTCCATCCACAGTGATTCTGTGATTCTAAAGCAGTTTCTCAGATGAGTGTTGATTCGTAAGTCTCTTACTCAGAGTAGCCCCACTTAAGCTGAAGCTGTGCCTTAACTTCAGGAAACATGCTGTAATTAAATGTCAATAGAAATCATTAACTAGGTGAGAGCTCAAGCACTGTACTGTGTTGAGAGCTTGGTTTCTTTGATGCCAAGATTTGAGCTAGTTTGAGCAACACTTGATTTGTCCTAATTTACAGGAACATGACAGATCATAATCTAGTTGCTGTGCATTGGAATACTGCCCTGAAATGGAAGAGTATTGATCACTTTGTAACTATGCTGTTTTTATAGCTCCTAGAATATGCTTCATATGTAATTATTAGTAGCCCAATGGGAGGTGGACAGCAGAAATCAAGAGGAATTAAAAACATCATCAGAAGCACCAGAGAGGCAAAAGTCTGTACTGCACTTATAGAACAAATGGGAAAATTCCCTGCCTTGTAGATTCAGTGAAATATACGTTCCCAAATATGACTTATTGAGTGTTGTTGTGTTTTGTTTTGCTTTTTCTCAAGATACATTTCAAGAAATGACAGTAAAATCATTTTATTTTTCAGTTCTTCAACCTCTTTACCCCAACATTTAGCTCTAGGAATAGCCTTGAATTTAAGAAATCCCCTTTCCATTTTTGTACTCTGACTTAGTGTCATGGAATAAAAAATAGAGTACACGCAATTCTCAGTGAGGAGCAAACAAACTGCAGTATTTCAAGCTGCAGTGTAGCTTGTTTACTGAAGATTCTGATATTCAAATGCTTGGTTAGTCAATAAGGATGTTTATTCTAATGCATAAAGCAGGTATCTTGTGTAGGAAAATCTTTACATTGCTGTTTATCTGTTTTAGAGTAATGGAAGCTGCATGTTACTCACTGTTCTGAAAGATTCAGAAGCACCTCTCTCTAAGAGTTCAACGGTAGAAACAGTAAATTTGTATTCATCAGCTCCATTGTGCAAAATTGTACAGATATGGCAGTTAAGATAATATGATAGTGACGAGCAATTTTCTTCTAATTTGCTTAACTGAGAATGAGATTCAGTCTTCATGTTCTGAGTGCTTTTCAATCTGGTGTAAATATGATTAATGTTGGTGAGTCACTTTCAATGGGGAATTTTAGCTTTCTTAACACAGTGAGGTAGGGAGACATTCTGCCCCTCCCACCACTGGTTTAAAAGCACTACAAAAGACAGAGTTGTGCCCTATTACAGGAAGCGAGGAGATAACTGCTCCACTGGCAATTGCTGCACGAGTATCTGCAAACCAACGAGGACAGCTGAGGTTGGGATCGAAGTGTAAGTTCTTTATTATTGTCTTGGGAGATCAAGCATTCTCACTGCTTATTTAAAAACTGTATCTGGCAGGGAAGGTGAGTTCAGAAGAGGGGGAAGGAGGATGTGGGAAGGAAATAATTTTGAAGGTGCAGGTAGGCAAGTGAATCCTGTAAGGGTTTGTTGTCAGAATGAGTGGAGTGCTGGAGACCTGTCTATGCAGCTTTCCCTGTTTCTTTAGAACGATGTTTTTCTTTGTATAAGGATTATAGTATATAGTGTGATTATAAGATTTAATTTCCTCAAAATCCATCCAGTTGGTCAGAATGGTTTAGAAAATCTTTGTTGTTATGAAAGTATAATCTAAAACTGACCAAAAGAATTCAGAAAATCTAAGGGGCTTCAGTTCACATCTATCTGGAGGCCAGATATTCTTGGCCGAGTTAGCATGACCACCAGAGCGACTAGGGATTAGGCAACCTGCTTGCTTCTGCCGTATAAAGCCCTGCTAGACTCTGTGTGAATGGTTAGATTTACCTAAAATTTGAAGCCTACCCCACATCACTTCTGACAATGAGCAGAAACCACCTGAGTTTGTGTTTAGTGGGTACTTTGCATCTTTTGGTCTCTGGGTCTGTATCATCTGTCCTCTTAACCCGCAACGTAAAAACAGGAAAGGACAGCAGCACTTGAGGCTGACCTCTCTTAACATAGGCAGCTGTATCAGATGATTTTTTTTTGTTACAATAGTGGTATTCACTATAACAGTACAGACTCTTTAATGATCTCCAGTTGTCTCCAAAGAACTAGCATTTCAGAGTAGTCTCAGATGAAAACATATGGCTGCAATGAATATGAAAATCAATTACCATGGCATCAATAATAATGGTGCTTCTGCTTTGGATTCATCTTATTGTTAGGAATGCATTTGTAATTCATTTCATTATGGAGAAAAAATGACTAGGGGATGAGAAATCAACACTTGAAAAAGACTAAAGGAGAAATAAAGGGCATTATCTAAAGCACATCGTGCCAACTCTTTAGAAGGTGACTTCCATAAAAAGACAAAAGATTTGAGGATTGTTCTGTGCTATCTGGGATTTATTTCTTGCCTCCTGCCTCGGCTCATCACAGCTCTCCGAAGCTCTGTTTGTTTAGTCAGAAGTATAGTGACATGCTAAGAGTGGCTGAAAAAACGTATTTTCTGCCTGAAAAAGGCTGAATGCTTTGGTAGTATGTTGCCAACATGCCGATTTGAACACTGAGGGAGAAAGTAGATGTTTGGGTCAAAAGATCTTTATAATCTATTTGTTTGTTCTAATGTTGGTTTCCAGTTGTCCCTGCAGACATTTTTTCCTTTCTGAAGAAATAAATGTGTAGCTTCTTCACAAGTTACTTAGCCCCATTGGTTTTGAGAATTCATTTCCTCCTGAAAGTCCCATCCTGCAGGCAGAAGGTGTTCATGTCGAACTCCTGGCTGCTGTTACACGCACGCTCAATGCTAAGCACACATGCTGGTGGGTACTTGCAGTTATCCACTGAATAAGGATAACCTGCCAGCAACCCTGCAAAGAATTGCAAAATGTTCTGTAAGGCTGCCATCTCTGAGTTCATAGAGTACAAACAGCATGGCTCTTTCAATAGCTTTTTAAAAGGCAAGTCCAGGGAATGGGTTTGGGAGTGGGTAAAGAAAAGCCTAGCTGCATATTTGAGGGCAAGAAAGAGAGGGGTATTCTCCAGGGTATTGTCCTTTCCCCATTTCCCACACCTGTCCCTGTTGCACAGAGCTTGCAGGGACCCTTCCGCAGAGCAGTGTGTGGGGCAGAGGGATCAGTGGGCAATGCCACCAGGGACTGACCAGTGTAGGGCTACCTGTGGGCTAGATTTGCACCACAGCCTACCTGCGGACTTTGAATGTATGTGTTCAATTGTGTGCATGCCGAGACCATCTGACTGCTTCCTAGCGGCATCTCAAGACCAAGACCCTGCTTGCATTTGTTCTTAACAGAACAGTGTGTGGAAAAATGCACTGCTTGGATTACTTATTCTGAGTGTAACACCTACACCTGCAAACGGCAGTGACAGCCGCTTTCTGAAAACCCTGAGTAGAACATAATGTTTTTGTTATTCTGCTGAAAAGTAATCGGAAAAATAACTTAGTATGTCGCCTCCTTTGAATTCCCATTTTTCTGTACAGCGGCTGGAGGCTGTGCACAGATGCCTTTGTTTCTATGGTCTGTCTTTTCAAATCTTTATATCATTTGAAAGCACAGAGGAGACTTCTCTCTGCCTATTTTTCACATCATTCTAACAACTAGATAAGGAATGTTTGGAGAGAAATTACCAAAGGGTCACTGAACAGCAGATCTTGATAGACCCAGCTCTGTTTTCATGAAGGCTGTTCTTTTCATGTGATGCTGATCAGACACGTTCACCATCTTTGTAGAGAAGCTGTGGTGCCCCATCCCTGGAGGCGCTCAAGGCCAGGTTGGATGGAGCCCTGGGCAGCCTGAGCTGGTGGGGGGCAGCCCTGCACACAATAGAGGTTAGGGCTGGGTAGGCTTTGAGGTCTGTTCCAACCCAAGTCATTCTGTGATAAAATGGTGACATTTTAATTTCTGGTACGTCAATTGTCTGTGCTGTCTGTAGAGCTCTATTTGTAAATCTTTGAAAATAGATTATTCTTTATAGTAAATGGTCAGTGTACAACAGTTTAAAATAACAAAGTGATGCCATCTGCTGTCTTATGATCTTATTTAATACTGCTTTGGATGAAAGAATTGTTATTGCAAGAAGCGATGGAGACAGCCTATGCTGATTGAAATGTCACAGCTGTGACATAGTATCTGATACATAGCAAAGTTATGCAACATAAACATTGGTTATGATTAAATGCAGTGGACTATAGAATGTCAGAAGGAAATGTGAATTGAAAGTAACTCCACAGTGAATCACAGTGAATCCGTTCTGAAGTTACTTAGAGGTTTTTTGTCGGACTCCTTTCTTTTTTTTTCTTTTTCTTTTTTTTGATATTCCTGAAAAGGAATGCGTAGAATCCTGAGGAAGAAACAGTAGGTTGGAAAATCATGACATACCATCACTTTAAATTGTGTGTTTTATCAAAATCTAAGTAGTGAAATTCCCCACATTACAGCTATATTTAGTACAACTTGTTATCCACAATGACTTTACTTTTAGGTGCTTTATGGAAAGAGTTAACCTGACCATGGACTTCAAAGAAGCTGAGAACCACATTTGTGTAAGACGTATCATTCAAAGAGAATTCACCCATCATCTCAAAAAGGTAGAAAAGATCATAACATTTAACAGTTCAATTTTTACACTGAAGTAAGTTTCAAATTAAGGTGACTTAATTCTACAATGCTCAGCCTTGAAAAAAGCTTTTTCAGAGAATATATGTATATTAATTCATGTGTGTATATGCATTATTAGATTGCTTGGGTTTTCAACAACTTGAGTTTAAGGCTTATTTTCTTCAAACGCATCTACACCAAACTGCAGTTCATGGATTACCTCCCGATGAAAGAGTGAAACATATAAAGTGATCTGAAGTCCTGCAGTCAGCAGTGCTTTGAAGGTATAAAGTGGTACAGAACAGAAGAGGTAGAACTTCTGTTTAGCGTTTAGCTTTCTCTTCTTTCATTTCCGTTCAAGAAGGTCTGCAAAGCACTGGACTAATCATGGCCTCCTGTACTTTTGTTTTTTCTTCTTAAGTATCTAGTGACATAAATTTGGACTCTGCAAAAGAGACTATAAATCTCAGTACTGCAGCAACTACTAACTTTGTTTCCCCTTGAACATAAATGTCTTATTTAGTGTGGCATGAATAAGGATGTGTTTGCATATAAACATGTGCAGAATCATTGTCTGACAAATAGATGTTTAATTCCTTGTGATTTTTTCTCAAGTATCAGTACTTCAGTGATGTGTATTTCTAGTTGTAAACTGAAAAAATGCACAATCTGTGCTCTCTTGTGTTTTTGTGTAGTTTTAATTTTCATAGCAAAACTCATCTGATATGTAAACACCCATTTGTAGATGTAATGTGTTAGAACTGTCCCATGCAAATACAGTCATACCAGGAGCCCCACAGCCACCTCTTCCCTCACTACTTGGGAAGCTATCCACAAGGTGCACAGCTTCACAAGCATCAGGTGAACTTGGGAAAAGTCTTCACATGGTTCCTGCAGACCAAAAGTCCTGCAGATGAGGGTAGCACAGGTCACAGTTTGGCAAGAGGGAAGTTGTGCGTGTATTGACATCCTTCTTGTTGTTTGCCATACGTCTTTGTTTTAAATTTCTGTAGAATTCCTTTCCCTTACAGCCACATTTTTCAATCTAGGCCACTCAAAAATTACAAAATGGATTGAGGAATACAGAGATTTTAAAAATATTTGTTTGCTGGTTCTTTTTTTTTTTTTTTCCTAAACATTTACATATTTCCAGACTTTTCTGTGCAAATCTTAAGTGATTAAACCCTACTCTGAGAGGCAAAATGAAATGTAGCTTTCAGATTTCCATGTTATCAATCAAGAGTTGGTCTTGAAAGCATCAGGAACTTGAAGGAAAAAGGCCTCAGTTCACTGCCATGTGACAAAGTGTCCATCAGCCAGAAGCTGTGACAATATAGAATGGGGTTGCAGTTACTTAGGTGCAAATCTGCCGTTATAAATGTAACCCCACGTGGGCAGAAACTGTAAAGTAGATGTTAGACCTTTACTGGGATACTCTCCAAAAAAGTGAGGAAAAGAGAAAATGTTATTTAGATAACGTAATCCATGAGCTCATGTTATATTTCCAGGACAAATCTTATGCTGTCACAATTAGAACATCAATAAAAATGCAAGGAATTTTTGTGCCCTTGGCCACAGAGAACCTTACCTGAAAGCAGCTGTATGTTTAAAGCTCTTGTTGGAGGAAGTAGAAGGTGATTTTTACCCCTCATGAAAACTCAAGGAGCCCTTGAGATGGTGTTTTAAAGAAATTCCAAAAATGTTCCAGTGAACACATTAACACATCCTTCTCAGGGAATGGTGACTGGATGTTAGCAAAAGTTTTCAGGAAATACCTAGACATTTGGAGAATGTGCTTTCTGTCACTCCAGGCTGGCTGTGAATAAAATTGAGTGGCAGATTGCAGTTCTGTAAGATGATGTAGGAAGTAGAATGTGGATGGAAAATATGGCTGATGGGAAGAAATGGATAAGAGGTGATGAAGATAGTAGAGTGAAAGAATAAAAGGAAAACCAGGGTGTCCAAATTGGCTTCTTTCAGTCTGCCCAGCAGGATTTTTTTATGCTACGTTAATCTTGCTACTACGTAAGTGCTTGATAAATTCAAAATGTAAACCCAAAGAATTTCCCTTGCACTTACTCTCTAGTGCAGTTTTTACCTTTATGACTTTTGTTCTTTTCCACTCGACTGCTGTTTCCAGGGAAGCCAGTTCGTGCATTTTGAAAGTGAACAGTGCTTCAGAGAGCTCTCAGATCATCAGACTAAAACCAGCATAAAGGCATAAGTGAAGTAGTGAAAGACCTATTAATGCAAGGAGTGATGCATATGATGGGTATTTTTCTTCATTCCCAGTACTACTGTTAGAGGAGAAGAACCATCTCTGTACCTCATCTGCTTTTTGGGATAAATGCTGAAAGGAAGGTTGCTATAATACCAAAAACTTCTGAGTCTGGGTGTAAGGTCCAAATGATCAGAATATCTTTTACATCTTGAAGTACCAGTTTGAACACCATATTGTACAAGGAGTCTTGTTCATGTTGCTGTAGTCATTTGCCTGAGTTTACAGTGGCAGCTCCTACCGTTTAACATTACAGTCTGACACGTGGCAGGCAAGTGAATAAACTGAATATAATCCCAAATAATGCTTTCTGATCTTCAAGCAATAGTTACTCTTAGTGAAATTTTGATCTGTGAAACAAGAAAAAGTCATGTTACATCCTGTGTTTTTGATACCAAAATTCAGTGTCTCTGGTAAATAGCAGAGAAGTGTAGTAGTAGTAGTATTGGGACTGCTTAGATTACCTACATCACTGAATTAAAAGCTGGTCAAGATCATGGGGAAGGTTGCTGCATCAGAAGAAAAAAAAGCTTGTAAGTATAAGCTATTTCCTTGGTCAGTGTGATACAGGAATGTTTGATTTTACACAGAGTATTTCTCTGCAAACTAAGATTGGGTTGATAAATACTAGCTTTTCAAGAAAGTTTAGTACTTGTGGGATTGGTTCCAAACCTGATGTAATACTTGATTGACTGCAAATGTTTTCCTCCATTCTCTTCGGTATTGCATTTTTATTTTTATTTTTATTTTCATTTTTATTTTTATTTTTATTTTTACTACCTCAGTTTATTTTTGGGATTCTGTAAGCCTCTTCTTGAAAATTCTGTTGCATTGCACACCCTTATAACAGTTTAAGTGAGTATAGTGGTGTGATACTTCAGATCAAAATTAAGATTCAGTCTCTACTTCAGATGGGTCACAGTTTAAACATTAAGTTCTTAGTGACTTGTTGTCAGTTTGCAAAACAATAGTGAGTTATTTTCACCTACCAGGCAAAGCCCATAGTACGTCTTACACTAAGAGAACTTCTTTTGCTCATTAGAGCAAAACTCAGGCAGCTGTGGTTTTTTAAGATGAATATGAATATTCTTTTGTAAAATGATGTAAAGTTTCATAAAACACTCCTAAATTCATATACATTCTGAGATATTTAGTAACATCTTTATGTCATTGCTCCTGCTGTTATATTGCCAAGCTTTTAATTGCAGTTTGTATCATCAGATCTTGACTCCAGCCAATCATTAGTAATGCTTTCCAACTTATGGGCTTGAATGCCTGCTCATGGAAATTAAGGCCAGAGATTCACAGTGCTGTGGTGGTGTACAGTGGGTAACACTTTTGAGCTGTTTTATACTGCAAACTTAAAATCCAACAAAACAAAATGATACAAAACCCCTGCCCTGTTAAAATTAGACTCATTATATCTAGGTATAGTGGTGCTGTTAAACATTTTCATTTTCTGCATGTTGTCTTTTATTCATTATCAACTTGACAAATTACAACGCTCTGAAAAACCAGCAAAGGGACAGACAGAAAGTGTGCTGGCTACGATGGTAGAATGGATGGTTGGTCCAGTTTCGTAATCGTTCAGTGGTTAGTTAGACTCCAGGGATGGAATATCCAGCACCTGCTTCTTCAGGCAGCCTATTCCAGTGCTCTGCTACCCTTATTGTAAAATAGTTCTTCCTTATAGCCAGTCTAAATGTCCCCTCTTTTAGTTTGAAACCATTTCCTCGTGTTCAGTCATAGCGACCCTGCTAAGAGTCTGTCCCCTTCCTTCTTACAGCCCACCTGTACACTGGAAGTGGGTCAAGCCAGTAAGAGTGTCACCCTCAGACCATATCACTGTGGGTTTGCTGTGCGTGCTGTTTGCACTTTCTGCTTGGAGTACTGCAGTGGCTGTGAGTCCCAGGCTGCTGCTTGATAAATCTCTCTGGAGTAATCCAAACCCCGTACCATGCTCTGTCTAGCTGTAGTTACGTCAGGTTTGTGAAGGCTCACTGGTGGAATGAAGTTTGGCAGATTCTTGCTGACCCAAGGGTCTTACAGGAAATTTAGAGTCCCCAAATGTGGGAACAGAACCTGCAAGAATCTGTAAACTTGGCCACAGAGAGAAAATGACCACATCCATTAAAACATGAGATAGAGTATCTCCCACGCACTAAAAAAAACAAAAATGCAAAACCAGACTATGTAAAAGCATTATCCAGTATGTCTAAAAACAGCACTGTATGTGTTTCTCCTTCTATTTAAGGACTGTTTAACATAAATTGATGTTATCTAACTCCACATGCCTCTGCCGAGGGAATGTTGTTCTGAGTGCACAGGACGTACACACACTGACTTGAAAGGCTGAAACACTTCTCTGAAAAGAGAGAACAGGATTTCCCATGCTACCTTTTACTTCTTTCCTAGATCAAGGATGTGTCATAAGCAGGCAGACAAGCAAAACCAATCTTTTAGTAGAACAAATTTGGAAGTGGAAGGGAATAAGATAAAGCCCTGAAGACATCTGAGCTTCTGAAGCCTGTTTCCTCTTTGCAGCACAAATACTTGGACTGCTCTGGGCTTTACACTATGTGAAAGCTACCTGCAAACCTTATAATGTTACTTCTCAGTTAAGCCTCAGGGTGCAATTGCCTTCTCTGGAGCTTGAGTGGGAATAAGTCTTCCTGCTGAAATCTGGAAGGTTGAGCCTGGATGAAGAACAGTCGCTCTGTTTTTAGTAAATAACACTGTTTCCTGTTTTCTTGTTTCCCTTGCACCTGACAAGGGCACAGAGGCTATTCCTGAATGTCAAAGCAGCTCTTCTATGAAGACTACTCTTTCTCTGGCTACTGATCATCTGTTAATAAGTTGATTTATGAATTCATACATGTGCTGAGCCTGCAGAAATGGTTTAGTAATCATGTTTGGGGAACTGACGTAAGAGCACATCTCAAAAGCTTTGTATTTATTGGCTTACAGATAAGTGAGTTTAGACAGCTTGCTACTGAAGTAAATTTTCACATGAAATAGTGTGTCAAGGTAAAATTCCTCCCTCCCCTTCCCAAATTTAGCTTAAAAGCACTTTTAATATGGACACAAAGATGCAATGCAAATGTGTGTTTGAGTTATTTCAGGATCATGTTTTACAATAAAGATGATGATTGATTATTTCCCATAGGGTTACAACTCGTTGCTGTATTGTCTTCCTGACCTCTGAGGTGAGAGCCTTGGGGTTAGGGACATGTGGTGGGACAGGCAGCTGGCTCAGCAAACCTCCTTACTGCTTCTCTTCCTTCCAAACTTGCATCTCCCTACTGGTGACTTTGTTTTTGTTTTTTCTTTTCTTTCTGAAGACAAGGTAGGAGTGTTCTCCATTTCTGTGTATATATTTATGCGTGTGTTCATACCTTCCTCATTGTGAAAGGTTGGTCATTAAATGCAGTAGCTATTCAGACAATATGCTATAGTAAAAGACATAATCCTTCTCACAAATTTCATCCTTTTATAATCAGAGGCTATCAAAGCTTTTTAATAAATGGAATTGCTTTATCAAAGCTAAGTGGGGTTAGAAGCCACTGAAGATGCCACTTTCTGTGTTCTCAGGAACCTCTTGAAACTGATTCTGTACTAGCACAGAAAACGTAATGACAGCTATCATGCAGTTTTGAGAGGAACAGGAAAGCAATGGTAGATGATGTTGGCTAGGCACATGATAAGTAAAACACTACTTTCATCTTTTCACTGAGAGCTTTTCCTCTCATGCTGACTGGTCCAGCCTCACTGTTTTCCTTACTCTCCCATCTGCTCAGCTGTGTCCAGCTGTTGTTTCCTTTCCTGTGCTTAAAGTATGCTCTTACTCTGATGGTGTGTTTACAAACAGCGCATACTCTGCTGCAGTGTCTCTGCTGATATCTGTGTCTGAGAGAACTGGTCATGTTTAGACAGGAAATTGAGCTCAAGTATAACGCTAGACTAATGTGACAGTGAACCCGCCTGCTTCCTGGAAAGTAGGATTAGTGTGTCTCCATTCAGATGTGAAAAAAGCTCTAGAATTTCATTCCTTGAAGCAGAGACTGTTATTATTACTGCTATTGCTAAGTGTTTGTATACCCCACTTGTAATGACCTGATCCATGACCGTAATGCAAGGTAACTGTAACTTTAAAAGCAGTTGAAATGTGAAAGAGCAGTAGATGCCAAGAGCAACTAAGGCTGCAAAGGGGAAGAGGGAATGGTAAGAAAAATATTATTCCTTTAAACATTCACAGATGTATTTTGTATAGCATACTATATATATGTATATGGGTATGAATGTGTGTACATATGCAGCCCTAGTAACAAAAAAAAAATCCCTCAGTTTTTTTTTGTTTTTTGTTTTTTGTAAAGATCATATTAACTTTGAGATAATCCAGTGTCCATTTGGAGTGACTTGATTACAGACAAGCAGCTGAAATAACAGCTTTGCTTAAGTTTTTAAAATAATGTTATTTCTGGAAATAAGCTTGTTGCTCATTTCTCACAACCAGCTATTTCTCTAGTGCTTATCTGTGTGTGTGTATGTTTTGGCGAGACAGATAGAGCAGTATACATGCATCTGACTAGTACATTTTTATTGAATTTTCTTTACAGTGTACTCCTTCGGATGCTTACCTTTAAGAAAAGACAGGTCTTATTACTTATCAGAATTTCACACTGAATTTTAGACTGGTATTATTACTAAGGACATTTCATGAAGTCATTTCCTACTTGGATTCCAGAAAACTCCCCAGCACTGAGCTCAGAGTGTGTTGTGTTGGTGAGTGCATAACAAGCAGAAGTCCACAGCAGCATCACAGCTTGATACTCATAATTAATATTCTAACTTTTTAAATTATTCTGTGGAATTTTCTGGCGTATGAACAGCAGTGTTTCCATCACAGTAACAAAATGCAAATGTTTCTCAATGGGTAAATGCCTAATGGTACAGTGGGGAGGACAGCTGCATTTTGGTTGTGGGATGTGTGCGTGTCTAGCTGTAGGATGGAACAGATGCTGAGGCAGCCTTTATTTCTAGTCCTAGTACTCCCATGTGGTCCCATGCTCTAACCTGGCCACATGTATACTACTGACTCAATAGGGAGGGCCAGCACTTTGTGATTCATAGATTCATAGATTCATTAGGTTGGAAAGGACCTACAAGATGTAGCAAATGCACTTCATTTGCATCACTGTGAAGGGACCATGAAACTTTCAGAAAACAGAGAAGCTAAAAAAGTGGCAAATAATCCAGACAAATGGTTAAGCAGGCCAGATCCAAGCTGCTGTAGCTTGAGCTTCCCTGCTAAGTGCAGTGTTATAAACATGGACAGATCCATAAATAGATGTCATGGTATAACTGGGTCTGCAGTCAGCCTTCTATCTTCCCACAGTGCAAAATTAAATTCGACTGGGGAAATTCTCTGTTGATGAAGAGTGGTATTTTGGGAATTGATACTATAGTTAATGTTCTAACCATAGCTCAGAGCTGAATTTCTGTCAGGCTCCAAAGGGATGGCTTTGACTTGGTTCACCATTACTGTTCTTTAGTTCTTCAATAATTATTCAAGATCTTGGAATTTCATAGCTGTGTGGGTTTGGTTTTTTTTTTCATCATAATTCCAACTATATTATTAAAATGCAATTATGCTGTTCTTTGTTGAAAGTCATTATTTTAATACTAGAAGTTCTTGATATTACTTAAACAGCACTTGACATGTGCATTAGGATGTCTGTCAGATATCATATGAATTCTACTCTGCTTGCAACAACAGAAACACTTTCTTTGAAATAATATACTTTACTATAAACAAGTTTCTTTGTTTGTTTGTTTGTTTAACAAACTACCTTTAAAGGAGATGGAGTAGGAACAGTTTGTGCAATTGCAGTGCATCGCCTTTAAGGAGCAGCAGTTCCTCATAAAATGGAGAGAATAAAAACCCAGAGAAGAAAAGAAAGCGACTGCTTTTTTTGGTACTATTATATGTGATCATATAGTTGAAGCTTTCTTACAATTCCTTGCTCTTTCCTGAAACTGTTTACTCCTCTTTCTTTTTGCAAAATGAGAAAGAAAAACCTAAGGGTTTGTGCTGTAGTACATGCATGAGTCATGCTTCTTTTAGAGAGAAGGAACTTGCTGTACACTGGTATGTATTCAGAAGTAGACAACCTATGAGGCTCAGAGAGTTGATGTGTTTTTTTTTTTTTTCTTCTATCAGGCCATATTCATGCACCCTTCCTGTCTAAGGAAATGGGTATAAACTACTATCTCTGTCCTTCTCCTTTTAAAAAAATATTTTATTTTATTTTATTTTATTTTATTTTATTTTATTTTATTTTATTTTATTTTATTTTATTTTATTTTATTTTATTTTATTTTAATTTAATTTAATTTAATTTAATTTATTTATTTATTTTAACCGAAGGTCCTGAATTTCTAGTATTCAACTTCAGGACTGGGACATGTGGGAGATGAGAGACTTTTTGGCTTGTAGTTAAAGCAGAACTCAAAATAAAATGCTGTCAGATATTTGCATTTTAAAAAGAACAGGTTAACCTTAAGGTTTACAATGGACAGATACTGTCTCACAAATTAAAAATTTAAAGATATAAAAACCATTGAAGAGGACTATTTAAGGAACTCTGCAGGTTAGTTCTTCTTCCACATTTTGTAATTTTTGTAATTTCTGTTTTTAAAATGTCACTTCATTTATATATGCTAACCCTTGGCTGGGACCTGTATCCTTTTACAAAAATTTTTAATGGAATGCTTGATAAAACAGTGACTTGTACATTATTACTGTTCTAAAGCAAAGCACAAGAATTTTAACAAAATAAGTGGTACCGAAAGTGAAATAAACTTAAAACAGAAAATACGAATGGAACAGCAAAACCAAGTAATACAATTCATAATGTCCTTTGAAATATCAAGCTGTAGTTAGTTGAGAAATTGTTATGGGAATATTAAGAAACCTTTTATAATCATATAATCGACTACAGAGATTGTCTGCCAGTGCTGCTTAAATATCATTCCAATGTTTGCATCATACAGAATATCGCATTCCTGAGATGGGGCCTGAATCATCAGCAGAACATGCTGAACACTGATGAAGGAAGAGCTCTCTCTTTATGTATGACAACAGGAAGAATACATCTTTCTCTTATCCTTGTTTTTGGGCAAACTATGATAAGCAGCCTCTTGCATAGTTTGCTGTCTGTGACTATGCCCCTTGTGAGCACACTGTGTGCATAAACTCCTCCCTGAGTTGCAGACCTCAGCCATGCCTCATACATCTTGTCCTCCATACAAGTGTGAATGATAGTCTGCGCACAAGGAAACAAAACTGCTTAAGCAAAAGATGCAAAAGATAGACAAGGTGCAGAAGAAAAATAAGATATGGGAATAGTCCAACAATCTGAAAAGGATAGCAAAGAAAAATCAGCTGGCTTGGCATTCCTGATAGAAAGATTAGCCATCAAATACTACTTATATATTACTCTTGATGGAAAGAACTGGGAACCAATAATGAACCCCCTCACTGAACCTAACCTAATTATAGCAAAGCACAGAACTGAGAAGAGACCTCTGGAGATCACCTAGTCCAGCCCACTTCTAAAGCAGTTTCTCTATTGCAGGTTACAAAGGAAGGTGTCTAGGTTGGTTTTGAGTATCTCCAGAGGAGACTCCATAGCTTCTCTGAGCAGCCTGTTCAGTGCTTTGTCACCATCACAGTAATCAAGATTTTCCTCATATTCAGATGGCAATTCCTGTGTTCCAGTTTGTGCCCGTTGGTCCTTGTCCTGTTTCTGTGTGCCACCAAAAGAGTCTGGCTCCATCCTCAAGACACACTCTTTAGGTGTCTGTAAGCATAATAAGATCGATAAGATTGCCTTTCAGTCCTTCTCTTCTTCAGGCTGAACAGTCCCAGGTGTCTTGGCCTTTCCTCTTAAAGGAGGTGCTCCAGGCCCCCAGTCATCTCTGTGTCCCTCCTCTGGAGTCTAGAGAACTGAGGAGCCCAGAATTGGACACAGTACTGCAGATGCAGTCTCACCAGGGCAGAGCAGAGGGGAACCATCACCTCCGTTGCCCTGATGGCCATGCTGTAGATAATTGTTAGCTTGGGGAACAGATGGATTTGATTGCTTGCAGTTTAAACTAGTAGTTCTGTCTCCCTCATGCAAAAAGTTGAGTGACCTTGTTTGTGCTGTGTAGTTGAGCCAATATACAGCTGTTTCCATTGTAAACACTCATATAAAACTGGTTTCAGGGTATGCCTGTGCATATTACACTGTAATTAACATTGTATGAACACACATTTTAACCCCTCCTCCACTGGTGCCTAAATGCTTTCTGCTAGAAGAGGCAGAACAAATATATTGTACCTTTTCTTCCCCCTCTCTTCATTTTTGCTCTAGCAGAGAACAAACTGGTAAGTAGGGAGGCACGAAGGCAGTGCTTCCAGCACAGATGAAATAACTTGCAAAGAGAAGTAGTTAGTTGGTTCTGGTTGTTACTGAGCAATGGGAGTGCACCCACCTGGCTGCTCAGAGTTGTGTTGTGCTGTGGGGCCAGGACAGGTGCCTTGTGTGGAACCATTAACCCTCCGGTTTATACTTCACAGTAAAATTAAGATTGTAAAACTATGACAGGAAGAGGCAAGCATATCTAAATCTGAAATAATTTTAAAAGACTGTGATTTTTACATATTCTTGAATACAATCTGTGCAATATTACGTTGCTCTCTTTTTAGACAGCATAATCATCCCATTAGGTAAAAGAACAGATTTGTTTGAGTTCCGTGTTTCTGGTTTTAGGATCTATTAGGCAGCAAAAAGGTTTTAAGCATCAAATTCCAGTTAGAAATTGGATGGAGCTGCTGCGGATACATGGCAGGGGTAGCTAAGAAGCTGAGGCTATGGAGAGTGGCTGTTGCATTAGGTGTAGTGATGACGTGTGCATTCCCTTTTCTAAGTCAGAAATATTGCAGCACGTGCTTTAGGCAGTGTTTTCCCCTTTGTGCATGTATACCATGAGGGAAAGAATGAAGGAATGAGAGGTAGCCATGTGGGAGGAAATGGATGTATAGGCATTTTGCTTAATGAAGGAAGATGCAGCGATGAAATAAGCTTAATAGAGCTGTGTTCTCATGAATACCAAGAAAGAATGGAAAAAAGGCTGAAGTGAAAAAAAAAAAAAAAAGGAAGAGATAGAGACAGGAAAACTTCATAAAAATCTTTTAAAATCCTTAAAATATGAATGGAGGTGTCAGAAAAAAATAAAGTTAGACTCATAAAGTGATAGTATAAAGACAGTGTAACTGATGTACCTTCTCTCATCCCCTTCCAGTCTTCCACTTTGTTAAAATAATAAGTGATGTATGTCTTCGGCTCAAAAACGACTATTAATTTGCCTAGCTCAGTCACGTTTGTGGCTCATCATGGCATGATCTTAAGCAAGAATTCAAGCATATATGACAAGTATGCTTTGCAAGGGAAAAATGCATTCCTTGCTCTGCCTGAAGAAATGCTGTTGGATGTGGATGTCACTGGGCCAGACCTCTTTTGTCTCCTAGGTTCCTGTCTTCTGATCATCTCCTCTCCCTCCCACCACAATTATTTTTTGCAGATTTTATAAACTCTTGCTGGTTACTGTAAAATCGTTGTTTATGTAGTAAAGAGGATGTATGGTGGAGCAAATGGAAGATGATGAGGCCAAGTGGCAGGAAAGGCTTTCTGCTAGCCCTCCCACAGCCGTACTGCACAGCCAGCTGTTTGGAGCTTGGCAGGGAGAAGTTCTCAAATATCTGCTGTCCAGGGACAGAATTCAGCTGGTGTAGTATCTGAGACCCAACTGGCTGCTGACATATGTGAGGAACAATACCAGAGCAGAAAGAAAAAAATAACATCTAGAGCATACAGACACTTGCTTTAGATACAGAAAAGTAGTTCAACCTGAGCTTTCATCAGCCAATTCAAGTATTTAAATTTAGGGTGGTTTCAGTAGCACTTGTTATTAGTGAAATTTGTGAAATTTTACAGATGAAGAGAGTTTAGCTGACACTGGAAATTTCTGAAATCTTCCCCTTGGGTTCTCTATATAAAATCAGAACTAATTAATTCTAGATAAGGTTATTGATTTTGATTCAAAATTAATAATTAACCATTAAACATCTTTATAAAATGAAACATAAATATGGACAGTTATGGAAATGTAATGTATAGACTTGCATGATTTTCACACCACTCTTAAGAGTCCTGCTTTCACAAATCAAATGTTCACCTAACTCTTTAGAAATAAGATTTATGTTACAGATATCCTTGGTAATATTATGAGCATCAACAAGTCATAACCAGAGCTCCAAGTTTTGTACATTTGAATCCTGACTTTTGTTTTGAAGTTTAAATAAAAGTTACCTTTGAAAATTGCATAACAATTTTAAACTATGCACTTACCAAAAATTATGACTGAAATAAGATCAGGTTTTCCAGTGAATGACCCTAAGGAATTTTACTGGAATAAGTTCACTGCTCTTGAGTTGTTGAGAAACAGTGCATGAAGCGTGCACATTTTTTTGCACAGATGAGAAAGTAATAAACATTTGCCACCAACATTATGCTTTTTGAAACTCGGTAGATGAGGAGTTATGACCTTCTAGCCATTCAGTAACCAAATCCCTGTGATTCTTGAAGGAGGAAAAGTCAAAATCTTTCTCAGATACCCCAAAATAAAAATAGATTGGAAATATTTGTAGGAAAGGGAAGACTGGTAGAAAGCTCTCTCTTTAGATACTTGCATGTTATTGACAGTATTTATTCTGAAATAAATTTACATTTGGTATCTGCAACATAATCTTTTTTGTCCCCATGGCATACTGTTCACTTTTCCTTTTTTCCTGCATCCCTCTCCTCCTGCATCCGTCACTAGATGTTGATAAATCTTATCTGCTGTCTTTCTCTGACTCACTCATTTGCCCCAGTGACTTAACCCCACCTCCACATCTTTTTTATGCTCTCTCCTTCAGGCTGCCTGTAGGCTACCCACCTGAAAGATGCTCCTTTACATCTCACTTCTTTTCCTTACTAATACAAACTTGCCCCGTTATCTTAGAAAACAAGTTGCACTCTTTATTCTCTTGTTATTGCAGCTGCTGCCCACCTCCCTTTTTGTTTTCATGTCAAATTCATTGATTCAGCTACCAGGAGTTACTTTTCTTCAGTTCTGCCTGGATTTCTTCCAGACTGGCTCTCATCCCTGCCACTGCATCTAAATGCTCTCAACACATGACTGCCAAATAGCATTGCATTATTAGAGAGAACTGGGAGAACTTCTTGTACTTGATCACTGTGCCTTGTTTCTTCTCCTTAAATCACATAAAATGGAAATCTTTCAGTGCCACTGAATTCTTCATTTGGAGATGAAGGGAAGATACTCAATTTCCTAGGAAACAGATATGGGTACTTCTGACTGAAAGAAAGGTGCATGTGAAATATATACTCGTGCTAACATTTTTATGCTTATATTGATTTGAAGTGTGCAACAGAACGATGAGAATATGTAACAGTTGGGGAACAATTACAAACCTAACATACACATCTTAGATGCCTTTGAAGGTACAGTATTTCTCCTCACTTATCTTTACCTATATTTCACATAAGCCTGATGCTTAATACTGTGGACTATGCCCTGGCATGGGAAAACAAGGAGGTATTTGTGTTTGTGTTTGTTTGTTTTTGTTTTTCAAAACTGTGTGTGCCGTTCCACTTTGATACAGTTCTTGGGCTTCTGATTCTTGGGCATTCCATCTGAATGTGTTAACACTGAAGGGAGCTGTAGCTGTGCAGTATGCATTCGTAAATGACCTGAACAGATAAACTTTTTGAGATTTACTGAGTTACTGGAGTAGTATAGTGTCTTATTTATCCAGCTACTTTAAAGTTTTCTTTAGATAAATAATCTGAAGTGTCTCACCTGAAGAAACGTTGTAAGCAAGGGGGGGATACCTGTAGTTAGTTCATCATACCCATCAGTCATCACTGGCATCAGTAAGAAATGTAGACAAAAATAACTGTAAGGATATGCAGGTTCATCTTATCCAGGTTAATTTAGTGACCTAAGCTGGAATTAATTAAAAGTACTTCAAGTACGATGGGAAGTTATTTGCAATTGTCTTGAAAATGAATTACTACTAAATGGCTAGAAATAGCCACCATGAAGTCTTTTCAAAGTAGCCCTAAATCAAAGATTTTTCAGCCTTCATGCCAACTGGATTACAGACAACAGGGAGTTGAAATGCGGCACAGTTTACATGATTGATTATAGTATTTTACTGTCAAAAAACCACACTCGTGTCTTCAACACTATTAAAGACAGAAAGCAGTCATTTTTGAATTTTGACAGTGGACGATGGTCTGTGTTTTCTGGAGAATGGTTCTCTGGTTCCTCAATGATAGCAGTTGCTCAGCTGAAACGATAAGAAGCTCCACATGCCAAATTCTCCATAAACATTAACTGGCAAACAGTCATGTCTTTGAAAAGAAAGCCAGCCTGGATGGGGTGAGGCTCGTTATAATGATGGGATGCTGCTTTGTGCAGCAGAATGGTGTGCTTTCCCCCTGACCTCCTGCAGGCACTCCTCCCTCCTGCCCAGGTCCCACTGGGGACAGCTGGGCAGCACCTGGTATGTGGCAATTCACCAAGCCTCTGGAGGAAGCTCTTACGTAGAGTTTAAGTGCTGGAAGGTCAGTGAGTAAGTTGCGGCCTTACAGAAGAGTGAACTGCAGATAAGAGGTGATGGAGATATGCTGACTTCTGTTATCAAAGATTTGATGCTTTGCAAGAAGGAGTTGTTGCTGGATATGTTGAATCAGCTGTGGTCACAGCCTGAGAGTGAAATTTTGGAAAGCCCTATTTGGATCAGCTCAAGTAATTAATGCTCGTTATCCAGGATGGGATCCAGAGTTGGGAAAGTTATGGAGTATTATCTCTGTTGCCTAATGTCTACAGGTGATAACTATTGGTGATGTGAGACCTCCAGAAAAAGTTCTGGTTGCCTTCTAGGAAAGGCACTCAACTCTTTAAACAGGCTCTCTGATATATGATACTCCTGAGTGTTAAATGCAGCTCCAACCTTGCAATTCAAGGGCTTGCAAAATTTCTTAATCCAAATATATGTGGAGACCTTTCAGCCTACTTTTTGAATAAATGATCAGCATTGCCAGGAATATAGACAGTTGCATGTGATATTACAAGGGGGAATACTGAACATAACAACAGCACTTGTGTGGGGACTGTTAATTCTGTACAGTGGCACTCATTTATGCTTAAGGGTCTAACAAATCTTGTTTGCCTTTCTTTTCCTTCTCATGTGTCACGGCTAAAGCATGGATTCTTTCCCTCACCACCGCCACGCAGCCCAGACAGCAGTTGTCCAGTGCTCACGTGAGAAGTCAGAGTGAAAAACCTTCCTCACTTCCTACTGCTTGGAAAGCACGCAGCTGAGTTAGTGTCCTGTTTATCCATCCATCTATTTATGTGTATGTTTAAAATTTATGCTGGAAGAATCTCATGCTTACATTCACTTCCTGAAAATTAATCTATTAACAAATCCAGATAGACAGCAATTGGAAGGAGAGGAGCATCAACAACTGTGCTTTTAAAGCTCACTGATAAACAAATCCACCTTCTGTCACCTTCTAACACAAGTTAGAGAAAAGTGATAGCAGGTTTTTCACCCAGTCCTATCTGTGTTTGCTATGGAGAGTCTGTGTTTGCAAAGTCAAATTCTTATGCATTGTCACAATATTCATTTTTCAAACATAATTATTATTACTTTGTCTCTACTGTGTATTCATGTGATTGATGTGAGTGATAATTTCTTCAGAATTAAAATCAGACAGACTGTAACAGAGTGTAGGAGTTCTTAATTTGGAGGGCCTTCCTATTGTCCATGTATTGCTTTTTGCTGCCTGTCTGCAGAACTGGTGGGAGGCTGTGGGAAAGGCACTGCCCATTGTAGCAAGGTTCATCCTTACAGAGTTGTGAGTCAAAGCAAATTCAAGTCCATCCCATTTCTGAGGCTGAGCAGTTGGGTTGTTGAGAGTGCAAACTCCCCAGCAACAGTTGTCATCCAGGTCATCTTCCTGGGAAGGGAGACTGAGAGATATGGTGAGCAGAAACTTGTCTTCTCTTCGCAGTATGTACAAGGAAGTACAGGGATATACTGGTGGGAGATGTTTAGCCCAAGATGCGATGCTTGTTATCTTTCAGAATCTATTGGCCCTGTTATCGTATTTGCAAATTCTGGCATTGTGACTGAAGTGATAGCCTGGGTTTCTGTGGCTCTGATACCCTGAACATGCAGGATGGTGGATCGCTTAGAAGGGCAGGTTTGGATGTTCTTCTTCTCTTCTTTTTGAGTGCTTTCAACAGACTGAGAAGCACAAAGGTTCTGGGCACATTCCAAACTTTCTGAAGTGGCTTTTTCCACTGTCAGGCGGGGTCTGACTTGGAGTCAGCTGCAGTTTCCCGGTTCTCACCCTTCCCTTTCGGGCAGACAGATGACCTGTCTTAAGAGATCAACCTTTCTTGGAAGGTGAAATTAATCACATCAATTAAATGCTGTGACTGTAAATATTATCTGCCTGCTTACCTATGAACATATTAATCTTGTGTTAGCATTCCCTGATGTGGTGTTTATTGATTGGTTAATTAGTATTTGCGCAGTGCTTTGAAGATGACAGTGATATGTACATTTCTGTTATCATTATAGATTAGTATATTACACCAAGCCAGAAATATTGCTGAGATAATTTGTCTGTATTCTGGTGAGAGAGATGCGTGTTTATTAGGAGAGCTCAATGAGGCATTGAGTGCATCTATTACAGTTCAAAAGGGGAAAAATGTGATAACTGTGGGAGTTTTAGTAGATGCGTTTTTCCCTGCAGTGAGCAGGAAAGAAGATATTAATTTTCTCATCTCCCTCTGTTCGTGGGTTGTAATGTTGGCTAATTTTTCTTTCTTCCCTTCTTCTCCAAAAGTCTCATCACTTTTGTTGCTTTTTGAGTGCTTAAGTTCCATTAGTTTAATTCATGGAAGAGGATAAAGGAAGATGTCCTTTAAGTAGTTGGGGTCCATACTGGTCCATTCAGAAAAACAAACAAACAAACAACACTTTATCCATCTTTGCAACATACAGTCAAGGGGAACTTGATCCATACCACTTTAGCATTCATCAGAGTTGGAGGTGCATAAT
This sequence comes from Oreortyx pictus, assembly GCA_036925125.1. Taxonomy (NCBI): domain Eukaryota; kingdom Metazoa; phylum Chordata; class Aves; order Galliformes; family Odontophoridae; genus Oreortyx; species Oreortyx pictus. The sequence goes on along the minus strand of JAUPFR010000001.1, from coordinate 67,482,619 downwards.
TCTGGTCCTTGCTTTTTTACATTTCCTGTCTTTTCTGCCTAGTTCATTTGGGCTTCAACATTATTTTTTTTCCCTCTGGTGCCATGCTTAACTTGCTCTGAGTTCATATTTTGCATAATTCGATATGAGAGAAAATGTGATCTGCTAATAACAGCAGGCATGGTTTTTCATTATGGTATGTGCATATCCAGTAACTTAAGAAACTCACTTGGGCCTAACACAATTCTTTTTTTGCACAGGCATGACATTTAAAAAGTCAGTCATGTGAAAAAGTCTGTGTCTGAAAATCTTCATCACCCTCACCTTACCTATGGTTCTGATCAGAGGGATGCTGCACTTCTGTGGATTTCGGACTTATGGGCTTCCCAAAATGGCAAGGAAGGATTTGGGAGGGAAGCCTGTAGAACTGGAGGAACTAGAAAGGTAATTGACCCTGTAGTCAGGGTCTGTTAATTGCCTTTTCCAAAGGAATGAGTTCAGTTTGGGTTCCTAGAGTTGCTTGGGGCTGCACTCTTTCTGAGCCCCAGGGGAGTGATTCATTCTTTAGAGTCCTCTCTCTCTTATTTTTCCTCTCTCTTCATCAAGGACCTAGTCAGGATTCAAGTGGACTTTGTCCCTTGGAAATTTTCCTCTTTTTGACACAGGATTACACTTCAGATTCATTTAAGTGAATGCCATTTCACTCAGGAGATCATTTGTTGATTGACCGATCTTCTTGAAATTCAGATTACTCTAATTTCTGGTAGGATCCCTTAGTTCCCATTCAGTAAAGAGGTGAAGACTCTCAGAGTGGCTGCATTCCACAAACAGCTCTGAATTGCTGGGAACCTGTGTGGAGCCAAACAAAATTCTGAACTCGGTTGTATTTCAGAGAATGTTGTTTTGTGTTGGTTCCATGGTAGTATAAAAGAGATGGAAAAAAATACCTGAGCTGCTTCATGCTGTTCTTTCTTGACATACTGTGATATTTGAAACAGATTGATTTGGTTGATTTTAGCTGTCAGGAAGAGAAATTTCCCACGGATGCTTTAGTCTTAAGAATACTTGTACTTTACTGGAATTTTTAGGCAACAATAATAAATAGTCTTTGCATGTGAACTTGTATCAAAAGAAACAGTTATTAATCCCTTAGGGGAAATCATAACTGTTTTGCTTTGTAGATGAATTTTATTTAATTTCATATCATCTCACATTGGTTTTAATCTACTTTTTATAAGCTCTCCTTTCCCTGTTTTACTGTTTGCTTTGCATCAGTGTCCCTGTGCTTTCTCCGGAGTTTCATCTGCCTCTTTTTTTTGTCTCCAGTGATATTCAGTACTGATATGTGATATCCAGGATATTCAGTACTTCTCATTCCTCTAAGCCTTCCTTGATTAAATATTAGATAAAACTCCTCCACTTTCTTTCAGGTTCCAGGATGCGAGCGTGACACCCTCTGAAATCTGCTGGAGGTTTCCCCTAATTCTTCCTAGTTCATTCGTTCCCTGTTTTCTTCTCCAGTCTGCCCCTTTCGCTCTCTTAAAAGATTTTTTTTTCCAGTTAACAATCTCCTGAAGAAGCCAATTGGCTGTGGCTAAAGAAAATAAAGTCTTTTCAGGCACTGCTTATCTATGCTGTGATTTCCAACCACGTCCTCTGCCAAATAAATGTGTATTTATATGTTACCATTTTATCCAGCAGCAAGTCTGTAGCTCTAGGATGAAGAAGGAGCTCAGCAAGATGCAGGTGATTTCCTTAATTTTCTCAAGTGGTCTGCTCCATGCAAATCTTTCATGTCTGTGTGCTGTTTGAGAGGCTGTGTGGCAAAGATAGTGGTGAGGCAACAGGGTATAAATTGAGGTGTGTAATTTTCTGTCTGAGTAAGGAACGTGAAGCTAGTAGGTAAGTGGTAAGCTTGTATGTTGTTTTACCTTTGCTACAAATCAAGAAGCTGGGGAATCATTCTGCATCAGACGGGAGCCTGCAAACTAGCAAATTTTTTTTTTCCAAATTAAAAATTGGAATACTAGTGAAATGAGTTTAGGAAAAAGTGGCATTAGAATAGTGGGCTACATTTGTATAGAAGTTTATCCTTCAGGTTCACGTGCCTACAGGCAGAGGGCCATTGCCTCAGTCTTCTTCCTTGTCTCATTTAGATGAGGTTGTTTGATATCTCCTTTTTTTTTTAAGTTCTGGTTCCTGATTCTCATTTCCCTAAAAGTCTAACTTTGCTTCTTAGATGCAAATGAGAGCAATTAGCCTGATCTGAGTTAGAAAATTGTTTAGCCTTTTGTTTTAGAACAAATGAGGCTTAGCATTCTCCACCTTAATCTGTTATGCTTCTGTCTACTTCTGGTTAGAGGTTAGTAACTTTTTTTGATCAGTATTCTAACTTCTGTCAGGTTAACTCTGTATATTTGTTCCTCTCTTGTCTCCTTGCACTTTTCCTTTCTTTCTTTTTCACTGCTCTACTCAGTTTCCTGAACTTGATGAAACTGAGTTTGATGTCCATTAAACAAGCTTCCCCTGGGGCCTTCCCTAGCAGAGGGAAGGCTCCAGGGCTGCTCCCCTCCTCAGCAGATCCAGTGAGGTGCTGGCATTGTTGTTCTTCTTGCAGGACTTGAGCTGGCATCTCAGCATAGCAGTGTGCCAGGCTACACAAAGTGCCTTTGGACAATGCATAGAGAAAGCCTGGGTAATCTCCTGTGGAAGGGAAATTTGTGTTTCTTCATAGCTACTGCATGTTTGCTCATGTGCACAGGGTGTCCCACGTTCTGCACATGAACATTCATTTCTGTAAGCTTTTCCTTGAGAGCCCAGGGGCTGAGACAGAACCAGTTTTAAGGAGGTGTGTGCAGCTTTGAGCTCTGATGTCTGCAGCATGTTACACAGTTAGGCACTTCATGTGCTGGGGTTGCAGATGGAAAGAAGGGCATGATGCCCAGGGCTGCAATACCTACTTTCCACTTCTCAGCGTTTCCTGTTTGTGGGACTCTGAGATAAGCTATGTGTAGTTTCCTAGAGCTCAACTGGACACTAAGGAGTTACCTAGTGACAGAGCAACACGTTCAGCATCTTATAAATCCCTTGAAAATAACAGTATTTGCTGTAAAGTTATTTTGATATTTTCAAAACCATTTACTCTTTTTCTACCACAAGCATCTGTGAAGAAGGAAATTTTCACTTGCATAAACTCTAGAGTGTTTGGGCAGCATAATATAAAGGTTGGGCTTTGGTTTAATTAGAAAAGAAAAAAAAAGGCTGGATTGTAGTAAACTAAAGCGTTGATTTTTTTTTTCTTCTTTCTAGTTGATAATTATTATAGATTTTTTTTTTTTTTATGAAAAGACAAGTGGGTTTGTTGGAGCTGTCACCTTCTGTTGGCTTCGGGAGATGCTGCCTTGGTCACTGAAGTGATAAAAGCTAGCATTTGTTAGGTCCAGCATCACACAGAAAGCACAGGAGAACATAAAAGCTATGCCTTGAAGAGAGATTTTATCAGGGGTAAAACAGAGAAGTGCCAGAGTCCAATCCCTGTGCCCAGAGCCAAGCGGTGTGAGCAGTTCAGGTTGATCTGAACAGCAAGCACCTTCTGCTGAAGGATTGGCCATAGACACAGCCAGTTCAGGTGGGCCCTTCAGGGGTGGCTGTCAGTGATGATGCTCAATGTGCTTGTAGCAAATAGGATCTCTCCTACCTTTTACCCTTAGATGGCCATCAAGGATATTAGTACAGGCTGGGATCTGGCACTGTGTATTTAATGCAGGTAGATCTTACAGTGTAAGCCTGTCAAATTTTAATTTAAGATTATTACAGCTATTAATACTCCATGTGAGTTTGCCTCTTTAGAGGAATACAAACATTTAATGCCATTTTCTGACATGGAGTGAGGAAAGCTGGTGATATTAGTTCAATATTTTTTTATTCATCTCTCTCAGGAAAAATAGATCCTTTCTGATCTCATGTGTAAAGGGAGGAGTAAGGTATGATCTTGTGCTCTCTGATTGTTTGTAAAAATAGAATTTGAGACAGTCCATGGAGATTTCATTCTGCACTTTGTCTTTACTAAAAGCCCTGCACACTTTGTGACAGTATCTTGTTCTCACTGTCTGATTTGAGATTCACTTGTGAGTCAGTCATTGTGCTAAGCCTGTCCCTATTCTAAGTACCGTTTTTATTTATTAATTAATTTATTTATTTATTTATTTAGATCAGTTGAAGTTCTAAACGCTGATGGACCGTACCTTCACAAATCTGAGTAGCAGTTCTGAAGGGTAGCACCTTATTCTGCTCAACCACTGTGCTTCCTTCAGTATGAGGTGTAAAACCTCAAGCTTATCTTTTAAACTCTTAAGTGTAGCAAAGCACAACCATATATTTTTTTCCAAGTGTTTTTATTTTCTTCTAGTTACACACTTCTGTTTTTTCCAGTCGAAGTGCTCACTAACAAGCAGGGTTAATGGAGGCATGCGCTGCTGACTACAGGAGATTGATTTTTGAAAGCAAGTGAAAATGCCTAAAATACTTCTGCTTTCTTTTTTTTTTTTCCTTTTTCTATTTTTTCTGTTCTATTTAACCCAGGGAAAAAAAAAAAAGTAAAGAAAAGAATGAAATTAAAACCAGCCTTAAAAAGAGTTCTCATGCAGTGGTGATAGGGCTTGTGTTTTGTCTCTTTTCCAGTGATGATAAGAAATTAGTTCTCAGAGAAAGAATGAGTTTGCTTTTTTTTTTCCCAAGAAAAAGAATTAATGAGCCTTAAATGGGGACAAAAGCAGAAAGCTAAAAATTCCGGAAGCTTCTTGTTCTGTTAGAAGAAGGTGTTATAATGTTGCTGCCTTCTGAAACATGTAGTAAGCATACATCATATTACATGTTTGGTTTCTTGTAAACATAAAGGCCATCTTATTAATGCTATCTGTTGTAAAGGCCATGATGTTAGTACTTTTTTATTTTCCTGCAGGAAACAAGGTCATGCAAAGTTGAGCCTTCCCTTTGTGCAGCATTGCACAGTTGATTAAACAGATTTCTTCTTCTGTAATTCTATCTAACTTTGTGAAGCTACAACAGGACAGATTCAAGACTGTATCGATATGACAGATCTTCATTAACAGATGTGATCTGACAGTCATCTGCCTTTTTTAATTACAAAGATGTCTAAAAATTTCACTTTCTGGTCCAGTCTGATAGAAGCTAGATTGATGCAAATCAGTTCTGACGCATCAAGGGTGTGACTGCATGAAGAGATGCATTGATTTAATTGACCCATACTGTCTGTAATGACTTAGGCTGGGGGGAGAACCAAAGCATTCTTTCTGTTTTCCTTTGCTTTGTTGTCTGACTGCCTGGCACCAGAGATGTGCCTGACAGGTAGTGCTTTGCGTACGGGGGACTCCCCAGCAGTGGGTTGAGATTTGCAGGATGCTGAGGCTTTTGGGGCAGGTTTTATTGTTCACCCACCTGCAGTTCTGAGCTGGCACTGTCAGGCTTGGTAAATGCTGAATGGTAGAAGTGGACATAGCCTGGGAATTTACATCAGCTGGTGCTGGACCTGTGTTTAAATGGATACTGTGGTGGCACCTAGAGACTCTCAAGAATGGCCTCCGTTGTGCTGTCCAGGTCATGCAATAAGAGCCCTTGGACCAAAGTTTGTCTTTTCTGCCATTTGATGGTCTGAATCTTTTTCAAACTGCAAAAGAACAATTCTGAATTCTCCAAAATTCAGAGCATCTTCTTCTTCTTTTATATTCTCTCCTTCCCCAAGTGGAATGATAGTAGAATAGCAGTGTGAGGGAAGAAATATGCATAATATTTATCAGGGTGGGACATTTATAGGCATAGTATCTCTACACCACAGTACAGTGCATTTCTGCTCACGTAGAGTATTGTCTTGTGGGTTATCTTCCCTTGTGCCTCTTTCCAGATATGGGGCATTCAGGGAAGAGTTTGTTTTGCTTTCTGTCCCCTTGGTAGTATTTGGGTATTTCCTTTTTCTGTTGCTGTGTTGCAGCACTTCTAGATGCTTGGCTTTGGGGTAACAAATGAAATTGCTAGTGCAGGAATAATACACCTCTCCTTGTATAGTCATGGGAAATCAATGTCTATGTCGATCTCTCAGTGATGGAGATTTGAGGACTGTGTGTAACTTGAAAAGCTGAAGAAAATTTAAATGTGATACCTGGGGCATGCTGTGATGCCTTTTCAAATGTGTTAGTACCTTCCAAAGGGAAGAAAATGAGAAAATGGCAGTACAGTGGTATGTCACCGTAGGCATATTTCCATGTTGAAGAACAGACTGAAAATCCCAGCATCGTGTTGATTGTGCTGTTATACTCTGAATCAGTCCTAATACCCCTGATAGGATGATTTTCTAGAGGTTTCCCGTATCCTCTGCATACAGAACAGCATGCAACTGTACAAGAAGGCAGAAAAAATCAGGTAAAATCATTTAGTAAAAATGTGCTCATCAGTTGGGCCAAAACACACATCTTGATTCATTTACAGCAAATCACAGATGTGGATCATGAAACCACAGGGCCTATTGAGACATCTTTCGGGTAAGTCAAGAGTCTGGAAGCCCTATGTCTGATGTTACCTCTATGGAGATGCTGACTCCAAATCACAAATTTTGAGAAGTCCTGAACTTGCTAAGTGTAAATAAAGTAATTTTCAGACTGAGGCATTTTAGCAAGCATTTTTTACCATCTTTTTCCCCAGCCCAAAATCTCCTGCTCTACCACATTCTGAAGTTTTGCTGTGGACCTGATATGGTCTGAAACAAAACACTGTGATTTCTTGAGTATGAAAACCTCTGTGTTTCCAGTTCTATTCCGACTGCTATGCTGCAGTTTGCAAGGTTAAAACTTAAAGCCATCTGGTCATAGAGGAATGGGAAATATTTTTGTGCTAACTAAAAAGCTACAGCGGGAAAAAAAAAAAATAATAGTTTCCAAACTCTGTGATTCTCTTTAAGTAATGATCAAATTTTCTTTTACACAGATATTCTTTTCCAAATATTAAACACTTCTGAACTTTCTGGTTAAGTATGGGCAAAAAGTTCATCCTAAAACTGGGCAAGGTTTTTGTTTTCTGTTTTTTTTCCTCTCATTTAAAGAGTATCTTGGGGTTTTATGACTCTGGGGTTGCTAGAATACAAATGTATGAGCACCTGCCATCTTTATGCACGTTCCTTTATCATGCAGTATAACAAAGCTAGTATTTAATTTAATTCATGAAGTCCATGTTCAAAACAACTTTCTAGATTGATAGAAGAGGAACAGTACTTGAAAGTATTCCTTATAGTTGATTGGGTTTTATCTGTTGACATCCCTATGGAATGAATCCTCTCTATCCAAAAGCACAGCGGGCCAGATATTCTTTGTCATGCTCTGGTATTACATCACTGGAAGCTGGCTGAAACTGATGCAACTCAGAAAGGAATCAGTTTCTTCCTGCTACCAGGTATGCTAAAGGGATTGAGCATGTCAAAAAGATCAAAACATTTTACCTCAGCTGAAGTTGATTAAACCAGCAGGTGTTAGATAGGAGGGGGAAGGGCTAGCTAGAAAAAAGACAATTGGAATATATATGTATTTTGTTTACATTTGTGGTGTGAAGTAAAATTACTCTGAAGTAACATAACACTTGGCCTGGATGTTGCTGACAATCTTTGAGTTTTTGTAATGAATGTAGTGGTGGCAGATTTGCCTTGCTCAGTTGCTGGTAAGCCACTATGGGTAGAATATTTTGAGCATGAGCTTTCTCTTGTAGAAGTTAAACGTGAAGCAATTGTCTCTACCTCCCTGTAGTCAATATAAGGAAACAGCACCTCTTTAGGTCAAAGCATTCCCCTCTGGGATACTGGAGGGGGTGGAATGGGTTGCTGAATAGCTGAGGCTTGGCTGTACAAAACCCAGTCTACAGCTATGATTCAACAAAATACTTGCACACAATAGATAGCAGTACATCTTAAATTAAGCATGTACTTCAATGTTTTGCTGAGTGGCAGATTTGCCTTTTGCTTGAACTTGTTAGGAGCTTATTTCTACATGAAGGACTAGCAGTCAAAACAGTATTGCTATCTCTGCTTCATTCCTACATGAAGATTAAATAGTAAGATTGGAGGATTTTGGAAAAGTAATCCAGCCCTTTGGCCAGGAGAGGCTGCCAACTCCATCCAGCATATCACTCCATGGCACATCAAATAATATTTCAGGTCTAAGGAGGTTGAATGTTCATATATTATGCTAATCTTTTCCTTCACTATCCACAAAAGCAGAATAATCTTCTGAAAGTGGTGACTGCACAGAGTTGTCAAATCTCACGTGCCAGCTCTGAGACTGAGATGAGTGACCCTTTCCTAACTCTCCTCTGCACACTTCTGTTGTATTCATGCAGCCCTGCATTGAGGCTTTCCTCCTGCTGACCACCACAGGTCCTTCCCCAGCCCATGGCACTGTCTCATAGATCAGACAAGGAATTCTTGAGGGGTCCTGAGTAATAAAAGTTAAACTTTGTGGGTGTATTCAGTATGCAGGCTAACTGAACATTCATTCTGTAATTTCTAGTTTTCACTTTATAGTCCTTGTGTGATTATGTTGATGCTCCATTGCAAAGCGAAAAGAGTATTCACTGTCAAGTTTAGCAAAGCTGAGTACTGAAATTACTATTACAGTTGCAACATGACTGCAGTACTCACTGGCATAGCAAACAGTGCTACTAGGAAGCAAGCAGTCAGTAGTCTGCCCTCCATCTTTCTATAATTGTAGTATCTGAAATAAAAGGAGAAAGTATTTCTTTGGGTTATCTTTATAGCAGTAAAGAACAATGCTCACCTTTTAGCATCTGGAACTCAAAATATCTGTAGATGTCAAGGACTAGTCTTCTGATGTCTATTTGGGAAGTCTGATCAGTCACTTTTAAGTATTTGGTGTCAACAGCAAATCAGTGATAAAATTCCTTTGGATTTTGGAATTTATCTTGAGACTTCGCAAAACTTTGAACTCTTTTGATTAGCCTCCATTGTTTCTGCAACTTCTGAGAGCAGTTCCCTTTAACTTCGAAGCCCTGTTCATAACTACAAAGAGCAAAAGGTCTAAGTGTTATTTAAAAGTAATGTAGCAAGACTTGCCAACAACACAGCTTAAGTAGAATCTGAGAGGAATGTGGGAGCAGTCACAGCCTTAAAAAAACAACAGTTGGTTTTAGCAACTGGAGAATCTGCAAAAACGTTTGAGAGCCGAGCATGATCTCTCCTTGATGTGTTGAGTTTTTGCTCTGCGTTTTGTGTTTGTGTTTTGTTTTGTTTTTTAAAGAAATGCTCACAGGAGATTTTCAAGAAAAAAATCGATAAAAATATTTACTTAAGAAATTCCTGGAAGATCACTCCCTCACTGGAGTTATCGTTTTCTTTTCTGCTTTTCCTGGCAGTTTTATCTACTGTAAGGAAATTTTTGTTCACAGAGCATATGCCAAATTTATAATTCACGTATCGGTTATGATTACAATGGTGTGGTTCATTTTTCTTGCTAAAAAGTATTATCTGGGGTGAATTTTCTAAAAACGTGCCTTCGGAGTTAAAGAGGTCATGCTTTCGAAGTGTTGCAGTGAGCAGAATTACGATCTTGGAGGAGCTGATATTTCTACTGCAAGAACCTACCCAGTTCTCAATGCATTAAGATCCAGTTGGTTTTCAGTGACAAGATTTCTCAGGTTCCAAATTCAGTGTCGGAGGAGGAGAATTACTGTCTGTTTGCACACAGTTTTAAACAATAGCAAAACTGCCACCTTTGACTTACCCAAAGAGTGAGCACCCAGATCTCTACAAAGGGAACCTCTTCTCTCTCCTCAGTAAAAAGAAGAATGAGCAGGTGAATTCCTACTCAGTGAGTGACATTCAGAAAGGTTTTTAATTTCCCAACACTTCATGATCGAATGCCTTTAAAAATAAGGCCCTGAGGTCTTCCATCATTCTTGTCATCACAGTTAGGAGTTCAAAAATATGCTGTTTTGCCTTACAATAAGCCAATGTTGACCATGTCCGATGCTAATAACACTATGTCAGGCTGTGAAAAAAAATGCATAAGATAACTGTAAGATTTGATAATATTTTGAGATAACTTAACAAAATTGCATGGGTTAAAATAAATATTCTGATATATAAAGCTTTTTACTTCTGAAGTATTTAGCTATGTATTTTACCAGACAGATAAGATGTTTCTGCTGTCCTGGACATGTACTAACTCCTTCTACCTTGTCATCCACTCTGTCTTGATTTCATTGACAAAGAAATTGAAATCTGTGTGCTAGAAGGGAGACAGTGCCCTTCAGCCAGGTCTGCAGTACAGAGCAGGGAACCAGGGTGTAGGGAAGCCATGTAGTGTATTTCTGCTGTACTTTTAGGAGCTGAAGTGGGTTAAACACATCCTTAGGGCCATACAGCTTCTATTTGCTAATATTTGCACAGATACATTAGGGCCATATAGAGGTCCAGTCTGAGGACTTTTGTTCACACACACACACCACTTGTGTTAAAATGTTAAAAACCAACCTGTGTGTGTTGTGGTTGAATGGAAGAAGGTGTGTAGCTAAGGGTAGTTTTCGTATTACAGAAAAAAATATGTGATAACAGTGTCATTCCACTGAAAGATTTTGTAGGACTTGCAAACACACATACATATATGTATATAAATTATTATTAAAAACTATATATATAAATATGTATTTATGCTGAGCTGAAAAATCTGATTTAAAATATTTGACAAGGAGAGAGCACTGCTACCATGCTCTTGCAGAGCTAACAACTGCCAATGGAATTTGTTGAAAGCTGAGAATACAAGTGTGGCCATAGAAAAGATATCCTGTGTATTTTGAGAGATTTATTTCTTTGGCTGTCATCAAGCAGCACACATAATCTTGCATATAACTGCTTAGACATCCAGTCCCCTGGACTCTGGTGTGGGTTGGAAAGCAGGTGAAGGAAGTACTTACCACATTTTTAAGTAATTATGATTAACTTCAGCTTTCTTTGTTAACACAAGGTTGCTCTTCTGGAAATATTTTGCATAGCTTGGGCAGCAAAAATAAAGCACAAAATGTAATATTACCTTTTTTGTACAAGTGTGAAGAATTGACATGATCAGTCATGCACAAGAACATTTTCTTTTCCATTTGGAGTCCCAAGGTCAAGGTCTAACACAGGTCTAACACAACCCTGGAAGCAAAAGGAAAGTGAAGGAGATTTTTTCTCCCTCCTTGCTTTAGTCCTGACAGTACAGTTTCATGTCTTTTCTTATTTATGGCATATTGCAATGCATGAGTCACGTTCTTTGAGGTGTGTAATGTCATGACTGCGGGTGCACCTTCCTTTCCTGCACTGAGAAATTAAACCATGTCAGGGAGCATCTTCAGGTGCCAGATTAAGTCTCTGGGCATGTGGTTTTCTCCATCCTGAAGTGAAATTAAATCTCAGTCTGATCAGGAGTGCCCTGGTACTGGGGAACATGTGCCCGCTAGTAGCCATCATCTCAGAGCATCTTAGGGCTGCTGAAGTTCGGCAGATCAGCTGGGCTAAGGTAGCTAACCACACATCACACTTCAAGTGGTAGGATGCTTTATAAATACACTAACAAAAACGTCCATCACAATCACAGGCTAGGAGGTTTAGTCACCAACTGAGGTGAATCCTCAGCTGCCAAGCTCAGGCAGGATAGGAACCTTGGGCAGACCCTGCAGCAGTGATCCTTGGTGAAGCTGGGCCCGGGCTATATCCCTTGAGTGTAAGAACACACAGCAGGTGCATGCCACTTTCTGACTTTTTTTTTTTTTTTGGTAAAATACAATCATCTCTCACTTGTGTACACAGGACTACACATACGGGAACAGCAGGGATATTCATTATCAGAGGGGTGCTGGCAAGGTGAGGTTAGCTGTGAGCCTCTTGGAAAACCACCTGCCTTTTAGAAGTCTGGAGAGCTTTATCCCGCATCACTCTATATGCTCAGGTCTGGTTGCCACCTTTCTATGGAAACTTGTTAAAGATGTAGCAGGTTAAAACAGGTCATAATTTCTTATACTGCCTTTCAGTAGGTCTTATTATTTCATTTAGTCAGTTTAATTTGCTAATGTGTAAACACTGTGCACTGGGAACCTTGTGGGCTGTCCCCAAGCTCACAAAGGGTCATAGCATAATGCAGCCTGGGTGTGAACAGGGTGAAGTTACAAGATCTCTGTCCTTATTTTATCCCCCTTTCCTACTTTTCAACCTATAACAATGATGTAGTCTCATTCCCTTAATACTGTTTTGATAATGCAGTGTTCTAAACATATGAGATTTTTTGTTTAAACCACTGCTGCACTGCAAACACACAGAACATACTTGTTTCAAAATTTTATGTTGCTGTCCCCACTGGCAAAAGTTCCTAAGCAGGCAGATGTAGCTTCTTCAGAGCCTCTCTGTATTTGTGTGTCACAGTGGTTGCTGCTGGGTTGTTTTACTGGGACACAGTGTCCAGGATTTAGACAACAGATCTAGATCCACCACAGTATAAATCCACATGATGGCTTAGATGAATGTTTTTTGGCTTGTGGAGTTTGAAAATCTATGGTGGCTGTCCAGAGGACCAATAAATTATCTGTTCTTGGATTTAGGTTATAATAAAATGTTATTGGCCAGGTAGATGTCGGCTTTCTGGAGTTTGTCTTTTGTACATAAGATATGTAGTGATAAAGAACGGAGGGACTACAGCGCAACTGAGGGTGAAGGAGCAGATCCTGGCTGTGTTTATATGGGGACAAACACTGAGTGATTTAACAGCCTTATTGAATTCAATATGGAATGAGCAAATAGGAGTAAGGTCAAATGTGGTGGTAGGTCAGTAGGAAACAACCACTTTGTGTTATTTTTTTGCACTCAAAATGTGGGTCCTAAATAATGAAACAAGGTGCTTAAATAAAAGCCTGTCGTAGCATTCTGATCAGTAATGGTTTCTTCAACATCAGCGTACTGCAAGCTGACCTTTCAAGCATCTCGCTATAAAAAAATTACTGTTTCAGTATTTATTTCATGCGTAGTTTTGTTGATTTTATGCCAGCATAATGTAAGCCTAAGCAGCTGTAGGTGCACAGATCAGAGGCTACTGAAGACTTTTTGTGCTGATTGTGTTAGTAAAGGCAAAGAATACATTGTTGTTTGTTTTTTTTTCTGTTTGGAGGAGTTACAGTTGTTTGCTGTTCATGTCTTTTGGGGTTGAAGGGGGAGCAGTTACCAAAGTGCAGCAGGACTGGAGAAAAACACTGGAGAAAAACAGGACAATATATGATGTTTGTGAGCATAGTTAGAAACCTGAAACTGATGGCAACTGGGGTGGACATTGTTCCCACCCAGCTTTTCACAGAATCACAGGTGTTGGAAGGCACCTCGGGAGATCATCTACACTCACCCCCAGCTAAAGCAGGTTCTCCACAGTACAGGAATGTCTCCCGGGGGTGTTTGAGTATCCGCAAAAAAGTGAGTCTCCACAACCTATCTGGTGCTCTGTTGATCTCACAGTAAAGAAATTTATCTTCATGTTTTTATGGAACTTCCTGTGTTCCAGTTTGTGCCCGTTGCTCCTTGCCCCATCGCTGGGCACCATTGAAAAGAGCCTGGTCCCATCCACTTGTGTCCTGTCCTGTAGATGTTTATAAGCATTGATAAGATACCATCTTCTCCAGCAGTCCAAGTTGTCTCAGTCTTTCCCAGAACTGGACATGGTACTGCAGATGTAGCCTCATCAGGGCAGAGCAGAGGGGGAGGATCATCTCCCTTGCACTGCTGGCTACTCTCTGTTTAATGCACCCTAGGATACCATTTGCCTTCTTGGGCACCAGGGCACACTGCTGGCTCGTGGTCACCCTGTTGTCCACCAGCACCCAAGTCCTTTCCAGCAGGTCAGCCCCTAACCTGTACTGATGTGTGTGGTTATTCCTCCTCAGGTGTAGGACTCAGCACTTGTCCTCACTGAACCTCATTAGGTTCCTCTCTGTCCAACTCCCCAGCTTTTCCAGCTTGTTGCTGAATAGCAGCGTACCTTCTGGTGTGTCAGTCACACCTCCCAGCTTCATATCATCAGCAAATTTACTGAGGGTTCATTCTATCCCCTTATCCAGGTCACGATGAAGATGTTGAACAAGACTGGCACCAGCCACAGGCCTCCAAACAGACTCTTCACCACTGAACACAACCCTCTGAGTTCTGCCAGTCAGCCAGTTCTTGATCCCCTTCACTGTTGACTTGTTTGTCCCACACTTCCTAAGCCTACCTATGAGGATGTTATGGGAGAAAGTGTCAAAAGCCTTGCTGATGTCAAGGTACACAACATTCACTGCTCTGTCCCCATCTATTTAGCCAGTCATGACATCATAGGAGGCTACCAGATTGGTCAAGCATGATTTCCCCTTGATGAATCCATGCTGACCACTTCTGATAACCTCCTTTTCTTCCACTTACTTTCACTTTGTTTCCCCTAGGCGCACTCCTAGTCCTTATGATGGAGAGCATCAATGAGGGAAATGAAAAATGTGAGGCTTGTTCAGAGTCAAACCAAACTGAGTCATTTCTTTATTCCCACAGTTCCTGCATTGCACGTTCCCCAGTGAACATGAAATATTGGCACAGGGCTAAATTAACTTTTAAGGTCGTGAAGACAGGAGAGCATGCCAATACACACAGCCTGTATTTTAACAAACTCAAGCAGCCAGAATGGCTGTAGAGACTTGCTTTATGCTAAGACCTGGAGTCTCACACACCAGTGTTTAACATTCATTATCTGTGTCGCAGAGGCAGAGAGCACATTTGTGGGGTCCCAGCAAGGCCCAGCCCCGACAGCTGGGTGCTGCTAGCTGGCTGAGCGGAGCAGTGCATGAGAATCCACTGTTCCTTTAAGGAAAAAGGCATTCCGCTACACTGGTGCTTTGGCTGGAAATACAACCTTTGTCAGCTCTCCACTCTCTGGCAGAGCTGTTTGTGTCTTTGTGATGCCAGCCTGTTAAAGGGGCAGCACGGTGAGATGCTTCCTTTAGTGCTGAATGCAGCAGCATTTATTACGGGTTTGTTCAGGTCGCAAGAAGCAATGTAAAGTTAAATCAGTAGTGTGACATGATGTGGTTTAAGTGGTTAGCTAATCTGGAACTTGTCCCGCTTCTTTTCTCTGGTAAGATAAACGAGCTGGGCCAGTGCCTATTCCCTCTTCTTTCCTCTTCTTTCTTCCCCCTCCTGCCCTCTCTCTCCTGGACTTCTGAGAAAGTTTTTGTCTGGGTAACGTGAAGTTTTAAGAACTCTTTATCTTGCACAGTCTGGAATACTTCTTACCCTCTTGACCACAGTACAGTGAAAAACCAAGTAGGCACGTTTTATAAAGTCATCTTTAATGGGAGGCATGATGGATGGTTCCTTGAGTTATTTCTATACTTATCAGATTTGAACCTGAGACATATAGACACACTCTAATATATCAGTAGTTGGGATCTTAGTACTTAAATTTACTGCTTAGGGCTTGGGTACAGGAGTTTTCTTTTTGTTATGCAGCTATTTGTATGAAGCAAAGCAGAACTTGTTGATTCTCATTTGGAGCAGTGCTGAAAAACAATATTAAAAAAAAAACACAAAGACTTTCTAGCCCTATTTGTTTGGAGTACTGCATACTACGCTTTCTCCTCATGGGCATCTCAGATATATAAATTATATTATACATTTTAATGTGCTTTTAAAGACTGTGTAATCTTCTATTGTGTGTTTTTCTGCTTGTTCATAAAAGACTATAAGGGAAGGAAAGAGTGAAGTTAATTTCCAGAGAGAAGTGTTTTAGGATACTGGGCATTTTTCCACTGAACATCTCTGTGGAAATCTGGAAAAAGTATTATTTCAGTTCTCTACAAGAAAATAATGCTCTAACTGTGCTTCTCTTTCCCACCATCAATAAACTTGAGAAAATTCTTCTGTAATTATTAACTAGTAGAAAAAAAAATGGAGCTTGCTTTTGGAAAGAGCAGCTTGGGAGTTTATTTGTTTTTAAATAGCATACTCTTTCAAGTGTGAACTGTGGATGGTATTTGTACTATTGTCTTCTGTTTTGCTTTCATATAGAAGACAGCTTTAGCATTTTGGAAAAGGAGTGGGAGGAAGGCGGTGTTACCTATATCATTAGAACCTATGGATGTTCTTTGCATTTCTGCATTGCATGCTTCTCTGTAAAGCCTGCTGTAACTTGAATATCTTCTGTATAGAATGGGCTGGCAATAACAAAGCCCCTGAGGGAATTAAAAAGATCTCTGGTTCTTTTCATGTTTTTGGCTATGAATGTTTTTTCAGAGAGGATGGATAAAGCCAAGAAAGCTTTAATCTATTACTAGTTTTTATTGGTTTCTATTCCTCATTATTAACTGTATAACAACATAATGCATCACAAGTGGAAGTTTAACACATTAATGTTTGATGACTATTTAACTGTGGTATCCAGCATTTTATGTTCTGCACTGCTGAAAAAAAGAGCACAATCCTACTTTCATTGAAGTTACTGCAAATCTGCCATTCATTTTTTGTGACAGTTCATATCCTTAGAACTCATTGGGACAGTTTTCAAGGTAAATTTTTATGGTGCTGGAAAATCTTCCTGCAGAGTTTGGCACCAAATTGGATGAAAAACAGTAGTAGCATAATTAAAAATTGAGACTAACTGCAGTTTATTTTGTAATATTGCAGTTGTGTGCCCAGTTCCCAGGGGAAAATAACTGTTGCAGCAGTTGAAGAACACTGTCTGTGATCTCTGTCTTCCCAGGGATGGACTCAGCAGCTCCACCCAGTTCCATCGCTATAAATGGCAATTTGACTGAAGGGAATTAGAGCAAGCAATGAACTGAGCAAAGGCAGGTTCATCCACAGCTGACATTTTTACTGCTGGGTATGAAGTTCCTAAAATGAAGAATGGCCTTGAGCCATTTTCTGCTGCTTCATTTGAGAGGCAGGCTGGGCTCTGCAAGGAGGGCTTAGTGCAGTGGAGGTGCTGATGGCCTGACCAGGCTGGAGCCACTTGGTTTAGGGATCAGAGGAGGGACTGCAGCTGAGCAAACACTCCGCCTTGGGAAGTGTGCTGATGAGTTTGCCAAAAACCCTGTTGTTTCATCAGGCAGCTGTGGAGATGACTGCTGATAACTATGTTCATCATCTTCCTGCTGCCTGGCTGGAAAAGGTTAGAGCTCAGAGGAAAGTATCAGCACCTGACGACTGGGAAAAGTGGTATTTTAAGGTGGAATTTGTCTTGTGTCACTTTATGTCTACAATTGAGCCACACTGTAGATGTAAATGTCTGTACTGGCTCCTGACTGTGAATGAGAGGGGTGTAGGAAGGCATTTCTGGGGTTTTGTTCTTATCTCTGTAAGCCAAACAAAAGCGATGGCATCCCTACAAGCTGCTGTTCCTCACCACAAGTTGGAACTCGTAGTTATAGTGCCTAGGTTAGATATGGATGCCTGTACTTTGATGGGAGTCCCACTGTGGGTCTGATCTGCCCCTGAGCTAAGCTGTAAGCATCTGAAACACTTCGGTGAATACTGACTGTAGATATTCTGCCATGTGAAAAGGGTAAAACTTCTCAAAGTCTATGGGATTCCTCAAGGATAAATTAATTAATTGTATAATTAATGATGTATGGTTTAATTGTAATGAAAGTGTTAACAGCAATCATCATCATTAGTTTTCTGTTGTGGGAGAAGTCACAGAGGAGCAGCCTTAGGAGTTTCTGTTTTAAGTTTATTCAGTGCAAGATCTGAATGGAGAAGTTTAATGAAAATAACCTTCTGTGGAACAACGAACATATAATTTCATTTAACAGATGCTTTTTTGTCTTCTCAGTATCCGTCTGCAAACATCATTGGGTGTTGGTATCCACCTGTATCAATGTGTATCCTGTCTATAGGGACTACAATTCCTTAAGCCAGGGTCATGTGTCTCGCTGATTGTATCAATCCATCAGGGTACTTCCACGTGACACAGAGCTGTAGTAAAAAGCACTACTAAGGCAGAAGTGTGCAAAACATGCTTGCAGACATGTCTCTGAAGGATGGAGCTTCATGTATTCCTTGAATACTGAGATTCACCTGCACTGACTTATCTCCTGGAGATAAAACTCTTAGGAAAATACCAACTGTAATAAAGTTGACTTGTAAAAATACTGTTAACAGTGACAGCATTATAGATGCCTTTAAAATCTTCTTTCAGAAATAGTATACTGAGTTTTTAGCTTGGTCCCTTAAAAGTAGCTCTCAGAGAAGACACTAATAGTGTCTTCTTTCAGAAATAGTATACTGAGTTTTTAGCTTGGTCCCTTAAAAGTAGCTCTCATAGCTGAGGATATTTATTCTGATCCGTTTCTCGAATGGGATGCAGCTGTTGAATCCTTCAGATCTGAGTAAAGTCTTTAAAGGCTTTATTTATATTGTGCTTTTTTCTGTTCTCCTCTGGTTCTGAACAAATAGCCACAACTTCAGTTGATGGAAATTATCCTACTGTAGCATCCCCCCAGCATAGACAGCTCTTCAATCTGGTCCTTGGGGATTCAGGGAACAAAGAGTACATCTAGAGCAATTAACTAAAATTCATCTGCAGTCTGTTAGGAACTCCTTGCAGTGATACTGAAGTGTAGGAAGCTCTCCAATCCTTTTGTATTTCAAAATACACACTTATGGCTTGAGTTTCCCTTGAATAAACCTTACTATTATTAATGAGGTGTGTAAAGTTTTCTCCCTTGGTTCACCAATGGGGATAATGTGGATAAGGACCTTTTAGCTCAAACCTCAAAATGAATTTTGCCTTTATCTTAACAGAAATCTTTGACAGTAGGCTGAAATGCTTATATTTTGATGTTAGTGTAGCGTGATGAAAGTTCCAGAGTGATATACTGTGGCGCTCTGTGTATGTAGGATGAGGAGCTCTTCATATTGCAATAATGTGGGACCCAGCAACAAACCTCATTTTTCAAGCAGTTGTTGATTTTGCAAGGATATTGCAGTGAAAGCTCTTTAACTTCCTGTGTTTGCCTGCCCTTTTTAGCAGGAGCCTCATCCTGTCTCTTAAAATCTATGCTGTTGGTTCCTTCATTTTTTTTCAAAGCATTTTCCTCACTCTGTAATGAAAAGTAAAACTTGAAAGAGGCTTTTGTAGATCCTTCAACTGACTAAAGTGTATTTAAATTACAGAATTAATAAGGTTGATAAGAGGAGGGGAACAG
Source organism: Oreortyx pictus (assembly GCA_036925125.1). Taxonomy (NCBI): domain Eukaryota; kingdom Metazoa; phylum Chordata; class Aves; order Galliformes; family Odontophoridae; genus Oreortyx; species Oreortyx pictus. Next base: position 67,463,380 of record JAUPFR010000001.1, on the reverse strand, counting down.
CTGCTGTGGCCACTCATCATGGGCAGATTAAAATAATTGGGTTGGGGCCGTCTGTTAGATTGCCATTAAAAATTTTGAATAGGAGCAGAGAGCATTTGGCAGTCCTCAACAAAAGCTTGTGAAGGGAGAGCGGGTAAGGAGAGGTGCTGGAAACGTTTTGTGTTGTTCATTCATCTAAAAATAGGCCTTTGGTTTGCCTATGAGCTTGTTTGTCTTTCATTTGGAGACTGTAGATGTAAAGTTGCCTTTTTGGAGCTTGAGGACCAGGCACTTCGCTGTAAGCTTTATTGATGCCCCAGTGCCACATTTCAGAAGCAGACTGTGAGGCTGTGTCCATGTTGGTGTGGTTTGGTGTGTGGCAGCTGTTGACAGCCTCCCTGGAGACCCCACTTGTGGTGAGGGCTGAAAGAGCCCTTTGCTGTGCCCTCATGTGCTGCTCAGAGATGGCAGCAGTATGGGCATGTCCAAACAAACCCTTACTTTGGGGATGGAAGTCCTCCTCTTCCCCCTCTCCACCTGTTTACCAGTGTCCCTACAGCTCCTCACTGCACTTTCTTTTTCTAGAAACAGAGATGCTGCTTCAAGTTCTCTTTTAATTTATCTCACGGTGTAGGCTTTTATTAGATCCAAATATGACTTGTCAGAGCACTCATGTTATCTCTTTTGGAGTCATCAGTTTCTACTAACAGCACTTAAAAGCATGAGATTAAAAAATAATAATAATAAAAGGAGTTAATATGTTAATTGATTTATCTTGCTTTCTGCATTTCAGAGTCTGTGGGATAGGTGCAGACGGTCTCTGGAGCATTATGGGGTGTTTTGTGGCTACCAGACCAGACGGCTCAGATATAATTATAAGTGCCGTGTTTGCATATGCAACTTGCTACCACTTCTGTGTTTTCACAGATCTTAGGAACGCATCAAGTGTAAAGCTAAGTGAGGTTCTTGTACTTCTAGTACTTACTTGTCTTTTTGAATGAACTGTGTCACCAGAGCTTAGTGAATCTAACCTTGCATGGCTGTGAATGCCGAGTTTATCTCTGGGGCTCCCCAGTATAATTCAGAGGAATCCAAGAACCACTGACATAGCATTTTTCAATTGCTTTCTTTGGAAATACAAAGATAGAGAGCGTTTTTATTTAAAATAGCACTGCTGTGAACCCTGGAATCTATAATGAATGTTTTTGATGCTCCAGGCTCTATGTGATGAGATGAGCTGTAAGGGACGTCGATCTCTGGCACTGCGGTGTTGCCCTTTGAGGTCAGGGAAGGGGTCTGTCGTGAGAACACTGCTCAGGGTGGGAAAGGTAACAGAGCATGAAAGGCACTGGAATTGCAGCTCCCATGAGACACACCAGCGGGTTTTTGAGTGAAAACATCTTTCTTAGCTGCAAACGTCTTTGAACTTTTTCACCAAGCCATCAGTTTTTCCACAGAAAACATATTCTTCGTGACAATTTTCTAAGACAGAAGCCTTATTTTCCACTGAAAAAAAATAAAAACGAGAGAGATTTTTGGTCAATTATATTTCTGAAGCTATTTTTGACAGTCCCATGAGGCGTTTGTGGCCAGCATTGGTCACTGGTGTAACAAGAGATCAGCCAGAGGAATTCTTGGCTGCCTGCTGATTTAGTTCTCCTAATCTCGCCCCAGAGGGGTGTAGGTTCCTTGGAATTTTGCATAATTAAGAAGCACATTAAAAGTTACATACAGCTTATCTGTGAATGTTGAATTTTCAGTATCAGAATCGGTTGATCAGTTTCTCAATGATACTTTACCCCACGGTCAGTTGTAAGTTTTAAGAAGAATATTTCTGAGTCCTCTGGGAAGAAAATAATCCAAAGTAAACAGAATAACTTTATTTTCTTCAGTTTTTTGATAGTCAGTTATATTTTACATAGCCTCTCCGTATACTGTATTTATTATATTACATTCCATCCTGAGTGGTGTTTTGTTTTTGTTTTGGTTTTAATAGAAAGTTGTATATTACTGAAAAGAGTATTTTGAAATGGAAAAAAGAAAATTCCCCAGGTACTCTGGTAGCTAATACGAATGTATTAATGATGTAAAAATAAGCCTAGGTGTAGTCTGTGTGCCAAAATGGAACCTTCATATTTTTGGAAAGAGCATTATTATTGTCTGAATAATCTGAAGAGGCCTGATTTAAAACAGAACTCAACATATACCACTGGATTCCTCTGTTTCTGAGCAGGAAACTCTTGTTGTCAATGCATACTTCCAATTACTAATAATCAGTAGATATTTTAATGGAACAAAACCTTGTCTGGACCTCATAAATACAAGGGGGACGACCTAACTGTATTCTTTACTCCCACTTTATTTTGTCTTCTTGCAGACTACCGGAAAATGTTGGGGATTTTTAGATTGCTTGTTTGCAGAGCATGAAAGTGGCAGTTCCTTCTTCATATGGCTGGAGCGAGTCAGTTTCTGAATGAGTACGTCTCCATTTCTAGTTATGCAAATAACATTATTTTTGTTAGAGGAAATGCAAAGAATAATAACACAGGACATAATGGCTGAAGAAACTTGGTTTTAAAGAAAGATGTCAAGTGGGACAGATGTGCAGCATAATTTTGAGATGACCAGCATTGTGGCTACAGCATTGTGAAGAGGAGAGATAAATTTAGCTTCAGTGTCCTTGGTTTGTGTTGAGAGTAAGCACAGTCAACTGACAGTACTTGTATGAGAAGATTATTCAGTAGGACAGTTTTTCTTTGGAAGACCTGAATGGTGCCTTGCTCCATGGTTATACCCTGGCTGTTCTTAGCACCACTTTGCTGTAGGTAGTGTAAAAGGACTGGAAATGAAGCTGAGAAGCTACGTGGATATGATGTCTAAACTATGAGGCACTGAAAGTGCTGAGGTGTGTGCTTTGACTTCCATGGGCTTTGCATAAGTCTTTGAAAATAGAGATGTGTGATGTGGTAGCAGGCAGTACTGGTGGCTGCCAGATATGTCCAGCACATGCTTTTGACTCGTGGGTGCTGGCTGCCTCACTCAGTCTGATCGTGTCTGCTCAGCCCATCTAGGTGTAGCAGTAAACAAAGCATCTGGGCAGACTAATGGGGAAAAAAATCAACGTTCTACATCGCCATCACTTGTGAATTCTCTTCAGTGAGCAAACTGATGGAGTCCCAAGTTGTATGGACTGAGAAACAACCTTGTCACTCTGCATGCTTATTTGGTGAAAAGCCAGGTAGTGCGGAACTGCAGTTGAAGTCATTGGTGATTCAGTGTTTGTTTTTCACAAATTGCCTACACTTCCAGCCCACGCACTAAAGATGACAGCATTGTATATGCGGACTGTGAACGTGACAGACGTTATTTATGAAGTAGTGCCTTCATCAAGGCTTTTTCTTTCCTAGCAAATTGTGTAAAATAGCCTCTGCATCGCTCTTGTCAAAGTGGTGTTATAAATATAGCTCCTTTGCTTGTTTGAGCAAAAAGTTTTTAAAGGTGTTTAAAAAAACTGCAGACTGGCTGTATGAGAAGGTCAGACAGAAAACACCAAGTGCAGTTCGCTGTGTGCTCCAAGGAATAGCAGCAGCTGCTTCCAGCATTCTTTCAGCTATTCCTAATAGGGAAAGCTTGCGCAGTTACAATCAGTTTTGAGTCTGTACAGCCATGTGGAAGAGGGATTTTTGAGGGGAGACATGCTCCTTCCTAACCACTCCTCATACTTGCTCAAAACATTTTCTCTGAAATAAGAAGTGGGGAAGTCAGTTAGAGCTTGCCTGCCTCTGATGCACAGGCGCTGTGTGACACAGCCCTCAGCTGTGCTGGACTCCCAGCTTGCTTCCATGCAGAGAAACAAAGAGATCAAATTTTGCCCTTAAGATTCATGACCGTAGGAGCCTCTGGCGGACAAAGATATGTGAGGAGTCATATCTGCTTCAGCTGGGCTCTTTCTTGGACACTCAGTGCACGGTTTCAGGACAACTACAGTGTTCTTACCTTAAGCTTATTTTACAAAAAGTCGTAGTTGGAGTCAACCTTGTAATTCAGGTCTGGTTTGATCGAGTACTGAAGGACACTGAAGACGCAAGAGAGCTTAGTTGATGGGTAAGAAAACTGAATAATCTTGAACATGGTGTGGTAGAGGTAAGTGGAATAGGGAACGTATGCTGAATGTGATGTTCATGGTGACATTTTTGTTGTTGTTGTTGTTGTTTTGGTTTGGTTTGGTTTTTTGAGTGCTTTTGTGAAGTTTGAAGAAAATGGAACAGCTTTGCCCCTGGGGAAGAGACTGGCACTGCCTGTCACTTGCCAGACTCTGTAGGTACATCATCACATGGAGAACCCTCAAATACTGTTTGAGACTAATTTCATTACCTTGCATGTTTTCATAGTTAGATTTAGAGGAATGAAACTATGGAAAGAGAAGTGACATTACTTTTTCAAAGCAAACTGTGTAATTAGGCAGATTTGTATTTGACAATCTTCATCATGTGCTGCCTTGCTTTGAAGTCTGTGACGCTTACTACACTTATCATGCTTTATATTCTGCCTATGTGAAGACTGTAAACCAGGCAGCTGCAAGAAAACATGCTGGAGAGAAAGGCTTCTCAAAAGCTGATGGGTTGACAGTTACAGCTGCTGTTCAGTTACAGTTAGGTTCAGTTTGGCAATAACACTTTCTGTAAGCATCGGGTTTTATGGACTTGACTGCAGCGTTGCTGGATTTCTAAGTTTTGGTTAGCTGTGCTGAACTGAGTGGAGAATAAGAGCTGTTCATCTTCTGGCTCAGTCCGTGAGGAGCTTGTAACTCTAGCAATTGTTTCTGTTTTTCATAACAGTGGGAACTTTATGGGCTATTTTTCCCTCTCTCTGTCCAAAATAAATGTGCTGCTTAAAAACAAAGACAGAAATTGCAGAGTCTTTGGCAAGCACGCGATATGAACTTGGGGTACCTCAGGCTGGAGGGGCAGTTTACAGAATGCACCTTTCTGAGAACTGATGTTGCACCACAGTGGCTTATTTGTGTGGATCCGTTTTACATTTCTTGCTTTGGAAGTCCACATTTTTAAAAGCCTCCATCTTCATAGATAGTAAAGCATCAGTGTGCTTTTTAGTAGTCTTTCCAGGTATATAAGCTGATCCATCAGTCTGATTTGTAGCTATATATTCACTCAGAGCACTTTGTATAATTAGAATTTAACATGTTAGTCTCTTGCATGATATTTCATTTAATAGCAAATCAGCAGATGCATATGCACAACTGTGGTGGATTTTTTTTTTTTTTTAATAAGAAATGATGCAGCAGTGCTTCTCGAAAAGCTGAGGTAGTGACCTTGGCTGTGCATTGCAAGAAGAGCACATGCACTGTTTCAGTACACAACAAACAGAGGAAAACTAGTGACACTGATTAAAATTAATGACAGTGCTAGGGAGCACAAATCTACCTCTTCTTACTCAAAAGTATTTTCCTAATTATTAGACTTCTTGTATTTTCTGTGCTTTCTGAAATTTTCTGTAGAGAATTGTTTGTGCAGGGTCTCTAAGAAAGCAGTAGGAATGCTGGAACCTGCTGCTGATATGGGTGGGAATTTGATATCTCATATATTAAAACCAACCAACCAACTAACCAACCACAGTGCCAATAAACAGTTGTAGATTGCCAGAGCATCTCAGCTCACTTGCTCGTGCAGACCTTTGCCAGGGTGCCCAGTGTGGGTATGTAGGACAAGGTAGTGTTCGCATGTGTAAATATAGTGAAAATGTGTTATGATTATATAGCAAATGAGCAAAGCCACTGAATGTAATTGCTTCCTTTCTACATGTTTGAAATGTGCCCATCCTTGCCTCCAAGATGTGCATTCTGTGTCACTAGCATCTGAAGTGGCGTTAATAACACAAACTCAAACTCACAACTCAAAGAAAATGTATGTAAGAGGAGGGCTCATACAACACCTTTATTTCAGCACAGACTGGAAGCTGATGTGGTAGCTAATTGTGCCATAATAACCTGAATAACCTGAACCATTTTTGAACTGGAAATGTGTAGTTCACTTGCACATGGATTCAAACTGCAGTGAAATATTATCCTCTCTGTGAGCAGCAGTGAATGCTGAGGGCAGGCCCTGCTGGATGTTCCTACACCAGCTCTAAGAGCCATCCGATCACCTGGTATGCTTAGCAGGTTGCTCTGGAGGGATATAGCAGCCTCTGTCACAGATACATCTGGAAGTGGGAATGGATGTTGGAGCAGTCAGCATTTTCCTAGTGAGGGATGGGATGAGGATGAAGCCTGGGTCCAGCTTGTGCTCTAATCTTGGGTGTACCCTTGGTCCTGATACCTGTCTGTCGTAGCTCAGTAACTGAGATCTCTCACTCTTGTGCTTCTAAAGGCAAATATCTGAAGATGGCTGGCATTTTGTTCCCATCGACTTATATCAAACTCCACATCTCTCCTTTCAGTAGTAGTTTGGCTTTCCGACCAGAGCTGGTAAATAGGTGATTTGAGTGGCTGTTCAGCATGCAACAAATCCTTTCCATAAGTAGTGTCAGAGTTTATAGAAAATAGTAATTTGGACTACTTGAAACAATACAAATGGGATTTTGTATTGAATTAAAGGCTTTGCTATTGCTAGTCAAGTCCCAGTCCTTGGAGCCTTGAAATTACTTATTTTATTTTTCTTCTTAATGAGATTCTACCTGTACACTCAAGTCAGATAATGGGATCTCTGTGTAACTTAAAAGCTCAAAATCCAGAAGTTAAACTAAAATACTTGTATATTTGTAAATCTTGTATATGATACTTGGTATGATGTTTTTCAATCATTTGGAAATGATAGTGCGTGTTCTCTCATGCACATTCTTTCTTTCAAATAGTGGGTTATGATTTTTTTTTTCTTTTTTACTGAATATACAGATGCCACTCCTAGTCTGTCAAATTTGTGCTGAAGTCAAACTAATCTGTGTTACTGAATCCAGATATTGTTGTACTAGCTGAGGTCCCAGCAGTTTTCATAGAATCACAAGGTTGGAAAAGACCTCTAGGCTCACCCAGTCCATCCATCTACCCACCACCAGTATCTCCCACTAAGCCACGTCCCTCAGTACAACTTCTAAACATTTATTGAACACTTTCAGGGACAGTGACTCCACCACGTCCCTTGGCAGCCAGTTCCAGCACCTGACCACTCCCTCAGGGAAGTATTTCCTAACATCCAACCTGAATCTCACCTGGCACAACTTCAGGCCATTCCCTCTAGTCCTATTGCTAGATACATGGGACAAGAGGCTGATCCCCACCTCAGTATAACCTCCCTTCAGGTAGTTGTAGTTTCCTTTATCCCTGTTCAAAACAAGTCAGAAAGCTGAAGGTATTGTGTTCCTTATTGCTTCAGAGGGGCATTATTGTACTGTTTCAGGATGAATAAAGCTACAAATAGGACTTATGCTTATATTTGTTTAGTCTAGGTTGCTTAAAAGTATTTCCCATAGAGTTTAGGCCTTATATTTTCTTTTGCTTAATGTCAACTTCATTAAGTTTAAGAAAAAGAGTAAGAGCTTAGCAGAACGGTCAGGCATTGGAATGAGCTGCCCAGGGCAGTGGTGGAGTCCTATCTCTAGAAGCATTCAAGAAATGTGAATGTGACACTAAAAAACTTGGTTTAGCTGTGGGATTTGATAGGTACGGGTGATGGTTGACTTGATCTCGGAGATCTTTTTTAATCTAAATGATTCCTTGCATACTTCTGTGAATATGGTATGAATGGAAGTTCTGCAGTGCACCAGTGTGTGCAGCATATCCTCTGGCTCCCAAGTCTGGGGAATTGAGCCAAGGTTGTTGTCCAGACTGAGCCCATCTACTTGTTGATTTGGGACAGAGGTAAACACAAACAGAACCTATGGCTTGTTGTTTTGCTTCCTATGTGAGTAATCACTGACCAGGAATGTGTTTGTGTTGGTAGCAGAGGCTGGGACAAGGTCTATTTAAGGCAACTTTGCCACTAAAAATAATATTCATTGAGCTATTGTATCTGATTTGGGGTCAGCTGCCATTAGCTTGGAGAGTTCACAGTATTTCTGGTCAAGCAGGAAACTGTTTTTACACTTGAGAAATAAATTGCTGCAACCTGTCAAAAAACAATATGGGAACTGATGAAAGGAATGAATTTTATTACCTTAATCAGCATCTGGCTATCCCAGATCTCTTGTGGTGAGACTGCTGAAAACGCTGTGTGGTTTTTTTTCAATATAGGCAATTACTTTGGTTTCAGGCTGTATAGTGCAGCTTGTTAACTGCACACGTGACAACTCACAACCAACAAAAAAGCACAGTATGGCTTAATTTTCTTTTACTGACAGAAATATACAGACATATGTTCACATAAAGTCCAGTGGAACTTCAGCTACATTTAGAGTTTTTTAAAGGTGCTCTTGTCTCCATTTTGGCACCTCCGCAAAAGTGTTCGGTCTCTTTTGGCTCTAATTGTAATGCTTCTGGATACATTCCTCCAAGGATACTGATGTCCAGTGAAGCAAGGCACTCTGAAAATCTGATCATGTTGGTTTTCTTGATGCGTTTTAGTGGAGATTGGTGTTCTGCATAGATAAAAATTTTGGTACAGAGAGGATGCATTAGGGATGAATATTTTGCTAGGCAATACCTTTTTTACTTCAGTCACATCTATTAATGTCAGAGGAGGAATGAAATGCATCTCCATTATACAACAAGTTTTTTCAAAGAGAATGCTATTAACTATTCTAAACATGAAACAGTATCCTGAGGTATTTGAAAAACTTGGAGAGGTTGATCCTAAAAGAACAAGAAATATTTTCCCCTTTATTTTAACAATTTTAATACTGCTGTGAAAAGGTGCTTATTCTTCCGCTCCCTGTTTATCCTTAGACTAAAGTTAGAAGGCCTTTATTTTATTCTTCTTTTTTTTTTTTTTTTTTTTAACTCCCTGATAAATGGAAATTACCATTGTGGTATTCTTTACCTAAGCACAGGCCCATGCTGTCTTGCTACATTACATATTTCTGCTGGTGATGTGCATTCTGCCTGCCCTGTGGGGAATACCAGCCTGCCAACACCACAGGGGCTGCTTGCTATGCAGAGCACCGGTCCCAAGTGTCCTGTTTTCCAGCTGACAGTCCACAGTCCTGGGAACAAGGCAGGATGCAGCTCAGAATGAGGAAGTGCCTCTCCTTAGCAATGCCATGGTTATATTAATTACCATCAAATAGCTTTGATACCTACAGCACTACTTAGTGAAGTGTGATCTTTTGCCAAAACTAATAGCTGTTTCTGTACATGTACTATTTAGTATGCGTAAGTATAATAGAACTTGAGATAAGCTGACTTTCATACAAGAAGCCAGAGTGCTACACAAGATCATCAGGCTGTACTCTTCCTAGATGAAACATTCAGAATTTTTCCACTGATGTCAAGGGGAACAGGATGTCAACCTAGATAATGACGTTAATGAAGTCAGACTTTCTTAATGAAGATTAATTGTTGGGGGCTCCATGCTTTGTATGTTCGTCTTTGAATGCCTCAGTGTCATGCAGTAAGTCTCGTGCTCCTTCATTCTTGATTACATATTTAGAGATGCTGTTTTGGTAATCTGAAAGGAACATCTTTTGTCATACCAGCAGTCCCTTGGAGGCAGTTGTTCTGCTGTGTTTGGAGAAGACGTAGCAGTCTAGGTTGCATTAATTTCTAACAGGATCTGGACAGAAATACACTACATGCCTTTGGAGAATCATCTGGAGATGGGATGTCAGAAAGAGTGAATTTGTTGCACACCTATACCTATACCATCCAGGTGTTTTCCAACACTTCATTAATGCAAAGATGGCTTTTTTAAAGGACTAGGCATTTGCTCCTTAACTGCATATAATGCTGGATACTTTCTTTAGTTTATTCCCCCTTCCCCTTCCTTCATACCCTGCCAGGAGCTCTGCTTTGTACCTTTGCTCTAGGTGCAGGAATTGCAATGAAAGGCTGTCAGATTCGACCAGCTTCCCATCATCATCAACTGCAGGGGAGTGAGGAAAGAGAGATTGTATGTACAGACATCCAAATCGTGCTGGGGGGGTGAATATGAGCTGTCAAAATCTGCAGGTTTATGGCTGAGGAGTGTGGAAGGGATTTTAGAGAGAGTTGAAATGAATTACCAGTGTAGGTGAAAAGCTTATAAAGTAATAATTACACAGAGTTTCATGAAGCTTAGGGAAGTAATTAAGCAAACAAAATTAAGACATTTTTGCCATATTACTGCAATATAACTTCTTGTGTGCGAAATACTGAACTCCTTTATGGTGGAGATGTATCTAGCTATAAACACATGGTTAAGTATTGCTAAGATAAGAAGAAAACAAGGAAGGGTAATTGGTTTTAATCTCAGTGGTTTCAAACGGGTTTCAGTAAAAGACTAATGAAAAGTAGACAGCTAATCTGATAATGGTATTTACCTAAATGAGTACAGACTAAAGTCATTACTGACAATAATACAGTAAGATAAAAATTGGCTTTCTGCATCTTGCATTAAAATACTGTACTATCTAAAACTGCCATGTGTGAAGGGCTCCTATTTCTTACCCCGTGCACGATCCACATTGCTTAGAAAGGCTTAAAGCTCCATAGTAATCAGCAGAGGTAATGGCCAATTTGTTTGTTATCTGCATTCAGGATTCCTTGCAGTATTTGTCAGCTCGTTTCTATACTGTACTAAGGATAGAAGAACAAGATTATGCTACAAGACATCTGAAAGACTGTTTTGGAGGCTCAGGGGAAAGATGTAAAGTACACAAGAGTAGCCTACGGATGCCTAAGAGTAATTTAAGAACATAGTGTTGCTGAAGTCATGATGTACTGCTTGGGTTTATTTCAGAGCCACTGGACACCCAACCCCTAAAGAAAACATTTGTAAGAATATCAGTAAAACTGCAGTCTGTATCTTGTTAAAAAGTGCTTATGACGGTGGACAAGAAATATGGGAAAAGTGGGCAGATTTTTCAAAGGCACAAGATGCAGTTAATCATTCATCTACTCTGCTGAGTCATCTGCCCTGGTATTTTAGTTACATGCCTGATAAGTGAAATGAGCAGTTCTGAGGAGGAAAGATGTTAGATGTTAATGGGAGAGCCAGGGAGAAAAATGCGACTGTGAGGGAAAAGAAGTGACTGGTTGTCGGAAGAAACTGGAAAAGGCTTTTAGTCTGGTTAAGGTTTTGTAAAAGTCGATTATGAAAGCACCCTCACAATTAGCAGTTTGTGCCTATCTGGCCGATCACTTTATCCCAGAGCAATCTTTCTGTTTACAGTCTTGTCTGCTGTTTATTTTTCTTCTTGCTGATGAAGGAACCACTTGCAGATCATGTTCTAATTAGTCCTACAGTCTAAAGAGCAAAAGCTGTGTGTGTATGTCTGAACACATGCAGGGCATAGACTTCAAAAGACAAATCCTGTGGCTTCGTGCTTAAGCATCTTCTGCTCCTCTTGAGCTTCTGCAAGGAGCTGTGTCAGGCTATTAGTTGAACGAGGATGATGAAATGTGCCTTGTTAGAGAAACAGAATATGTCCTTTGTGTCTGTCCTGTCCTTTTACTCCTTTGGTTGTCCCACATGGTGCAGAATAGCTTTACACAATTGGGTTTTTTGTACGTGCACTTGTATCTCTTCCTAAAGGTATCTCAGCTTTTACTCTCCCAAGCCAGGTTGCTGTTGCAGAAATTTGCTGGCTATGTGTAAGAATTCTTCAGTCAATTAGAAGGGAGGTGAAGCTTTTAAGTTACCTTCTGGCCCACAAAGCGTAAGAGTCTGTGAATAGATGAAGATGTGAAATATTGTACTTTGGCTCATGGAAGACTGATATTTATTTGCCAAACAAAACAGAATTTTTCAGGGAGACATTTCTTCAGCCTCTGCTTTAGCAGATTAGGAGATTCCACTGGCCCTAACACATGATCTTCCAAAAATATTTCAGTTAATTACTCATGTGTTCCATTAGTGCAGTAAAACCCTATGTTAATGTGACCTAGCAGAGATTTTATCTAACGCATCAAGTAAAAAAGAAGAATGCCTTGTGTAGTGCACAGAAACTGGGCAGAGTGATTCCAAATTCTTTATTGCTGCTTAACGATCTGATGTGGAGTTCGAGGATGCATCCGACCATTTTTAGCCAACAAGGGCCAAGCTGGTGAGTGCCGAAGACATCTGGGGAGCTTAAAGACTGACAGAATGAAAATCTTGGTTCAGAGGAGCAGTCTTCATCTGGTATGGGGCTTTCTTCTCTTGCTTGGATGTAAACCTTTGACATGTTAATTTTATTATTTTTTTTTAAAGAGAGAGAGGAGGTGCAGCCATATTAAGGTAAAATTAGCTTGAGTAGGATAGCTAAGCCAGTGCTGAGCAGGCTTATTTGGTCATGTAAAGCAACAGAGCTCTACAGAGTGGCTTCCTATGGTCTCAAAAGCAGAATGTCGATGCCAGTAAATGTCTCTTGGAGTTAAATTTGAATGGCTACATGCAACAGCTGAGCTGTGGCGTTGTGGTGATACATCTTGCTGCCTGCAGTTAGAAAACTAGCTCGGAGGTGAGGCAGGGGTACAACTACCTCCAGAGTTAGATTTGCCCATGGTAAAAAGATAGCAATAATTAGTTTGTCCATGCATAATTCCATTTAAGGAGTATTTGTTCCTAAAAGCTCCATATACCTCCTTGTTTTTTTGTGCTCTGCAGGTAAACAGGACATGTTCTCAAAACTTTCCAGTCTTAATAAGCTGTTAACTCATGATTTTCTATTTTTCATGCCTTCACATTTCAAAATTAAAACATCCCAGTTATGCCTACTACAATAAACGTCTATCCATGGTACTTTTGTTTATGAAATGCTCGTCTAAGAGAAATATAGATAAGATAAAATCCAGAAAAATCCACACCCCTAAGGCCTGTACTTCTCTCTTTTTAGCATCTCGACTGTAGAACATTTTGTACATGGGATGTTCATGAGGATTGAGTTGCATATTTCTGTACTTGTAAATTTTTTTCCTTCTGTATTATCATGATTGGAAAGGAATTAGTTTCTTGGTATACATTGTCTGATGGTGGATTCTGTTCTTGATCACTTTTAACCATAAATGACAACGGCTTTTTAAAAAATGTAAACATTTACTTGCAGTTTTGCAAAACAGGTTTTTATGAATCTTTCTGCTTTGGTTTTACTTGAGTTAAGCTAGTCAGCTTGGTTTACATCACCTTGCAAACCTCCTGTGTGACACTACTGTATCTAGCTAGCCAACAGAGAAGCCTTGAAAGAGCGAAAAAAGAAAAAGGGAAACCCAAATGACAGTGGCCAAATCCTGGGCTAATGCAAGGTTTGCATATGTGATACATATGAATATACATTATCATAAAAAATATTGAGCATAGTGTATTCATTTAACAGAAAGATACACTGTTCAGATCAAGGTGACAGCTTCATCTATCATGATTACCTAATGACATACAAAAAATGTTGTACAAAAATAAAAGCTTCTTGAGGAACTCAGACTTATTTCATGGCTTACAAGAAAAGTTCTTTAATGCATTGTTAATTTCAGCTACATTGCTAGATGGTGCTGCATGTTTGTGCTGTTCTTGTCTCTCGTACATGTGAATACACATGCAGTCATAGATATGTACATATATACAGATAGGTATGTTGTCACAATATTATATGGAAACACGTACACAAAGATGTTTCCATACAATAGGATGCAGAGCAGCTGAATAAAGTCAGATTTTACTGATCTTCATAATAAGTGGTGTCAGCAAATGTCTTTTAAAGTCAACTGGCATCCCTTTGACTGCAAATACGTGTGCAGAATGGATGAAATATAAGCATTGGTGAGAAATGAGCATGCAGTGAAGGTACAGATGTTGAAGTTTAAACTAAAAATAGGTACTTACAAAGGAGAGTTAAGTTTGTTATTTGAATGCCTACCATGTAGTGTTGAAGGGCAGGCTGATGGATTTGTCTTTACATGTCAGCTGATATAAAACAGAGGTCTTCCATTATCTACATCAGCACCAAGTTATACCTAATGACAAGTTTGATGTGCAGTTAGAGTGAAAAACAAATTCTTTTTTTTTCTTGTAGAAAAATATGTTCTTTGATGATGCTTTGATGAATTCTGGAATTCTTGTTTCAAGTTAGTTGTCAGTCTTACAGCTTCTCTATGTGCTTGTGTTTCTGTTAAACTGATGATTACTGCTCTCACCTGAACTAAATACTAGCTGTGAGAATGGCTTTTTGTATATGCCATCATATGTGGGAGATAAAACTTATAAAGCTTTTGATTTTATTTCCAAACATAATTGGTACCTTGCAGAGATGCAGTATATCTCATGTTGTTTCATTGTATAAATTGTAGCACATATGTTAAAATGGCTTTTCAGAAATGTAAACCAGAATATTCTTTAGTCAATCTTGCTTTAACCACAGTCACATCATAACAACAGGGTAGGATGTACTGGAAAAGAAAAGTACTCACTGAACAGCTTTGGGGAGTGGGATTAACAAACTGGAGGAGATAAGACATATGATGTCCATGGACCTGTAAAATTCCATGTCCCTGACTGAATGTGCATTGAAGAGAATGAAGTGATGATGAACTACTGTACAAGAAACCAAGCTGGGAAAAGCAGACAAGGATATTTTTTTCCTGCTTTTTGCTTTTGGTTACTGGAATCCTAGTGTTTTTGCAACAATGCTTGCTTAAATGTTTTCAGGCAAAATTGACTTTGTTTTGCATGTCTGTACTCCTTTTAAGGAATGTTAGTCTTAGGAAAACAAAGATATTTGAAAGGTTAGAGAAGTCCAGGAAAATGGCCTTTTAGAAAAGAGAACATGCATTGTTTCTCCTTGCAGTAGAAGAGATAGTTATGTTTATTAAATTGTGCATACCGTATGATGCTTCATATTTTTCCATTTGATTTCCTGTAGGGTGATTTCACTTGGAACAGCATGTCAGGGCGCAGCGTTCGACTGAAGTCAGTTCCCGTTCAAAGCCTCTCGGAGCTGGAGCGTGCTAGGCTGCAGGAAGTGGCTTTTTATCAGCTGCAGCAGGAGTATGACCTGGGATGTCAGATTACAATCCCCAAAGGTAAGTGCACGATAAACTGTCTCTTGTTTAGATTGCTAAGCCTCCTCTTCATAAGTCACTGACTTCATATCATGGTAATAAATGGGAGAAAATAGTACATTGTTTACTCCGCAGACTTTGTCTTCTGCTTCACTTTTTGTTTAAACACCGTAACTACAGAAATGACTAGTAATGGTGTTTGTTATATCCAACTTAAGCCACCTGAGGTAGGATCATCTGGTCAAGGACAGATGCCTACAGAGCAGATAACCTAAATCAGACCTATTTGTGCTGGAATCCCCTGATACTCCTTTGAAAGAAAAAGGTTTTTCTTGCACTTCCTTATATCCAAAAATATATGTCTGTCTATGTTAGATAGATAATTCCTAGAAGTGGATTTTTTTTAGCTCTCTGTTGGCCCTGAAGGAATGCAAACATCACTAGTTTAGGTATCTTCCACATCAAATAAAATGAATCATAGCCAAGTTTTCCTGCAGACAGAGGTCTTAAAATTTTCCTGAAGTTGTAGAGAGCAATGAGGCTTGGCTTCCTCTTCTCCAGACTAGACAACCCAAGTGTCCTCAGCCTTTCAGTGTTTTCCAGCCTTGTTACCAACTTTGTTGTCATCCTCTGTACGCTTCCCAGTAGTTTAGCATCCCTTTTATGTTGAGGATTGAGGAACTGCACACAGTATTCAAGAAGGGGCCGCATCAATGCTAAATATAGCATGTTGGTTCCTAATTGCCTGATCTAGTGGTTGGCAAACTTGCCCATGGCAGGGGAGTTGGAACTAGGTGGTGTTTCAGGTCCTTTCCAAACCAAGCCATTCAGTGAGAATCACCTTTTTGACCAGCCAGCTATGCTGTCTTTAATGCCCCCAAAATAGTTTGCCCCTTGGCTGCCAGGGCACACAGCTGATGGATGCTGAGTCTGCTGTCACCAGCACGTCCTGATTCATTTTTGCTGTGCTGCTCCCTAGCCACTCATCTCCTAGTCTGTGCCTGTGTCAGGCATTTCTCCATCTCAGATGCAGAACTGAGCACTTAACTTTGTTAAAGTCTGTGCTGATGCTGATTGCCTGTTGCTCTAGTGTACGTAGTTCCTTCTGCAAGGCTTCTCATCCCACCAAAGTCAACAGCACCTCCAAGTTTTGTGCTAAAGATGCATTCCATTCTTACATCCAGATCACTGATAAAAATGTTGACCAGGACTGGCTGTAAAATATTTTAGTTTAGACCCTTTGCGGAGACAATTCAGATGTCCTCTTTATGTTCCCATCACTCCTAAATGGTGTGGAGTGCAAAAGTGAGAGAGGTAGCCATCCAGTTGTTTTGCTTACATCACAGGGCTGTGCAAATGGAAATATTCAAGTTTCAACAGTGTGAAACTTGCTCAGTCACTCCAGACATGCAGGAGTACAAGTAACATAAAACTCAGTCACAGCTATTTGTGTCCCGAGTTAAAAACAGACTTAAGGTTGTTAAAGGTTTTCTGTAAAAATGAAGCAAAGCAAACCAACCAAACAATCAAAACACAAAAACAATAACAAACAAAGAAATGGTGATGTGTTGGGCCAACTTAAAGGAAGAGCTAGTGTGATATGTTTGAGAGAGCTGAGGGAACTGTCTAGGACTGCAAAGATCCATGTATGTAGAAAGATATGCTCTACAGCTCTCTTCTTGAGTGAATGTTGCCTGAAAACTTTCAGGAGTTGGAGGTTAGTTGAATAATCTCTATACTAGAAAACATAGAAAACTGTCTTAAATCTTGAGATTCTTTGAGGTTCCTTGACTGTTCTTCAAAAGTTGCAAATGAATGACTCTAGAACAGGGCCAGCTGGGTGTTTGCTTTCTACAAGCATTTGAGAAATTACTTTTACTGGCACGAGTATTGTGGAAAGTAAAACCCCATTGTTCTTGGGTGACAAGTGTTTGTGTGAAGCATGCTGGCATGGAGGTTAAGTCTGTGTACAGAAGCATTTGCCTTATCTTAGCAGTCTCAATAACATCCCATCACATCACTATTGGTAGCTTCATAATGTTTCAGTTCTGCCATGCTCAGAAGGCCACATTATCACAGTCAAATGCAGTTAGCATTTTAGGACTCATCTGGCAGTTTCCACACTAGGAGATGAATGGATTAAATGTAATACCTGGTATATAATCCCTCTATTTCACTTGTATTGCAGCCCTTACCCTTAATGAAACACACTGCTGACATCTATAACTTAAATATCCTGTGGTCACAGAGAGAGGACCACTTCCCACAGGAGTTTAACTGGCATGTCATTTAAGATAGGGAAGTTTGGACTTCAGCAAGGAATCAGAACGAATTTTAAAACCATGGCTCTTGATGAATTTGTACGTATCACAGATCTTCTTCAAATTTGGTATTTTATTCTCTTGTTTTTCTGCCTCCTACCTGTCTTTCATTTTCTGGAATTGACAGCTTTCTCAGTTCCATGGCACCCCACGTCTGCCAGCAAGAATTATACCACAAATCATTTGTACTCTCTCTAGGTTAATGTGTTAAGTTGAAGGGGTAACAATTCCAAGCAGAGCATTAGTTTCTCTTCTAATGTAGTTATTTCATGGAATAATTTTAAGTTGCCATCTGACATTCTAAATAGCATGATAATACAACATATGATAATACTTCTAAATAGCTTTATATGTGCACATACATCATAGTGACTTTCCATTTGTGTATGTACTTTTCTGCTCGTAATGAAAAAAATGAAACTTTTACAGCATGTCTACACACACAAAAAAACCAAAACAAAAAACCCAACAACTTGGTAACTCAGGTCTCATAGCTATTTTCAAAGTAAAGCAAGTATAAAATAGGAGGATAACTTTTTTCCTTCCCCTTTGTTCATAAGCTCCAGGTACCTCTTGCACAGAGAAAGTATTGAATGAGGTTTGTTTGGAGCAGTTTTCCACAACAGATATTTAGGAAATACTTTTACAGTAATGTTCTACTTCACTGAGCCCCTAAGAGACTCTTGTAGTTTGTATTTGCGAGCACCAGTAGGCACTGCTATTGCCTTATGAGTTGGAGTAAATGAGGAGTTAGGGCACCAACCCTAACTCAACTCTTTAACCATCTGTCTCAATTTGTGGCTGTGTTTTTCTTCTCAATTTTCATCAGTCATTAGAAAGATGATATCCTCTTAATGGACAAATGAAAATTGAGAAGTTACTGAAAGGTCTCAGCACAACCAGGAATTAGAAAGGGTGATTGTGATAAAGAAGATTGTAGGACTAGTAAGTTATGAGGCATCACACTGAAGCAGAGGAAATCTCTGATGTAGAAAAAAGGAGTTCTCCTTTATTTTTCAAAAAAAGTGGAAAGAAAGGAAAAGTTATGCTGAATTTTTCTATGAAAGTTCAGAAATACTGCCTTAACATGGACAGAGTAGAATGTGAATCAGCAAGGGATATATATTATTTGGGTTCTACAAAGACCTTCACGGAATCTCACTCTTTGTTATTAGACATTTTTGGTCCTAAGTTTCTAAATAATTTTAGGACAGAATTTCAGATGTGATAAAGCTGACACCTAATCTTATATTTTCATATAATTCTTTTCTTACAATTAATAATAATAAATCCCAGTATTAACCCATGTTTCAGTAGCGTACTACCATACAAACTTCATTTTTTTAGGAGGACTTAGCACAGGAGTTCAGGCCCAAAGCTTCAGAATGACTTGGTAAAATATCTTTATTCCAATCTCATCTTCAAAATACAAGATTGATGTGTCTAGAGTTGAACTTTGATGTTATGTGTTCACCCAGGATTGTTAACAGATCAGATGCAATAGATTGCAGTACATGCAGTAGGTTGGACAAAGGCCAGAACATCCATCTCTGGTGACTTATCTTGCTTTTGTTGGCTTGGGTCACAGCCTTAATGCTAGGTTGATGTAGTATTTTTGTTTTAGCACGTGCCACATTCCAAAGTATACTTATGCTATGGTATAAGTGCTGCATATATTTACTTTGTACATTAGGGTTTATTATTTTTATGCTTTCCAAATGTTTTGGAGGGAGAATCCGAAGAGGAGCCACAGAATTTTCTTGATTTTCCAGATCTGAAAATAAACATGCTATCCAGCTATTTTAGCAAGTGTACAAAGTGTAATCAAAGAAATTAACGGCCTTTGCCAAGAAGGCTGTTTAGTGTATTGTTGCCACCTATGACAAGAATGTACTCACACATTAATATTTATTGTTAACAGCAACTAAGTCATACACAGCAGTTTCATCGTTATAGCAAGTGTCCTACTTTCTGGAGTAATTTCATTTTAGAGTTACTGGGACAGCTGGGGAGAGAGAAGGTAATGCTTAATTTTAGTGTTTAGCTAGCATTTGTCAAATCTAGCTCTCAGTTCATATAGTTAGTTATAATTATAATAAATGTTATTTCATGTTGTGTTTAGAAACTTAATAACAGTCTCAGTCATTTAAGGAAAGATTATTGCTTATGGTGCTTTAACATGTACTGTTGGACATTTTTGTATGCAAGATCCATAGCTGATTTCACCAGGTGTGTGATACTGTGCATCTGCTCCTATGAAGTAAGTATTAGTCTCCTGTAGGACCTCCTTCAGTAAGGTGAATTTGAGGTACATAATTACAGACTTGAGTGTTGAGACAGCTCTGTCTTTGAAATGGAACAAAACACAAGTAGTTAGATTTTCTGAAGTTTTATTGTTCATTGGTGCACTTTGTCCCCAGTGTGTTTCAGTTAAGCTCCAAATAAAAAAGAGAATTTGGAGTTATGTGTTCCCCGCTTCTTGTTTATTTTGGCAGGGAGTAGACTTTTGGATCAATTTTTTGCTTACAGTACTTGTAATTGTATTTCATTATCCATTTTCTTTAACACTGAGACTGAGTTTGATTTTTATCTGGACTTGCATTTTTGTAAGGGCTCCAAGCTGCTCATTGTTTTTAATCATTGACCATGCTACATACTGTGTAGATAGCTACACCAGGAGAAAGCATCTAAGTAAACTGTAGCTGATGCTTTGTGGAGCTACAAGATTAGATACATTCGTGCTGGTATGCAGTATGCCTTTTAAGTGAAGAAGCTTACTAGCATGCCAACCTTTGCAGATGCTTCTCGTACAATACTGTCTCTAACATGGTGCCATGAGTCCACGCAGCATTTTTAAGATTTGCTTTCAATAAAGCAGTATTCATAAAGGTTGTACTAAAGGCAAACAAGACTGCAAGCTAAATTCTGCTCTTTGACACTGTGTTAAGTCTTTGATCTGTTTTATCAACGTTGCTCTATCAGAGCTGCTCAGAGCACTTAATGAAAGCTGTGCATCTTTCTGACTTAAGATGGAAGCTGTTTTTTCTTTTTCATTTTTATTTTCCCCTCACATCCCAATTTTCCATAAAATGTGAACTTTTCTAAGAATTTTTATATTTCCTCCCAGGAAAAAGCACTGTCTCTCAGTCTGAAAAGAGAAAGTAAAATAGACTTAATGTTTTGAGCTGGGAGAAGTCCCAGCTGCAGAATGGAGGCGTTTGGAGCAGTCAGGCTTGTAGTCTGATACGCAGGAGTTTGTCAAAGTGAAGGTGACAGAAGCTTTTCCAGACAGCGAGATACGCAAGCCAAAAAGCATTTCTCTTTTTTTTTTTTCTTCTCCTTGGAAGGAAATTTTCAGAAACTTCTGGCTGTGTTTTAATTTGTTTTCTTATTTGCACTTTTGCCCCAGTTGAGAGAAGAAAAAAACGTGAAATATATGAAGCTAGCAAGAATGTAATTTTTCTAATGATAGAACAGAAGAAGTAATAATGTATCTTTGAAACTCAAGGAAATTTTTTAGTCATCTGTTCCTTTTTTTAACTTTGTTGTTAGGCAGCTGTTTCTTAAAAGACTGTATGTAATACTCAGCAAATTGATTTCCATGATTTTCTTCTATCACATACTGGGAATGATGTATCTGATTATGTCAGGTAGAAACAGGTTAAGAACAATTTTAAAAGCAAATGCTTCATTGTTCAGTACAAGGAAAAAAAGGTTTCTCTTTTCATATGTTAGCCTGTATTCAGGTAAATAGGTGCTTTGATCAAGTAGCAGCATGCATTACCATCAGTGCTATAGGAATGCAGAAGTACAAAATAGTATGATCAACTTTTCCGTATACAAAGGTTATAAAACAGTTATTGGCGACAGGATCCTGACCAGAGGTTTTCAGTATTAGGGCAGGGTAATCCTAAGGGTTTGTGTTGTTGTTTGGATACTGACTTGCATGGGCTTAGGGTAGAGCTCTTATAAATCCAGAGCCAGAGACTGCTGCATGCGTGCATTCAAAATATGTAAAGTCCAATTGAGTCCCAATATTACTTCAGAGATATTAAAAAATTCCTGTCTAATGTAATTTCCTTAATAGTATGTTCAAAATAGATAATGACTTTCAAACTATGTACAAGTGCTGCTCTGAAAGTAATGCCTCCTATTTTATTATGTTGGCCCATGATATCAGAGATGGGTGTTGGTGGTGTGGCAGTAGAGGCTGATCCTTCCCATCAATATCCCGTTACATGTTGTTGCCATGTGACAGATGGCAGCAGAGGGGCAGCCTGACAACAGTGGCATCTGATATGAAAGCGTGGATGAAGCAAAGTGATGTCATTGAATTTCTCCATGAGGAAAAAATGACCATCAGTGACATTCCTTGACACTTGAGGAAAGTTTCTGGAGACCAACCGGTGGATGTGAGCACTGTGAGGGGTGGGTTGTGCATTTCAGCCGTGGCGGCGGTGACAGCAGGTTAGCTGCACTGGTGCAGTCTGTTGCTAGGGTAGCATGATAGCTCTTGTTCTTCTCTGGCAAAAGGCATAGCTACTGGTGGTGTCTGTGTTGGAAAAGCGTGTTTTGTAGCTGAGAATTTGCTCTACCAAACTATTTTACTGTGTTCTTTATATCAGTTGTAGTTTCCATGGAAGTAAATAGGAGGCATTACTAGCATGGTCAACATATATATTCATTCGGGATTTTGTTTATATTATTTTGGGCAATGGAAATCTGAGTTTCCATTTTTAAATGTTAATCGTGAGAATATTGAAAAATTTCAAATATGGCCTCTGTAAAACAGTTCTAGGAACCAGAATGCATTTGTAAAAGCTGTAGAGCCCATTGTTTAGAAAATTGGTTCTATTTAATCATTTCTTTTCTAAATCACTGCAAGAATACCTAGTGTAACAAAAGCATTCTTGATGATGTCCTGACAAATATGTCTTCAGAACTTATTGTAGTCCAGCCCCTTGTTTCTGAAAACTCATCTAGACTGTCCTTACTTTGCAAATAATCCACATCAGTGTATGGTGATTCTACTGAAGCTTTATCAAGAATACTGACATTGCAACTTACTGATCCTCTTGATTTTGATCTGATCCTCTACTTGATTTTGGCAGAGGTTTGCTTTAACATGTATATTCTTCTGATCTTGTAAACTTTTCAGTTGAATATCAGATTTGTTTCTGTTAAGCGTATTGCTCTTCTCTGAAATGCATTAGGGTGGTGTATCTGATGAAGATTTCTTCTTGCTTTAGGTAGAAGAGTTAGTTTCTCAATTTTATTCAAATGCATAGTTTCTAGTTTGGTGCCAGAAGTCTAAGTTATGTCTCTAAATGCTAATTAGGAAAGAAAAAACAAGTACTTAAAGATTTACATAATCAGAGCTTTGGTACAATGCCTGGAAGCACCTCTGTGACCAATGGGACATCCTCTAAATGCCAGACTTGGGAGAATTCCCTGTGTACATATGGAGCTCAGTGCATATGGTGCTCGTGCAGAGAGCACTCTTGAGGGAATTCTCTAAGGGAAACAAGTGCAGTTGCTCTCTTTCACCTGCCAGCATGGTCATGCAAGCCTGTTTCTCAATACTTAAAAAAATCAAGGTGAGCTAGTGGAAGTTCCATGTCTGTTCTCCTAGTCCACCCTGTACTTTGGGGATTAAAGGTAATTCTCCTTCTTACTAAATCAAAAGTCTTTTTGACTAGGGAAGTGAAAGTACTTTTTTTCTCATTTAAGCAATGACTTTTTGTGTAGGTGGTTAATGCCAGGAAGAATCAATATTCACCCACCTCCAGTGGGCTGTTGGCTGTTATAGAGCTGTTAATTGTGATATTCTTGTCTCAGCCAACAGTATCGTCTCCTGTTTTTATTTCCTACATTGTTTTTTTTTCTAATGCAACTAAAATATTTACTTCTACTGTCAGTCATTTGTCTTAATATAGTAGTGTAATCAGTTTTAAACCAATTTTACTATCCATTACGAAAGCACTTAAAGCAGGGCATGTTGTTCACTTTCTCAAAGCTCACAAGCATTTGCCCATCATCATGATTCCTGGGTGCCTTATGTGTTAAGCAAACAGCAGCAGCAAAGCCCCAGGCTCTGCTCGTGCTTGCCTATTGAACCTGCAGCTCTCTGCAGCACTTCAGACTGAGGGTTCTGCAGCCCTCACCTTGCTGCAGCTCCTGAGTTCCTTATCTGCTCTGTCCCAAGGTTTGGCTCTCTCCATCAGAGCATATTGCATGTGCATTTACCCACGAGTTAGCAGAGTCTGTCATAACTGAGAATCATAGAGGAACAAATTTTAAAATATCAAAGGAGTTACTTTCTTTCATATATACGCTTGAAAACGATTTTATACCTTTATACACTGAGGAAGGTATAGGCGAGAATTGTGTTTTCTTAGGATCCCTCAATCCACAGGATTTAAGTAGCATGTGCTGACTGAATTACAGCACTGACCACAGCCAGTGCTCTTTCTTGAGAAGGATCCGTATCCATCTCATTACAGTCTGAGACTACATCTGTGTCCTCCTGTTTTTCAAGATAAACATTTTTTTTCTTGCTACTACATAGTAAAGAAGTGATGTATAATGCAAGATTTAAACTTCTATTGGTTATATTATTTAAAAGTGTGCGTTGACACGCTATAATTCCTCTGTTTCATTTTAATGATCAGTACTTCAGTAGCCCAGAGGGCTCCTAGACATAAAAAAGTAATGTTGTCTATATAAATCTACAACTGAAGAGGATACACTAAGAACAGATTACTGTAGAGTATAATGGGTTGAGAAGGAAGAGCAGAGAAGCAAATGTTTTGAGAAATGTTTAGATGATGTACCGAAGGACATGGTTTAGTGGGGAAAATTGGTGTTAGTTGGACAGTTGGACAAAGTGATCTTGGAGGTCTTTTCCAACCTTGGTGATTGTATCGTTCTGTGCTTATGCCTGATGGTTTTCAGTTTCTTCAGTTAGCTGCTGGTTGCCAAGCACAAAGGAGTGCTGATTTAAAACAAAGTGAACTAAAGACAGCAACCAATAAGGGAGAAGCAGGGAGGTAATCCAAGTGTTATGAGGCTGTATAATAATCTGCATTGCTAAGGGAATGTATGTGCACTGCCAAGGACAGGTTACAGGGAGACAGAGAGTGATGGGAAATACCTGGGGGCTCAGCCCTTCCGTTTTCATAGCGCGTGATGTGCCAAAGCCTTTTGCTCCAGGCCCTCTGGTTGGAAATGTTTACCTTCCGCCTATGCTGCAGCTGGCAGCGCTCTGCGAGTTACTGCGTGGGGAAAGCACATGTTAATCTAAATAAATATTTCATGATGGACATTTATAGGCACAAGAATGGCTAAGTAAAACCAGCACTCTGCTCTACACTAGAGCAGCTCCAAGTGGACGTCCAGAAGGAAATTCGTGTTGTGTAGTGCCCAAAGAAATGATTGCAACTGCAAATGCAGCACAGCGAGGAAAGAAAGAAGCACAGTGTATTCCTCCTTGTGCTCTATCAACTTTTAGCAATACTTTCTGCTTGCAGAGCCTTCAGCACTGCACAGACAAGAGAGTATGTAGCTTGATATTTGGTTTACCCACTGTGTGCACGAGACTCTCTCTGAGTCATACTTGGTGTTGGTAGGTTATCTTGCACGGAGCAACAGTGCAATATATTGTTAAAAAGCATAGTCCTCTTTCTGGTCTTTTTTTTCTTCACTTTTAGAAGTGAAATTTGAATATCTGCTGCATGAAAATGATTTCCTGCCTAATTTATATACTCATATAGACTGAATTTTTTTTCATGAATTGAACTGTACAGACAACAGAGACTGTAACTGAAAGTTGAAAGGTGATAGTCTTAACACTGTGGATGTATTTCAACCTTAAACCAAAAATTTTCAAAAATAATAACCTCAGAAGTCAGACTCCTCAATTCTTGTCTGAAGTCAGTGTATCCATACAAATACTTCTGTGTTCTGTAGGCTTTGGTTCACTGACAAAGTCCTAAATAGATGACCTAATTTTTCAAATAGAAAAGTCTCTTTGGCATTAAGTGAACCTGGAAGTGCTCACCACTTTGGAAAAACAGGTCACATAGCAATTTAATATTCACTCAGGAGTTTCATTCTAGGCTTGTTTTTTTTTTAAATATTCATCATGTTCATCTTAATACATACAGGCCCAGAGAGTGATGTATGCATTGTAGTGTAAAATGCAGTCAACATATAAATTAGTAAGTATTGGTCAAACCAAGTTCATTTCTGAAACAACTGCCTGGGCAGTTTTTTTTTCAGGAAGTCAGAGAAGGTATGCACAGAAAAATGGCAGTTTCCTTCAATGTGATATTTCCTTACCTTTTAGCAAGAATCATAGAGTCATAGAATTAATCACTCAGGTTGGAAAAGACCTTCAAGATCATCAAGTCCAACCTCAACCTAAATATACTACCCTAACTGTAAGACAAGAACTTTGACTTTTCTCATCTTGCTAATATTCTCAAGTGGAATCTGTTAGACAGCCCTGTCTTACTGATCTGTAGAAAGAAGAAGTTCAGCTGGATAAATAACATTTATCAATTTGTGTTTCAGACATTCTCAAACCACAGGTGAACATAGCAGGTCATATATAATAGCACTTTGTACTGGTACAGTACTACTTTGCATAATTATTTGCTAATTAATTTCTATATGTACAGTAGGTATTATGCACAGGTAACGATCTGTCTTTCCAAGAACACTTTGGATATTCATTGTATTCCCAAAACACAATGCAGACAGTAAGTGCTAAGTGTTATTAATTGGGTTTGTTTAATATTTAAAACTGCTGCAGTTGCACTAATCCTTCAGTACATTGTGAGTATTTCAGCAGTGCTTATGTCTGACGAATCCTAAATCAACAATCATTTCAATACTTATTTGTTTTTACGCAACATAGATTATAATTAATCATGTCTTTTGCTGAGGTTGAAAGGAGAACTAGAACTGACCTCAAAATTCTTGTCAGGTCTCTTAAGCTTTAGCTTTTCACTGACATTCCTGTCAGTCCTACTTTCACATAGATCTCTTTTTCTCTTGGCATGGGGTAAACTTTAAATGTAAGTGATTGTGGTTCCACTGACTTCATTGAATATGCATCCTTTGTCCAAGTTAAGTATGACTCTTCTATCATTCTGCCGTCTTACTTTGTTGTAGGAGCTCATTCCTGGGCAGAACAGACATGCCCAGAGAAGCTGTGGGTGCCCCATCCCTGGCAGCATTCAAGGTCAGGCTGAATGAGGCCCTGAGCACACGATCTGGTGGGTGGTAGCCCTGACTATGGCAGAGGGAGATGGAGCTCGATGATCTGTAAGGTCCCTTCCGACCCAAGCCATTCTGTGATTATTTGGTTTTCTGTATTTTCTGTCTTGTCTATCTCTAGAACTTTACCCTGTTTCTTACATTCCTCTGCACCTGATCGCCGCTATACAAAAATCCAAGATCTGAAGAAACAAATGTACAGATGTTCTTTGACCCGATCTTTCACTGATGAATTTCTTCACAGTTGGAGTTCAAAGAATCACCCATTAAGAAGAAGGTTCACAAGAAATCATTGATAGTTTGGTCCTAGAAGTCATTAGCTTGTTTTCCATGTGGATATGAAAGCATAATTTGTTTCTCTCTTCTACATGAATTACATCTTTCTGGTATTTCTGTTGTATTTGACTACACAGCACTAAAACACTCCAGAAGCTGCAGTTCTGTAATCATATTATAAAAACAGTATGTTTTAGATGCATTTTCCAACTGTTATTTTTCTTTTTACATAAAAGTGGAATCATCAGTGAAATATCAGAACACCAGTATATAGGTCCTTGGAGCATAAAGGCTCTAAGACTCCAAGGAATTTTTAGGTCATTTATCAAAAAGCTGCTACGAAGCAGTAATCTGAATTTATAAGATGGAAAATAATATAGAAATAATAGTGCAATATATAAAGCCGGAACACAATGGTGGTAGAGAACCCAATGGAAACAAGCAGTACTTTCAGTTCTGTGTAAGCAGGATACTGACTGCTCATATTGCCAAGAGGTAGTAGAAGGATTTTTGTAATAAACTCAGTATTATGAACTGGGAATGTCAGAAGGTGTGAAAAGACTTGGTATATTAATCAATCAAAGTATGACTTTGAGTTATGAACTTGTCATGTGGATATGAAAAAGGAAATTCTAGACATAGACCGTATCAGGCAATGAATTACCACCTTTATATTGCTGAAATCTCATTTAAAATTCTGTGTGAACTTTATTCAGCCTTATTTCAGAGGGATAAATTCTCACTGGAGCAGGTGCAGAAAAAGGGGTTTTAACATAACTAGCTAATGAGAATCTACCTCAGGTGGCAGAAACTGAGTATCATAATTAAAGCAGCTGCTGGGTATAAATAAATGCAGAATACAAACACTGAAGTGGATTTTATTGAACAGAAGTAGCAAAAGCAAAAAGAGATTTTATTTTTAAAGTAAAGGGGTATGCATGGACTGTTAAAAAGGCAGAATTTGTCTTCTGAGTAATATTCAATAGGAGTAGTGGGAAAACTATGAGGAAATGGCTTGTATTCTCTTATGGCTAATTGCAAAGATGATAGTTAATCCACAGAGATCCACTTCAGTTCTTTGCGATCTTTTCCCTACTGTGAAAGACCACTTAAGCCATTGGTTTACATAACCAGAAAAACATGTTGAGACAAATTATTTCGTGTCCTTACCATAAGTGAAGCACAGGTACTGTGTGCTCATTTTTGTTTTTTTTTTGCCATATTGCAAAAGCAGTAAAGCAAAGGTATGTATCCATTAACCTTTAGCTTTAGTGGTGTCTATGTGTATTATTACGCAGTAGAGCCTACGTGAGACCTTTTGTATTGCTTTAGAACTAAAAAGAAATAAAAAAGTGCAAGTTAAAGCAGGCCTGTGTCTTAATCTCTTGTATTTGTTGAGACCTAACAAAATGTGTTTTTGTTGACTTTTATTATAAAAGACGCTTTTAAAGGAAATAACAATAGCCAACTTTTTCATGTAGTTCTTTCAAGAATGGACCTGCTTATGATACCAGCTAAAATCTTTGGTCCTTAATACTTCAGCGAAAACTTGGATGATGTATATGGTATCAGAACAATAATTTCTCTAACACTAATCCAACTGAACCAATTGGGACATGCCATACACAAACTGCAAGCATACAATTTGAGTTCAGATCCAATGGGTCATGTCAGGGTGGGCAGTTACCACTCAGCTAGTATGACTGCTGTGCAGAATTTATCCTGGAGGTTAGTCTCCAGGATGTTATCTCTAAAGACTATACCTGTAGCTCCATACTTCCCTCTCCAAAAACTACCTCCAGCTTCACAGCCTCCAGTCTTGTGTCTGGGGATGAGAGCTGATCAGTACCTTTTGAATTTATGCTGCTTTCTCTCCATTTGCTATCAGGATCATCCAGCAATAGTCTCAGTTGCTAAGTCTTTATAACTAACTTTCCATTCTGCCACAGGGGCTATGTGATTGTGTGTGCTGTGCCCAGCAGCATGGAGTGGGATGCATTTGGTCTTCCAGTGCACTCTTTAGGGCTGAAGGGTTGAGACAATCTTGAGCCTTCGCAAAATAAACCCTGCATCCTTCCTGACTCCAAGAGCCATGGCCATCTCACTTCATCATATGGATTACACAACAGTTTGTTCAGCATTCTTTCTCTTCATGCATTTCCTATTTTTCACTTACAGATGGTCAAAAGAGGAAGAAATCACTAAGAAAGAAACTGGACTCATTAGGGAAGGAGAAAAACAAAGACAAAGGTAAAACTACATGAGTATATATTCACTGATCGGGTCTTAGTTTTACATATAAGATTTCTTTGTTCTTAAATGTATGCTTTCTGAAACAGAGAAATGTTACCAAGCTGTTGTGTTGCCTACATATTCATTTCCAGGTGGAAAAATATGTCATATCCTTTTGTATTTGACATTCAAATAACTCCAGTCTCCAGAACTGAAGGCTTATTTCCCAGGAGAAAATGGAGAGTTAAAGGACTGTGTCTTTTCTTCCTCACCATTTTCAGCAGCCATTGCAGAGTGAAGTCAGGATAATATGATCCTGTTGTTTACCTCCATATACACTCTCCCTTTCAATTCACAAAGCATGTGAACCCAGCCCTGCCCAAAGCTAGTCTGTTTAGCTAGTTTGTTTTTCTTTTTTCTAACCTTAGGAAAACAGACATTGTTTAAAATGCATAAATGCTTCAGTGCCACTAATCAATTGGGTCTTAATAGACTCCATGTGATACAGATTACAGATATGGTTCGACTTTCTTGTTTGGACACTAAGCAGCTTTATGGGCTGGGTCTTAATCCACTGGACTTGACCTGTAGTTCGCAGTCATTTTAACCAAGTCCAGATGTTGAGAGCTGAAATGGGTTTTTCAGAAAGTGAAATTTTCTGCATGTTGCGCGTCTAATTTTGCATTCACCCCTAGAGAAGAATTTCTGGAAAAGTAGTACTAAAATTCAGTACTAATATCTCCATTTGAAAAGCACAGAATTTGTAAGAAGAGAGGTAATGGGGTTACCGTGACGTTATTGCTTTTAGCTTAATTAGTAGAACTTTGAGATTGCACTGAAAAAAATGAGTGTCCCATTTCAAAGTTCCTTTAGGTGTTTGTTGGGAAGATAATGTTTTCTTTTTAATTTTTGTTTGTTGAATGACATCAGATACATGATTTTTTTTGGTTGAAAATTGACTGTGGAAAGCATTTGCATTAATCTGTCTAAAACTGAAAGCCCTGATGTATTTGTTTGGATCAAAGGCAATTGTGTCCTGTGTTGCATTGTGAATAACATGTCTTTCGTTAGTTATAAGAATTACTTGCTATAGAACTGAGCTCACTTTTAGAATGAATCTTTGAGAAAGAGGTCTTTTGGGGAAAAATCTGTTTTGTACTGCTCCTGTCCATGCTTTACATTTCTTTGCAGGGTAAGTAATCTATCATTACCCTATTCCTATTCTATCATTAGTTTCCATGGCTTTTGGTTTTTTTTTCCCCCTATACAATACTCTACAGTATTATGAAATGCAAAGCAACATAGTTCTCTGCATAAAACCTTCCTGGATGTTCACTGCATTTGTCAGATACTGATATTCATGGTAGTCCATGCAGTGTGCCTCTGCCCTGGCTAACCACTTTCTGGTTTTTCTTTTAAATAAATGTTATGTCTCTCACAACCTTTTGATGTGCTGAGAGATTTTATCTTTCCTCCTATATGGGTAACACAACTTCAGTAGTTTCCTTTGACACTTTCTTCTCCAAAGTTTTTTGAGTGTCAGTATACATTTTAACTTTTTACCCTCAGGTTTTTCATTTAGGGATAATAAATAATAGGGATAATAAATCAAATTGGTAACACATCAAAGGCCGAATTTTGTTATTTCATCCAAACCTGGTAGATAATTGCAGTTGCACTTGCAGAACTCCAGTGCTTCTTTTCCTTTGGATCTGTGTCTTAAGAGTTGATAGCTACTTTTTGTGATGCATACAAATGATTATCCAGGAATTACTCTTTATTCCTCTGTTGCCAAACATGATTCAAGCAGCAGTCCTTCCATTTCCTTGTACTCTTCTGTGGTGTCTTTATAGCATAATTTTATTTCAGCTGCCCTTAGTTTCTGATAATTACAGAGCTGCACTTATTGGTTGAGGACTTGAAGATGGTATAATTTTATGCTGTTATATTTCTTCGTTGTTGTTGCTGATTTTTTTGGCTCTACCTCGCATGATAGTTTATAGTTAGTTTATACCACAGTCAGTAACATTTGGAATATGCTTTCTGCTTTTGTTCAGATAGATTTTCTGAGTGCACCTGACCATTTAGGGCTCAGTAGTTACCAACAGCGAAGGTCAGCATGTTGTAATTATTCATTCCTGTTTATATTTTTATCTACTTCCCATTTCTTAGTATTGCTCATATCTTCTACTTAACTTTGGCCAAGCACTTTTAAAAATCATTATGCTGATTCTAATTGAAATTCCTTTTTTACTTCTTTTAACTTCAGATTGTTTCAACTCTCCTCTCTTCCACTGCCTTATTCTCATGTGTAGGTTGAATTCCAAGATGTCTTTTGCTTTCTAACATACACTACTTCTTCTAATCTATAAAATATTATAGGAACATCCCCTGCTGGGAAAATACCCCAGTGCTATTTGAATGAGATAATCTGTTTCTGTCCTTTGTCCAGGCCTTGTGGATTGACAGAGGTGTTAAGTTGGTCAATAAAGAGTACGATAGCCAGGAAGTCTAAAGGAATCAGGTTTCCTAGCAGAGACAGCAGAGTAAAAAGAAAGTCATGCTATCTCTTGTTGTGATCAGCAAACATTAAGCAAAAATTTGTGAAGATAGCAGCATAGGGCACCCCACATCTCAGTGTTTCTTTCTAGTGTACAATTCTGTGCCCTATTGAGTTATTAAATGTCATCTGTACCACAGTTATTTGCTGAGCACACTCTTAATCTGTGACTGCAGAGTGGATAAGCTACCACAAATGTCCTCACTTGCACCATGTAGGCACCTAGGCAGGCAGGCTTGGTGAAAGACAACAGGAGAGCAGTAGCACCTGCATCTCCTGTCCTGCTACCCTGTTGGGATGCATGTGTGCCAAGAACTGGACTTCATGCAGAGCTTTTGGCAGGGTCATGGAACTCAGAAATTCAAAGCCAAGGAGTTGCAGAGCTTTTAGGTAATGAGCTGGCTTTTGCAAGAAAAATGCAAGGCCTTGTGTCTTTGTGCTGCTCATCTTCATGTCTTGGCAGAGCTGTACCTGCTTCCCCGAACAATGGTCCCTGTGTTGCCAAAGTTCGAGTCAGAGGTAACCTCTGTCCTTTTGTGTCACAGCAAGCTGAAAGTATTTTCCTGATCTGTACCACGTTGTTTTTTTAAAAAGCATTTCTACCGTTTATTTTATAAAGAGAATATCTTCCATTACTGGGCAACCAGTCCAAAACAAACACTCTGAGCTGTGGATGTGGGTGTGTGCACACAAAAGGCCAGCAGCACACACTGTTGACCCTTGAGCGTCCCTGCACCTTGTGCCTCTAAGGAATGCCTGCCCCTCTTCCCTTTTTTTTTCTTGAACGACTGATCACACTGTACCATACTGAGAGACGAGCTGTGAGAACAGGAAGAAGGACGTCAAAGTGGAAACAGGGAAGCTGATTTCCAGGACACTATTTATAGATGAGTTACAGCTGCCTTTAAGCAAAGAGCATTCCCCTCCTCTCACTTGAGCATCACTTTCATAGGCACAGTTACTGCTGAAGGGTACATGAGTAATTCAAAATATTTTGAGTTTCCTATATTCCAACCCAAGAGGACTCATATATCAGGACAAATAGAGGCCAAGGGGCCATTTAGTTAGGATTCACCTGGAGTCTGTGTCACCTGAGAAGTACTTTTTGAATGAATAGCTTTCTGATTGTTAACCTTGTCAGTCACACAGCATTGTGGTCTGTCACCCAGTGTTTGATCCTGTGCGTATTTGCACCCAAAGATCAATAAGATAAAGGTGGTGCAAAGAAGGCCACAGTGCTGGTGACTGGGGATGCACAATGGAGGCCTTGCTGTAAAGAGCACGAGGATTGAGCCCTATGTGGTTTATTTTGCTTGCAGTCAGCTTTGTGTCTTCAGGTGTGGGCAGTTCCTGAAAAAGAGCAGGGTGGATTTTATACTTAATTTTGCCTGATATTTTAGCACTGACGTACACTGAAGTGCCCTGGGGTATGAACTTGTGGAATTACTCTGCCTGTGATGGTGCAGCATCTCAGGTTGGTCCTGGAAACTGTTCTCCCCAATCCTACTCCAGGAGATGGCTGTGCTTAAGGATGTGGCACTCATTTCTTATGGGACTGTTCTGAGATTTAATTACTCATATCATAGGACTTATTGCAATCTGTGGAGTTTTTACTCTCCCAATGTCAAATTTATTTAGATAGACCGGTTAATCAACCTGTGAGAGTTTCAGCAAGCTGTTATGCTTTTGAAGGCCAACAAAGATGCTAAAGTAGGACTGAATGCACTTTGAACAAGATTGATATCTTCATTTTGTCCTTTTTGATAGGTACATCTGTCAAACTCTAATTAGAAGGGAAAAAAAAATCTGGAATAAGTGTTTTCATTTGTTTTTACATCTCTGAGTGACTCACCAGAACAGGATATAGCAAAACTTGACGGATGTA
Source organism: Oreortyx pictus (assembly GCA_036925125.1). Classification (NCBI taxonomy): domain Eukaryota; kingdom Metazoa; phylum Chordata; class Aves; order Galliformes; family Odontophoridae; genus Oreortyx; species Oreortyx pictus. Next base: position 67,429,724 of record JAUPFR010000001.1, on the reverse strand, counting down.
AATGAACGAAACAGGAGTGCAGCACTCCACCCAGATATTTAAACAGTGTTTTCAGCTGTTACCATTCAAGATCTTTGCTTTTCTCTACCCTGCCTCCTTGTTGTTTATGGACAAAGTGATTCTGAATTGCGTTGTTTACATGTGTCTCCAAATACTTGCTTTAGGTGCTGACAAACAGTACTATGGCTGGAGGAGCAGTAAAATGTCAGCGCTGCTCAGAATAAGAAATTCTCAGGATGCTCTGCATGCTGGTGGCTGGGTACTGTTTCCCTGCAAATTCACTGCTAATTTTGACGACAGCAGAAGTGGAGCCTGTCATCTGTCTGCTGCTAGCGATGCAGGGATCAGCGTAAGCATGCCTACTTGGAAAGTATGCACTGACGTTCATGGGGGAAATGCCTCTCAGAAAGGATTTCTCCTAAAAGATAAACCAGCTCCATTTTTCTTTGGTTCTAGTGAACTCTGCAGGTGAACCGAGAGACCTGCTTAGAAATAATAATCGCTTGTTATGGGATTTGTCGAGCAACCTTCTCCTGATGTTTCTGTGTGGAATGTAAATACTTGACACATTCATCTACAGGGCCTTTGCAGAATTGCTATGTATGCTGTAGTTTCTGAGGAGAATTCTAACTATGGGGTATGCAGCTTCAGGAGTAGATAGCCCCCCCCCCCCATTTAAATATCTCTTTTAAAGCATGTCTTAGCTGTCTCTCACTCTGTCTCTATCATTTAAACGCTATCAGTAGGAGCACCTCTGTTGAGCTAAGTCACAGGATTTCATCATCTCAAAACAGCATTTAGGCCGTGCTTAGGAAAAATAAACAAACAAAAAACCTCACAACAAAAGGCTAAGGAGACTATCTAAATTTGCTGTACTGTTTACTATTTGCATTATTAGCTTTGTAAACCTCATTAGGGTCTAGAGTATAGACCTCAGAGGATCTTAATAGATTGTTGTAGTTTGTGGCATGGAAACCACAGTTTTCACTACTGGAATCTTCAGATAAGTCTTTGAATCTTTATTTGGGGTAGAAGGCATGAGGCCAGGTAGGCTAACTCTGTGGGTCAGCATTCTGGTTGTCATCATTTGGTTAACAAAGAACAGGATTTCTGATTTCTGGACACAGAAACTCTTATTTGATCTGTCTGAAAATATTTATGTGAAATGCTGTTGGTTTTTTTGTCTTTTTTTTTTTAATTGAAAATGTTGATTTACCATAACAGGAGGATTTTTTAGAAATGTACCAGTTTCAGTCACAATTGTAATTTTGTTAGCTGTAAGATGGACTTTCTTGCAGGAGAAAGGTACACTTCACCAATGTTTCAAACTGTCTCTAATGCCAGTAAACACTCAAAGCAAAATGGATCAGGAATCAAGTACGTATATGCTTCTGTTTAGATTAAACATGTTAGTTTGCATTTCCAAGGTGACTGCCCATTCTGTCAGCTTGTTTCTAGTTTTTACACAGTGCTCATTTTTAAGCAGCACATTCCTCTAATTGAAAAAGTGATTGAAGCATCTTTGGGCTTACAGGCGAGAAGTAACTTAGTAGCTTTGTGACTGTGGTACTCCTGCAACTATACAACAGACCAGAGTTAGAGCCAGTGTGCTAAGGAACATTTTTTTGTACAAATGAAACACTTCCAACAGTAGGGATCCCCAGCCTAGAGCTGCAGTTGGTACTTTTACCTGGATTGTGAGACCAGAACCTGAAACTTACATGTCTTCCATCTGAGAAGGGGCTGCTTGACTCTCTATGAATAAAATTCTTCTTTTTCCCAATGAATCTGAAACTTCAAAAGGGAAAGCATTCACCTAGTGGACCTGTCTAACAAAGAAATTAATGGAATTAGTGCTACTGAAGGTAGTGGGAAAAGGGGATTGTAAAACATGCTCTCCTCTGCCACCCACCACCCTACCACACACAAAATTGTGCTGGGAACTTGATTCTGTAAGCCAGTCTGTGGTGGGTGCAGCCAATTCTCTTGATTTCAACAAATGAAGAAAAAGTTACTGATTTTGCCAATTTTGTAACGTAATTACCACTGCCAGCCAGCATCACTTCCATCTGTATTTAGTCTGAAAATCAGCCAGTTGGTTTGCATCCAGTTCCCCATCACTGCCAGATATTGAGAAACTGGGGAAGTGGTTCATGTCCTGTAAGAGAATGAGGTGTACAGCAAAGCAGCATAGAGCAGAAGCTCTGTGTCCTTTCATTGCTCTGCAGTGAAACAAGAGCCTTTAAACAAGTCATTTAGCAAATGAAACAAGAGCAATTGAACCACACCTGAGGATTTGTGAAAAGGACCGATGCTTTAAAATACTGGTTTTTACATAGCAAAGTTGGAGAACAGGCCATTTTAATGCAATCCACTTAATGTAACAGTGCTGAAAATGCATTCCCTGCTGGTCCCCCCCTATTTCATCCTTGTGTTGTATGATCAAAGACATTATCATGCTGTTGGGTATCACCCAGCTGTGTACAACCATCCCATCCCAATTTGAAGCACAATTTACAAAAGCATTTATATTTTTATTGTTCAGGTTTTCATTCATCTCAGTGGCTTTTGTCAGGAAATGTTGAAGAAGGACAGATAAATAGGAGTGCTGGAGGTCTAACAAAGTTTGACAGTCCAAATGGGAATCATGTTGCAGATGTGTGTTTCAAGTGAATTTTCAAAGTAAGCCTATGGTCTTAAATGTTCATTGGGAAGATAATCCATAATATAAAATGTTTCAGTACAATTAATCTCATCATTTTATAATCATACTCGCCCGGGTGTAGGAGGAACAAGCTTAACTCTGGGCTCCAGGAACTGGCAGTCTCTGCATTGCGTGACACCCATGTGATGATGTACTTTCTTGTCCTAAATTAAATGCAGATGGTTTTAGATATTCTACTCACTGGTCACTTCCAGACTGGTTTGACATGTGAGGATCCGCTTCCTGATTTAGTTTTGTCTGTCCACCAAAGTTAGTTCACATCTTAACATTTCGTATTTTCTGAAGAGCAGTAGGCTTTCTCAGCAAATGAGAACAGGCCCATGTCTTTTTAGTATAATAGGTTAGTAGTACCCTCCCTCAGGATTCATATAATATACTCTTCTCTCCAATTCTTAAATTCTCTCCAAATCTTAATAATAATGTAAACTAAAATAAAATTTGAAGATGTCATCAAAGATGTAGTCATACTCAGTCCCAGGAAGAATTTCAACCTTTAATCATTTAGACAACTGTGAGAGGGTGGATGTGTAAGAATTTTACATGTGCTTTTTTTTTTTTTTTTTTTTTTTTTTTTAAGATGCCTTTAATTTCTAGTACCTTCTATGTCCCTGATGCTGGCAGGTCAGAAGCTGGAATCTAGTAAAAGCTCACCAGGATGAGTGGGCTCAATAGCTATTTTATTCATTCCATTTGAACATAAAGCAGTTCTGATTTGCAGTCTGACCCAATAGTTTTGATTCTACTAATCTTCAGTAGGTAAAAGTTTGAAACTTGATGAGAGTTTCAGTTACTGGCTGATTCACTGTGAAACATTTTTTCTGATCCCCAAAACATTCTCGGCATTTTAATTTTAAGACCTGAATATATGCTGGTTATTACAGTTATATTGACATACATACTCCACACTTCTATTGATATGGAGTGGATTTATAGTACTGTTAAAGCTATATCCTTCAAGGCTTAGTCTCATTAGTGAATGCACTTACTAATGTCCTGTGCAAGTAGGGGCACACCCTCCTGACCTGTGATGGGCCCTATATACTTGCCTAAAGCCTTTCACTCTGGTGCACTGCAGCATTTGTGAGAGACAAACCTGATGAAAGGATCTGAAGTGTGAGAGCTGTGGCATAGGAGCCAGGCTCCCCAGGCTTTGGATAGTATTCCAGAGCCTCTGATGGCCATGTGCAGTGTTCTGATGTAGCCAAGACTTCCAGTTGCTTTCAGTGGAAGCTAAGGTCTTAATTAGATCTGTTCCAATTTTCCTAGGTTGTGTGGTGTATCATGCAAGATCCAACTGGAAACAGGAGTCAGATACCAGGAGCTACAATTACCTGGCTCTCATCCACTATTATTTTATTGTTTGAATGTTGTTATTATTGTGCAGTCCTGCACCTCATCAGAATCATTATAAATTTAAAGAGACTTCAGATTGTTTTTCTTTTTAACAGTTTAATACTGAATTCCTTGTGTACTAAATAAATATCAGATGTTCAGTAAATACTAACTTTTTTGTTGCAGAATTTATTCCCCAGGCTTTTGGAATGCCCTTGTCACAAGTGATTGCTAATGACCGGGCCTACAAGCTCAAGCAAGACTCTCAAAGAGAAGAGCAAAGAGATGTTTCAGATTTTGTGGCCTTTCTCTTACCGTTTGGAGCAAAAAGGCAGAACAAAGAACTTTCCAGCAGTAACTCATCTCTCAGCTCCACCTCTGAAACACCAAATGAATCCACTTCTCCTAACACGCCAGAGCCAGCACCACGAGCAAGGAGGCGTGTAAGTACCTCCGTAACTACAACCATACATGTTCTGTGGAGGGTATGGCAGAAAAAACATTGCATTTGTGGATTGTGGAGTATTCCTTCTGGCGTGTTTAAAAAGTGGTATTTTAAGTGGAAGGCAGCCTTGTGAATATCAGAAACCCCTCATTGTAGAGGAAATCTTTTTCCACTGCTGGTGGGAAAAGATCATATGAGCCGTGCAAATCTTTAACAGACCCCAAAGTGTCAGAGAAATAATTTAGAAAACCTCAGTTTACTATCTTTAACTACCTGCGTATGCTTAATTGTTTTAGATTTGTCAAATTCCTGAATTTCCAACTAATTCTTTCATCTAGGGAAGACTAAACCTATGTGATTAACATTTGTATATCTGCTTTTGTTATTTTATTGTTACAAACTTGGAAATAAATTAACTATTAATCATCTTTATCCTAATATTAATAAAAATCCCCACGGTTTAATTCAAATCTTGTCCTCAGTACCAAATAAGAAGTTAGCAGAATAAATTTGTACCAAGCTCTTAAAAATAAATTTCTGCACACAGTCTAAGAAAATGCCTTTGGCAGCAGAACTCAGTGCAGTGTTTTGGGCTGAATGTTAATCCTGCACGTAAAATAGGTAACTGGTAGGCCATTTGCTTGCAGGTTTCTGTTCCTTCTAAGTAAATTTTCTGCTCTGGACTCATAGAGATTACTGGTTCTCCAGTGCTGCAGCTAATAACAGTATTATCAGTCTTTTTTCTTCTTACTTTTTAGTGGAGTTGCCCATGGGATAGAGTTTCTAAAATTATTGCTTTTTAATTTGATATTGCGGTAGAGATTAAAATGCACAGTAAAATGCTTTCAATAAAACTCCATTTTAAGTAATCTGAGAATAAATTTAGGATATAAGAACAGATTCTGGAAAATAAAATATATTCTAGGATCGTATCTTCTCCCAGGGATGAAACCTGCTTCAGAGAAATGCAGTATAGCATTCCATAAGCTGTGGTGTTAAGAGTGATAGACATGTAGTAAATTGATGAAGACAAGGTTCAAGAGCCCCATGACCTGCCTTCTTTCTCTCTAGCTGTCAGTTGACACCTATACTTGAGGTGTCAGCAGTCTGTCTGCAAAGAGGTGAGGTAATGATGTTGAAGATGTTTGTGTTATAAACAGATTACACATCCGTTGGCCTCTCCAGACCACATTAACAGGTAGTTGTTCTTGCACAGAAGTGCAAAATAGACTTGAATATGCGTGTGAAGGGAAACCTGTCAACTTCTTTCAGAATTTGGCATAGGCGTTGACAAAAAATAGAAATGCGCTATATATAAGCCCCTTGGCTTCAGAACCTGCATATGCAAGATAATTCGTGTGTCCAGATGTGGGTCATCTGCTGTTCTTTTGGCAGAGTGTGATACGATCTAATAACTTGGATTTGACCAGACAGCAAGCAGAAAGAATCCAGATCCTTTGTTACCTCCAAGGAATAGCACTCTGTCAGGACCAAGTACCTAGAAGCCTATGGGGTTTTGACTTGTTATATTCTTTTAATACAATGATTGCTGTTTTCAGGCCTGATTCTTTAGTCTGTAGTCATGAGGATGCAATAGAACATACAGAGAAGTAAGAGTAGACTGAAGTGAGCTGTATGATGAGAAGGGAGCTGCCATTCTCTCACTGTAATGTACCTTAGTTACTCTGTTTTTGACTTCAACAAAGGAAAAAAAAAAAGGTTGATTCATGCAGTTGATGCAGCCAGTTTCTCACATAAATGCTGCAAAGGCATTTGAAGTGCAGGCTTGCCCACAAAGCCCACTAGCATTTTAAATTGTTGAGATTGTTTGTAAACGTGCCATTCACTTCCATGTAACTGTCATTCACTTTTGCATATTCCCACGAGTCTTCAGGCACTCAGCTGAGGTTGTCAATAAGGGATATAAAATAATGCTGTTGACAGTTCTCTTGATGTTGGTGCTGTGGTTCTCTCTTTCTCTCTCATCCAAGAACAAGACTGGTATCGCAGTAGCTTCTTTTTCGGTGTGAGATTTCTGCTGAGCAGTTGAAAGTCAAGACCCTGGTGATCCTTCAAGACATTTTCTATATACTTATTCTACAGAATATTACAACTGTCTGTCAATATATTATTTAGATATGTTATGTAACCAAAATTTGTGTATCTGGAGCTCAGTCCTACTACTTGTTTAAAGAGAAACTGGGTCTGTCGTGATTTGTACTCAATCCCTTTCACACTTGGTAATTTTGCTCATCTTTTCATAAGGGATGTTGGTTTCTAAAGCCCTTAAAAAATAAAGAATAGTTTTGTCTGACCTTTCTTCCAAACCTGTACCCCTGCCCTTCACTTTCTTTTTGCTCTCTCCATCTACTTTTTGATCTCCACTTTTCTTTTTGTTTCCTTAAGCTTAGCTTAAGACTTGCCCATTTTTTTCAGATTCTGATAGGATGCTAACCTTGACTTGGTGTGGCCAAGTAGTGCTCTACTTCAGCCACTGAATTCACAGTCTTTCTTCCTAAAGCCTGCTCAGTGTCCCAGATAATCCACAACTTTGATAAAGTGCCCAAGGATAATGGACAACTGACTGTATTTACATCTATTTTAGGGATCTGAATCCGACTTAAGTGACTCTGTGATAATAACGGTTCATGAGATGAGGATGTTTTGCAGATAGGGACCAGTAAGCTAGGGTATAAATACAGTCACCTGTCATATGTGAGCTGCCTGGGAACAGCAGTGGTGAGCACGGCATTGGGATTTTCAGTGTCAAGCAACTAATTTTGATATCTGAAACCCCAAATCTTTAAAAAGAAAATAGGAAAATATTTCAGCTTGGAATTTTACAAACGTGGATCACGCACAGAGAATGTTGTTTGGTTTTGGTTTTGTTTGTTTCTTTATTTTTGGAAGGAAGTGGTAAAAAGAATCAAGCAGATGCAATCCTGAGAAAACCTCAGAAATCAAGATTGAAGTTGCATTCCAAAGAGCTATTTAGAGGTGTGGGTCAAAAAAAATTATCTAAAAGCTTCACTGTGTTTTTCTACTAAGTCTTCAAAGTGTTATGAGACACAAGACTATCCCTGATACATTAAATGCTTTCCTATAGGTAGAATTAACTAGAAATAGTCGATTTCATTTGAAATCTCAGTAGAATTTCTTTCCCTTACTTCCAAGGTGAAAATTTTTAGAAAGCTCAGTTTTCTATATTGAAGAAAGACAATACTTCTAGAGCTTGCTAATTCTGTAGCAATTGAACAGTTTCCATTCAACATACATGAGATCTTGCTGTCAGTCTGTGAAATACATGTCAGCAGAAAAGCTTGCCTTGGAGAAATCAGAGATCTCTGCAAAGTTTCAGATGGAAGTTCTGCATTTTCTTCATGCTAGATACCTGTACAGTACATTTTAAGTTATGGTAAACTGTATTCTTTGCATTAGAAGGTAAGAAAATAATGTACAATAGAAAGTTTTAATGAGAGGTTTTTATTTTTCTTTTTAGTTATTATTTTTGTTATAAGTCTAGATATCCCCTAAATTTTTTTTTTGCATTGTTAAGTTTAATAATAGCAGAACAACTATGAGGTAAATGATAGTTCTGAAGTAACAGTCATGTTGTGGTTTGAAAAAAACACCTCATCTTCGTTTTCAAATGTGAACATTGAAAAATGCCATAAATCTCCTGTTGTTTGTGCTTCTTTGTCCTTTGCTGACTGCTTGAACCTTTGTGCCTCCTTGTAATCCAAACATAATGTTCAAAGCGTTCTTTGGAATTTCAATGATTTTAGGATACATAAAGTGAAATTACCCAAAGAAAAAAAAATCACCTCTGTATTCTCTTGTGTGTCTTTGTTCTGTAATAACATGGGTTTATTTCAATCTCTTCAATAATACATATTTGTGTAATTAGTCAACTCTACATGCTGTAGAGCTGTATATCTATTTGTATAATTTTCACCAGTACAGTTGTTTAAAGTGTGGAAGAAGTAGAGAATCAGGTGTAAAAATGTGTATATATCCTCATGCAGATATTGTACTGCTGACTTGCATGCACGAATTCTGATTCATCCTTGTCCTGAAGAATATCCAGGCTTTTATAACGATAGAAGCTATCAAATGAATGTAAAGCATTTTATTTCTTGTGATATAGTAACAGTGGCATTGGTACTACCCACATTTTTCCATCCATTACTCTAGTATTATGTCTTGACCAGTTCACAAAAGTGGTAGAGCAAATTGTATTTTGTGTAAGTTTTTTTTTTTTAAATGAAGGTAGGCAGAAATTGTTGTTAGATGAGATACTGTGGTCCTTAGATTTCTACAGCCATACTGAATGTTTATGCATGTTTGTTTTACAGGGTGCAATGTCTGTGGACTCTATTACTGATCTTGATGACAATCAGTCACGGTTGTTAGAAGCTCTTCAGCTCTCTTTACCAGCAGAAGCCCAGAGCAAGAAAGAAAAGGCAAGAGATAAGAAACTAAGCCTGAACCCTATTTACAGGCAGGTTCCCCGGCTTGTAGACAGTTGCTGTCAACACTTGGAAAAGCATGGTAAGAATATTTCATTTTGCCAGGTGTGGCAGATATATTTTTACTGAAGTATAAATAAATATTTTAAGAATTGTAGAATCAATTGTATATGTAAAATTGCAAGCACATCTTTAGACAATACCACACCAATTCTCCCTCTTTCTAAAGATCCTGTCTCACAAATAATTTCTTTGGAGATGATCTCCTCCCAAACTTAAGATCTACACTAAAAGCTTGCAAACTGGCTCATTCAGCATGGAGGAAGAGCGCTTTCTTGGAGATCATTCATTCAGTGCTGGAGTGCTCAGCTCTGCAAGAATGACTTTTTGCGCACTACAGGTTTACTCACACCATGAGAATGAAAGCCTGAAAGCCAGCTAGTAATTCTTAGCAACCAGGGGATCTTTAGACATAAAGGCTAAATGAACAACTTATGCTTCAGTGCCAGACATAGCTAGAATCAACACTGGAAAATAGAGGTTCAGAGGAACAAAAAATATCCCTTGTCAAATTATATTAAGCTTGAAGAAGCTTCTTCATGTTTGGTATAAGACTTTCAGGCTGCCTATTTGTCCCTGACTTGAATCCTGTTGACCAGTGTCAGGCTCAGACCTGCTCTCTCTGAAAGGAATTAAATTGTGCCAATATTCTTCTTAAGGCTTCATGGTCATTCTGACACAAACATCCCACCAGCTTTCTGTAATGCAGAAACAATAGCTAATCAAGATGTCTGTTCAACATCTCTCCCAATGTATCTTTGTTTTGTGAAGAATTTTTTAAAAGAATTGAACTTGGCCACAGACAGACCTATCACATGACTAGATGAACAACAAGCCATTGAATAATGGTGAATGTAGCATCAAATGCTCCATCTGATGCTTAATTTGACCAGAAAGAAGTCTGAATTAAAGGCTTTTGCAGATAAGGGACTGCAATTTAAACAACAATGCTAAGCTTTTATAATACCCATGTGGCTTACAAATATATAAAGGAAAACAATGAAAGCAAGTCATTGTTAGCCTTTTACAGAGACTAGACATCATGGCTAGCAAATGTGGGGATGATTAAATTTAAGATGAATGACTTCCATCCTTTAAGTAAGAGTTTGGAGAACATAAATTTGTCTAAGGCAGTACAAAGAGACTTCAAGTAGAGTATCCTAGCGGTCATGTGCTTAATCCACTTCGCACACTGTAATAACAAAGATTGTTTTCTACACAACGCTTTTTACTAAAATATTTTTATTAAAATTTCCTTTTAACAAAACTTACGATGTTTCTGTGTACATTTTCTAAGAGCACAGTATAGTGTCATACAACACAATCATCTGATATCTGAGATAGTTTGGGGCAAATATTGATGTTCTTCAGTTTTCAACTTAATCTACAGCCCACAAAAGTATTATACAACAGACATCAAGACTCGTTGACTTTGAGAAAATAAAGAAGTCAGAAGACAGACTCAATTATTATTTCATTGATTTGGGGTAAAATCAGAGGACAGCAGTCCTGGCAGCAGTCCTCTGGAAACATCATTCTGAACTATATGATGGATCATGTTTTATATTCTGAATACGTGTGACTGTATACATTGGTCTTTTATGACAGTTTTTCAGCAGCAAGCTGCAAAGGGACTCCACGTGTATGTTTTATGTGATTATTAAAAAAAGAAATCAAGCTTATGTTTTTTAGATCCCTGTTGCCCCTGTTGTAAAGGTTTGAAGCTTCCTGCAGACCCTTAGTGTAAGACAAATATGTCATTTTTGTGGGAGAACTGGTAACCAGCTTTCATTTTTTGCCCAGTGCAAGTATCTCTGTCTTAGTTGATTCCTTGCTAGTGTTCTTAAACTACTAAATTACTTCTGTGTTATTCTGTCAATTCAATCAATTCAATTTTCTGCAATCCAAATACAGAAGAATATTTGAAGAGAGTTGTAATGCTGAGACTAAAAGCTAAAAAGTTGAATCTGAGCTGAATTTCTCTGATGAGAATCTGCAGCTCCACATGCTGAGGACTTTCACATCTCCAGCAAGCAGTGTGACTTCATGGCTGTTCTAAGGGGGAAAGCATTTGTTTTACAATGCTATCTATCATTTCTTGTATATCAGTAGGGAAGATTAATGCTTCAGAGTAGCCTTTATTAGACCATAAATTTTTAACAGCTCTTAGACAATTTCATCCTTTTTGAAACTCATGTATGGAATGATGTATATTCACAGATGTTCAAGCCTGTAGGATTTCCACTCACAATCTCATTGCTAAAGACTGTGGCACCTCTAAGGTGACACTTATTCTCAAATATTTTAGTTTCTGCTTCTTGACAATATATGTCCATTCATCAACCACATGTTATTGTTGGTTTGATATTGTGCCAGTACCTATGTGCAAGGCTAGAAGAACATAGGAACTGATTTCTCATGGAATAGCAGACAGCAATCATTCCAAAGCTTAAAGTTTGAAGGATGCAACAGGCAAACCTTCTGCATTGCCTGAAGTACAACAATATTTGTTTATTATTTTCCTTCTGTAAAATAGTTCCTACCACAAGTAGTCCTTTCTGTTCATCGCCTGCCTGAGTGCCCTACTTAGATTTATTTGAAGGAAACTCTCACCTTTGCACTACTAGGAACTATACAGCCAGTGGGTCAACCCAAACACCAAGTGCTTTCTGTATTCAAAGCCAGAGATCGGTGTCCAGGTATTATTGTGTTGACCATTTCTTTCACTGTCATTCCTGAAAGGGCCACTCCAAATGCTGAGCAGTGCCCCGCTGTCTGCAGGCCTCTGTCCCTCACAGATTAGTAGTGGCACTACCAAGATGGCATCATGTCACAGAGATGACGTTTTGTGGGTTAGGTGATGTGAGTGAGATCCATGAGAACTACGTTGATTATCTGCTTATTCCATGACAGCTGGGTTTTGTCTCAGAGCAGTAAGTACAACCCTATAGAGAAGTACATTGCTTTTGTTGTATTTTTTGTGTTTATTTATTTATTTATTTTTAACTCTTTAAAGCACATGGGTAGCCCAGATTGCCTTGATTCAATGTGATTTTAAATAGAAAATTATACAATAAAACTGTTGTCTGATGTGCTATATTTGCAGGTCTCCAGACAGTGGGAATATTCAGAGTTGGAAGTTCAAAAAAGAGAGTAAGACAGGTGAGTGGATACAGATTTGGTTTTTTTTTTTTTTTTTGCTTTTTACTCACCAGGTACGGCACTCCCTCACCTGGAGAAATTCAGGCTTTCTATGTCAGTGACCTTAGTATGTTTTTGTTAGCTCATAATGGGCCATTTTCAGCCATCTTCTACATTTGGTGAAATTTTTGCAAGGATCTCACTACATTGATAGTCATTGTATATTTTGCTGCAGAAGTAGCAAAGGGTTGGAGATTCAAATAGCCTACTGTGATGAAATTTTCCAAAGATTTCACTGTAAGGAAATAGAAATCTTGGCTGTTTGTTCATCTCAACAGAGCAGAAGCTCCCAAAGTAAACCTAAACTGTAAATCTTTTTTGGAAAAATGACACTATGAGGAAATATGGAAGTACAGAGCAATGTCTTTGACCCTGTGAGAAGCTGGAGCGAGACAGACACTCAAATCGCTACTCACAAACATCACCTTGTTCAACTTCAAGGTCAGAGCAGACCTATCCAATCCCTAATCTCAGCCAAATGTTGAAAAAGCAGAAGTTGTGTATAGCTAGTTTCCAGAGACAAGGTCAGAAGTGAGTTTTTCCTCAGCTTTGCATTGTTATTCCAAGAAGCTGGAAATACTTGTTGAGTTAGAGCAGTAGAGAATAGTGCTTAATGGTTGTATGATGCTTAGGGAGATAATAAAATGTAACAGTAGAATACTCCTGCTAGAAATTTTAAGACCAAAATGTCAAAATAGAGCAGAGCAAAAGAAATCTTGGTAATGCTGATCCCAGGAATAATAGTACTGTTTTCCAAAAATACACAACATAATTGTTGGCTCTTAGGAAAGTTATCATGAATAGCTAATCTAACTTGAATGGCAGGACAGTATAACCTACTGATCTGTAGTTTACTCTCTATCAGTTAATATTGCTGTGTGGCTAATTTACCATAAAACTGAAAACACTCATGGTCTGCAGAGACAGTTATTAGATCAACACTGAACTACTGGAAGTATTGAAAAGTGAGTTGCCTGTCATTTGCATTACAAGCATCAACATCAATAAACATTTATTATTATTCAAAGATGAGTATACTTGCGTCATACCTCTGGGAAAAAAGCAGAGAGCTTGTATCATTTGCTTGTATCTTAAGCCTTACTTCAAGCATCACTTTCCCCAGTTTTTTCTTTTAATCTGTTTTAAAAGCTGAAGAAACTGAGAGATTTGGGTATTTATGTATTATATTACATTGACTAATTCATTGAATTAGGTGAACTAATTTATTTTATTAAGCAACATGGAAGCATCACATTGGCCCTGCAGTTAAAATAATAAATGCTGTCAACATGAACACATGGGAAAGTCTGTATTCAATTAAAATTCCATTCTTTTTCTGAACCATGGAAAGCCAAACCCAGTACTTAGATTTTGGTGTGCTTTTGCAGCTGCTCTTTAGTTTTTGTACAGAAAGTAGGCGTAGTTTTGTCTCTTTCTCCTCCAGTTAGAAGAAGTCCTATTTCAACTTTTGCAATAAGTACATAAATAAGCGCATGTGACAGCAGGTTTTGTTTATGGTGAGCAGGAAGAGAAAATCAAGAAGAAAAGTATGAATTACAAATCACTTTACAGCTTTTTCACATTTTTTGGGGTGCAGGACTAAGTCTCCTGAGCTGGCATTGACTGGAAGTGCTGGGTTGGGTGCACCTGGATGCCAGGTACTAGTTTGTACTCGGAAAGAATACAGTTGCGTGAGCAGAGCATCACTGCTGAGCTTAGAGAGGGCAGCCCTCTAGGTGCCTTGAAGGTAGCTGTGCTGTTGAAGTTACTTCCAGACCCCAGGGCTGAAGAGTGGCTTGGCTGGATGTTCTCACATCCCTCTTCCAGCACGAATGTCCTCAGTGTGAAGGGAGTCTGAGAGACCCAAACTTGAAACTTGGAAATTATCAACTTTTTAACAATTGAGATACCTTGGCCTGAAATGTGCCCATGTTCCACCAATGGTCATCTGATATTGTGCTGATTAGTACAGTCTATGTAGGCCTCCAAAGATAACAGATCAGAAGAACTATATTCAAGGATATTCTAGCAGTTCATATTTCAGACATCTATTTGAGGAATCCGTGTTCTAGATGCTGTGCTGATCTGTTTCCTTAGCTTGCATTTGGGCAATAACTGTAGAGTCAATAATCTGTATGGAAGTAAATGATGGTGTTCCACAGTGATGTTCCACATATACCATCAGTCAGAAGAGTAGATGTGAGGAGAGGATGAAATCCCCAAGTCAGCACTGGAAAATTGTTCACTGCAAATCAGTGGGGGAAAGCATTATATTAGATAAATAACGAATTCTGGTCTTCATATCAAAATCATTCATTATTAGTTATGAATGAATTTAGTAATATTAGTAAGTCAGACATGAGGCTCTAGTTTTTACGGAATGCCTTTGTCATCCTTTAGGAAAGCACAATTTAAGCAGAAAATGTGAGATTTTTCATCCCTATGCACTCTCAGGATAGTGTAATAAAGATTTGCAACAGGTTTTCAGACACATAGTTTGCTTGTAACTTCCTCATGTTTAGTAAGATTTGTAATTATTCCCTGAAAAAAATAGATGTAAAACCTTGGTACCTCATGGTATTAGCAATGATAAGAAATTTTCCTAGGAAATCGGTTTAGAACATCTTGGCTATTTTGACATTAAAGAAAAGAGTAAAGACAGAGCTCTCAACCTGAAGAAAGTATTCTGCTATTAGTGTTGAAGTCTCTTCAGAAAGTCAAGCTGCTATCTTCTCAAAGGACATATTGGTTGTGGAGAGCGATTTCTTCTGCCTCTGAAACATTTAATACCTTTGACTTACACAGAAACTGTCTGAGAACTGTAGTGGAAGAAATAGCAATACCTTAAAATGGTGTTAGTTTGGTGTTTGTTAATTTCCTAATAAAGATCACTTAATGAGTATAACTACATTAGGAAAGTGGAACAAGATGTGTGGGGGCTAGTGCCAGTAAGTCTTAATGAACGTGCCTGTTGAATTCTTAGGCTTAAATACATGCAATCCTAATCCGCGAGAGAAATGAGAGTTTGATAGCCTTTAATATTGCTTTGTTATTATTATCAGTGTTTTGTTACAAAAACACACGTTATGAAATGCAGTTTTGGTCTTTCCAAAAATCTAAGGATAACGCAATGAGGTAAAATGCCTTCCAGTTTTCATTATTCACCGTGGTTTATGCTTTTAATATTAGTCTTGCACTTCTGCATTTACTTAGCATGCTTTTTCATTGAAAAGTGCCATAAATTAGTTGGAAAGAATTTTATTTTATTACAATCTGGTACGAACTTGAAGTTCTGTATTATGGAATTAACAGCAATTAGATGTGAACTGAAGTCTGGAAAGTGAAAATGTATTAAGTTACTTCTTGAAGGATCTTTATCTGTTGGAACATACTGGTTGGGACAATGATATGTGACTGAGATTTTATGTCATGGTCTTTTCCAGTTGCGTGAAGAGTTTGACCGGGGCATAGATGTTGTGTTAGATGAAGAGCACAGCATTCATGATGTTGCTGCTTTGTTAAAGGAATTTCTGCGTGACATGCCTGACCCACTTCTCACCAGAGAACTTTATACACCTTTCATCAACACCCTCTGTGAGCTTTGCAGCATCTTGATTTACTGATTTTCAAAAGCTTGTTTGAATTCTGTAATTTCTACAAACTAAATATTCTCTTTTCTGTACATTCAGTACTCTAGCCTTGATTAGCTCCAAATATTTGTGTAGAATAATTTGCAGAAGTCTTTCTTTGTTTTTCATACTATGTAAGATTAGCCCTGAGAACTAAAACAGAGATTTCACTTTTACATTGATACATAGGATGAATTCATGTTATCTGTTAAATCCTGATCCTGTTACTGGTTCAGCAAAAGCAGATGACAGACTCCCATCTGAATCCTGGTATCTCAGCATTGTCAGTGTTTAGTTTGTATAGCCATTCTCTGACCCAAAATTTCAATCTGACTTAAAAAACCTAGCATCAAAACTTCCATTTTCTTGGTAGTTACTGGTCCCCAGAGTCACTGTGTTAAAACAGTCCCAGTGTATTGAGACCAATGTAAGACCTGGGTGCAGTCTGGGTTTTTCCCAGTTGGAAAAAAAAGTTGGACCCTTCAAGCTCAAGCTGCTGCCCGGTTTGTGTTCTTCAGTTTCTTGCTGAAGCCTTCATGTCTGGGATCCCACATTTGTCACTGGCTACCATTTTAGATGGTTAAAATCATGTGGTGGTTGAAGTGTCTGCATAAATGGTAGAATGCCCTTGACACTTCTGGTTGCTTTTCTGGTTTTGTATTCCCTCTGTAAGCAGTGAAACTGTAAGTAACTCATTTAAAATGCTTAAAACATAAACTTTACTGGAATGCTTCCAAAGTGTGCTCTGTAAGCCTGTAGCTGTATCTAAATGAAAGCAGTAAGCAGAAAATTACACAGAATTTTTTGTGTCTGGTGACAACAGTGGAGTATGCAATAGGGATTTTCTCTCTTACAGGCTGAAAGAAGAGACTATGAACCTGTAAGCAAAATGTTGACCAATTGAAGCAAAAATATAATAACAATATTTGTTATGCTTTGATATTTCGTTCAAGTTTTCTCTTTTTCTTCTGATGTATACAAGGAAAATTACTGCTAAACAAAGCTATTCTCAATTATTGCTTTTGGGTGGGAATAGTGTATTTGTTATGATTTTAGGTTAGTTGGAGTGCTTTTCTTAGAATGTATTTTTTCCCCTCTTAGTATTAGAGCCAGATGAACAGCTAAGCACCTTACAGCTTCTCATTTATCTCCTACCTCCCTGTAACTGCGATACCCTACACCGACTGCTGCAGTTCCTCTCCACCGTGGCTGGCCACGCAGAAGACACCACAGACAAAGATGGCCAAGAGGTAAGTCGTTTTGTGCACTTGGGTCCTTTGACTTTGTTTAATTAATGAACTGGCTGTGAAATAATCATAGTGGTGGTATATTCCTGAAAGATAAGGAAGATTTCTTCCCCTCATTTGCCATTTAGCTGTATACTATGTTCTTAGGGCTATAGCAGGGCTACCCCCAATGGGAAAGTGTCAAGCATTCAGGAGCATGCTTTTTTATTCTCTTCGTTCTCTGACGCTGCTTTCGTATATAATCTTTGGACATAGTTCATTTGTTGTTTCCCTTTGACTCCTTGTGTGCATTAGATAGCGAAGAATAAAAAATAAAAGAGAGGAACTCTGGCTGTGCCCTTCTGTCTGGTAAACCTAATCACTATTTGAAATTAGGATCCACGTTTTCCTTCTGGCCTACTTACTGTTGCAGTCAGAGGAGAGAATGGAGTGAACTCATACTCAGAGATAATACTCATAGCTGTGTCACCTAGGTGTACTTAGAATCATGGAACAGGACAATAAGGATTGGAAAAGACCTCTAAAATCAGCAAGTCCAACTGCTAATCCATCACACCATGCCCACAAACTACATCCCTCAGTGTCACATCTACACTTTTTTTTTAACACTTTCAGGGACTGACTCTACCACCTCCCTGTGCAGTCTATGCCACTTCCTCACCACTCTTTTGGAGAATAATTTTTTCCTAATACCCATTGTCGTACTTCTGAGCATTGACACATATGCATCTGAGCCAGTCACACTAGGAAAGATAAGAGAATCCAGCCTTCCCATTTTCTAGCAGGAAAACATTGGAACTACTGTGCTCCTTTGCAAAAGGCGGCAACTGTGTTATCTTTGAATGAGACGGAAACAGCCTGTCACTACTTTACAAAACTGTACCTGTTTTTCAGTGGAAAGGATTTCTCAGTCCTCTGAACTACAGCAGAAATTACTTCTTACGCTACTTCTGAGACTGCTGAAACTCCTTCTCACTTCTTTAAACACTTTTTGGAGTTGGTTGGTGTTTCAGAATAGGCACTATGAAGCTGTGTTATGCTGAATTTCTGCCTGAAGTCTGCCTGAAGTTTGACAGTTGAATTTCTACCTGAAGTTTGATGGTTGGACTAGATGATCTTATTGGTCTTTTACAACCTTCATGATTCTATAACTATATGATAAATCCTAGTTTCAAATGCACTGCATGAGCCTTTCAAATGTTATTATTTCTACCCTCAGCAGTATGTTGATAGACAACTACACCACTATAATGGAAGGCACTTAAAATCAGCAGCCTGTAACAATTTTACTGTGCTTAAAAACACATATTAGCCAGCTGAGGCATCCTATCCAGCAAAATGTTGTCTGTTGGCTTGGGAACGTCCCCAAGAGGATGTTAATACAAGGCTAGAGGCTGATGCTGCTTAAGAGAGGAGGTTTATTAAAACACTTATAATAAAAGCATTTTCATTTTCTTTAAGAGTACATCAGCTCTGCTACATGTATTTTGGCAAGTCAAATTTATGTAAGCCATATTGACAGTGGTGTAAGCATCAAGAATATTAAGTGCATTTTGATATCTTTTACAGATATCCAGCATTCTGTTCACAATTACTTCAGCCCTTCATTAATACTTAAGTGAATAAAGGCATACAGGGCAAAAGAAAGTGTTTCATAGACTGCTATTATCGGAATGAAAACAGGCAAGCTTTGGCACACTTTATGATTTCTTTCAAAATCCCTTCTCTCACAAATATGGAGATAGATGACTAACTTTATTAAAGTGACTCATCCAGCTAATTTCATTGGAAATGTTTACACCATTTTTTAAGGGATGCCCTGAAGCTGCCCTTAAGAAAAGACACATTGTACAAACAGCCTGTGCATGCAGATGGGGGCACAGCCAGGGGCTGCCTTTGGCTCTCTCAGAGCACCACATGCCTGCACATCCTTGGTGGCTCAGTACTCTGACACTAGTTAGAAACTAGGTCACCCAAAAACAGCTGCGTGCACTGTGGTATGCAGTTAAAGGAGTGTTTAACTGTTGTTATGTTGGGGTGAGTGTCTAAAAACGAAGAGTAACATGTTCAGTGTGGCTGCGCGTGCATCTGGTTACTGCAGATATCTTTCTGAGATTAAATAGTGGTCCTGACAATAAAAGGAAAATTTATTTTTACTATGAGCTCTGTGCTACCTGTTGAGCTCTGTATAAAAAAGAAATAAAAATTGCAAACAAAAAAACAAGAGAACCAGGAAGTGTTGTCAGTCTACAGTTGTAAATTCAAGTGGAGCATTCAGTGTCTGCTCACTACCAAAAAAATACCACCTAACTGCCTTTAAAGGATTCATTCTGTACCACTCAGTTCGTGAAATGCTGTTTTTCTTCCTCTTTCTGTGCCTCATTCCATCCTTTTTCAAACTCATTAGATCAAATGTAACCAAAGCAACTGAAGAAAATAGTGCTTATCGTATTGGTTTTCTTTAAAAAAATGAAAAAGTCTGCAAGAAGTACTGGTTCAAATGGTGAAATTCACTTGCATTCTTACATAGTCAAACTGCTGGCATCATCTTCTGCATTCCCAGAATAGCTATCAAGTGGAGACAGAGAGGAAGCACAGGATGCTTGCTTTTTCTCTCTTAAAAGAATAGAATGGGGAAAAAGTAGGCTATTCACAAATTTGACAATGAATATCTTGATTTAATAACCTGTATGACATGCATTTCAGATTGTTTCTGTATTATGTCTAGCCTTCTGCTTCTTCCAAGGTCAGGCTACTACTGCTTCTTTAAGCACAGATCTGTAGATGCAAAAGAAAGTTTAAAAAAAAAAAAAGTTAAAAATAGTAAATATTTAGCATGTTCTAGGAAACAAGCAAAAACTAGGAGACAGTAATAAAAACAGTGAGCATACTCCTGAAGTATCCAAACCATTTGACTGTTTGAACTTGCAAAAGTGTGCTTTTCTTCACTGTGTCTGCTTCATATCGTGAGCGCTACTGGAAGAAGCTAACTGCTTGCAGTATGTGGTCTGAAGAGACAGTGATATGGTGAGGAAGTGAAGTAGGAGGAGGTTTCCCTGAGTTCAGATGAAGTATGCCATTGCTGAGCTGACAGGAAATTAAGGTCAGACAGCGCTTTCACCTTTTTCTCCTCCAGTCTATTTGAAAATCCATCTAGGGAATCCACAGTGCTTCTAGTAGACATGTCCAAAGAAAGTGTTCCAACGTTTCTGAAAATGGTTAAATGTTTGACTAGCACTCATTTTTTGTTTTGATGAATAACCTGTCATATATTTTGTGTGTGTGGATTTGTGCATACATTAGACCCTGGGAGCCTCCACATCATTTCTGTTCTGTTTTCCAGGTTACTGGGAACAAAATGACATCACTTAACCTGGCTACTATCTTTGGCCCTAACCTGTTGCACAAGCAGAAATCTACAGACAAAGAATTCACAGTTCAGAGTTCAGCTCGAGCAGAAGAGAGTACTGCTATCATAGCTGTTGTACAGAAGATGATTGAAAACTATGAAGCTCTTTTCATGGTACGTGGATGGTTCTTTGTGTTACTTATAAGCATTTTTAAGTTAAATGAGGAAATACCTGGTTGGTATTAAAAACCTCAAAGATGAAATAAACTGGGAAACTGCATTAAATTAAGCTTGACTAGCATTAATAAACAGAGTAGCTTTCTGTTGAGGCAAATGCTTTGCAGCAATAGTACTGAAAATGTGTACATGTATCTTGATAGGAATGGTTTCTATGTAGATAAGAGTATCTTTCTTAGTAGATTTCTTTGTGGAAATGAATGATGGAGTCGAACACTAAACCGTGCACTATCATTTCTTACTAGTTTTGAAGACGAGACTGAAAATGCCCGTTCACCTCTCAGGTTTAGAAATCAGCTAATTTTACCAAAAGGAAAAGAGCTCTTTGGTTAAAGGAACAACTTTCCCTATCGAAGACTTTCTTGTTGGTCACATGGGAAGGAAAAACAAAGCTTTCATACTTGTCAGTTGGACAAGAGAAGTAAAGCGTAAACGTGTTGTTCCTGAGTATCTTTCTGTTCTCTTGCTGAAGCAAGGAAATTCCTCGTGGAAAAGATGATGATCTTGGCACGTTTTGAGCAAATTATTCTTATATACTCTTGCCTTGCTGAAGATGCAGTTTAGTTGATCAAGCCTAGCAGTTACCTGATCAGTTCATTCTCTGGCCTTACCTTTTTCTGTCTATGAAATCATAGGTAAATTTTGCATGAATTGTGCCTGAGGCAGAAAGCTCTACTCTGGGGTAGCAGGGGCCAGTTGGTGGGCACCATCCTATCTTAGTTTTAGTAGAAATAAATGTTCTAACAAAAAATTGAAGTCTTGAAAAGGTAAAAATAGCTCGGTTTGGTGTGGCTTGAAGCTGAGCAGCAGTGTATACACTGAGGAAATCAGTTCTGAAAGTAGGATGTGGAATGCTGTGGAGACCTCCTGTAGAAGTCTAGACCAAAGCTTCTGCTGAATACAGCACTGGGTGGAAGACAATGGATGAGACTGAGCTGTGGGGATGTGGGAGTGATGGACACACAGTACTGGAAGAGAAGGTACATACTGGATTTCAACAGGGATACAAGCATGGAAAAGCAATCAAGGCCCTGTCTATCAGTCTTACTTTGAGATGAACTTCTGTATGGCTTTCTCATCTTTTCCTTCACTGCCTTTCATGTCAACCTTTTCTTTATTTTTATTCTTGTTCCAATGAAGGCACTCAGCAATCTTTTTCTTTCTTTCTTTCTTTCTCTTTCTTTTTTTCATCGCTTTTCACAGTTTGAGGGAACTTCAGGTGTCATTTTTCCTTCCAGAGCGCAAGAAAAAGGTGACAGAACTCCACTCATCTCAGAAGTTCTGTTGCCCAGAGCATGGATGGCACTAACATGTTTTAAATAATACTTTAATAAGAATATCTGCAATACTTAAAGTATTCTTATTGTTATTTTTCTTTAAGAACACTTTACAGCACGGCACATCGTACTTCAGGCATGTGTTCAGCATGGAAATGCCGGGGCTTAGGATTAGACTAACCTTACATATGGTATCTTTTCATTTTGACAGATTTATTCCTTTACCTTTTCAACACTTGAATTTATGGCTGGAAGTTAAATGCAGTGTTGAGAAAAGAGAAGCTTTCTTTTGTTCTTTGGAGCACTTTTCAGATTGTAGAGGGAATTTAAAATCAGATTTCAGAATGAAAAGCTAGTTGCATGTGAGGGGGAATCAAACCAGTCACAGATGCTATCCTGAAAGCTGAAAAAATGTTGATGTAAAATTTACAGGAATTCCTAACAGATGAGCATCTCTAGGTGCTTTTACTCTTCCCGTTCCCACTGCTTAACAAACAGTATGGCAAGACTGGTCTGTTTTCAAGAGCAATGTCTAGACGAACACATGGTATTTGATTTGTAGGACCGTGTCACATTGCTTACCATTACTGTTTTATAAAGCTTATACTAGCGTTTGCTTTCAACTTCTGCATGTTCATCTCTTAGGCAGCACAGTGAAACTTCTTGTATTCTGAAGGTAATGAACCCAGTGCATTGTTTGGTAATTGATGCACAGAAATTAAAAATTTGTACACTGTACTATACTTCGAATCATTTGAAATCAGGCAGCAACAGTTCATTTTGCAAACCTACAGGAGTGGAGCCAAACTAGGACTTCTGTTTATACTTAACATTTGTGCTATTTAAAAAAAGTGAAACATCTGGACTTGAGGATCCAGCTACAGCTATAACATCTAGTGTATTCATGCCAAGGTGTTTTTATGCTTTGCTTACCATTAACATTAGTAATATGCAAACATGCGGATTTAGCATAGACAGTGCTGCCTTTACACCATAGATTTTAATGACTTTAATGCCCAATTCCTATCAATTTCAGTGAGTCCTAGAGATACTTAAGTATTTATTGCAGGGGTATACAAGGTACTGCTTTTTACAAATCTCTGAACAATGCCCAGCAATTGAATCCAGGGAAGCTGAACTCAATCACCCTTTCCCTCACTGGCTTTGGATTGGCACAGAGGATGAAAATGAGAGGAGAATTGCTTTGCCATGCAATTACATTGCCTAGTGCCCAAATCCATCCCTTCTGCAAAGAAGCAGTATGTAGAGTCTGAAATTTCTTATTTTAATTGTTAGAGGCTAGTGTGGTTTCACCACAGAGGAGGCAGTTGCACACTGCCTTTCTGTGACACTTCAGTAGCCAGGGACCACACAAAGGAGAGACTATAAGGGTTCTGTGCCTCAATAGCTCTGATACTCAGCTCAAAATTATCTCCTCTACTGGAGTCCTGACAGCCCCAAGCCCTCTGATACGTCCTGGTATGAGCTCAACAGACGCAAAAGCTGTTATTTCAGTACTGCCTTGGCTTCTGAATGTCCTTACCTTACCTTTCTGTCCCTGAACTTCAACTTCTTATCTATCTACTCAGCCATAATTGCCAGTTAAGCAATTGTTTCAACAATAATTATTTCAGCTCTGTATCATCTTCCTGAGATGTCCATATGGTAGTTCTTTATAAATATAAATTGATGTTTACACGCATACCATTTCTACACTTGCAAGTTGGTTAACGAAACTGATATAAATTACTTTCTTAGGAATTCCTCTCAGTAGATTCTTAAATGTTTAGCACCGTGATTCTAAGGTGAATAGTGTGTGAAATACAGGAAGGCCTGAAACCTTCTTTACTCTCAGATTTTGAGCTCTACTATATAAAAAGGCTATCTGAACAGAAAAATCACATGGCCCCAGGTTTTAAAAAATGTATTCCTATAATGATAATTTATTTAAAGACTAGTATACCATTGCCCATCATTAAGAATTTTTAGAGGTCAAAAGTAATTTTTTATAAGAAAGTCATAGTCACACAATTTTTACATAAACATTTTGAATTAATTTGAATTAAATGATGCACATCTTCATTTATTTTCAAATTATTTCGTTTGTCAAAGTAATACGTCTTTTCTTCAGCTTGACTTCTTAAAAATGTACCTTCCAAATTGAAGTATTCCCTTAAGGAATCTATTAGTAATTCTATTCCTATTTCCCAGTAAATGTCGGGGAGAATAAATGGCCCGTGCAGTGTGACCTGAAGGTCAGAAGATAGATGCTCTGACAAATTGCATTCAGAAGTAGACTGCACAGTTGATGACCCATTGCTGAGATTGTCTTGCCTCCAGCTCTATCCATCATGAATCAACCTGAGCTGCTAGCTCAGGTTTCTCGCATGATTTCATCCATTTCAGTGTCATGATGTTTGAATTCAGGACTGGTTACTTGCATTGTAAAACACAATTGGAAACACAATGTTTAGTTGGACAGATTTAGAGTGCCATTCCCGCTACCTGCCCAGGAGATGCTATATCCTGCAACAGCTGAAGCTGTCCTGAAGGTTTATTTATTCCATATCAAATGCACTAGTGAGAGCTGGCAAATCAGAAAGTCAGGAAAGGAAAATGGCACAACTTCTGGCTGAACCTGTTGCTACTATTCAAAGTACAAAGTTTCTAGAGATCCAACAGAATTGACTGGATAACCTTAGTTGTAGACTGATAAACTTTAGAATTTATATCAGATAGGCAGATTCATGGTGAATGTCCTTACTGTAAATGCATTTCCTGAGTACAGAATAGCTGTGATAATCTCTATTTGTAACTGAAGTTGTATGGCACAGTGGCACTAGAATCTTTCATTTTCCTGTGACATAAATGCCGCTGTAGATATATCAGTGGAATGAAAATGCCCAAACTGCTTCATAGCCCCTGAGCAGAAGTACTTCTAAATCCCAGAATTTGGCCATTCAGATATCTGAAGATTATACATGTTTGTAAGGCTTAATTTAGGAAAATGTTTACCTTTAGCATCTGTCACTGAAATAGAGCGATGGAGGAACTACTGAGGTAGAGCTCTTATCATGAGATTTCCATATGAGAGAGACTTAAGTTAAATGCCATGGAATATATGAAGAAACAGTCTCCTTCCTATGTAATGACATTTTGTGTTACTTCAAAAACAGGTGATACGCAGTTGCTTGGAATTGAAATTTTTAATTATCTCCAGATCTTTGAATGGAGATGTAGGGCCTTAAACCGTGGCTTTTGTGACTGAAATAACTGGATAATCCCACTGTTGTTATAATACTCAACCAGATAGCAATAGGATATTCAACAGTAATCAGCATTTGGCTTTGTACAAAGTGTTCTTCAGTCCTACTTTCATCTGTTATATGAAATTTCTCTTTTAAGCGGGAGCGTCTGAATATTTATTTTATATACTCTCTATAAATGTAATTTTACTTGATTAAGCATTGTACCATAATGAATGTATGTGGAAGGAATATTTATCTCCAATTTTTTTTTTGTTTGTTTGTTTGTTTTCTTCATAGGTTTCCCCTGATCTACAGAATGAAGTGCTTATTAGCCTCTTAGAGACTGACCCAGATGTTGTGGACTATTTGTTGAGGAGGAAAGCTTCCCAGTCATCGTGAGTAATCACTTTTTTCATCATCTTTGTTTCTGCTGGGAATTTCTATCTCCCACTGGAATTGTTCTAAAGGTTGTAGTTTTCCACAGCTCTTCTGCACTGTCTACAGTGGAGTAGAGAAATCCTCCACATTAAACAGACTGTGCCAAAGAAATTATGACTCTCGTACCGTGTTTTCTAAAGACAAATCTTGTTTCCCGATTCAAATAAAAAATTGTGTTCTGCTGCAGAGGAAAGAATGACATGTACATAAAAATATTCAGTGCACTATTATCTGGCAGGATGTATTCTAGTGATTGGCTGGTTCACGTCTTGGTTTTATTGTATTCTTCAGTAAGAGGAAGTGTGAAACACACCTTAGAGTGCCTTAATACAATCACGGCTAACTGTTTAACCAGTTTGTTGTTCTTTTTCTATTGTATACACTTGTGAACTAGGTAGGACATTGTAAACAAGTCAGTTGCTGCAACAACAGGCTTATGGAAATTCTTTGGATATTATTTAATCATATACTTTGTAAAATATATGAATAGAAAAAGAATCACACCAGTCACTATTGAGATACATATATTCCAACTTTGTGTATGCTTTACGTTTGCTTTCACTCATGTGCCTTAATGCTATGACTTTGTACATTTGGATTAACTGGACTCCTGGCTTTCTCACGGGATACACAACCATTGCCTTTATTCTAGTGAATCCCAATAAGCCACTTAAAATAAGACACTTAAAATTACAAAATGTGACCAGCTTGCTTTAAGTAATTTTTAAGAGGTTTCCTAGATGCTAAGCTCTCTGGGACAGATTGGACTTTGTCTTCCTGTGTGTGTGGAAAGTGCCTAGTGCATTCAGAATATAATTAAAATGGAAACTGTACAGAGTTAGCTATGTTTTTGTTTTTTTTTGCTTTGTCTCCCTGTGAACATTGTACTTTTGGCAGTAATGTAATGGTGTGCCAAGCTTTAAAGGAAGATGTACGAAAGAAATAGTACAATTAATACATTGGGGAAAAGGCTACTTTAACAACAAAAATTGAAAGAAAAAAAACCTTGCAGAATATATCGTGTTGTAAAGGATGTTACTAGTTCATTAGGTTAGCCACATGAGCACATAACACAAGCAAATTATCACATATCATCTGATCTGTGGTAATTGTCTGTGTGTTTCTTTAATGTACTACAGTTAAGAAATAATTTCATTTAGTTTGATCTAACTGAGAGCAACTAGCCATGTACATATTTAGTTCACAATATATGCCAAGTATTTAGTTATCTTAGATGTCTTTTTCACTTGTTTCACACTTGCCATGGGCTAAGACTGTAAATCACGTGATATATGGTAATAATCTGGTACTCTGTAGAGATTTCTTTCTTCAAGCCCACAGTTTGAAATGATTGTATTATTTATAATGCAAGACAAAAAAAACCTTCCTGGTGGAGTTCACAATCTATATGATAGACATAAAATTGTATCTCACATGTGAATTCACGTACTACTTGAGCATAAATTTATGTTGCAAATAACTGTAAGTGAAACATTTTATTGTTAAATCCTGTTTATTTTAAGTTTATTGACCTTTCCATGGGCATCTTTCATTTTCAGCCAACATGCACACCTACAGGAAAAAACTGATCTTTTGTTTATAGCTGGTCACCACAGATGAGCTTTGTAAGAAAAGGTTGCTAAACCAAATAGGAACATTATGGCTACACAAGAAATTAGAACTAATTTATTTTATTTTCAATAGTGGGCAGATAAAGTATCAGTGGGACAGGAAAAACTTATATTTCTCATTTGCCTTCTATTCTGATATCATGTGAGTGATTTATTCTTAAAATTAATGAAACATGTTTTCACTGTGATTACAACTTGTTGGTTAAGATATTCCAGGAAACTTGAGGGAATGTTGCTTAGTG
Organism: Oreortyx pictus; assembly: GCA_036925125.1. Classification (NCBI taxonomy): domain Eukaryota; kingdom Metazoa; phylum Chordata; class Aves; order Galliformes; family Odontophoridae; genus Oreortyx; species Oreortyx pictus. The sequence goes on along the minus strand of JAUPFR010000001.1, from coordinate 67,402,194 downwards.
TTATTGCTAAGAGTGTGATGCTCTTAAGAGATTGGTCTTTTTCAGGACATAATATTGACTTCAAGGTAATGCATTTGTTGGCTCTCTATTCTGTAAGAAGTGTGAGGCAGCAGAAAACAGGGAGATACTTATCTTGATTTCAGGGAAATAACTCTCCGACATATGTCCATACAACTCTTGGAATTTTATTGATTATGTACTCAAAATAACATCCCAAATTTGGATCCATGGAACAGAAAGCTTTAGATATTCTTGAGAGAATCTTCATCAGAAAAGTTACTTGGCTGCGTAATTTAGTGATTGAATTCAACTTCAAGATTTTAGTGTTACATTACTTGCTCTAAAGGTCCTGTTTCTGCAATTGCTCTCACATCTCTGCTTTTAATGTCATTGGAAATTCTTTCTTGACTCTAATCTGATAGAAAACACAATCTCTTTTCCTCCTCAAAGGAGGACAAATCATATGTTCGTCATCTTTCAGTTCTCTTAAGAGTTGAGCATCATGAATGGTGTGTCAGGGACTTTATGGAACGTGGTCATGGTAAAGCACTAATCACCAGTGGCAGCAACTAAGAAGGCTGCTTTTGTGGATGACTTAACGTTTTTGTATATTGGCTTGATGACAATGGAATTTGCAGTTTTCAGCTGTATGATGAAGAATCTTTAAGACAAAAATAAAATGTTTCTTATGAGTATTTGTCACTTATCATGGTTAGCAAATAGAGCAAATGTGGTTTAGGGTAAATTTAGAGTAAATGTGTTTTAAATGTATAGAGTCTTCAAGTGCTTTTGGATGGTGATGGTAGGTTTTAATCCACCCTAAACTGTGGCATCAAGATGAGGCCATACAATAGGCCATGCAGCATGTTCAAATACAGAGCTGCAGAGGGTTCCTGAATCATTTGATGAGTCCTCTATCCTGTTACAGTAGCAGCCAGTCCTGTAAGAATCTGTTTTGTTGGTGGTACCTCAAATATATATGGAAATTGCTATTTCATGCTGCCAAGCCATCACACTCTCTATGGTTTGCTTCTTGTAAGATATGATAGTTTTCCTCTCAGGAGCATTAAGTTATAGCAGAAAGGATTTCTGCCAAAACTGAGAGTTCCTATTTTGATGACCTGGACACCATTGGAAATGTAGGAATGTCCTCTGTAGAAATAATAATTATTATTAAAATTTTTGCAAGTCATACTGGCAGAGTGGTGGATAACTTAAACTCAACAGTATTTTTGAACCAGTATGTTATAGGTTCTTTCTGCAGCTTCTATACCTTTCAATCAGATGGGTATACTTAACCACTTCTTAAATCTTTTCCTTAATGTAGTTAAAAACCTGCAGAAAATAATCAGTTGCTTTCCCATTTCTCACATTTGGTAGTATAAAGCAAATGTATGAGATTTTACAGCTTCAAAGGATTCAAACCATTTTGAAGGTTTTTTACAGTATAAATCTTAGTCTACAGGCATTTTCTTTCATTTCTTTCACTTCTTTTCTAAGCAAATTTGAATGTGATATTAGGTATAAATCATTGCATGGTTTTACTAGCAGAAATTGTAAATGAGGTTAGAAGCTTGAAGTTTTCAAAGACATGACAGTTTCCATTTAAGTAAATTTTTATCAGGAGCTCTGTCTTGAGACGAGATAGACTATAAGAGATCATTCAAGGTAAGACATTAAATCAATGTTTCACAAAGCTCAAGTTTTTGCTCCAACATCCTTTCATTTGCATTTCCCTTTCCCCTCATTCCTTGTGTTACCTTGCCATGGATACGTAGGACTAGACCTCCATCTTTGCCCTGTGCAATATAGTTAGGTTTTGGTCCCGCAAAGATTCACATGTGACAAGCCTTCCTGCTGTCAGTGTTAGTGTTAAGTATGTCTTCATGTTAACAGGATGAGGTTTAGATGACGCTCAGTTTAGAAAGCTGGAGAGAAAGACATTCGGTCACAGGAAATATATAGATGCATACACTGCTTCCCTTTTCTCTCAGGTGTTTCTGACTCTAATCAGGCTCTCAAAACATTACTTCAGTGGATCTTATTTTAACTCACATTCACTGCACAGGTTTGGAGGTTTGGGTGTTATTTAGAATTTGGGAGGGGAGAGAGAGGGTGTAATAAGGTACAAACAAAACAAAAAAAAAAAGAGGAAGGAGTTTAGTTTGTTATAGCATTTTAGAAACTTAAAGTATATAATGGCCAATAATTCATCAGAAGCTGTAGAATAGTATTTCTTTTTAATGGTTCTCCATCATTACTGTGCCAGCCATATTGGGAAGCCTGGGACGGTGCTGTTTAGCCACACTGCAGCTCTGATTTTGTAAGTTGGCCCTGACTAAGCCTCATAGTCAGTTTGGTGTTGGTTTCCTTGCTGGGAGATAACTAGGAGAAAGCATAATTAAATCCCTACACATTATGGTTCCCTTTACACTGAAAAAAAATTAAATATTGAAAAACACACTGATCATGATGTTGAGTGTATATATCTTGTGATTCAGGACATAGCACTTGTAAATCAACGAGGAGGAAAGAAACAGCTTGAAAGTGATATTAGGGTTTGTCAGTATCTGTGTATCAGTCTTTATTTTGCTGTGGCTAGCACTTACCACTGTCTTACCACTGTGTGTTTTCTTTATTTTCCTTCTTCAGTTTCACTTGATTTGTCTGGGAAGAGGGTTATTGCTCTGTAACAAATAGTGTCCTTTAGCTCCTCACTCAGTTTAAGCCATCTTTGGATTTAACTCCAAGAAAGGCTGACCATTCTCCATATACATGTCAAGAAAGACCCTCTGTCATAATACATGCAATTACAGTAGATATATTAATGTGAGGTTACTGGTAGAAAGAGTTTGGCTCAAGAGAAGACCAAATGAAAGATACTTCTCTGTTTTCTTTGGGATGTTCTGTGGTTCACAGGTTGTCTCCTGTCCACTTAGTAAAATGTAAGTGTGAAGAATTTCCCTTGATATTTCCAACATACTTTAAAAATTAGAGGTTTCTCTCTGAGCCTGGGATGTACTTTTTGCTGGGGGGTTTGTTTGCTTATTTTGGGCCCAAATTAAAGCCAGTTGCTTGCTGCTTCCATCAGAAATATGGCAGATATATTGCTAGTCCTTTGTAGAACATTTACCTTCTGCTACCTCTAGAAGAATGTCCTACTCACAGTGTGAGAGATAAGCTAAGTACTTCCTTTCACTGACTGTGTATTACTGTAAAATGGAAGAAGTGATTTTAGTATACTGCTTATCATCAAACTAATCTTCCCTATCATGCCCTCAGATTTATTGTTGCAACAAGCAAAATTGTCAAGGTAACATAAGGAATTGATTCACTGTTTAATTTCCTGTGGCGAGCTGTACGGTGTTTGGTTTTTATTCTTTTTTCATTCTTGACCGCAGCATCTTTTGATTTTTAGTGGCCTCTGCTGGCCACTTCATGGCATAAGTTTTACTTGTGAAAAATTCTTTTCCACTGCTTCTGAAGTGTTTTCATTTCAGCAGCTGTGACCGTACTGTTGCATTTAATTTTATTTGTGTGGTGTCAGAGTGCATGTGTAGCTGTGAACATAAAGCATTTTTCATTAACGTCGTTTGTTTAACAACATTTCCCAGAAGCCCTGAGATGCTGCGGTCAGAAGGTTCCTACTCCACAGGAGAAAGACACTCTTCCACAGACTCCAACAAAGCTTCGAGTGGCGATGTCTCCCCATATGACAACAACTCCCCCGTACTGTCCGAGCGCTCACTGATGGCAACGCAAGAAGAAGTTGTGCACAGCCCGGATAAGACATTCAGGCTACCAGAACAGTACACACTGGGTGGTCATTTGCAGCCTAAGACAAAGGAGAATTCTTCTGCAACAGAGGCTGGAAAAGGTATATCTTCCTTGTGTTCCTAAATCTAAATGACCAGTGGGGATTTCTGATGTAGCTGAAACGTGTCTGCTCTATCACTACCTGAAGGGAGGTTGTAGTGAGCGGGGGGTTGGCCTCTCCTCTCATGTAACTAGTGATAGGACAAGAGGGAATGACCTCGAGTTGCACCAGGGGAGATTCAGACAGGATGTTAGGAAATAATACCTTTCTGAAAGAGTGGTCAGGAGCTGGAGTGGGCTGCCCAGGGAGGTGGTGGAGTCACCAACCCTGGAGGTATTCAAGGAATGTTCAGATGTTGTTTTGAGGGACATGGTTTAGTGAGAACTGTTGGTGATAGGTGGACAGTTGGACTGGATGACCTTCTAGGTCTTTTCCAGCCTTGCTGATTCTATGATTCTGTCAGGACTTAAGCTTATTATAGCGTAGCAGCCTCACAGGTATGACCAATACCCTTAGCTCAGCCTGCTGTCATGGATGCTATTAGTATGGCTTTCGTCAATACTTGGAGCTACTGTATAGGAAAATAGAAGTCTCTATGTCCAGCTTTTCAGCCTTTTTCTGAGCATGGTAAAGACTGTTAATTTTAGTTCTGCTTGCCAGGACTGTAATACCTGCAGTGCTATACTCCAGCCTTTGGGAAAGTCTGAGTTTAAGATGTCAAGCTGTAAATTTTGTCCAGTTAAAAAGAATTACCTCAACTGCTTTGCGCTGGAGAACACAGCTGAGCTGCACAGCTTTACATCTGTTACCAATAATACACCTAGCACTACCAGCACAGGGATCCATAATTTCCATACCTGTCTAGGGAGCACACACCTGAACAATTTCTTCTGTGAAGAACTCTTGTTAAAGCTGATAGCTCACCAGCTCTAGCAGATGCTTTTCATTTAAAAATGTCAAAAAATATTAACACTTACTTTCATGAAATATATGTACAGTGAGCCAAACTTAAAGGAATTTCAGTGTTTAAGGGTGCAGAGAACTCTTCAGTAGTATTCTTCAATTTCAGAAGTAGTGGTTAGGCACTTAATTCCATTTGGAATTAATGGGATTTAGACTACTATCTCAGTTGTAAGCCTTATAAATGCCATTGGGCATTTTTCTTCTGTGTTCAGCATCCAAATCTCTGAACAAGTTTCAAAATGTGGTTAGTTTTCCACTATGTTAGGAACAGGAAATGACACGAAGTTTCATCATGTTAACCATTTTTTGGACTTTAATATGTATCATAATGATAGCGGACCGTGAAGAATTAGGACATTTTTTTCTGCCATATGGAATTAGAAAACAGTAAAAGAAAGGTTAGAATCCAGCATGAGGCCTGGTGTGTGCATTTTGTTAAATCTGTAATGTGACAGCACTTTCTTGAGAGAACCACGCTGCAGGCGGATAGAGCTTGCCTTACAGTGACCACTGGGGCTAGGGTGCCTGAGGGAGATTTCCTATTCTTTCCCTTCAAAAAGGTAACTGACTTCTTTTGACTAAATCATCCTGGTTTTGTCCGAATTCTCCCACTGACTTCAGTAAAGGAGAAAACAAACAAAATTTCATTCTTTCAGCAAGTTCAGGTGTCCTGCTCATACAGAGTTCACTAAGTTCATTTACAGGACCTGAGCCTGAAAAAATTCAGTAAAGATGTATGTTTGGTCTGTTTGTGCTAGGTGCACAGTAAGCCCGATGCTAGTAGATGTTGACAGCTCTGATACCTTGCATAAAGTTTTGTGTCAGTTTATCTTGCCGTTCCATTTATGTATTTCTAAATAATGCCTTTGAAATAATGGACCTGTCCTTTTCTTCCTGCTCTCTTTATTATTCAGATGTTTCAGAAGATCATTTTGATATCTGGGGCACCTGGCATTCAACGCTGAAAAGTGGCTGCAAAGACATGGGAATTGCAGGTCAGAACTTTCTCAGAACTTTTAAGCCCAAAGGCTTTTTTTGTTGTTGTTTTTGTTGTTTCTGTTTTTGTTGTTTTTTATTTATGCCTGTCAAGGCATAAACGCTTCCCAGGTTTTGAGCCCCTTCCTGGCACTGGACACTGCTGATAAGAGCCTGGCTCCATCCTCAGTCTAGTAGCCTGAAAAATAAATGCAAGGCTGTCGCTCCATGACCCCAGGTTCAGGCAGTGGTGAGGCTGTTAAACCATTAATTGCATAGCCTGGTGATAAAAATCCCCATCTTTCTTTGTGTTATAATACAGGAAAAAGCAGTAACTTGTAGAATGCCATGTAAATGACTGCGGGCTGATGTCTTTCTTACTTTGGCCACCAGGTTCTTATGGAAACATTTACGAAAGCAGCTTGCTGCGGCCTGGACAGTGCTCTCTTTCACAAGGGAACCTCTCCATATATTCTCCTCGGTGGCAGGGCAGCTCCTCTGAACTGGATCACGGCAGGCAAGTCATGCGCAGGAGTCAGACAACTGCCGCCATTCCCGAGTGCCAGCTCCAGTCTGCCATGTCCCGGGTATGCAGTAACCCGCACACTGAAGCCAGCAGTAGGTGTTTGGACCAGTCTCGCTCCAAGTCAGAGCGGCACTTGACTTTAAGCAGCGTGGAGGACCTCACTGAGCATGACTCACACGCGGGTTGCTCACAGAGCACGGCCAAGCCCTCCTACAGCAAAGAGAGGCCACCACCTCCGTACCCTGGACAGCCCAAAGCAAGCTCTGCGTTGTCGCAGCGATCGAGCGTTTCTTCTACGTTGCACTCTTTGTGGAAACTTCAACGCCATGACAAAAGTGCAGGGTCCAGGGCAGCTGGAAGGCCCACAGCCAAAGCCCCTGAGCAGGCTGTGTCCAGGCAGGAGCACCCAGCCCCGCACACCCAAACAGGTAACATCTATTCGACGGCGGCTCACAGTCAGAACAGTAAAAACGTTTCAGAGCCAGACTGGCACGACTGGCAGAGAGAGAGATGGCAAATTTGGGAGCTTTTATCAGCTGATAACCCTGATGCCCTCCCAGAGACCCTTGTATGATCAGACTCCACAGAACTGCCGCTTAAGGTACCTAAGCTCCCTCTTATAGGAAAACAACAGTGACATTGGAAAACTGGGGGGTGCTTGTTTGTTTTCTACCAAATAAGTTACATATAATTTTTTTAAACCTTGTTCACTTTAATTTCCTAACAGCTCTGGCAAGCAGGCTATTTACAAATAAGGTATGTTCCTGTTTTTCAGCAAGCTTCTGAGAAAAAAAAGAAGGTGGAAATGTTAGTCTGATAACTCTGTATGCATACATATGCTGTTTATAAGATAAAAGTATTGCTTCGACGTGGCTAAAATGTATTTATATATCTGCAGTTTGATGATTGTATATTCTGTAATGGGTATTGTATGATAATCATATATTATGTTTTCATATACAGATGTCAATCGATCGTGACTGCTTTTTTAAAAATCACTGCACTTACAGTACCATGATATGCATTGGAATTCTATAGGAAGTGCACAAGCTGGTTTCTGTGCTTAGAAAAAAAACCTAGACGGGAAAGTTGTCCTTCTTTTCACTGCCTATTGAAAAACACTAAAATAGAGTGGAACGTGAAAAGCCATATATATTTTATAAGGGTAGTAGTGACTGGGAGGGGGGAATACCAAATATTTTGTTTCTCTTTTAAATTTATTTGCAAACAAAATTAAAATTTGATACAAGCTGAATAGCAAAAATATTTTTTTTAGATTCTAGTATAAAGCAGTTTGGAGAATCAAACAAGAATGAGGCCGTGCCTAAACCGATGGGAGATGTAGCACAAAGGTCTGCCCTGTCAGTCTAGAGGGAAAACAGTGTTATGTATACAGGATATAATATATATATTTATAAACGTATGATTTTATATATTGTTCTAAAACAATAAACTGGAATCCAAATTATAGAAAACCAAACCCAGTAAGTTGAGCGGTGTAACTACAGAGAAAGAATATGGCTTTTCCTTTGAAACAACAAGGCTTCGTGGCGAAGAAAATTAGACAATGCGAAAATAGAGCCGGGGATACTTGCAAAAGGGAGTCACACAGAATTTTGGAAGTGAATATGCCATTAGGAGAAGTTCACAGCTGCGTTTCTATAAATATCGTGCCAAAGCCTGGGTCAGTAGTACTTCTTCGATAACTGTGCGTTGCGTTGTCAAATGTCAATGTTTTATACACGTTGTTTTCAAATTGCAAAAGCGTTTGTGGCCAGCAGGTGGCAATGTACTTCAGTATTCTAGAGAAAATTCTGTTATCACTTGATAAGGGAAAGTGTATCATATCAAAAGAATTTTATAAAACTTATTAGTCTTAATTTTAATGATGTTGAAGATGTATTCAGTGATGTTGTCTTTAAGTTCTATCTTGTGCCATAATGATGGAATAAAAGGATGACAAAACAATGAGCATATTTTTGCTCTTTCTTTTTTTTTGTTCTGAAGTAAAGTTCATGTAAAAATTGATGTGTTTTTATTGTATTCCTGAGTATCTCTGTCAAAAACATCTAAAAGGATTAGGACCTTTAGGACCACTTTCATATATGACTTAAATATATGAGATCTTAGGTTTTACCTTTGTTCTAGGCTTAATATCCATCTCCTATAGAGAGCCTACCCACTTCCATATTCCCAAGTGAAGTGATAAGAAAACAGCACCAATCCAGGTATAAAGGGGCAGGATTTGGCCTTTGGCTGTCATGCTGTCTTGCTGGCTGGTTCTTGTATAGGAATACAGAATATTGTGTTCAGAATATATCTTAACTCTCTCCCTTGATACCACAGTTGATAGGAAAAGATTCTTGTGTGTAGCTTGTTGCAGCAGCTCTATGGCAATTTATTTCTGAAAGAAAAAAAAAAAGAAAAAATAGATTTACCCATTTTCTCCATGTAGAAGCATCTGCACATTTCTAGCACTTTCAGCAAAAGTGTTCTAATGATCACCTAGCTTCATAAAAAAGATTCCTTTTTGCTGCTATGTCTCTCTGTATATATGTGTACATAGGTGTGTATTACCATCTATTCAGGTATATGCAAAAACAGAGAACAAAAAACCAAACCACTGCCAAAGGACAATGTGTCTACCCACATTCCAATATACAATTGCTTGGAAGAAATCATACAGAATAAATTCTGATGATTTAAAAATAACAGTGACTGGGAATGAATCATTTCTATCTGCTATTTTTATGTGAATAGTACAGAGTAAAATATCACAGGCAAATTAGTGATGCAGTGGTTTTAAGTTGTACCTCTTGTGCAGATAGGTAAGATCTAACACAAGTAAACTTATTCTGGTTGCCTACATTTAAGTGGATTTGGGGAAGTTTACGTTTTGCGACGTGTGTGCAAAGGGTAGCGCTGGGACAGACCAAAAGCCTCTTTGCTTTAGCTGGAGGTTTGGAAAGTTGTTAGACTAGGGCAAAATACTTTGAGAAGAAAATAACATTCAAAAAGCCTATTGAATGATGTGGCAGATGTGCAGTGCTCTCCTTTACCTCCAAGTCCTTCTACTCCCCAAAATGCCAAAGAACAAAATAAAGGAGAAAAAAAAATAGAGGTAACTGTTCAAAATGTTCTGAGAATAAAACTTTTATTGTAATAGGAAGCATCTGTATGTATCTGGACCATAGGAGGAATAGATAGATAATGGAAAATAAGTAACCGAATTATGGGGATGATATATAAGGCCCTTTCTCCATTAGCTGGTCCAGAAACTATGGAGTGTTTGAGACTGAACTGTGAAGATTCTTATTGCCGCAGTGTAAGAAAGGGAAAGTTTAGAGTTTGTAATGAAGTGCCCCCATTGCCAGAGTCCTACTGGACCCAATCCCTCTTGACAGTTCATGCTGTGGCTGTGTCTGTATCAGTGTTGCTGTTTTCAGCTACAGAAAGAAAACCAATGTGGTGGGAGGGCAAAGCAGTGAATACTTGAGTAACTTGGAAGCTCAGGCATTTGTTTCATGTGATGTGACATCAACAAGGGAACACTGCTGAGGACTTAGATACTTGTCATTCCAGGCTGAAATCAGTGATGTGATGTATTTTGATGTCTGTCTTGTACTACAAAAGAGGGTTGGGTAGCTGTGAAGCATTACTTCCAGCTTACAGGGATCGCTCTTTTCCACTGTAGGAATAAGAAAATGAGAGCAACCAGTGCAGCCCTAGATACAAAGTAAATGTGGTGGGCATCCTCTAAGCCAAGGAAAAATGAAAAAATTTGAATAGTATTTTACTTTTGCTTATATTCCTGAAAACAAAACGGGACCAAGACTGTTCTGTTGCTAAGGGGAAAGTTGTATCTTCTTCCCCAACCTCTTTCTCCAACCCTTGTCCCTCACACCAGCTCTCAGAGTTGTAGCAGGAATCCCAGGGCTTCTTGTGGCTGAAAGTTGCTCTGTACAACATAGAGATAAAATTCAGGTGAGTCAGTGGCTTTCACAATTGGTGGGCAAGGGAGAAAAGGTCAGAGATGGTTAAGAAGGAAGGATGAGACTGATATTCCCCTCCAGCAGCAGCCTTCTCTTAACCTTGTTTAAATTACTCATGAAAGTATAGAGCTTGCTACATACATTTTTAGGCAACAGTGGCCAAGCACTTGAGTATTACAAACCTACAGGAACTCGGCTACTGGCTTGAATGCCTGAAATCTCTCAATTGCTCTGCTGTATGCATCAGGAGCCGAGGCTGTTAATGTAGTACAGTTTAACGTTACTTAAAACTTCTAGGCTATTAGCCTGACATGGTAAAATTTATCATTGCATCTTCTGTTTTCCAGCCCCACCACCCCCAGCACACAGTTTGTTGTTGTTCTATGGGAAGAAAGATGTAGTGGAAGTGCTAAGTCACGGCATGAAACAGTGATTGAGCACCTCATGGGAATGCAGGGCCAACCCAGAGGAGCTCAGGTGCTTGCAATACACCTGAGTGACTGGAAGGGGTGGAGTCAGGATTCACACCTTCCCAGACCTCATGTAAGGGTTGGCAGTGAAGGTAAGGGTATCTTGATAGAGATCTGTGCATTCCCGGGGCCTTCTAAGAGTAAGAAAGTTATTAGGTTTTTTTTCCCTTTCTCTCTGTGTTGACAGCTGCTGCATTCAGTCTTATTCTCATTTGCTGAGGCCTGGGACTTTGCTACCCCATTGTTACTGCTGTGTCTTCCATTGCATTATGGCATTACACGGGGTCATAATCTTACGTTCCAGCCTTTCTAAATCACCATCTTATGCGGTGCTGGTAGTATGGTGCTGGTTGTATGGGAACTGTTGAATCACGGCCTGAACCACTGATAGATCACCTGAGGAGAGCACTGAGTCAGCTGTAGGAGCACAGGTGAAGGCAATGCACTGTGTGACTGGAAGGGGTGGAGTCTGGTTCTACCTCTCCCAGACCCTATTTAAGGGCTGACTGCCATTAGGGAAGGATCTTTCTCTGAAGATTGCTCCTCTGGAGTTTTCTATCGCAAGTCTAGGATATGGGTGAGGATTTTCCCTGTATTTTGATTGTTTGTTTTCTATCACAGTATTCTGTCTGATTATACCATCTATAAAAAAAAAAAAAAATCCCAGTTATAATACCATTTGGAGTTATTCATTCTGTTAACCTCAACTCTTATAGGGGGTCAGGAATTTCTTTCTCCTCTCAGAAATGTATAGGGTGTGAGTGTTGCTGTATGCTCTCTGTCATTATTTTCCCCTTTTCTTTGAGTTCATTCTCAGAACACAAGAGTGTCTTCGCTGTCTGATGCCATAATCTCACAGATCTGCAAAGCAGTGGAAATGTTGTATTAAAGGGTATCTTGACATCGGCATGCCCTTTTACAGCACCACTGAGATAACAAATACTGTTGCCCTCTAGTTGCTTTAGGGGAAGGACGAGTAATTACAGCACATGGAAATATAGGTGAGAAATTCTTTACTCAGAGGGTGTAAGGCACTGGCTCAGCTGCCCAGAGGAGCTGTGGTGCCCCATCCTTGAAGGCACTCAAGGCCAGGTTGGATGGGGCCCTGGGCAGCCTGAGCTGCTGGGGGGCAGCCCTGCCCATGGCAGGGGTTGGGGCTGGGTGGGCTTTGAGGTCCTTTCCAACCTAAGCCATTCCATAAAAGGGAGGCTTCACTTTGCACCCCTTTGTAGCCATGTGAGGGAAGTGACAGCTACTTGGAGGCCTTGGTGATGTTGGGGTCTGAGGGAAGGCCAGGGCTGATCCTGCTGGTAGAGACAGCTCTTGCCAGGTGCTGGGGGCTTCCTTCCAAGGGAAGGAGATCACGCTGAACTCTGCTGGATATCGTACAAGCTCCAGGTTACTTGGGGAAGTGAGGAAAAGACAGTGCTGTCTGGAATTGTGTGTTCCAACTTTTTTTTTTTTTTGCTTTCTTTTGTTGTTTTTAATGGGATAACTGTTCTCTGGGAACTCTGTTTCCATCTGATCTGAGAGTGTTCATGAACTAGATGTGTTAATTAATAGTTCAGCTAATTTAAAAATGAACAGGATATTCATGAGAACAGACAAGCTGGACAGTTTAGAAACACTGGAGTGAAGGGGTTACCCTGTGATGAATCCCAAGTGGCACAGGCAAACGGAGAATGGCAGGTAAAAATCTCCTTTGCAGAAGACAAATTTTAATTCTCCCTCCATCTGTAGCTAAGTAAATGTGTTAGCTGCTGAGCTTTTAGTGTCATAGAGGTGGAAGGGGAGAGCTGTCTATATCCACTTCCTTTCACAATTACATTTGGGAAGGAGAGGAAGAGTGTGACAAAGCAGTCAAGACCAGCACCTCCAGCTGGATGGCAACTACATGACCTGAGTGAGGGCCTCAGCCCTGGCCTCCAGACCCTCTTCTAATTATTATTTAAACTTTGAAAAAAAAAAAAAAAAAATTGTTTAACGATGCCTTTGTTAAACAACGGAGATACCATGAATCACCTTTTTCTTCTGATGGGAATCTTTATTTTCTGTTTTCTCCCCATTGAGTGCCCAGCCTATGGGGACTTCACACTTGTGCCAAGGCAGGGAGAAAAGCACTGGCAGGTGTGCATGTGGTCAGGCAGAAATCAGGCAATGCGCTGAGGCTGGCCCTGGGGATGTTCTTGTTTGAAACTAACAGAACTCTGAAGTTGGCCTACTTTGAGAAAAGGCTGCTTAAAAATCTATTTTTCCTTTACAGTTTAAAAACTATTAGATAATAAAAAAAAAAGTGTCACCTGAGCCCCAGTTGCTATTTTCAACTGTTCAGAGGTGAGTGGTTAAGTCTCCACCTAAAAACACAGAAGAAAAGAGGAGAAAAGCTTGAACTGAAAAGCACCTTCTCATGCAGAAAGTAATAAGTGTGTGTGGTAGCCTGCCAAGGGGGGTTACTGAAGTAGAAACACACTGTTCACTTGAGGACAAGAATCACACAACCACTTTGGGGATACTGAATGTTGAATATGGAAGAGGACTATGGCTTTTCTCCTAAGAAAAGGTTTTAAAGGGTGAGGTGATGAGCAAACACTTCCTTACACCCGCAGGCTATTTCTGTAGCTTCCCACAGCCAGCTAAAGATCTGCTATTGCTGGGGGTGGTATCAACGTTGTGTAGCTGTGGCCTGTGTTCTTCCAATGGGGGAAGCTGCAGCCCCAGAGGAGCTGAGAGCTGTAAGGAGCTCCTGAAATCTTCCCAAAAACCTAACGGCCCCAGCTGACAGCAGTGTTATCAGCCACTTTGCAGTCTGTGGAAAAAAAGAAGTGAGTCTTAAAAAAATAAAAGAGGGGGAGCTCTGAAATAACAGCCTCATCCTGCTGGGAGTTTTCTGTGGGTGGAAATTATTTTAGGAGAACCTGTTGCTGTTCTCTCTGTGATCTGAATGCTAAATGAGTGGTGGGAGCTGGCAGGCTCCCCCATAACAGGAGCAGTGCCTCTGGCTTAAAAAAAAAAAAAAAGAAAAAGGAAGCAAGAGGGAGAGAGAATGTTTGCAGTGATGAACATGTGCTTTTTTTTCCCATGACAGCTATTGACAGATAGATTGGAAGGCCTGATGGTTCAGAAACCTTTGAAGAGCCAATGCTTGCAGTTAGAACCACTTGTTTGGTGGAGTAAAGAGGGGCCTGGGTGTGGGAGCACCCGAAGGAACGGTGGCTGGGGGGTCCAAGCAGTGTGGAGCTGTGGTGTCTAGATTGGCAGTTCAGGTAACACAGCCATGCCCAACCGGGCACCTGGACTGGCAGAAAGGGAGAGACCTGAAGGAGAAGAAGGGGCTGAATGTAGGTAGGAATTGTTGGGCGAGAAGAGCAGGAGCTATAGGAGAGGATGGGGATGGTGAGATGGAGGATCAGGATTTTATTGAAGACAGGAGCTACAGTGCATTTCTTTATCAGTGCTATGAAGGTCAGGAATGGAACGTGAATGTCCATAGCAGAGGTTTCTTCTTGGTTGCTACCACAGGAATGGTACTAACGTGCCATGAAAATAATATGAAGGAAGAGGGTGTAAAAAGGGAAGGATTACAGGGGAAAAAAAAAAAAAGGTAGGTAAATACATGGAATTTCTTATTCCTGCACCTGAGGAGACATCTCAACTTCACTGTAGGCAAACAACGAATAACAAGAGTTATTTCGAAGTCGTGCTGGGATGCGACAGTGCAGACTTGTCACTCAGCTCTGGCTGAAGAGCATGTTCAAGTTACATTTGTTGTTTTAGGCTGTCTTTGTTTTCATTAATCTTTCTATGCTCTGCACCTCAGTCCCAGCAGCCTCTGTATACATGTGGACTGTGAGATCTGCTTTGTGTATGGGAGAGCAGCAGCTGCTCATCCCGCGAGGAGAGCTATTCAGCAGCTTTTAAACACTCACGACGGCCTCGGGGCAGTTTTCGACCCTGTGTTTTAGGGAGTAGGCAAGAACATGTAGTTGTCCACTGAAAACAAAGGATTAGCTTAAGCATGTGGATAAGGAATATCAGGAATGCAGAGGGAAACAGAATAGCCAAAGTAACTAGAAGACACTGGGAAGCGAGAAAGAGCCTCTATCCCTTTCTAGAGGAAAAACATGAAAGAAAAGCTTTCTTCCTTCAAACAAGCGAGCAATACCCAGTGTTAAGTCTGACCTATCCCAACAGTGGACTGGAACAAAGCTGAGTGCAGTACAAGCCATCAGAAGAGATTTGGGCACCAAAGGCAATAAAGCCACATTATTAATTTAAGTCACCTTTGTGGTCAGATGTATGTCATGCTCTGCTCTACAAGAGCTCATTTACATATCGTAAAATGTAGTTAACTTCTCCCATGTTTTCTGAGGTGTGTGAGAACACATGCAATGAGGTGCTGGGCATAGCTTAAAGCCAATAGGAGCTACATAAGGTTAGAGTTTTCAGGGCATGTTTTGTATTTGCAGCTTACTAATGGCTTCTGTACCATTCCTTTCTTATTTTCCTTTATCTTTTTTAGTTTTTTTGTTTGTTTGTTTTTGCATTTTCTCGTTTCCCCTTCTAGACTTGTTCTTTAAAGCCACAAGTTGATGCATACTGACCCTTGTGTTTGCACTCACCTCCCAACAAAACCTGAAGAGGTTTATTTGACAGGAGGGATGTTGCATTTGCCCCTTGGCACATTTCCACTTTACATATTTGGAGCCTGGTGGGTTTGCTGGAATCTCCTTAGCAGCTGTTGAGATGGCTCTTCCCAGTAGCAAGTACCGCTTGACTTTAATTGCCTCTGTGAGGAGCACACCTAGCCTCTGCTCTGATGGCAGCCATCAGTACAGGTCCCAGGCAGCCATGTGTGGTTGTGGCAGTTGCCAACCATGCCACAGGGCATTGGAACTCTGTGCACCTTCTCTTCACAGCTGTGATGCTGCTCTGTAGCCTACCCCCTGCTGCCTGCAGGTTCTGTAAAGGATGAGGGCCTGTACAAGGGCCAGGAGCTCACAGGGATGCAGGCTGGCAGGCCCCAGGAGCGTCCCAATCCTCTGTGCAGCTCCAGGCAGATCTCAGGTGGACCTACAGCCATTGCCTGCTGCCAGCCCTTGAGCTTTCCTATGTGACAAGCTCGGGCTTCTCCCATTTGGAGAAGTCATTGTAGAGCAGGGATAAGATTATACTGTAAGGATCTGCAGCATATAACCAGGACCGCTTACACTTGTTTCCAATCACCCAGCAGGAAATGTTGGTAATTTGGCAGGAGTAAGCAAATGCACTCACATGGTAACTGAAGCAGGCCATTCCACTTAGAAAGTTTCTGCTCGCTGCACAATTGCGTTAACGTAAATCCTTTGTAATTGGATCAACAAGAGCTGTGCTGAATGCCATTCTTCTACGCAGCCACCAGGCTGCTGGACCGAGTTCCTCATGACCAACCTTCTCCTTGCCAAAACTGATGTACAGTGAGCGGGGAGAGAGGGAAAAGGAGCTTTTCTTGAATGTACTCGTATGGGCCATGCCTTTCAGCATCTTGGTCAAGGTGCATGTCTTTATATTCAGTAAACTAAGACATAGGGCATGTTGCTATGCCAACTGAAAGCTCTAATACCTGTTGCTTGTCAGAGCTTGTGGACCTTTTATTTAATGTGTGAGAGTTTTGGGCTGTGCTCCCACAAAGGGATTAACCAGAGAAAGCGGCTCATTGCTCAGCTCTCTCAGCAAGTCTGGGTGCTGAGCTTCCTTTTATGTTGTTTTCTGAATTTAGATGCGTGTAGATGCAGCAGGTCAGAAATAAAACTAGTTTTGTGTGGGGGACCTTTCCTGAGAGTGTTAAGCTTGTTTTCCTGCTTCTTGTTGTCACGCATCAAACGCCAGTGTCAGTATAAAGTGAACCCTGAGTTTTGGGGCTGCCAATGTCAATCGGTCATTTTAGAAATTCATGTTAACAGTATGATGTTGCAAGGCAGATCAGGCTGACGTAATATTGACTCTTAAATTCAGACAGATCAAATAAACTGCCATTTGAACACCTGAAATTGCTTCTGTCAGAAGAAAATACATAAAGTAACTATGTGTACTGTGAGAGAAACAGTGCTTAGATGCTTCTGTGCTCTTCAGGAGGTGTCTGAACAAAGTGTCCCAAAAAGTGCTCTTATAGCTCACATATGAAGTAAATTGCAATTTTGCTCTATTTTAAGTTCTTCAGAAACTGACGCTTAGGGGGTACATAAAGATATTACATGTATTTATGCAAGGCAAAGCTTTGCATGGTCTCGGGTGTGACTGGGGAAAAGCAGTGCCAGAGCCCTCCTTCTGCTTTATCTCTCATTCCAAGCAGTGAGAGTCCTTAACTAATGCTTGCTCTCAGATGCAGGAGCAGTAGCAAAATATTTCTCAGTATTTGCCTTAGTTTTGAATGACAGGTGATCAGAGGGCTGCATTATGTTGTAGATGCGGAAATGTTGTCTCCTGAAGGATTTCTGCTATTGCATGGAAGAGTTGCTGCAGAATCGAAGGTAGTTGTAAGTAACAAATATTCTGTATCTTGAGCAATTGCTGCTTGTTCAGGTCTTTGTAACCATTTGCACAACTGTGATGCCTCTCCTTTCTCCTTGTAGGTGCTCAATGGCAATACTCATACTGAACAGACAGTATATAGGTCTATATATAAATATTTGTCTCTGAGTTTCTCTCAAGAAAACTTAGCTCCTACTGCACTCCTAAAATATTTCACATGAAGTGCGTCCTGCTTGGACCAAAGTGGCACACCATTGCCTATTCCCTTCAGCTCCATCATATTGTATCAAGTATATTTGCTGCAGCATATATCAAGGATTTCCATCCATCTATTCCATCCACTTAAAATGTTTCTGAATGTTTTCTTGTTTTCCCTTTTCCATACATTCTGTATGTGTTTATTTTCCTGGTTTGTCTTTTTTTTTTTTTCATATTTCATGCTTCACAGCTCTAAGTTTTTTGGTCATGAACTCCCCGGAAGCTTCTTCACTCCACTTGGAGTGGAGTCATCCTTTGGGGCCATTGTATGCTCAATGGTGTGAATTTAGGATGGGTGAGATGTAGGCTAAGGGTTTTATTGAAGACAGAAGCTACAGTGCAAATATGTGTCAGAGCTGTAAGGGGCAGGAATGGAATATGAGAATTGTTTCTGCTCGAGGACAAGCTTGAGGGCTGCTGTGTCAGAGAGGGCAGTCTTCCTTCTGTCTTTTTGCTTCCCTCTGCCTCTTTCTAGAACTGCTTACCCAGAGTCCACCCTAAGAAATCCTACCCTGAGGGTCTATATTATCTTCCTTCCTCTGCAAAGCCACGCACTTAAATTAATTTGGCAAGATCAGTAATATTCTCAGCCTCAGTATATTAGTTGCAGGTTTATTTTCTGGAAATGTAACAAAAGGTTATGTTAAAAATATTAACTATGAATTGTTGCTCTTTATTAGGACTAGGAAATATCTATTTACTGGTTGGGAAACTATTCTGACTCAAGGGATAAATGCTCTTATGGAGTATCGCTTTTGTATAAGCAAGCCTGGAGGGATGGGCTGGCAGATTCTTGTTAATCCCTTTGGAAGCATGGTAAGGGAGAGGGATTATCTTCTTCTAGGAAAAATGCAGATTTGGCATCCTAAAGCTGTTTGTCTGAACTTGCTGGGTTGCATGAATTTTGTTGTTCTATGTTAGATGAATAAGTAAGAATCAGGCATTTCTTTCACTTGCTCAATAGCCACTCCAGCAAGGATGTGACGGATGGTTTTGAAAACTTTCTCTTCCTGAGAAGGATTCTCACCTCCTTATACATATTCTTCTGCCCCTGTGAGGACAGGGTATGAACTGCGAGGCTGAAGGTACTTGCAGTTAGATCTTCCTCTGAGTGACTCAGTTGTGCAATACCATGCATTATTCACATGCAGATATTCACTGGGGAAATGTATGTGACAGGACACGCACTGAGAGCTGAGACACTCTGGGAGTGGGAGATGTAATCCAATTCCTCCTCAAGGCAACAGCCAAGAGCTTTTCACAAAGCTCTGCGGTGTTAACAGGGAGCTGAGGGAACTGTGCCTGATTGACCTTTGCAGCATGAAGAGCAAGGCATGTAGTAGGCAGATGTAAGGGTATTTCATTCTTGCCACAGAGAATGGGATTAAACTGAAGTTTTCCATGCCTCAGGTAAATGTCCTCAAAGTTCAGCTAAAAGAGAGTGTGTTTGGGAGAGCGCTGGTGCTGACTGAATTGTTTGGTTTAGGTCTTGCCAAGTGTTTGTTTGATTTGGAAATGGGTTATGGGATTACTTCCAAGAAAACAAAAACAAATTTTTCAGGGATCTGCTCTTTATTTATGTAGTACAGCTCTTGAACTGAAAATATCAATTTCAGGGTGCACGAAGCTGCCTAAGAGGGAAGTACTCATCCTGATGCAAGTGGACAAAAGCAATGGCACATGTCTTTAGGCTGCCCTGCCAAGGTTTCCCAAGTATCTTCAGGAGGACTGTGGTACATGAATTCTTGCAAGTAAAGAAAAAATATCTATCTTCTATTTATTTTCCTCATTTGAGATGTTTTGGACCACGCTGAGGTTGCATTTGTTCCTATAAACATAGCAGTCTGTTTGAGTGAGTTTTGAATTCAGTTGTTGCTATGGGATCTAACAGAGTTCAAGAAAGCAGAAAAGTGGGACTGTAGACACAGGAAGAACCTGTGTTCCTCTTGCTCAGTCTTATGCCACTTGCTGCAAACAACAGTTCAAAACATACATCATTTACTTCATAGGCTTGGCTGATTGCACTCATTTTGATATCTGAAGGTTGATAAATAATATGTAAGAAACCTCAGATGACAATGAAATGTTTTGCTTCTTTGGAGTGGAAACAACTGAACTCCCTCTAGGACTTCTGAATCAAGGCCATGTGAAACACTAGGCCTTTATTTGCAAAGTTGGCCCTGTAAAACTGCTCTGAAAACTGAGACTTTCTTCCGGGTATGTCTGTAACCTGTCTTTGTGTTATAACATTACAGTCTGCTCCTCAGAAACTTCTTCCTTTATAGGAGCAGAGCAATTATTAAGAAATTCATACTCGCTGAAATCCACAAGACGTGATCAGTCCTCGCAGTGAACTCTCCTGTCCTCAGGGAAGGCACGCTCCATGAACTCCATTGAGAGTGCAAATGTAGGCACCTGCATTTGTAGGGATATGAAAATTGGCAGTGGTCCTTGAAAATAGTTGCTTTGTTTATTTCAACTTGAACAGCGAAATATCCATCAAGGAGCAACAACTGTCATTGGCAAAAGAAAGGCTTCCAAATGGGATTAATGCAATTGCAGTCTAGAGTAAATATGTATGTAGATAGGTAAAGGCTGGCATACGAAGGAGGGAGTTGTCAAAGTGTCAGGTCCTTCACTTCAGGAGATTTTATCTTATCCTGGAGCTGCTGCAGCTGATTTAAGTGCTGCTTTATTGGTTTTAGAGCCCTTAGAGGCAGGCATGTGTGCATTTCTAGAAGGCCTGCTGAACATCCTCTGTGATATCAAGAACAGTCAGTTTAAATTAACACTCTCAGACAAAATGGACGCTAAACATCTTAAAGTACATCTTGTCAGACTTCAGGTTTTGCCTTGGTAGATTAGCCTGAACTTCTCTTTCCTTACCCCCATGAGCATGGTATGTGTCCAGCTTGAGCCTTTCTCCAGAAGAGCAAAGATTTAGGTGTGCCATTGTTCAATCTATCTGTGCAGATGCACATTTGCCGGAGGAAAAAAATAATATAAATGATGCTTTGCACTTAGGAAAATCATTTTCAACTGCTTCACTCAGTGAAAGGAGTGAAGGCAGCTACAAGGATAGATTGCCCAGCTTGCTCAGGATACTTGTAACTCCAGAAAGCAGCAGAGAATGGCATCTGTCAACCAGAAGCTTTAATGTTCCTCCTCTGAGTGCTTACCACTGCATTGGGTGCACAGGGAAAATCTTTTTTCTCCTTTTTCCTAGCTCATGCTGAAGGTACAGCTAGTTAGGCTGAACACTGTCTGGCTTTGGTTTATGAGGCACACAAGCCCTAACCAGTTAATGTCCTTTTTTACAATGCATTTCCCATGACATATCTTGGTTCGTGATCTACTTACACTTTCTAGCAAATAAATGCATACCTTGCATAAAGTATTGAATGAATTTAAAGAGATGGATCGTGTTTTCTTTAGAATGCTGTCAGAATAGTCACAGTTAGAATCAGGTTCTTTCTCTAAATGGGCTTAAAAAACCCTCTGAAGTGCTGCATGTTTTTTTTCTCTCTTAAGCAGCAAAGGATATCCTGCGGTTGCTTTGCTAGAAGATAAATACAGGAGTAATCCAATTTCCCTCTCTTCAGTAATTGCCAGGAGTTCCAAACTTTAGAGACTGGAAATGTCCTATCAAATGAGGATTTGTTCAGTGACCTAGGAAAACCCTTTGAACTTCAGGAGTACATACACTTAGCGAAGGATCAATTTACCCTCATTGTCCTCTGTAATGGGTGTTCTGACAGAATGGGCAGAATTTAGCTCAGCAGATGTGTGGCACAGTTCCCCAGGGTTAACCTCTTTGATACCCCCAGCAGCTGCAGGTAACTGCTGTCTTTATTACCAAGTGCATAAAACATGCCACCCCCTCTTCCCGGCCTTGGGCTGTACAACCCCCTCCAGCCTGCACCCTGGGGTACCTGAGCCCTGCAGAAAGCTCCCTGCTCTGAGGACTGGTGTCACGAGGGGGTATAATGTCAGAAGGACGAAACGTTATGTAAGTGCTCCCGGACGGCAGGCGGCAGCCGCCGCTCAGGGAGCAATATTATACGTCACAGCAAGAATTGGAGTGTTACTGTAACATACGGTGCTGAGGAAAACTTCAGGCTCTGTGCTGAGATAATTGAATGAACCCCAAACGTAATCCTATTAAGAAACTGATTACGAAAACCCGAACTGAAATTGCAAACAGGGCTGTGTATGACTTATCCCATCTGAATCCTACAAGCAATTTGGAGAAGAGCAATTGCAAAGCCCTGCATGCGTATTCTATTTGCAGTTTAAATTAAGGATGGAGATCTAGCCATGCAGACAGGCATAAGCAAATTCTTGGAGTTGACTTGAGCTATTCTGCTGAATTACTTTATCCAGAGGATTATATAGATTATTTATTCTATGGATTTTTACACTGGTTTGGCTCTACTACAATAACAAAGACTTGAGTGTTTAATTTTCATTGAAGTATCTATATTTCATTTGTTCAGCAAACACAGCATAGCTTCTACTTTGTAACCCGGCATGGTTTTATGTTTCTATGCACACAAAGAGCTGCAGAAGCCAAACTTACCTTTGGCATCTGTGCGCGAGGGAACTTCGGTTATTTTATTCACTAAATGTAGGCCCGAGATGTATTTCATTTCTCTCTCTCTCTCTCTCTCTCTCTCTTTCACAGACTGTATTCATGTGGTGATTGTGCTAATTCCTTCCTCTCAGAAATATGCTCTTGGGCGGTCAATCAACCTGAACTTCTGGATGCCATGAAGTCATGATGTAAGTGGTCTGTGCAAGCCTCATTTACATGCTGAGGATTTATGAGGGGTGAAGTGATAGGAAAAGCACCAAAATGAAGCTTGAAGAGGATGTGTAATTTAACTTTTTTTTCTGCCTTTTTATCCAGTGGCATGCAAACTTTGTATGCAGTGCCATTTCTCCCCTGCATTATTTCCAATGCCTTGAGTAATCCAGGCAGAGCATAATGGTCTGTTCTTCTGGTACCTATAACTTCGAGCTTGGCCTTATTGTGGGTAGATATTTCTAGCAGTGGGAGCAGAAAGTGAAGTTCTGGCCTGACACTTTTGTTTAGTTTATGTCTGTGGGAGGGCCAAGGGGCTGTGGGGGAGTCTCAGAAATAAGACAACTTGCTTGAGGTCATGCAGTGTGTTGGAGTAGGGCTGTGCTTGCCTTGCCCTTGTCCAGATACAGTTTGTCTCTATCAGTATAGCGAATAAGCAATTTACACTTTCCGTCATGTAACGTTCACCAGATCAGCATAAACTATTTGATATTTTGTCTTTGAATGAATTTTCTTGTTTACACCTCATTCATAGATTCGTATCCCAAATTGGACGGCACCTCTGGAGCATGCACAGGTATGAGCTGCTGCTTCTTCATTCCTGTTGGGAAGCTGGACTGTAAAATCTGGGAGTCACAAATAGATAGGAAGCAGAATGGCATTTCAGTTAAAATCTTACTATTGTTTCATTCTGCATGCTTGAGGTGATAAAGAGAGGCAAGGCCTGGAGAAGTGACTGTTGGGGACTTAAATAAGAATGAGGGGTGTGCTGCTCTAGTGTGACAAATCCTACAAATCTGCAGAATGCTTACAGCCCTGCCTGACTATGCCCTCTGTGCTTTGGGGTGTTACTGCTCCTTATGGCAGAGGAGCTGTGTTTTGCTGATCAGAACCCTTAACACTACAGAACTCTTCTCCCCAAGCAGGATAAAGAAACCAAGAGATGTCTTTTTTAGCATTCTAGCAGTTGTACTGCCAGCTTTTAAGTGAAACCAAAACAAATTCCTGAGGCCAATTCCTTCAGAGAATCACTATTTTTCTACAACAGCCTCAACCTCAGAATTTGAGCAATACTTAGAATGACTAATCTTGCTAAAACGTGGTGTGCTGCAGTCCATTTGCAACAGCAGAAATGTCCACATTTATGAACTCTCATGACTTCATTTTGTTTAAGGCAAAAACATTCAGAATTTTAGAATGAAAAATTTTTCTAATGGCATCTTGGAATGGCTCTCAGTACAGAATTGTTTGCATGTAACTGTTGTTAAAGTGCTTTATTACTGGTTATCTACTATGGGGCCGTAACAAATTCTTCAGATTTCTCTAAAGCTGAGTCAGTCTTGTCATCCTTCAGTGAGCACTTTTGTTCTTGAACAGACAAATTTGACATTAGCTAAACTCTTCAAAACTGGTGTTTTTTCTGTTTGGATGTGTGCACTGGTAACAATAGAGCAAATGTTATTCAAAATGCATGCAGTGTTTGTACAGCACTCAGACCTCTGAAATGCCCATGTTTGTACTGCAGACACAGATGAATGGGTTAGGTGAAATGAAAGCAAGTCTCAGGTTTTATAACAAGGTGAAACATCAACCACGCAATGTTAATGATTAAAAGTTGTAAAATCCCTGTACTTTCGTTCTTCTCTGACATCAAGGAAGCTAAAATTCTCAGGGGACGCTCCTGTTAAATTTTTAGGCCACATAATGTTATTCTGGATGCAGACTACACATTTTGTAAATAATAGCCAGTGTGCAACCTAGGCTAGGGAGCCTGCTTTATCGAGTGGGGTGGACTTGATCATTTGCAGAGGTTCCTTCCAACTCCTGTGGTTCTGCAATTCAGTGGTTTTAAGGATTAGCTAATCCTGTATGGATTCTGAACTATTTGAGGTTGCTCAGGTGTGTGTTCAACAAATGTCAAAAGAGAAGGAACAGAGTGATAGAAAGAAATGAGCACTTGGTTAGTCCTGTTAGAATAAAGATCCTGGGTAAAAGAGAGTGACCCACGTGCACAAACCAGAGATATCAGAGGGAAACCTTGTAGCTCTGCAGAGCTATGCCCTGATGGGCTCTTAATTATTTGATGTTCCTCATACCTTCCAGGCTGGGAGTGCACCAGAAGTTGTCATCACCAGCCTCAACAAAAACCCTTGACTTACAGCATTCTAAGTTTTATTTGTACTCTTAGCATGGTTATAGTACCTCAAACAATGTAAAACACTCACCGACTAACTAAGGATAAAATTTTCTCTGGTCTCTGTAGGAAAATACTGATCGCCTTGAAATACAAGGCCATGTTGAGCACAAGTAATTGCTATTTTAACACATAGCATATGTGAACATTGTCCCCACTCAGCAAACTTGAGCTGCTTGATTTGCAGCGGCCCAATAAAAAGTGCAAGTCTACAAACCAGCGTGTACAGACTATCACCTATGTGAGGTCTCTGCTTGTAGCTGTTCTGTTACGGCGCACCAGCTTTTGGAAGGAAGAGTGCTAAAAACAATAGACAAAGCTCTGGCCAAAAATTCTTTTGATAGAAAGTGATTTTTTTCTTAGTGCAAAGTGGGCTTTGAAGCCTGTGGCTTTATTTTTTAAGTGTTCTGCTAGACCTACATCTTGAGGGAAGAATTCCTTTATGGAGCTGCAAGTGAATTCAGTTCTTTGGCTTAATGTATGCTTCTTTTAATCATATTTCTAGTGAAACAGCCTGGAAGTGGAGGGAGAGAGAAGGGTGGGTCATTGTTTGCTTCTGAGCCCTGGTGTCTGCTAGAAATTACTGATGTTTGTTTCACAATGGGGTGTGAATTACTTGGTTGCAGTCAACCATTGTTTGGAAATATATTTTGGAATGTTTCCTTTATGAAAGGTTTTTATTTGGTTAGGATTCATGAGTCTGTATTTCTTTCAGCTGTTCACATACTCTGTTGCTACAGTACTGCTCACTTCTGTAGTAATGGGCTCAACTAATAACCAAACATTTATTTCAAACTACATCTTGAAGCATGGTGACAATCTGACTCCTGAAAGCTGTTATTAAAACAGGATCTCATACATTGTGCATTCTGCTAACAGCGGCCCTGGGATTTAACTTATAATAGAAATCTTCCATTATTTCCTGGAAATAATTAAATAAAAGGTGGTCTCAAATTTTTGCAAGTGTGGTGAATGTACTTTCAAATGTGATGATTGGGATTGAGCTATTTCAAATCATTTTAATATCTTGGAAGACAGTAGTTGTTTTGTCCATTTTTTTTGTCTGAGCGTGGAGAACAGCTATATAAAATACATCTGAGTTCATTAATGTTAGTTGATCTCACAGCGTAGAGCTTACTTTGGGGCTAGGAGGGGAGAATGGGGTTTTCTTTAATACTGTTGATTAGGACTAGATAGCTTCCAGGTGGACCAGATTATTCTAAACATTACCCCATAGCTTCACCACCAAATTTGTCAGTGGGAAGAATGGATCTGTGAGAAGGATATAGAGGTGGCTGGACTGATGCAAACCTTTCTTACATAGTGCCAAGATTTGAAGGACATTCAGGTTGAACACCTAATTCCATGTTCAGGCTTCTGACACAAATTTGAGTGCTGGGCACCCAGAAGCTATTGCTCAAAGGAATGTGTTTGTGGTTTGGTAAGCAATTCCAAAGACAAATTTTCTCACCTTGGGTCTTACTGAATTTTGGCATCTGAATATCCAAAAATCAAACTTTGTTAACCACTTAACTACTTCTAATCAAAGTTATATTTGAGCTCTTCTCAACCTCTTTCTGCAGGTTTGCAGGCACTGATTGAGCTTATATCCTTCTGGATCTATTATATTTACTTAGATGAAAGCGAACAGATCATCTCAAGAGAAAAATAGGAGAGGTGATGATGTGTGGCCTTTGTGTCAGTTGCCATCTTTCATTGTGTTCATTATGTGGAGACATACAGGTATGGCATGAAAAAGACCTTCCGAATCACTTTGTCTGCTCCGTGGCTAATCTCAACAGCCACATCATCTAAATATGAGAACTCCATCTTGACAAACTTTTTGGTCTTTGAAAGGCTACTCCTTAACTTTGTTTCTGTAGATGATTAGATGCCCTCCTCCAAATGAACACTCTCGGTCAGAATTTACCTTGCAATAGGTTTGTAGCTTCTTATACTGGTACACAGGCAACTGCTTCTCTAATCTGAAAGCTCCTGATGTCCTTCAGCTTCAGTGTCACTAACTGCTCCAGATAAGTGCAGCTGCAAGATGTACCTTGATTTACTTCCTTCTCTTCCCACTTTTCAGCCTTCTAGTTCTCCCCAGAAAAAAACAAAAAGGAGTTGAGATTGAAGTTTATTAAAGAGCTATGCCTGAAGAAGAGTGTTGTGGGCTTTTCTTCTTTTCTTGATGTTTCTTAATTACAAATTATATATACTAAATTTATTTTTCATTTTGCTTTTCCTTATGTTTATCTGTTCGCTTGTTTTGAGTTCTGAAAGGTAAGTATGCACCTTTGTGTCTGCAGACTCTGTAAAGGAGACTGTGCTTCCTCTCTTATTTATGTCCTGCTTTGCAAACTGGAGGTCTTGCTCTCTTTCCGCCCACCTCTCTGCATTCCCAGGCAGAGTGGATGAATCAGGAAATAAGTGGGATTATTGTACTCTGACCAGTCTGTTATTTTAACTACACGGAGTGATTGCTTATGGCAAATACCATCTTGTTTTTGCTGCAAGTCATTCTGTTAATCATATCATATGAAATTGAATGTAGAAGGCAAATACAGGCAGTCTCAGAATCCCGTGCATTCCCCAGACACTCAGCTCACCTTTCAGGGCTCCTGCACACTCAGCAGTACTGTGGCTTACTTCCCCTTTAGCTGCCTGTGTAAGGAAGCTGGCTTGAGATGCTTGCTTCATGTCCAAAGAAAACCACCTTGGTACTGTTTTGCATCTCCTATAAGAGATTGTATTCTGTTGCTTTGCTACATGATCTAACTTCTGATGCATGTGGGATGTTCAGACTTGGAGCAGTAGTCGCTTATCATGTTTTATGTCATTAGCCTCCTGCTTCATGTGATAGTAATTTCTAATGGGATCTTAATTGCTGGTCCAGTGGTGTCACAGTAGCAATGGTTACTCATTAGAGATGAGACTGGCTTCAGTGTTGAGATTTAAATTTTCAGTTTCTGTTCAAAGAAAATCTCTCAAAACTAACTTCTGTTTTGTCAGAGAAAAAGTATTACCTAGAATGTCTATTTTCTGGTCCTGGCACATCTTGCACTGTGCATAATTTGGGATTGTTTTTATGTGTTTGTAAGTTTGCCAGATCTCAGTGGAAAATGGTATTTTATAAGTGTGGACAGAACTGGCAGCATCAGATACTACAAATCTTACATGTAAAGAGTTTCTGTTTTCCTCAACGGAGAGTGAGCCAAATATCTTTTGTTGCCTGGTGATACAGCAGTTTTTGTACCAGTAACCACTGTGAAACAAATACAGTTACACTTATTTCCATGGGTATCAGTGAGTGCATATTTGATAGCTTGTTTTCTGAAAGACTCACTTCTGTTACTTTTGAAGTCAGTCAGAGTTTTACAAACACATCTCTTATGCCTAAATACACAGCAAGCTTAGCTAGTAAGTCTATGAGTTATTCTCTGCTCAATGAAGCAGCAGATTTTATTAAAAAATGTCTTTTGCTGGCTGGACATTATCTATTTCAGTTTACTCTGACATTGTAACATAAATGGATTTTTTTTCTGAGTTCTGTGAATGTTTTAAAATGAAATTGGAAGTCGATGTCGTGAGTCATAAAAGAAGAAGATCTAATCAGCACCATCTATACTCAGCCAGTATCCTGCCTTTTTGCTGAGCCTTTGAGAGCCTTGCGGTCTATCAGGTGTGCCAGCATAACTTCAATTTCCCTTCTTTTCTTTTTTCCCCGATTACCATCATTTAGCAAAGTAGTTCTTGCTAACTCCCTAGAGCAGTGTGGGAGTAAACCATCAGCTGATGCAAGTCCCATGATTTTACTTTGACTGTACCTAAGGCCATATTAATTAATTGGGATTGTTTCCTAACAGTCTCCCTGGGGGCAAGTGGAGCTTGGTGTGCTCTGAAATCATACCCTTCCCAGCCCCCTTCACCACAGCAATGCTTGAGAAGAAAGGGAGCTGATCCGATGGGCACTGAAGTTATTTATTTCCATTAGGGGGCAAACTTAAACTGCAAGATTTTTGAATAAATTGCGTGTTACTTGGGCTGCTCAGATGTGTTAGACAGGAGAGATTCCCCAGTTTTTTGTATGCTTGGATCAGTCTGCAGAGAGTAGAATGGACATGTGTTCCTTACAAGGCCATTACTAGATACAAGTACTGACAGAACTCCCAGTACTTCAGTTTACGTGAATGCTGAGATGTACAGTGGAGAGGGATGTGGCCACCTCAATGATCAGCAACATTCTGAAGTAGTTTTCACTCTTTTTCATAAGGACAAAATTTAGATGGATTTAGTTTGTAAATTATTCACCTACATTAAAATGTGACCTTTCCAATGAGAAAAAATATGATTAGTAGAGATAAGAGAGCTGTTAAAAAGGACCTGAGCGTGATGGGCCTGAACTGCCTAGCTCATTTGTAGGTGATTTGAGCCAAATCCTACAATTTATGCTTGATATCTGTTTTGCTGGGACTTTTCACTGAGGGAAGCAATAGTTTCATTAGAATCATAGAACGGCTTGGAGTGGAAGGGTCCTTAAAACCCACCGAGCCCTAGCCCCTGCCTTGGGCAGGGCTGGCTCCACCAGCTCAGGCTGACCAGGGCCCCTTCCAGCCTGGCCTTTTGTGTCTCCAGGGCCAACCTTTTTCAGTGAGTTATCATCACTATAGTAAAGACTCTCTTCCTATTATCTAATCTAAATCTACTTTATTTTAGTTTAAAGCCATTACCCCTTGTCCTGTCACTACGCTCCCTGACAAAGGGTTTCTCCCCATCATCCCTGTAGTCCCTTTTAGGTACTGGAAGGCCTCTGTAATGTCTCCCAGGATCCTTCTGTTTTCGAGGTTGAGCAACCCCAACTGTGCCTTCAGAAATCAAAGAGGACCCCAACAACACAGCTGAAGCTTGGACTAAATTCTCCAGCAACAGGTACTATCCATCTTTACCTTACCATCCTGGCAAAGGAAAATGGGCTTCCCATGTTCCCCAAAGATCTTGGACTAGTGGTGCAAATTGGTGGTGGTGGGAGAAGACCCGGTGTCAACTGTTGCCAAAACTTAGAATGGGGAAAGTAGAAGTGTAGCTGATGCCATCCCTCTAAAGAGCCTGACGAATACTCACCTTTGTGAAAATAAGCTACTTTGTGTGGTTCTGGTTACTCAAAAGTAAATCTTTTTAATAATGTCATGTCTCCAGCAAGATTTTATCTTGGAAAAAAATAAATCCTGTCAATTCTTCATTTGGCGTTAATGAACATGCAAGTTTTGTCTGAGCACTAATGTCAGCCAAAAGAGATGAACTGAATTAATATCTGTACCAGTGGAATGAAACCAGTAACATGTACATCAGATGTTTTTCCCCTCTCTCCCTTTTGCATTCAGGCTGTGTTTCACCAGTGTACTGTACTTGGCACCTGAATAAACACTTGCAAATATTTATAATTCCCTACCTTCTCATAGAGAGCTTTCTGAGATCTTTCCCACAACTCTCCCATATAAAACAGTTGAATCCCTCTTCTTTCTTTATGTAAACATGGAGGTAATGCGCCCCTTGTCACAGCAGACATCTGTTATATGTATAGTAGTTATTCCATAGCTCACAGATTAATCATTGTGCTCCATCTCATTTTGCATTGCAGTCTGCAAATTACAGTGATTCCTTGAAGAGACAGAAAACAGGTTTGTTCTTTGTATTATTAATGAACTCTAAATTACTCCCACATTCATAACTGTTTTTATGTGATTTGTTCCATTTTCCAGATGACAAATACTGGCTGCTAAAGATACTTTACTAAGATGAGCTTTGGTAATTGCTATGAATGAGGCTTGAATTTAATGTTAATTAACTATTTCTGCGAGGGGCTCATCACAGCAAAACGTTCTGCACTTGTGTAAACTTATATTTAACATCCCATGGCAAATGTATGCCTTTCAACAATTGGTTTGCAGCTCTTGACAAATGTTTCAATTTCATCCTGTGAGTTACGAGTTCAGTCATTGCATCAAAAATAGCCATGGTTTAGATTTACATAAAGACAAATTACTCTTGAAGTACATTTCCAGTCTTCTGGGAATCAGCATGTTTTCTTAAAAAGACGATCTTCCTCCAATTTTTTCCTGAATTTATACAGTTTTATATAACGAGAGTATTAAAAATATCCATGAGGGCACCGCAGTCATTCATACGTAAGGGAGTGATGGAGTACAGGAATCTGTTCCAAACCAGTGTATCAGTCTCTATGCCATTTTTGGATTATGCTTACATTTTCCATCACTGGGAAATAATTGGTTACACTTGGGACACATTCTTTCATTGTGTCTGTCTAAAGCCCTTTGATATGAGGGTGAGCTTGGGCTGCATGAAGAGTGCCGATCAACCTTTTGTGACCGTATTTAACAGCAGTCTTTTCTTTAGGATGGAAGGTAGATGTTACCAGTGTAATCCTAAACAGATTTATAGGTCAGCAGTGTCTCATGATGGTGTATACTAGAAAAGACAATGACATTATCTGATGACAAACCACCAGAACTTCCTCCTTCCTTCAACGGTACCAATAGCAAACCTTCGAAAATATGGGGCAATTAGGAACATCAAGTGAAAACAGCAGTAACTCACAGTCATCATAACTATTCTCAATTGGTGCTCTGAGAAGTGAGCTGGCTTCTGCAATTGCTTTGATCTTACTACAAAGACTGAGTCTCAGTTGCTGAACATACTGTACAGTCTCCTACTATGTGTTAGGATTTTAGTTTCCGTATATACAAACAAGTAGTTCCTACTGCAACTATTTGAAAGCTGAGCTGAAAGATGTGGTAAGCATTCTACTCTGCTTCTGGTATGCAGTGAAATGATGCTTTTGGTGATTTTGTTGTTGAATAAATGCTTGGAGGACAACAAGTCCATCTCGCATGAGCATGATAGGAGGAAAGGCTAAGAGTGAAATTACAACTACCTGTGGAATCTATTATTAAGGGTGAGCTACTTGTTTGCTTTTTGTAGTACAGTTGTT
Source organism: Oreortyx pictus (assembly GCA_036925125.1). NCBI lineage: Eukaryota > Metazoa > Chordata > Aves > Galliformes > Odontophoridae > Oreortyx > Oreortyx pictus. The sequence goes on along the minus strand of JAUPFR010000001.1, from coordinate 67,370,679 downwards.
TTGACTTCACAACAAAGCAACTTAGCCTGGAAGGAGGAGTTCAAATCTATTTGGCTTTGACAAGCTTGAGAAGTGAGCCAAAACCTAATGTCCATGTGCAAGGTGCTACACCTGAGTTGGAGTCATCCCAGACATAAGGTCAAATTGGATGTTTTCCTGTGCAGCCTACTGTAGGGAACCTGCTTTAGCAGGGGGTTTGGACTAAGTGATCTCCTGAGGTCCCTTCCGACCCCTGGGAGAACTTGAGGGTAGCCCCGAGGAGGAGGACTTAGGGGCTCTGTTGGACAAAAAGCTACATATGAGCCAGCTGTGAGCACTTGAGGCCCAGAAGGCCAACAATATCCTGGGCTGCATCTGAAGAGGGGTGGAAGCTGGGACAGAGAGGGGATTGTCTCCCTCTGCTCTGCCCTTGTGAGGTCCCAGCTGGAGTACTGCATCTAGGTGCCCCAGCACCAGAAGGATGCAGAGCTCTTGTAGTGGGTCAAGAGAAGTCCATGCAAATGACCAGGGGGGTAGAGCACCTCTCCTTTAGAGATGGGCTTGAAGAGCTGGGCTTGTTCAGCTTGAAGAAGAAGAGGCTCCAGGGAGACCTCCTTGTGGCCTTCATATTTAAAGAAAGCTTTAAAATAAGATAGATGGTGACTTTTTGCGTAGCCTGGTAGACATAGGACAAAGTAGAAGTGTCTTAAACTAGAAAAGGGAGATTTAAGTTAGTTGTTAGGAGGAAATTGTTTACTCAGAGGGTGGTGAGGTCCTGACACAGCTGCCCAGCGAAGCTGTGGTGTTCCATCTCTGGAGGTGCTCAAGGCCAGGTTGGATGGGGTCCTGGACAGCCCTGCCCACGACAGGGGCTGGGGTTAGATGGGCTTTGAGGTACCATCCAACCTAAACCGTTCTGTGGTTCTATGATTCTCCATAAATGTATACATTTTCTCTAGCAATTACTTTCCCTATGCATTTGATTTGTGTTACTGAATATGCTGAAGAAATTGTTCTTGGAGAAGCGTCATACAAATACGTATATCAACTTAAATAACTGCGCTAATAGAAATTATTCTCTGTGATTTTCTTGGCCCTGTTGAATTTATGCTATGTACATATGCTTTACTTTGCTAATTACAGTATTGTCCATGGTTTATCATCATTAGACTCTTTGTTAGTTTTGTCCCTATTCTTTGCCCTTCATATGGCTTGAATTTTGTGCAGAGTTTGGGACCGAGTACGTTGGGAACAAGCCTGGAATTCAGGAGAAGCAGACTTGCTTTTCTTCTCCATTATTCTGATCCTTTGTGACTCCAGGTAAGTCCTTCAGTGCCTCCGATTCCTCTTTCATTTTTTTTTCCTGATGATGGCAAGCTCCTCAAGGGTTATGCGCTCACAGGATAATTTGAAAAATACATTTATTTGTAGCCTAGGTGTTGTTGTGGTTCCCAAAAGTTGTATGCTTTACAAACAAGAAAAGTTTTCATCAGAAATATGATGCATTTTCATGACCTGACAAATTCATTTACAGGTTTGTCCACAAACCTTTTTGCAGCTATGTGGAGGACTGCTTCTTCCTGGAATATGGTCTTACATACTTTACTTCTTCGCAGATGTTTGTATGATGCTTTCCCTTTTGGTCTGTCTTGTTTATCGTCTGTGCTGTGAGTCTGAATCTTTCTCTACAGTTGCAGATACTTTTGACTCTTCTCATGGAGCAAGCCATCTACCAGCACATTTTGCTTTAGGATCTGCAGAGTGTCAGGTTTGAGTCAGCACTGTCTTCAGTAGCTAAAACTTTACAGACAAGTTCATACTGTCCATTTCTTGAAACAACTCTGCAATCGGTAGTTATTCCTATAGATTATACTCTCATTATCATTAGACTGTTTAAACCATCATTCTTAACCTTTCTCATTATAATGGCTGAAACTAAGGACTGATCTTTGCAAGTTCAGCTGCAGTGTGACAAAGCAGTGGGTGAGGTTGGCTGCTCTTGTTTGTACTCTAGGATGATATATCCTCTCATTAGGAAAAGGTTTTGGGTGCTGTTCTTGTTTGGATGTCTGGCTGCTGAGAAAGATGCCTTGAACATACAGTGGTTTGTAAACATGGAGTGGCAGATGCATTCAGTTAAAATGTAATTCTAGGCTTGTGGCTTACGCTGGAAATGCTTTCTTCCATCTACAAGCACTACTGAGCTCTCATTCAGTTTGAAGCTGTGCCAGCTGTCTGTCTTCCAGGTACTTATCTTCTGAAGTGTTGAAACATCTTATGGTTTGTGCTGCCTTCTGTGTTATGGGAACCCCAATAAAAGCAAATGACGTGGGGGGAGCTTGTCCTTCTGGCAATTCCAGGCACAGCAATGAGACAAGTTCATGGAAGAAAATTCTACCCAAGCCTATTAAACGTTAGGATGCTGATGAAACCTTGGCTTAGGAAGTTCCCAGATTGTGCAGTAACAGGAACTGATAAAATATACTAGAGAAATAGCTGCCTGCTTGCCCTGGTCTCTTGATCTTTTCCCAAATATTCACTACTTTGAAACAGTTTACCGAAGTAAATGGGTCTTCGGTGTGGTCTTGTGGAACTGGACTCCTCAATGTCTTGCTGTGTGTCTCATATATTTGAAAGCTTTGTGTGGTCTCCACAGAAAGTTGGCAAAAGACCCAGATCACAAACTTGACAAAATGTATGCACTGCATGACACTTAATTTGAGATTTTTACTAATCTCTAGTGGACAAAAGGAGTAATCTGGCCTGGATGGAGGCAACCAGCCAGCATGACTGACTAAGGAGAGCAGAAGAGAAGCTTTAATAAGTTAACAAGCCCCATCAGCACTCATATTTAGATCATGTGTTCCTGGATGGCTTTGTACAAACTGGGGCTGGAAAAATCCTGTTGAATTTTCAGAAAACCTGAGCTAGACAGATTGTTGAGAGGCAATTGAATCAGCAGGGAAATCTGTCTCCCAAAGAGAGGAGGTGGCTGGGAAGGTGGGAACATCCTGGAATTTAAGGTCCCACGTTCCACAGCGAGGAGAAGCAAGGTAGGAATCTTCTGAAGTAGCTGAGGATTTTCTCTGAGATGTGATTTATTGATTTGTTTCTAATTTGTGTCTTCATATCTGAAATCCTGTCTTTAAGTCTAGCAGAGTGGACGGTCCTGCCAAAAATATCTATGCATTTATCGCTGAACCTGCATTGAAGTAAGTGAAGGTGATGCTGGTAAGCTTAGAATGCATTGTCCCCATGGAACCGGAAGATCTGAGTAAAGATGTGTATTGGTAATGTGAAGGATTTGTTAAAAGAAATTTGAGAATTATAGTCTATTTCCACTACACCAGCAAAATATCAGCTTAGTTCTGAGAGATGCACCTACTTCCTTCAAGAAAGGAAGTAGTGGAGTGACTCTAAGACCTCGAAGTAAGAGCCTTGTACTGAGGAGCAGACAGATCCTTATCATCTTGTGTCTGTCAGCACATATATGTATTCTGGATCACATCAGGCCTTGAGATACAACATACGTAACAAAGATCATAATCATATCATAGAATCATAGAATGGCTGGAGTACACCACTTTGTTCTTGACCAATCCCTGTATATGATGGGGGGCAGAATTTTGCCATTAACTGAAGGTAAGATAAATATTCTAAAATGGAGTGAAATGGTCTGAGAAAAATGGCAACTAGGGGAATATAATCATTTTGCTAAGAAAAAATAAAATAAAATAAAATGCAGTTTAATCCTGAAACAAACAACTGTTAAAAAAATATAATAAAACAACCCACATAGATATTAAGCTTGATAACCACATTGTCCTTTGAGTATATCATGCACACACTATACTGCAGAGTACTTAGTAATTATACTCAATAACGTATTGTAGTATTACAGGGAGCGTTATCAAGAATAGCATGTCACATATTGTGTAATCCAGATGAGTGTGTGGGCATGAATTATTGAGTAAGTTAGCATTAAATGTGAGTAGCAGTCAGTGGCAGACTCTGCCTCTGAGGCCCTTGAGCATTTTTCTTAAGTGGCTAATATTACTGAATGCTTGACATTTTCACTGTATGATAGTTTTCATGAATTTCCTGCCTTTGAAATTCTAAATGGACTGCTTCCATCTCTAAAGAAACGTTAATTTTGGTTCTGGTTTTTTTCCCCATGGGCTGATGAATTTTTTTAATTAACACCAAGTAAATAAACTTTACAAAGTGTAAAGTGTTTTAAACAATAGCCATGAAATCCAGTGAGTAGTTGGTTTGAACCTTCAATGTCCATTCCCACTTTATGTCACTAGGAGCAATCCCGTGTCTGCTTTATCACATATGATTTCTTTTCCCGTTGCCTATTCTCTTACACAACCCCTTTCTCGTATTTAAACCATTACGATTCCAATCGAATAGCAGTCTATTAGGACCCAGTTTTTCAAGGGGTACAGTAATTTTCCATCAACATCAAAGCAAATTACTTTCTCTTCTCTTTAGAAAACAAAACATTCCTTTATTTTTCCACTTGAACTTGTTCATCTTTACTAGCCATTGCTGCAAATGTAATTCCCTGTTTTTTTTTTGTTTTTTTTTTTTGTGAGTAGAGAGTTTAAGTCAGGCAACTGTATTTGTCATTTTAACAGAATGTGTTATGTCAGAGGAGCCCACACTCTTGTGCTGTTCGAATGTAATTGGAATAAATTAATTTGGCCACGCAGAAGATGGTTTTACAAATTAGCTTTGAAAAATTGGAAGGGCCAGAACAGAGCAAACAAATGAATTTTTCATATTTCCTGGCATTAAGGTCTCACTTTCATATCAAAACATGTAACTTACAGAATATTCATCTCATAGCTTTAAATTATTCTCTGTTTTTGTATGCTTCAGTTGAACTTCTTCAGGGCAAAATTTTTCCTTTCATGCACTGCTAGACATCTACTCACAGATGAACTTCAAATACCAGGAACTAATTCCAGAAATTAATGTTTGGAATCTTTTTCATAGAAAGTAGCTAAAAAAACAAACAAACAAAACAGCAACAACAAAACCAATGCTACATGAAACATCATCTCCCTTCAGACCTGATTTGAAAAATGGCATTGTGGAAATTTCTAGAATTCCTTTCTTATGTTTCCTTAAAATAGTGAGAGGAAGAGGGTGAAAAATCTGAAGAAGGATTGTCAAATCCTTTACAAATTGCTAATGGTTTAAAAAATAATCTCATTAATAACCATTTTCATCTGTTTCTTTCCTTCTTGCTTAAAAATGGATTATATTTACGCCTTCAATAGCAATTTGTCTTTATTTCCTGTGTGGTTTTTGAGAGAAGAGATTTAGTGTTGGTTGAGATTTTGTGATGGAAAATGGCTGATGTTAACCTTCAGCAGCAGCACTTGTCAATCTTCATTTCTTAAACCAGTATATCCAATTGCTGAATTTAGCTAGTTTGACTGAAATCCTCATTCAGACTGTCCTTCTGCATTGTCCGATGCTAATCTGGTAGATAACTCATGCAAAATGTGAGTACAAAGTGCAGGTCTAGAAGTAAAATGATCATTTCCAGAAGTTGGGGCTCTCATTTTCTGAGGAGCTAGGAGGAAAGCCCAGTGTAGTAATTTGGTCTTGTTCCTGCTATAGAGACATACCTGGGCCTGTGTCCAGCAAAGATAGGAATAAGAGATCGTGGAATGTAACTTCAATCCAGTTCTTCAAAAACTTAATTCATTTGTGTTTCTTGGCGTGGCTTGGTCTGCAGAGATTCTGGCAGATTTTTTAGTAGACTTCAATATTATATATCAATTTTAACTTCTGGATCCTTTTTTCAAGAAGAAAATCTACGTTTCAAGAAAAATCTACATTTGGTATGTTTTTGCTTGTTCCTGGCTCTAGTGAAATAACAGTGAAAGCTGGGGTATGTGTGGAGAGGAATTGTTTTTTTTTTTTAATTGTTTTTTTCATATCTGATGTTGCATTCTAAAGGCAAAACTGTGAAGAGAAACTTTAAGTATCCAGCTTTTTCACACTGTTCTGACTAATTCTTCATTTTGTAAAAGTGAATATTGTTTTGGCATTTTCTTCTATTTAATATGTTGGCCAAATTTTCCTATTTTCCATTAAGTAAATGAATACTACTGTTTCTCAGCTTCATCATTTTGAAATACTATCTAAAAGCAGCACATTTGGAGATGATTTCTGAGTAACAGTAATTTTTATATCCAGAAATACTATCATGTGTGGTGAAAACTGAAATCACGGTTCAACTTTATTTGATTGTTGTTTTTTTTTTTAAGCCCATTTCTGGGAGCATTTCTGTGCCTGTGCAGCATTCATCATGGGGATTTTCCTTGCTCTCTCAAGGCTCGTACAGAGACAGGCACAGAATGGCTCAGGTTGTGTGAAAAAGGATGCACATAAGAAAGTTACAAAACCTTTTGCAGATAGTGGCAATTTTAAAAAAATCATTTTCAACATACAACCAAAGTGCCTATTTTGATTATTGCTGACCTTGGCAATAAGTACTCTTCATTGCACTGAAATGTGAAAAGCAAGCAACACAGTGCTATTGTAAAGGAGCTTTTTTTACTGTTAATGCTTAAGTAAAAAGAAAACTGTTAGGATTTCTTGGTATAACTATAATATGATATAGGATACATCTCTTCATCTCACTGGTTTAAAGGAGAAGACTAGACAATCTGATGTAGTGTGGAACCAGAAAGGCATATGGCAAACCTTCCAGGGTTGGAGGGCCAACACTAGTGCCATGCCATAGGAACTGTCAGTGTTTCTTTAATTAGCATTTGTGGGTTTGCCTGTGCTAATAGGCTTTGTACCATGACCATCAAAATTGGCTGGCTCTGCTCTTACAGTAGAAACAGATACGTTATCCAAAGGGCAAGGACTTGGAGAGAGCAATTTATGCGACCAGATGGAGCTACTGTGATAATCTGGTATGAGCTTCCAGACAATTTAATAAGAATTGGCAAGAGCAGGATGTCAGTTCCTTGATGGTTTTCTGATGGGAGGAGAGAGTGGTGAGATGTTAATTAAGAGGGAATTAGCCCTCGTTAGCTCTGGATATACATGCTCAATGAGTCATTTTCCTTTCTTTATTCTGGACACAGAGCATTGTGTCCTAGAGAATTCTGCTGATGTTTAATTTGATAAATATTCAGAAACTTGAAAGCTGGGGAAAAGCAGGTGCTTGGCTGTCTGTAGTAGCTGTGCAGGCAGACTGTCTAGACTCTACATTTACTTACTGAAAGATTCAGTCCTGATGCCCCAGAGAAGGTGGAATAACAGCTCAACACCACAGGGTGCTAAGGTGTTAGTGTTAGAAAGGCTGCTGTCTTCTATTTTGGGTGCTGGTAGCACCGATAAGGTTTAATCAGGGAGTCACAGTACAAGTGTCTGGGGCACAGGAGGATTCACTTTTTTAAATAGACTTTGACAGCTAGCCTCTCTCAGACTTCGCTCAAGGGCTGGATCATACTCACGAAGTGTGCACTCAGGGACCAAATGAACATGGGCTCCTGGAGTGATGAGCCCGCTGCAGAGGATGCAGGCATGTGAAGGTCATCACTGGCTTGAGAAGAGGGAATTCTGGAGTCCAGCACTCCTTGTGCCACCCTATTGCAGGGGCTGATGGGGAGCCATCAGAAGGAGCACTGACAAAAGTGAGTGGGAAAATTGTCATCTGGAAGAGGAGCACTTTGAGAATTTGTTTCCTGTCAGTGAAATTATCTCTTCCTCAGTGTACACCTGACTATGAGAATGTAATTTCTCTGTAGAGCAGTGCTCTACATGACCAGCTGAGTGCTTGCTGACTCACTCAGCACTCTGAAAGCAGGCTGCAAGTGCTAAGTGCTTTTCATTTTAACCACAGAGCCACCTAAAGCTCGTAAAACTCTTCAGTGTATTTTTTGTTTGGAAAAAGGTTGTCATGCATAATAATCAAAATTGCAATCATTAGCAAATTACAGAGAAAGGTCTTTAGGACTTATAACTGTGAAGTGTAAGCAACAGAACTATAATTTATAGGTTGACACACCAGTCCAGCTATAAGCAACTCCAGCAGTTGCTTTGCTGCTCCCTGAAATAACTGCAGAGTTATCAGGCTAATTGGAGCAGAAAGCTATGTAGCAAACTGAAGCCAGACAGTGAGACTGGATGCCTTCTGACAGAAGTAGATCTGCAGCCTGCTGCATCTTGGAAAACTGTCTGCATTGTAAGCTGCTGCTTCCCTATACATGTTTGCAGTGCTATTTCTTTTATACATCTTCCTTTTGTTCCGTCTCTTCCTCAAGTCCTCCTGAGGTATCACTGTCTCAAAAGGAGAGGTACCAATGGTGCTTGGGATGTGGCAGCTGCTGCTTTTGGTTTTTGCTCTTGGAGAATGCAAAGCAGACCTGGTGACTCACGCCTTTATTATTAGAGCACAGATTTCAGCTGCTGTCCAACTGTGTAAGGGCAAAAATAAAAAGGAAAGGATTAAAATGTTCTTCCTCGTTCACTGCTATAAGTGGAAAGACTGAATCTAATTTTGGAAATGTTTGCTGCTTTGTTAAAATTGTAATTAGGGCCATGGTTGTGTGACAAAACATTTTAGATTAACTGGTTACTCGGGCAATGCTGATAGCTTCCTGGAGGTGTTACTTTTTATGAAAGGTAACTAAGTTCTGACTTTCCTTGCTAGATCTGGGGCTTAAATTTTGTGCCTTATAAACAGAAGTCACACTACTGTTCATTTTAACTATGTGTGTATATCAAATAGCCAACAGTTAAAGGGGCTTAACTCACTTCTTGGGCATAATGTTGTGTTTTATTGTGGCAGTCATCATGTGGTAGGCAGGCTTGGTGGGCCTTCATCTGTAGAAAAGGGCAACTTTAGGTGCAAGAGGGCCATGAATGAGTCGCACCACTCCTCTTCAGAGCAGGTTTTATGCAGTGTTCTCAGAGATTTCTTTGGAGAAAAGAAACAAGCTGGCCTTCAGTGTCCCTCTTTAAGGATGGGCTTTGATCATTTCATTGTGTGTGCCTAATAGCACACAAGCATCCACACTTCAAATCGCAGGCAAAGCTTACTGTATGTTGGAGTCCAAACCTGAACCTCACTGCCTTCAGCTACCTCTTAATCACAGCTGAATTGTGTGTTTTATTAGAGAAGATACTTCAGAATATTTGGCAGCAAAAGAAATAAAAGATATCAAGAGAGAGAAAAGCTTAAGACTGTGCATTTGAAAAAGGCTTTCTAATCTGCCCTGACACATTTGTTGCTTTGGAAGAAAAAATCTCCTGGCTGCACTCAGGCCCTGCAGCAATATATGTTGGGGGCCTGGTTGTAAAATTTGCAGAATGCAATAATTCTATAATTATATTGCTAATTGTATGCTACCACTTTTTTTTTTTTATATATATATAATAAGAGAGTGAGGTGATTTATAACTTCACAGTTTTACAGGAGCTCAGACAGATTGTTAAATGAAAATGAACAGTTGCAGTGTAACTCGAAATAACTGCTATTGTTAAGGACAAGCTATCAAGCTGTGTGAATGCATTGCTGGAAGGTGTAGCCTTGCAGAAATATTTCAGAATCTCAACAGTATTAAAGCCTAATAAAAACTTAAGAAAGCCCTGCCTTTGCAGTCTTCCTGGTAGGTATATGAAAATAATGGGGGAGGAGGATCGGAGAAGGGCTAATAGTAAGAAGAAACTAAGCCCAAGCAATACCCTCAAAGAACTCTGAAAGACTATGAATTTCAAATCAGATGATGTATTTATAGTGAAAAGCAGAGGAACCAGATTTTGTTTGAAGCTGAATTACTTTCCAGTTCACTAATGAGGAATCATCAGCAGTTTGAGGGGATCTATAAATTAGAAACTGGATTTCAGAGTGAAACAATTATCTCCTTTTCCTCTGTGCTACGTTGTATTTTTTTTTTTCCAAGCTGGATTTGTGTCTAGGGAGCTACAGCTGCTTTCTCTGTCTCTGGGTGGAGCTTATCTGGGTGCTGCCAAGGACACTTTTGCCTCCTGGATTGCTTTACCTTTGATGGAACAGGGAAGAGTAGCTACACTACATCATACAGGCAGCACACGGTATAGCTAAAAACCAGTACTGGTAGTTTTGCTCTTCCGTATATTATGACATAGAAAGTTACTGCATTTTACACACACAAAAAAAGGGTAAAATAATTGAAAAAAAATCTTTCAGACATAATTACATAGAAGTTCTGTGTGTAAAAAAAAAAAAAAAAAAAAAAGCACAAATTGTCCATTCTATTGACTTCCAACAGAACTTTCTGCTATCTACAATCTGTGTATTAAAGCCAAAACCCATCCCAGATTCATCCCTCAGTTCTGCTTGTGGAGTTTTTCTATAATGATTCATTCAGGATTTCAGCTTTTGGAGATGACTACTTAGTACTTTTGGCTTACGTTTTTACTGCTTGTAAAGCTTGGTGTATAGGCTTATCATTTCAGAAATAACATGAACTAGGTTATGAGATCATTGTGAAAAATCCTTCATTAAGCATCGTACAATGCTCGTGGAACTATATTATTTTGGGGATTTCTTCCTCATTTCTCCCAGGAGAAATTTTCAAGCTGGTTTTTTCTGTTATAAGATATATATAATACTCATTTTGCACTCAAAGCTTCTTGACATAAAGATCAGTAGCTTAGATTGCACATGTTTTTAGGAGGAAAATATTTTAGTTTGGAAACAGTATGAAAGTGAATATATTTCAAAAATTAAATCATAGTATGTATGTGATTAGATCTGTAATCTAAGTATATTTCAAAATATTATACCAGACGTTATCTAGCTCAATCTACATGCATCACTTTGGAAAGTTTAGAGTTTGCTTAATAGGCTGAAGTCAAGAGATAAGAATAGCTTGTTCAGCATGTCCAGACAGTGTAATTAGGAAGGAAAGAAAGCAATAAAAGTAGAAAAATTTGGGCAGTGGAAATATTTTAGATAAAGGGACAGGAACCTGAAGTGTTAGAAGTGAAGCAGAACATGTGACAAGAAGTGATAGAACAATACCGGTTCTTTTTATTGTTCCAATTAAAATCATTTGGGTCTACTTTTGTTTCTCTTAGAATCTGTGGCAAATCTCTGTTTTTATTTATAGGATATGAGAGTAGAGCTTCTAGAGTACCCATCCGGCCCATCAATATTTCTTCTTTTTCACTGTGGTGAGGCTATTGACTTTTTCTGGACTTTTGCTCTGGAAAATTATATTGTCCATAATGAACATGTGCCACTACTATTGCTAGGGAAACACAAAGATCTTTTGGTAGGAAGGCAACAGATGGTCTTCTGTCTAGCATGGAGCTTGGTTTTGTCATTTCACTCACTGGTTAAAACTCTAAGGTAAGTACAGCCTTTCCAAGCTCTTGTTAAATGCAATGCATTAATTCACAGCATATTCCTTAGCATCTCGTAATGTTAGCTTGCTCATATTCAAAGGTTGCTTTAAAGCTTATCTCCTTCCATGTTCCCTTGCACAGTTGAATGTAGATCTTTCTTTCATAATCTTCACTGTTTGCAGTTCAGTCTGCATTAATGTTTTATGTTATTGCACAATGATACACACAAACAATGAGGGCATTTACAGTACTGTACAAACAGTCTTAAATACAACAAGATGCAGGATCTCTAGAGGTCCCTTCCAACCCCTACGATTCTGTGTTGGTTTTTTTTTTTTTTTTTTTTTTTTTTGGAGGACCACCCTTAGCCTGGGAAGACCTGTGGCAGCAACTCTTTCACAGTGTGATTCAAGAACGTGAAGTTAGGAACCTGTTGCAAATAAATGCTGGTCTTCTGTATTGCACCTATAGTCAGGCAAGGGATTCGGGACCAAAAGTTAGCTTTCAGGAATAATTCCCTTAATTTGGGCTTTATTGCATTTCATCTACAATATCTATTTGTGGAGCCTGGGTGAAAACTGACTAATCTGTTTAACTTCACCATGTCAGTGGCTAACCTTTTACAGTTTTAGAGCTGGTTTCAAAATATAACCCTTCTGCAGTGCACAAACCCTCTAAAATCCTTAGTCAGCTAAACTGCAGTTGTCAGATGTGAGGGTTATGGGAATGTTACAGACTAACTTTGTAGGATTTGCTCCTGTCTTTGTCATTAGTCAAACTTCTAACACTGGTTAAAATGTACACTTTTGTAATTTAATAATTTTAAACTGGAAAATAAGACCACAAAACTGGACACTGAATAAATTTACTCCTTTGAATATGTTCTCTGCACCTTAACAAAAAACATCACAGTGAGTTAATAATTACTATTTTTATACTGTGTTATTTTATGGAAAGTATCTCTCACCAGCAGGAAAGTACAAGGACTTCTAGGAATCACTGGGGTATAATGAAAGTTGCCAAAAATGTAAACTAATACAGATTTTCTTATGAACCATAAAAATATTATGTTTAAACTAAAACTGTAACCTTTAGCCTTTGTATGAGAGCAGCAAAAGTATGAACGGGGATTTTTAAAAAATGTGTGTATGTAGACATCTGAGGTCTCAGGCCTTATTTTTTTTATTAAATAAATAGGGTCTGAGACCTCAGATGGCTAGAAAGTACTAGCTAACTAAACTAACATCAGAAGATCAATGGATGATCTGTAAGTGGAAAAAATTCTATTCTGATTAAATCTACACAAAGGATCCCTCTTTGTGCTTCTCAAATGCCTTAGTGTACATTTAATTGCAGCAAGATACCTTTTCACCTCCATTTGGACATTTTTTTCTGAGATTTTTCCATTCTGTTTTTACTTCACTCAGGAAGTCAACAGACTGTAGCCAACATACCAGCAATACTCTTAGGACAACAGCAATCTACCCAGCATGCAGCATCCAGCAACACAAAGTCAGGACAAAAGAAATAGTCATCTGGAAGAGGCAAAAATAGTAAGCTCCCAGGATGCTGTTTGTTAGGATACCGGAGTGCTGAAAGAGGCCAGGATGTCATTTCAGCTTTCTAGACTAAAGATCAGTTATGGGGGTTTACAGTCAAACCAGAAAGCTTATGAAGAGCACAGCCAGTAAAACCAAACATAGATCTTTTATATGATGTTTCCTTGCTTGGTAAATTTCAGTTGTAGAATTGAGTTGAAACTATTTACTGAGCTAATTCATATTAACAATTAATTTTGGCAAAAACACGAGAGTCATTCTTCTCATTTTGAAGTTTAACCAAAAGAAAACCCTTTTGTGAGTGTCAGGCACAAAATCCAGGAATCTTTGCTGAATGCCTTAAAAATGGAGCAGTCTGACTTTTCTATTTTGAAACTTGTTTCCCTTTCTGAGTAGAGCACATCTTTCCTTTTTTTTTTTTTTTTTTTTTTTAATAATGGGAATAAAAGGGTTAAATAACCTGAAAGAAGAAAAGGATTAAATGAATGTTCTGCCTGACCCCAGGCATTTCTTCAAGATTTTGTTTCAATAACCCAACTAAAATATCCCTTGTTAACATGATTCTAAGTACAAGGTACCTTAACAACAATTCCCAGGAGATGTTGTAACACCTTTGTCTAATTCAGTTTAATGTCAAAGTGACTGAGAACATGTTCATTCTATGAAAAAGAAGGTATTTTAACATTTCCATCCTAATTTTGGAAGAAAACAAATGTTGAAGCATTAGAATTTCCCCCAGGATGAAAATTCTAATATTTTGCTCAGCTCCAGTTTCCAATAACTCTTACACTTTAATTTTGTGATAGTTAACTTAATGTTTCCCATGTGAGTATTATAGCACTAGTGGGTAAAACTTTAGTCACCTCACAGATTAGGCATGCAAAGGAAAACAGTTCATATATGTACAGGGACAGATTTCTGCCTTCACAAGTGCCTTCCTCTTGTTTCCCCTGCTGATGAGATGTCAGTTTATTACAGACTTGATGAATGGAGTTTCCTTTCTCAGGAAACAGTAGTCAGGGCTATGGAAGCACTTATGTAACGTACATTCCCCTCAGTGGAAGTTTGCTCATTATTCGTTCCTGTGACTATTTTGGACTGAAGTCAGGGACAACCTGAAGGAAAATGGTGAAGTACTGCTGCTAGGGCATTAGTGGGAAACAACCCATAGCAGTTCTGGTCTTAAGAGTTGTGAATCCATGATCAACCCCTACTTGCACTTCTGTGGTGTGCTCAGTGAGATAAGTTCTGTGCTGTTAACCCCTACATGCTCAGGAAATCTGATAGAACCTGCTTTGCCTGCATGAGTAGGGCAGCTTTACATACATGTGCACTGAAATTGGTTTCATTGCATGCAGCATATAAAAGCTCTCTTTAGGGTAGACCAGGTCTAAAGTTACTTCTGTTATTAGGCAGTTCCTAACCAACCAGCCAACGAGAAATACAGTGTACAGCGTAGCTGTACTGTGTATAGTTTCTAATCTAACTTAGTGCAAGGTAATGTGAGTTTTTCATGGCATGTACTTCCCTAGATCTTAAAATACTCCACAATTTAGATAGATCTAAGTATCAGTTAAATAGATTGAAAAACTAATGTCTCAAGATCTACAGGTACCAGATCATTCAGTGTGTTGTGGCCATCAAACCTCCTTGTGCTTTGGCTTTGCGAGGGCTTTCTGATTACAGACCATGCATCAGCAATTGAATTACGTGGTAAGTAAAGTGCTCTGGGGGGGCAAGAAGGAAGGGAAAGTGGTACACAAATGTTATTAACCTGGGTAGCACAGAATGCAGCGGTGTGATTCTATGAAATGTACAACTCAGTGAGAAAATCCTCTTAACTTAACTAATCAGGAATCAGCATAAATTTACATACAGAATTGGTATAACACCATTGCAAGGTCTGTTTGCACTTTAAACAAAACAAATGGAACTATTTTTGTCACTCTTTTTGACATATTTGCTTATTCGTGTGTTGAACATAGTAGTGTATCTGATTCAGTCTTGCGTGCAAGTTGAAATAGCAATGAACCTCATTCATCTATTAGCAGTGGCATGCAAAAGAAGGAAAAGGTGAAAAAGAAATGTCGTGCTAATGTTCTTCATTTGCTTTTGCCTCTTCATTTCCTTTTGAGTGCTTCACTTTTGTGTGGTGTTCCTCGCTTACCATCTCAGTGACTCATAAGAAGAATCCTTTTCAGGATCGTTGCCTGAAAAGTGGCACTGTGTGTTTACAACATTAAGATCATCTCACTGCTGTTTATTTAAGCCAGCACCTATATGATATCAGCTGATATCAGTATGTGCAAACTTTCCAGAATAAACTATCAGAGGTGACAATTAAATATAAGTATCATAGTTAATGGGCTCTGGTACCCACTATTCACCACATTTGATCATTTTTCTCTGCACTTTGGGGCTGCTTGTGTGCTTTGAATTAGCAAATTATTAGATTAAAATACATAAAAAGCTTGTGGAACTGGTACTGGGATCCAAAACTCCCTATCAGTGGTTAATCCCTCTGCTTCTGAGCTGCAGAATGATGCTCAGCTCTTTTCTTTGGTGTGTCCTTGCCATAAAGATGTGTATTGGCCTTTTATCCTTGTCCACATCAGGGGTGGAAAGTGGTCAGTTGATTGGTCAGACTGTCTCCATCCCTCAGCTGAGGAATGTCTGGTTATGACTTGCAGGGAAATGTGAGTGGTCACTTAAAACAGCTTGAATGGAGAAATGCTCTATTTCCTGCAGAAGAAAGAAATAGGCACTACTACTGTTGCTGTTGTTACAATAACAGTAATATTTTTAAGGGATGAATCCAGACTTCCATGCCCAGAGGCGTGTTCTGGGAGAGCTCAGTACCTGCTGGAATTTCAAACAGTGGTCTCATGTATGCATGGGGCTTCAGATAAACAGACTTCTGTAATGTGTTGGCACTGTGAATGCTTTTTTATGAGCAACTCTTTTTCCCCTTTCCTTTTAGGCTGTTAAGTACCTAAGTCAGCATTGGCAGGTATAGATGAAGAGCGAAAACTAAAAGTATATTAAGGGCTGAGATGGACTTTGCACAGATATGGACCTCAGCTTTTACACAGAACGTCCCTATACTCCTAGTAAAATAAGAAAATCATGTAAGGGTTTGAACTGAAAGGGACCTTAAAGATCATCTAGTTTCAACCCCCCATGCCATGGGCAAGGCTGCCACCCACTAGATCAAGCCACTCAGGGCACCATTCTTTGTTGTCACTCTTAGAATAAGTACAACTTAAAATAGAGAAAATTTATTATTGTTTTTTTTAATCTCAAATATGCAGTGGACTCAATTGACATTGTAGATTACACAGAATGAAGGTTGTTTGCATGTCTTTAGTTCACACATCTGTTTACCTTCTAGTGTTTCAGGTTCATTTTATCTCAGAACTTTCCAGATGCGCTATTAATAGCTATTCAGTTCTCACTATTTTAATTTTCACTTTCAATGCTTTTTGTCTTCAAGTGCATTACCTGTCCATCACCCATCATCAGCTTTCTTTGTTTTGTTTCTAGTACACTTTATTCCTCTATCAGATATGATTCTTGAAATGCTGTGCCATTTCCAAGATGAACTTCATGCATTGAAAGTGGAGTGTTTCATTTCTGTTTTCCAAAAAAACAACTGCATGTGGACTTCTAGCACAATTCTACATGACAAACAAAGCATGCCACATATTACTCATACAGGTATTGCTTTATTTATTTATTTATTTATTAAGAAAAGCTAAATGGAATTATAGGATGAAAAAAGGAACATATTTTACTTAATAACTTGAAACTAAGCAATTAAATGAGTGCCTGTGGTGAAAACTGGAAAACATATTTTGAATCAATTAAGATGCTGAAGTTGCACCATTTCCTAAAAAGCACATATTTCCATTTTTTCTTCTTTCTTTTTCCTCTAAGTTTTGTTGTAAAATCTGAACTCACGAATTCCACACTCCATTTCATGAGACATGTAGTGTCATCACAGTCAGGTCATGAAGTTGTCAGTAGAAGTCTCCTGATACTTCTTTTATGATGTCAAGATGATGGCAGAGGGAATGTCTGTGCAAGTTCAGATGCTATAGGAGAAACAAAGCTTGCTATAGATGTTTTGGTTTTTTTTCTGTTTGAAACAAACCAACGAATGAAATTTTGAGTTAGTGCCTCTAGAACCCAATCTACCTCTGTATAACCAATTATGAAGAACTATTATATCCCATTATTGAGTATGGAACTGGAGCTGAAATTCCTGGATCTTTGACTTTACCAAGTATTTGTTAAATGAGATGACTTCTCTGTTTTTATTGTTATTAATAGTTTATTACTCTGAGGTGACAAATGAAGAAAAGCAGCATAGATACAAATAGATACTACGTGTTTCTTAAGCGCTAGGTAGAAAATACAGTATGATTAAAAAATAGTGCACAGCTGTGATAACACAACAGTGACCTGAACTGAACAAACCACTTGTTCCTTCCCAAGCCAAGGATGGCTGAATGAATATACTATATATGTTTTGCCAAATTCTTCTGACATCCTCTTAGGAATTACAGTGATAGGGGTCTCTGAGCTTCCTTAGGCAGTTTTTATAAGTGCTTCATGGTACCCAGTATCTAACCTGAACCTCATTTGCTTCAATTTAAACCCTTGTGATTCTTGTTTCATTCACAATGAACTTGTTTTTTGAAGATTTCTACAGCCTTTTACAAAGAACAGTCTTCTATTGTGTAGATTGATTACAAATGTGATATACTACTTATGTTAACTATATATCCACTGGTTTTGTCAGTTTATACAAGCTTAAATAAGACAATCTTTGTTAAATCTGTGTTTCAGAAGGTGTTTTTTCTTTTCCTTTCTTTTCTTTCTTTGTTATTGAGTTTGCTCTTGCTAGAATGAAGATAAATGCTTATGCAAAAAGATTAGTGATCTATTTTGCTCTAAAAGTGGTGTGACTGTTGACTAATTATACAGAAAGGTGCTCATAATCACAAACCAAATTCTAAAATCCCTATCTTCATTGCACTTGCATGCTTTATTTCAAGCATTCAGCTTTATGCACATTATGAAATACTGTGGTTTTGAAGAGAAGTTTTTTGAAAGGGCCTAACTTACTGATAGCATTTAGGCTCAGGAATTCAATACAGACCCAGTCAGTATGAGTGTGCTGAATTGCTTTATAGTCATGAGCAAAATTCCATCTGTTCCTCCTTTCTGGTAGGGATGATACTATTCAGAATTAATCTGTTGCTGTACCCAGACTACTCTTATATTAAAAAAAAAAAAAAAAAAAGTCAGAGACCCACTTAATGTTCCATTCTGAGGGCTGGTTTTTGCTCTGACTCTGATTTTAGACTCCCAATGCTGACTCTGATTTTAGACTCCCAATGCAGACTGACAAAAGCTTTCTTTGAATTTTACTGACAGCTGACCATACTTGCTTACAGTTTAACTTTTCAGGAGGTACATGGCAAGGGAAAGCAAACAGGGCTGTGTGGATGACTTAGATAGGGGTTTCTCCAGACGTGCCACTGCTTTTTCCTTGGAGATAAAACATGCTAAGAGATTACAGATCAGTAGTAAATTTCCTTAAGGTGAGGCCCATGGTCTTTTTGTTTTATGTGGCCCAGGGTGTGCCTGGGAAGGGAAGCTATTAAGACAACTGAGGTTTGGTGATATATTGTTTGATGCTCATATTAGGCAAAGGAATTATTTGGTTCCTACTCACCACTCTCCCCTCAGCTGTGTTGGATGGTCTGTGCTAGGAACTCATTAAAGATGAATTTAAACCCTTTTGCAAATGTTTTTTTTTCTTCTTGTCATGCTGCATCTTAGAAGCTAAGTCCCCCAAGCAGCAGTTTTGGCCCTGCTGAGGAGGCTCTGGGAAACATGCATGAGTAGTCAGGAGAGAGTAAGATGTACAGGGAAGGATATCCACGTATTTTGTATTAATTCTTTGACCTGCACCTCAGCCTGCATTATATTCTTGCAATTTTTTTAAGCCTGACAAATTCAGGAAGGTTTCCTGTTAAAATATGCAGGTGACCTTTGTTCTGAGCAGTTGAGACAGGCCTCTTTAGTGTGAGCAGTCTGACATATCATGAAACTACCATGAAACATCATGGCATGGGTGCTGTGAGCAGCTGAACTACATAAACAGTTCACTGTAGCTAGCAGGTAAAACCAGACCTGCTAATTCATCCAGACAAAGGCTGACCAGACCAGAGTGCATCTGGATATCACTGCATTGTGCAGTGAAAACATCCCCCTGTCGTCAGAGAAGAAAGGTGATCTGAAGAATGAAGAGGGTTCATAGCTGGTAGAACAAAATCTTAAAGAAAATCTTGAGTAAGAATAGAGGTATGGAGAAATAACTGGCAAGCAAATTAAAAAGACATGAAGTTACAGATCTACAGCACTGTGAAAACAGATGGACGTGGAGACAAATGCAGAAAAGGAGGGAGGAGACATTTTTTAGCTGTGTTAGCAGGCCCTGCGGCTTAGACTACTTAAAGCAGAAAAGGAGATATAAATGATGTCTAGCCTAACATGTACATTACTCAGTATCTTGGATTACTGGTACAGATTTTGTAGCCCAACTATTGATG
The DNA here is from genome assembly GCA_036925125.1 of Oreortyx pictus. Classification (NCBI taxonomy): domain Eukaryota; kingdom Metazoa; phylum Chordata; class Aves; order Galliformes; family Odontophoridae; genus Oreortyx; species Oreortyx pictus. The sequence goes on along the minus strand of JAUPFR010000001.1, from coordinate 67,351,145 downwards.
TCTCCTGAGCTCTCTTTGGCCTGTCAGCCCATATTTGCTGTTAGATCTGCGCATGCTGTTCGTGAACAGGTGGCAGCCTTCATCCTTGTGCTCCATGCAGAGTGAAGTGGGTTAAAAGCTATTCACTTCTTGTAATTTTGAGTTTATTCACAAAGGGAACGTGAAATGAAGCAAGAAATCCAGACCAGACTTCTCTGCAGCTCACAAAGTTCCCAAATATAGCTGAACACACAGTTTGGAAGACCACTCACTTTTCAATTCCTTTTATAAGAGCAATTTGTAATAAAGCAAACCAAACACAACATATTAATCAGGATTATTACTAGCTTTCTAGTTAGGTTTTTGGCCAAATGCTTTCAACTAGTACAGTGTCATTTAGACAGATAGTGCCTATGCTAACAAAAAATTCCTTACCAAAAATGATGGGTACTATAAGCACATGATATGTCTGCCCATCTTTAAAATAAAATAGCAATTAGACCAGATGGCCAAAAGATAAATAATGATTCAGAAATGCTGAGAAAAAATCAAATCTATTACTAACCATGCTTCAGTCTTCTCCAAGTGCAAAATGATACATGTGAATCTATGTCTGTCTAATCTTCTGCAATGATAATAATTTTCAGTCCAGTCACTCTTTCTTTTACGCATATGGTACATCAGGCTTTTCGTCTGTGGGGACTGTATTGCTGTCACAGGGCTGATGCAGACACCCAAGATTGAGCAGTGTGAGAAAAGCTTAACTGGAACAGTTGGAGACAGATCCTGATGTAAGTGGTCCATCATGGGTGCTGTTTCTATTTCATTGTATAACAAATGTTCATTCTTTTAAACATGGTGGGTTATTTAGGTTAGAAATGTATATTTAACTGTAAAGAGTTCTAATAGTTACTTCTTGGAGTGAAGGTACAAATAGAGTATGTTCATTTTATGTAAGCAGAATTATATGTACTTCTCAAAGCATCATCATCTTCTTGGTTCTTGTGAGTTAGTTAAGGGCATCTGTGAAGAGCTAGCTAGAACAGCTTTCTTTTTATAAGGGAATTAATTTTACTTTTTTTTCTATTTCATTCTTTGGAAGAAGAATAAAGTAGTTTACTTACTTCAGTCGTATTTTGCTAATGTTTTTCCTTCTACCTTGCCTAGTGGTAGTTTTCCTCGTTTTGATGAGAAACTGCTGTTATTTTGAGTGCACACAGGATTTACTTGTATTTCTCATTCTGGAAGTGTTTGCAGCTTGGGGTTGTCAAGTGGGTTTGTGCAGAGCCTGAGGAAAAGAGCTGAGCGGGCAAACAAAACATAGCCCAATATTTTGTGTTCCTCACGAACAAATTAATCACAGTTACAACTCAATATTCAGTGACATTTGCAAAGATGCACAGTTCAGATGTATTGGGCCTAATTTATTTTCAGCAGAGTTATTCTACGCAGAATGTAAATATTGAAGGAGAGTTCTTTTAGTCAAGACCCCTTGCTAAAGTCTTCCACAACATACGATGATCCTGATCATTCTGTATTTAAGAGAAATTGATTACGATAATCTCTTAGTATAAAAGAAACTTAGAAAGCATGTAAATATCTCACACGAATATTAAGGGATGTTGTGATGCCAAAGCAGTGTAAAGAGGCCTCTATGTAAATGAAAATCAGACTCTGTATGTTTATGTGAATGACACATCTGCAAAATATCTATAATACAGAACATAGCAGTTGTTTAATTTTTACCTAATTAGAGAGGCTTGAAAACATCTGGTAGTTGACACTGATCCATTTTTCCATTGTATCCGTTCTTGGTAAGTTGGGAATGGAATACAATATATCCCCTGAGATGCCCTTTAGTTTATGACAGGTGTGTGTTTCTTAGCTGGTCATTGCTTGACACTATTTGTTTCCCACAGTTACAGCTGGAAATACATTTATTTGTCAGTGAGGAATTAAGAGGGGAAGACAAACTGGTTTAGGAGGAAAGTTATATCAGAGATGTAGATATATAAAATTTGCACAGAAATCTCAACCAAAATAACAGAAATTCAATAAAGAATGTTGGTGCATTATTTCCAACAGTAGTATAAAGAGTGAAGTGAAAAGGTATGCTGTCCAACTGTAATCAGCCCCCTAGCCTTCATAACAATTTTTATGTAAGCTATGAGTGAGTAACTCCTGTTGTGATTTCTGCTGCTTGGAGTAAGGGGAGCAGGAGAGTGAGCTGAGGGTGGCTTGGGCTATGTGTGGGGTCTGTGGGTATAGACCAAGGGATCAAGCTTTCTCCTCCTTCCTCTTCCATCCTATGCCTTACATTCTAGGATATGTGAGAGCCATGGGGACTCTGTGAGAGAACAGGGAAAGAACTGAACATAGTTCAGTGTGGATATTCCCCATATGGTTAAATAGATTCTGTGTCAATTCTGTGTAGCCTAGTGTCACTCCTTACTCTCAACCAAATGAACCTAGTATGTTTAGGAAGTTTCTGCTCAGGTGAATGAAGGAAGAAATTTACCTTTCTGAATATGATTTTGGCATCAAAAATAATAATAAAAAATCCACCAATATTGCATAGTTGGAGAGGGACTTTTTTCTTCCTTCCCATACATTGTATGGAAGAACCTTTGCTGCTGGTGGGAAGATGCCCAGGTCTAATATTGCTGACTATAGAGAAGCGGGATCGGTGTGGGCTGTTTATTTATCTCTGAACAATTTATATTTTCTCTCCCTTGAGTTGTTTTGTTTTGTTTTGTTTCCTTTGATGTTAAGCTTCTGTCATTCTTCCTCAAGAAGCTGCTTTTTACACTGACCAAAAAAAAAAAAAAAGAAAATAGTTGCCAGTGTTTATTCTGATGACATTGTCAGAATGGATTTATGGATTTGTTTATTAGCCAGGATTTAGAACAGAATGAAACAAGTTTGCTGCTGGGAATGGATATGACTGATGCTGTTTTCTGAGAGCTTGTTTTTCTGAAAATTTTTAAAAATAGATTGGTAGTAGTAAATGACTTGTGACTAATGGAAGTGGGGAGTAAAAATCTATGTTTTTATATAAGTTCTAAAAATGGCAGGTTGGCATTTCTGAAATCAAGAGGTGAAATGTAACTGCACTGTGAGAAGCATTTTCTCTTTGCTTTTTGGCATGTTCTCACTTATATCCAGGGTGGTCCTGAGCATTTGTGAGCACCGGGAGAATAGGAAAGATTTCTTGTCAAATACTCCTTTCTGTCACATTTCCCTCTTTTCTCTCTTTCTTTCTTTCTTTCTCTCTTTCTTTCTTTCTTTCTCTCTTTCTTTCTTTCTTTCTTTCTTTCTCTCCTTCTCTCCTTCTCTCTTTCTCTCTTTCTCTCTTTCTCTCTTTCTCTTTCTTTCTTTCTCTCTTTCTCTCTTTCTTTCTTTCTTTCTCTCTCTCTCTCTTTCTTTCTTTCTCTCTTTCTTTCTCTCCTTCTCTCTCTCTCTCTCTCTCTTTCTCTCTCTCTCTCTCTCTTTTTCTCTTAATTAGATTCTACTTGCCATTCTCCTGTGTTGTGACCAGACCTAAAGAGTGGCATCCTTCTGCAGCTGTTCCTTCTCTCTCTGCCCCAAGGGAGGGTCACTGTGCAGAGTGGTGCCCCCTCCCTCAGGGAACAGGGTCCCACTGCAGGGCAAAGCTTTCTTTCTCTCCACCCTGTTCCTTGAAAATATCTTGTCCGTTGGTTGTGTTGTGTTTTTGTTGGGCTGGCTCACTGCTTTTCAGAATTGCGCTTACAACTTTAGTTTCAGTGCCATTGAGTTTTCAGGTCTCTAAGTGTATCTTCTCCTAACTGCTCTTCTCAGTCGCTGTAACCTAATATTCCCTGTTTTTTACATTGAAAATTTCATGCCTTGCTTCTTCCAAAATACACATATTAATGCTATTAAAAAAAGCCCAGACCTTAAAACCTACTCAGTGGCTTCAGAAAATGAAGGTTTTTATCCATCATGGGGAAAAAAGAATATTACCACTTCCATTTAATAGTATCACAGCCAAAACCAATGATGTGAGAGAACACATTGGCACTGAAATTGCCCTTACTGAGGAGAAGCACATTCCAGAGGAAATTGATTTTCATGTCACCAACTTACGCATATTTTGAAAATTAGATTCTGAGCCACAGGGTTTGCAGCTAATTTATTTGTCTTTGTTTCTTTACTAAACGTGTTCAAATAGATTTTCAGTGAACTAACAAGTTGCCTCTGACATGGGCTGAGGAAAGGTCCATGCAAGGAGAGCCCAGGGGAGGGTGGCATGTGAGCAGAGGTCCAGGCAGCCCTGTGAAAGCCCTAAGAACTGTTGGTGGTGGCGTGTGACCAATGTCGAGCACAAAATTCTGGGATTTGTAATGCTTAAAGCTGGAAGCTGATAATGGGGTCTGCTGTCTGTATTTCACAAGCTGCTATGCTTCATCCCGTTATCCATGTTAAATGCAGAGCTTCCTGTTTAACTTAAACATGCTTTCTAAAAGGCATCCGGTTTTGATCTGAAATTAGACAAAGTTTGCTTTGATAGCTTTTTTGATGATTGACAAAATCCAAGCAAATGATTACTTTTAATTTAACTTTAGCCGGCATCAGCATCTAACCACTGAGCATTATGTGGTTCAATTAAAAAGCCTGCTATTTTTCCCTATCAAGTTACCCATGCTATGGCCATGTCACCTGTCAGTCTTCTCTTTGATAAGCCAAGTCGTAATGCCTGCATCTTGGAGACTCTTCCTTTGTGTTCCTTTCACAATTCTTTCACTCTCCTTGTAGAAAAGCAAAATGTGGAATGTATCCACGATCTGTATATATTACTGTGGATCACCTCATAGTTAGGTCAGTAAAGAAAATCTGTTATTTGGCATCAACATACAAAAGAAGATGAATGCATTTGGTGAATAAACTCCAAATACATTAATATCAGAGTACGGCCCCAGTCACTTTCACATGGAACTTCAAGCTGGTTATATCTTGCCTTCTGCACATCAGTATGTGTATGACTGGTACTGGTTCTGCACAATTCTCTAACCATTTTACTCTACACTAGAGGCAATCATTTTTTTCATGATGTTCCTGTGTACATTAAATTAAAAATTTCTCTTCACCATATACTGTGAGATGTTCTCTTTGCGTTCTCAACAGCAACCATAAGGAGTTTGAAATTTTGCTTTCATTTATTTATTTATTTATTAAATAATATTTGTCAAGTCTAAATTGGCTTTTGTTTGTGTACTCTTTGATAACGTGCTTTAGGGAAGGAGTGATAGAAAATGAGAAAAGCCTAGGAGAAGGTGCAGATAACTTTAACTGGTGCGGCTGCTTCCTCTGGGGCTGGAAACTGGTGATAACAAAGGTGCAATTCCCATGCTGATGACCTTTCAGCTCAGATGACTTCAGCCTTGTGGAATCTCCTGCACCTCCTGGCAGCTGAAGGGAGATAAAGTGCCTTACCAAAAGACCCTTTGCCTTGTCTTGCTTTCTTCAGGTGGCACGACTTCACTTATCTTTCACATTTCACTTAAGAAAAAGTGCATCCACGGGATATAAACTTGGCAATGGTTTTGGTAATTTCTGTTTGTTCTTCTGCACACTGTCAGTCTTTTCCCTTGTTGTTTCTGGTCTCTTAATTGTGTCTGGAATTCTGCAAATGTGAAGAATTCAGGCTAGACCTGGCCTGGGTTTTTCAGGGCAGCTGCGCTTTGATCCTTTTTAGATGATTGAAGGGGACTGCTGGAGCTATTAGTTTTCTTTATCCTCGCATCTCCCTCCTCCAAATAAGCCCCTAAAAAACTCTTCAGTGCAAGAGGTCTGCTTGCACAGCTGAGGTAGTGCTGGGAGAGCATTCCAGAGACCCCATGAACAGTGTTTTCTTCCCAGTTATTAAAGAAAATAGACCTTTTGTGAAAGAAATGTTGTAGAGATGGATAACTTGCTAAAGTGTTGCATTTATTCTGTGAAGGTGATGAGGAGAGGGGTTGTAATTACCAGTGAGTGTCTGGCCCCCCAGCCCCACTTGGAGCTTCCTCTTTACTTCTGTAGGCATGTTGTATTCTGTACATCCTAAGTCTCTATTTCTTTGTCACATCCAGGCAAAGTTCAGTCTTACAGTGATTTGTATATTGCAGCTCTTGCAGGAATGGTTGTAACAATTAGTTGCTCAGTTTGTAGCTCTCTTCAGTGATTAAAGACGTGAACTATGCAGATGTTTGTGACATGTCCATGGTGTGCTCAGAGACACTAGCCAGGGGGCCACAGAAGCTTCATGTGACCTATTTAGAAAGATATGTGCCTGGAAGCTCACAAAAATTGCTCAGGGTATTTGTAACCCAATGTCCTCTGTCCATTACCTCTAGTGCCGTGTGATTCCTCAGATTGCAAAATTAGCACTGTTGAAAAAAATGAAGTTACTATAACTATCACATTTAGGAAGAGGCTTTTAGAAATGCACTTGATGTGGGTGATCAGATCTCAGTGTATAACATTACTTATACATTTCCATCTGTATGCAGTTTTAATGCCACTGAACTGAATTGCTGAGGGCTGACGTGAAATCACCATAATTCTGAAGAGTTTGGAGAAACTCAACGGGTGCTCAGTGCTCCTGATTGCCTTGAACATCTAAATGAGATAGGTAATTTGCGCTCCCAGTCTTTTGCCTCAGGGCTCCCAGTGTAAGAGGTAAAAAGGAACGTGTTTGCTTACTAAAATTGTATGTTGATGTCTTTGTAGTTTTCTTCTGTGAAAAGTTAGTCAGAACTAAAATGGTTAAATTAGTTCAACTTGTCGTGTCCTCATTTGGTATAGCAGTGATCTGAATGGATTACTTGCAAATGCAGAGTAATCCTTGCCTCAAACTGTGATAATATAGTGGTAATAAACAGTATCATAAAACTGACATCACTTAGCCCATGTTTTTCTTTAGATCTAAGTGATGGCTTGTACATGCTTCAAAGGGAGAATTCCTCCTATTAGAAAAGCTAAGAGAAGGCACCTAGAAATTGAACTCACCCACAAGTGGATGTTTTGAGCCTTGCGTGGGGTGGGGTTAAGTCATTTAAAAAGATAGAGAAATAGGGTAGAAAAAAAAGTGTACAACTCTTCTGTCTTGTACATTTTGCAAACAATAGCCAGAGGGATGGCTTTGACCTTAAAGTAAGGTTCACTTACAGCACTGTGGATTTATCTTGCCTGATAGTTAATACTGTTAAGATTTATGAAGAGTTGGTTGCTTATCCCAAATATTTGCTTCTAAATAAATCATAGTGTTAAAGAGCTATACTTCTAGCATGCGATGCCATGGAGTATTGTTCTGAATACAATAAAAATGCCTTTTTTTCCATAGCTGGAAAGGAAATAAGTATTTTCAGTTTGACCCTAATCTGCATTACGACAACATTTGAAATCTCAGGCTGGAACATCCTGTTAGAATGAACTTAGTTATATCAAACATTTATAAATATTTCACAGAGTACTAAACAAATCCTGGTGGAAAGCAATCACAGATGATGCACATAAAGAGCAAAACCATTTGCCCAAAGCTGTAAGTTAACAAGAAATTGGTGGAACTCAGACCTTGAGATTTATTATCTGGTCGCTGGCACCTAGGCCCTCTAGCTGACTGAATGATATTATATGTCTCTTCAGGAGAATATTTGATGAACTTCCTCCTTGATAGCCAGATGACAATAGCTGTAAGGGAAGTTTTTTTTTTTTTTAGTTACTTACAAACAAACACATAAAGTTTTAAAAATACGAGCTGTGGAACACCAGAATTTCTTGCAGATCAATTAAAATACCATGTGAAAACACCACTTTTGATAAAGGGTTTACAACTCAATCACCTCAAGAGTAAAAATAGCTGTTCCCTTTTAAGATATAGACTGGTTTATTTATAGTTACTTGCTTTTTGTAACCAGGATAATTCCAGTAAGAAATAAATGTAAGAAAAAAATATCTGTTTTAAGACATTTTAAAAGTCAGTGTTTAATATTATAAGTAGTAAGCTGATTTTATATGAGGATTATTTACTTTGCACAAACATTTTTAACTTGGGAATGATAAACTGAGAATAAATAGTTTTGCTTCTGATTTTATATGAAATGCAGAGAGGAAAAGTGGGAAGGAGTAGAGCAGTAAGAGCACAGAAGAAAGATAATGGAAGGACAGCAGGAATTAGCACAGAGATGGACAAATCTTAATCAACTGGTGATTTTCGTCCATTTCTTTATTACCAGTTTTACTAGGAGCTGTATGGTCTTTTCATGGATACAGTATTTAAGTTGGAAAATAAGGATGTCATAGGTCATATGCAATAAATTTGCTGTCTGTATCTGGGTAGTAAAGCACTCTTTCCTTATTCTTGACCTAGATTGGAAAATTTTTCCCAAGAGTATACATGTTTCTTACTAGAGAGAAAGGAAGGTTTTCTTCTAGACTGCACCATCCAAGAGGCACGCATTCTTCATCAGTGTTTGGCCTTCATGCTGTGGAAGATAGCATTGGTTTCTCTCTTCTTGTAAAACCAATGTTTGTATTGGTTGGGTCTCAAGACAGAGAACTGTATATGTAGACAGTAATGATAAGAATCAGGTTTGTAAGCCCTCCCTGTTAGAAAATCAAACACAAGCTTCAATTTGTTGTAAAGCTGCTATTCCCTCTGCACCTATTTTCTTACTGTAAGAAATGTGTAACAGTTGTCTGTGTACAGATGGATGCCAGTCCACATTTAATAGCAATATAGTAAATCAGAGCCTTTCAGGCTTTCTAACAGGTCCTTGTTTTTTCCAAAACTTCAGCAGTTGCTCCTTAATTTCTAGTAAATGGACAGAAATGAAAATATTGTTCTGGTATCTCAGTGCAAATCTTGTAGATGCTTGTTGGATGGGCCATGGAAGCACAGGGAAGCTTTTTCTGCTGCAGGATAGAGAAGTGCCAACACTGCTCTTGGATGTTGCTCCCTAAGAGGAGAGCTGCTGGCAACCTGTGCTGCACTTTGGATATTGTAAATACTAGGAAAAAGCAAGGAGTTTTCACATAGTTTTTCTAGTGTATAGCAGAGAGGTGGTTGTTGACGGGATGCATTTCAGCCAGCTCTGTTAACTGAAGTCCTGCAGTCCCTTCTATAAACCATGGTGCTGTACAGGAGTTCATAAGTGAACTGGGGAAACTTCTTCATTATGCTGCTGAAGCTAAGTATGTCAGTTCTTGCTTTGATATTGTAAAAGGTATGTCTCATCAAAAAAGGAAAGAAAAATTTTAGATTAAATACTCCATAAAACTGACTGACTTCCTTCCCTATACTGTCTGAATCCTTGTCACACAGATGTGTAATTCATTTTCCTTTTCATCGAGTTCAAATGGTAAAATGAAAGTTGAGATTTTAAGCTCTTTTCTGTAACTGCTGAGGTGATTACGTTCCAATTTGATACTTTAATTTCCTATCTCAGGAAACTTAATTTTTACTGTTTTGCCTTAAGAGGAATGCCATAAGAGAGTTATCTCTATAATCCTCTAGACTCTGGCAATACCATTCACAAGACTGAATAAACTTTCAGGCTTCCAGCTTGTTCTTTGGCCAGCTATTTTTAAGTTGTCACGTTTCTGCCTTTGAACACTGGCCCAACTGAAATCCAGACTTTAGAAGCTGAAGCAACTGATCAGTCATTTAGCCTCATGTGAGAGCAGGTGATCCATCCATGGTTTGTGGCTTTATATAGTGCTGCTCATTATGGAGTCTGGGCTTTGCATGCCGTGCTGTTCATCATCCTTTTGCAGAGACCCATTTCTCACCCAAGCCTGTAGCTTCTGGCTCACTGCCCCTTCTTCTGAGAGGGTTACCGGGTTTCATGAAGCCTAGGAAATAGTGCCAAATTGTTACCTTCAGGCACCCAGGAAGGAGGCAGGAGTCTTCCTCATGCCTTCTGTGTAACTGCTAGTTCTGTCTTTTTGTTGACCTCTTCATTAAATATTCTAATTAAAAAAAAAAAAAAAGAGAGAGAGAGAAGTTCTATTACTTGTATACATAAACTGTATTATATGTTTTATTTGTGGCCCGAAACAATTTCTTTTCACTTAGTGACATCCACAGTTTAAACAAAGAGGGACAACCAGCAGAAGGGAGACTTGTTTCTGAAGTTACAGACAAAGTGCTTGGCATGCAGTAGTTTTCAGGCAGTTCAGGCTGAGGACTGTAGGATGCCATAGGAGGCCAGCCCCTGTGCTGGGAGCAAAGCAGCTGAATTCAGTGTGGTAATGTGTGAATTCACTACATTAAATGTCCTGTCTTCAGTTTTGGAATAAGCTTGGTTGGTACTGGAGTAGGGGATTATGTGCCATAACTCATAGCCCTGTGCAGAGACATGGCTTAACAGCTTTCAGAATAACTAGTGAAACATCATGCTCAGCTGCTCCACTGAATCTGCACTTGAACTGAAGTAGCAGAGCTGAGATTAAAGGCATAGCTCTGTGGATCCAAGCTAAAATTCACTGCAAGTGCCAGGGCAGAAGTAAACTAAAGCATCACAATTGAACCAATTTATTTGATGCTCCAGCAAGCTTCTATAAAATTGCTGTCTAATACATATATATATATAAGAAAAGAATGTAAGGCAGCGTATGCCAGTTACAAAGGGTCACTGAGACACGTGCTATATCGACTATCTGTCTCATCATGTCTTATACACTTCATTGATGTTGTCAAAGACCTGTATAGCGGGGATGTATGCAGACCTGAAGTATAGTGCTGTGTTTGTAAGTGAGGGGAATTAACCTTGCCCAACATAGGACAGTTGCTAACTATGTGCTGCTGCATGTGCTGAGCAAATAGTTGAGATTCCTTAGGGGTTTTAGGAGACAGAAACATCCCCCCTGTGTTTTTGTCAACAGTATGCTAATAAAAGGAAAAAAAAGAGAAGCAAGAAGTTTAAAAGCATTGCTTACAGACTTGAAAGAGGCACCTGATGAAGCATTACAGATTTTCCTGGAAGCCTTTCATGGCTTTGTTCAAATTTCATACCAACTCTACTGAATTAATCAAGAATGAAATAAAATTTCAAAGGCAGCCGTGTTACAGTGGTGTATCCTGGATGTTCTCCTGAATTGAAAGAATTTCTGCTTACATGTTTTAGATCAGCAAATAACAGCTAATGTAGCTAGAAGTCATCCGGCAGAACTTTGCACTTAGAAAACTTGCTAAACAAAACTGTCTGGAATATTTGGTCTTGGTAATAACACTGATTAGAATAAAACTCAAAAAGTCTGCCATAGATTTCTAAGGAAACTTCCCCTAGATTCCTGTTACTTTTACCCTGATACAGAGAATACAATCAGAAGTATTTTGAGTGGATATCTTTGAGGTCTTCAGGCACTGCTCAGTGAAAATATCTTTTTTCAATGAGGTTGTTAGTAATGTCTCCGAGAAAGTAATTTCTCTTGCTCTCTCATGTGAGTGGCTATAAATCAGATCCACAGAAATTCTCTTGGTCCAAATTAGATACTAAATAATGCATATTAATGAATAATACATATATAGGGTAGGGAGGAATCAAGAACACTTTCAGAGGCCTGTCAAAAAAGGAAAGAGTCTGGAGGAGCCTTCAACTCTGAAGTTGATAGTAACCCCTATAACCTGAGATCAAATAGGGTTACAATGACAAAGTGTAACTAGAATAAAGAGTAAAAATGAAACAAGAGTGCCAACAGATGCTCAGATTTCTCAACTCACAGACGTCATCTCATTTGACATGTACACAACATTGCTGGTTTTAAATGATGATTTTATTGCTGGTTGTGCAGAATTATAATACATGCAGCTTCTGCCTCTACAGCAGTTTCCTTTTTTTTTTTTCCTTTGCTATTTCAAAGATTGAAAAAAAGTGTAGCAGCATCCTAAATATTTCAGCATAATGAAACAATGTCATGATTTGAAAGTTGAAACCCATGTGGTTTTGAATCCGGAAATCCTGGGGACTCAGAATTATGGTTTGTGAAGTTGTCTTATATGCTGTATAAGGTTATTATAAGAGCTTCTATTCTTCTTTAGTATTATATTTCACCGATGAAGAGATTCCTTTGCTTGATACGTTAAAGAAGGGGTGAAAGTAAATTAGCTTAACTTATTAAATTTGGGATGTGCCTACAATGATGCCAGTGGTCTAGGATTTTTAGCTTTCTTCCTAATGGACTGTCATGTTGACCTTGAAGAATTGTTCAAATTTAGATAACCAAACCTTTGCTTTTGTGAGACTTCTCACTATTAAGCCCCATTCTGAGACACTGATCACTTTGAGAAGCTGATATCAGGGAAACTGGCTTTTGACAGGCACTTTAGACATTACAAACCAAAAAGCATTTTCTTCAATCAGTCTCTGATGAATCCCTTAAAGCTGTGCCTAGACTTCTCTGCTAGGGTGTACAGTATGCATCCCAGGGTTTGGGTCCATGATGACTAAAGCTCTTGCCTGACCTATGCACTTGGATTTCCTTTCTGTGGAAACCAGGGAATGGTGTTGTATGTTCAGATTTTGTCATGAGGTGGAATTGGATGGGGCATGGAGCCGAATGAAAAGGAGGGAAACATTATCAAGTTCCCCAATAAGAGAGATCCTGAGACCTCACCTATCAGATCAGGTATTTATCCCACACATCTGCGTCTTGCAATGTAACATCATTAATGAGCAGCATTGGACGATACTGTCTGGCATGTCCGTTTGTTTTTGCACTATTTGAAAACTGATGATGGTGGTAGCATTAAATTACTAACGTTTTTCCTACTTAAATGACTAAGATAAGTGATAATAGCTTTTGAGGTGCCAAGTTATTTATCTGAAATTAAATTAAACTTGCTTTCCTAGCTGCTAAAACATGTGGGGTGTCTAACTCATGCATGCTTTTGTTTAAAATACTGAAAATTTTGAGGTAAATAGGATAAACAGAGATAGGCAGTAGATTAAATTTTCTAGAGAAGTTATCTAATAGGACAGAATCTCAGAGAATATGGAAGACAGGATCCTTACTGTTCTTTCAGGCATTCTAAGAGAGCATGTTTTTTGATAGCACTGACAGCTCTGCTGCCATTTCTCTCTTGCTGAGGATCAAAAGGTCACCTGGGTCTTGTGAGACTCTTAGATCAGTGTGGCAAAGCTGTATGAATTTTGGTAGCCTATTATGCTCTATGGTTTACAAGACAGGAAGATTTACAGAGAAATGTGCATGTCATGTCAAGCACCACATGTGACCCTTTGCCTCACAACTCAAAGAAGTAAACTTCCTTTAAATATTTGGAACAGGTTCTTTCAAGAATCTAGAATGAAAGTGTAATTGTTCTTATTCTTCAGTGAGATACATAAACTCTGCCACACTTCAAATAAAAGTGTGTGTTATGTAGGTCACTCTGAAATTAATGCCTTCTGTTTATTTCCATGGAAATTACAAGAGATGCAAAAAGCATGACAACACTATTTGATAAAACAAATTCTCAGCTACAAAACATTATTTTCCAGTTTAGCCGCCACGATGAGCTATGCATTTTCACTAGCAGCGAACAAGAGCATGCATGCCATGCTTGTAACAATCTGTACTAGCAGAGGTGATCCACTGTTGCTGTCACCACTGCTGAAACGCACCACCTACTACCCAGTGTGCTCACATCCACTTTGGTCTTCAGCAACATTTAGCAAGCATCAATGAATGACAGTTGGTACCATTTTTGCTTCACCGAGGAATTCAATTCTACTTCTTTTTCTTTATCCACACTTCCATGTCAGATGCCATTGTGTCATTTTTCCCCTCTGCTGCCATCTGTCACAAGGCAACAACATGTAAGGAGATGTAAGAGGTGGGAAGGTTCAACCTCTACTGTCATACCACCGACATCTGCCTCTGATGGGTTACATTAAAAAAAGCATGGCCAGCAGGTCAAGGGAGGTGATCCTCTCCCTTTACTCTGCCCTGGTGAGACCCCACCTGGAGTACTGTGCCCTGTTCTGGGCTCCCCAGTACAAAAAGAACCAGGATCTCCTCAAGTCCAGTGGAGGGCCACCAAGAAGATGAAGGGTGTGGAACACCTCCCTTATTAGGGAAGGCTGAGAAACCTGGGTCTGTTCAGCCTTGAAAAAAGAAGACTCAGAGGGGATCTGATCCACATCTATAAATATCTAAGGAGCGGGAGGCAAAGGGATGAGGCTGGACTCTTCTCTGCAGTGTGTGGTGACAGGATGAGGGGCAATGGGCACAAACTGGTGCATAGCAAGTTCTGCACAAATGTGATTAAGAACTTCTTCACAGTGAGGGTGACGGAGCACAGGAACAGGCTGCCCTGAGAGGTGGTGGAGTCTCCTTTTCTGGAGATGTTCAAGACCCACCTGGACGCCTACCTGTGCAACCTGGGCTAGGGAGCTGCTTTGGCAGGGGGTTGGACTCCATGATCTCTAGAGGTCCCTTTCCAGCCCCTACAATTCTGTGATTCTGTGATATCATGGGCCAATAATAAAATAGGAGGCATTACTTTCGGAGCAGCTCTCACACATAGCAAAAATCTTTCTTGCTAATTCCATGAAAAAATCTGTGCCTTTTTACTGTTGATGACAGTTTTTTACTGTGGAGCTTCTCAGTAGGTGAAATCCTGGCTGACCTGAAGTCAGTGGAAGTTCTCTGTTTGACCTCTGTGAATTTTCTAATGCTATAATTTATTTCTAAAGAAACAGCTTTGTCAAATTTATCAGGCACTTGGAAATAAAAGATGAGAGTTTTATGTAGACAATTTATTCTGCATCATATGGAACATGAAAAGGCAAGATATTATAGAGATGTTATCTCAACAGATCCTTCATGCATTCTTTTGACTAATTTACAGTTATAAATCTGTACTTTGAAGTCTTCATCTCCCAACAGTACTGTAATCTGGATTTAATACTTGAGGTCCCACTCTGGATATCTTTCAGACAATATGTAATGATCTGCATAGAAAATCCTGATGGAGTTCTTTACCAAAGCAGTCCTAGTGTTTCAATTGGACTAATAATGCAGTCTCTTCTTGTTCTCAGTTGTCAAGGTGAGCTTGAGCTGAGTCTTGGTGGTCAATACTCTGCGAAGAATCCACACCCAGAATTATGCACCTTTTCTCTTGCTGTCTTCCCTTGAGCAGTTCAATTAAATGTCTTATGCCTAATACTGATTAAGATACTGATTAAGAAATTAAGCTGTGTGGTAGCTGAGATCTGTCAGGTGTTTTGGAAGCACTGCCTGCTACTGCCACACAGGTAGAGCATCACACAAAAAAATGCAGTTGTTGCCCTCATTTGTGTATTTAAGGTGGTGGACAAATAAAATGCACCTGGGAAACGAGAAATTTGTGCTCCGGGATCCTGCCCTTCTTAGGAGGGTACTTACCTCTAGACCTTTCCAGCAGTGTAACGTGGCTGTAGGATTATGCAGGAAGTCATGTGGCCAGGCAAGGAAAGCCAATAGTTCCTCCATGGCCAAATGTCTAGGGTGGCTTTTTTGGAAGTAGGACAGTCAGTTTTTGTTTAGGAGTATTTCTTGGGGGCAGAAGAAGGAGAAAGTTGTTAGAGCACAATGCTTGTATGGCTCTCCTGCTCCTGATATGCAGCGTCTGTGATTCAGAAAGATCTTGACCACTGTGCATTGTATAGGCTGTAAGGATAGAATATATGCCTTACAAGACTAATTCTTGTTTCAGCCTCTGAGGCAGACAGTACCCTTGTACGTCTTTGAGGCTAACTGAGGTTCTAACTTCGGACTTCTGGCTCATCACTAGAGATGAAATCAATGAAAGGTTAGAAGCCTGCAGCACATAACCAGAGGACTTCAAAGCCAGTTTACTGGGTTATGTTTTCTCTTGAAGCCAGCCCATAGCATCCTGGTAACTGCTGGTTATCACTGAACTTTCATGCTCCCTCCTCTTGAAACTGTTTCCATGGTGTAGGGCAGGCCCAAATAGACTAATACTACATTTTTCAGTGATGAGTGGCAAATACCTCCACTCAAAACCCTCTTAACAAAGTTCCAGCAGAACTGTTTCAAAAATGCTGCAAACAATACCTTAAATGTAAATATTATATTTAAAAAATAAGTGTATCTTTGTTTCTTTTATTTCTGTTTCAGGTGATGATTAGGTACACAGAACTAATTTGTTTAATTTTCCTGTTACAATGGTATTATCTAATCCAGGTAAAGATATACAATTGTTCAAAGCTCTTAGCATTTGCTTTCAATGTTAATTCTCCAGCTGTAGTTAGAAAAATAACTCCTTCAGAAATTTGATCTGTACTACTTCCTTTTGTAGTGCTTTTGGCTTCTTTCAGCTCTGTTCTAAGCCTGCAGTAATGCTGCTCCTCTATTATTCGTATTTGCTTTCACAAACACTAGTTAAAGAATGCAAGAAAGAAAGAAAGCTCTCTGCTAAGTCAGCAGTGACTTAAACCAAGATACGGTAAAAATACCATTCTTCTACATTCCTTTACGAAATGTTTTCATCCAGTTCATGTTAATAAAGACTACCAAACTTCTGAAAATGCACTAGTGTTGAAAATATAGTTTCTGTTCACTAAATATTATTAGGAATAATCTCCAGGGATAATAAAGTAATAAAAAAAAATTATCTCTTCAAAGTGGCATGATTTACTTTGTTTAACACAGGAAGATGATGCTTCTAGTATTTTCCTTTATATCATTCTACAAAGGAGGTATTTTTCAATCAAAACCAATTGTATGCTATCTTAAAGCAAACAACCAGTAACAATAACCTACCCCTCTATGTTATTTCAAGATGAGTTTAAACAGGATAGAAAAGTGCATAAAATGCATCATAGATGTTACATATAATCTTTAGTTTTGATTTACTTCTGTTACAGTAAAAATAGAGGGTTTTATAAACTGATATTTCATGCTCTTCATTCTAATGTATGGCATACAGTGAGATTCACATTTCATTTAAATAATTGTTTCGCCACTGTGATTCCTTATCACAGCTGTTGAGACTCTAGAGCAGATAATTTTGGCAAAGGCAATATAAAATCTATGACAGCTTCATATTCAAATTGAATCCTTGTTCCAATGCTCCTAAAATAAAAGTACTTAAAAGTTTTTCATCATGAAATTCTATGATTCTATAGCAGAAACAAGATCAGGAAAGTCAAGACACAAATGGAGTTGAACTTAGCAAGGGATGTGAAAAATAACAAGGGGTTCTACTGGTACAAAGGCAGGAAGAGACAGACCAAGGAGTGTTCCCCCTCTGATTAATGAGGATGGAGAACTGGCTTTCTCAGATGTGGAGAAAACTGAGGAGCTCAGTAAGTGCTTTGTCTCAGCCTTCACTGGTGGCCAGGCTCCCTTTGTCTGCCAGGACCTTGGTCCTCTAGGTGTGGGTAAGAGGAACAGATTCCCTCCCACTGTAACAGTGGATCAAGTCTGAGACCTCCTCATGAAACTGAATGTAAGTCCATGGGGCCTGATGATATGCATCCCAGGGTTCTGAGAGAGATGACTGATGTCGTTGCTGAGACACTCTACATCATATTTGAAAAATCATGGCTATCAGGTGAAATCCCTGATGACTGGAAAAAGGAGAACGTTATTCACATTTTTAAGAAAGGGAGAAAGGATGACCCGGGGAACTACAGGCCAGTGAGCCTCACCTGTGTGCCTGGGAAGATCACGAAGCAGATCCTCCTGGGTACCATGTTAAGGCACATACGAGACAAAGAGGTTATCTGAGACAGCCAGCATGACTTCACCAAGGGCAGATCTGCCTGACCTGGCCTTCTATGATGGAGTGGACAGGGGAAGAGCAGCAGATGTCATCTTCCTGGACGTCTGCAGAGCCTTTGACATGGTCTTTCACCACATCCTTTTCTCTAAATTGGAGAGGTAGGACTGCTTGATGGATTAAGAACTGGTTGTCTGGTTGCACCCAAAGGTTGTGGTCAGTGGTGGAGGCTGGTCACGAGTTGTGTCCCCCAAGGGTCAGTCTTGAAACTGGTGCTCTTCAACATCTTCATCAGTGACATAGACAATGAAATTTGGTGCACCCTCAGCAAGTTTGCAGATTACACCAAGCTGAGCAGTGGAGTCAATACAGTGGAAGGAAGGGAAGCCATCAGGAGGGACCTGGCCAGGCTGGAGATGTGGGCCCAAGTGAACCTAATGAGGTTCAGTGAGGCCAAGCGCAAGGTGCTGCATTTGGGCTGGGGTAATCCCAGGTCTTTATGCAGACTGGGGGAAGAACTTGTGGAGAGCAGCCCTGTGGAGAAGGATCTGGGGGTCCTGGTGGACAAGAAGCTAGACATGAGTCAGCAGTGCAAGCTTGAAGCCTGGAGGACCAACTGTATCCTGGGCTGCATTAAAAAAGGATGAGCAGCAGTGAGAGGGAGGTGATTATGCCCCTCTACTCAACTCTTGTGTTGTCCTGTCTGGCATACTGAGTGCAAGCCTGAGGCCTCCAGCAAAAGAAAGATGTAGAGCTCTTGGAACAGGTCCAAAGGAGGGCCAACTAAGATAATCAGAGGGCTGGAGCACCTCCCCTATGAAGAAAGGTCGAGGGAACTGGGCTTGTTGGAGTTAAGAAGACTCTGGGGAGACCTCACTGTGGCTTTGCAGTACATGAAGGGAGTGTATAAAAAGGAGGGGGAATGACTATTCATACAGGTTGACAGTGGTAAGACAAAGGGGAATGGTTTTAAACTAAGACAGGGGAGATTTAGGTTAGATGTTAGGAGAAAGTTTTTCACTCAGAGGGTGATGACACTCTGGAATGGGTTGTCCAGAGAAGTTTTGGATGCCACATCCCTGGAAGCACTCAAGGCAAGGCTGGGTGTGGCTCTGGGCAGCCTGCTCTAGTGGTTGGTGACTCTCTCCATGGCAGGGGGGTTGAAACTGGATGATCTTTGAGGTCCTTTTCAACCCAGGACATTCTATGATTCTATGAAATACAACACCTCAAGGTTCTGAATTCTGTTTACATCAAAAACTGATAAATGTCAGCACAGTGGAGTTTGGAAAATCCTTAAAATGATGTCACTGTGTGTGACTATTTCTTAATGGGAAAAGAAATATATAAATACAAAGCTGTAAACTCTAAGGCTTGATATTTTACTCTGAAATAAATAAATACAGTGAACTTATGAGAATTTTACATGAATTCGTTTCCAGAAAATAAAGGTAACAGTGACTTGCCAACAGTATCCTGGGCTGCAACAGAAGAATGGTGGCATCAGGGCAAGGGAGGAGGGTGTTCCCCTCTGCTCTTGCCTTTGTGAGGCCCCACCCAGAGTACTGCATCCAGGCCTGGGGCTCCCAGCACCAGAAAGATGTTAAAATAGGTCCAGAGGAGAGCCATGAAGATGATCAGAGGGCTGAAGCACCTCTCCCATGGAGACAGGCTCAGGGAGCTGGGCTTGTTCAGCCTGGAGAAAAGAAGGTTCCAGGGAAACCTCATTGTGGCCTTTCAAAATTTAAAGGGAGGTTATAAACAGAGGGAAATAAACATTTTACGTAGGTGGATAGTGATAGGACAAGGAGGAATAGCTTTCAAACAAAAGTGGGGAGATTTTGAATAGATATAATGAGGAAATTCTTTACTCAGAGGACAGTGAGACACAAGCTACCCAGAGAAGCTGTGGGTAACCCATTCCTGGCAGCATTCAAGGCCAAGTGGACTGGGCTCTGGGCAGCCTGGTCTGGTTCCTGATCAAGTAGATGGTGGAGGTTGGAACTAAGATTCTTTCATTCCTTTCCTTAATTTCTGTTTCCTTTAATACTACAATTAGAACAATAAACTCCTTTAGCAAAGCTCTAGAATAGGCCCAAATTGGAAGCTGACATGTGGCCCAGTTAATATGTCAGCATCTTTCAGAAACTATAGTGTAAAAAAGCACAGGTTTTTTTTTTCTGATTTTTGTTGATTTTATGGTTGCTGTTCATTTTATTTTTTTCTCTTTCTTTTTTATCTCTGCAAAATTAGGATAGTGGAAATTAGATTTAGTAATTGGATTTGTTTTTCTTGTAAATGTAGAAATTTAAAAATTGAAAAAACATTTAGGAAAAAGTATTCTGTTCCATTTCAAAGGCCTTCCTTCGACCCTTCAACCCTTTCAAATTACTTTTTCTGTTTCTCTCTTTTATTTTTTTTTAAGGTTTAGAAATATATAGGTAACTATGTAAAGCTACTTGACAATATTAATGTGCACATTGTAGTATTGTAGTTATAGTTTTCACTTGTGTATTGAGAGGTACTTTTTCCTTCCATGAACTGGAGATATTCCTTTCTAGAAAATTATCTTTCTACAGATTAATTCTCACTAAGTGAGGATTTAAATGAAAATATATTTTGCTGAAGTTAACTTTGAAACATACTTTCTCCATTTTTGCAATGAGAACACAGCTGGGGCAGGGAGGAAGTGGTGGGATGGGGTGGGACTAGGACAGGTGCTTGAATTAGGCCAAGGCTTTTCCTTACCACATGATGCAGAAGTCTATAAAGCTGTGGGAATGCATAGGTAACAATTGCTTGGGGGTTGAGACCTCGTGGTGCTGCCAGGGTATCATGTTGGTGCTGTTTGTCATTGGTAAGTAATTGTGTTTTTGTTTCTATTTTTCTTTTCTATCATAGTAAATAGTTTATATTCCAGCCCATGAGTTCTCTTTTTGTTTCTAGTTCTCTCCCTCATCCTGTCTAGGGGGAAGTGAGCAAAAGGCTGTGTGGTGCTTAGCTACTACCAGGTTATACAACTGCATTGCATGATGATGACAGGTCAGCCAATGTGTATCAAATGTACACTGACTGTTTCGTAGTAATAAGTATGTGAGAAAATATTTGCTTGGAAGACATGATATTGTAGTAGCTGATGTCAGAGAAATTGTTTTTCATTTCTTCTGCAGCCCTTTCAGCAGGAGGATAATGTGTGTTACTGTGTGATCCAGAGGAAGTGAGAGATTGCATTAGGTTCTGTACAAAATGTTTGCAGTGTACAAAATGTGTAGTTTGCTTATTTCATTTTTGCTTATTTCAAGAGTTGAAGTAGCTTGTTTTCCGCTGTAGGATATGTGTTAACCTCAGACTTACAGTGACTGTGTATTTCTTTTGCATCCTAAGGCTAAGGGCTGGAGGTAACGTTTAGGAAAGAAGCAACGAAGTACTATTTTGATGACTTTCAAATTGAAAGAGCAGGATTTTGCACACAATTTGGAAATTAGGAGGAATTTATTTTCAGAAAGAGTGGTGAGGCACAGGCTGCCTACAGAGGTGCTGAGGTCACTGTCCCTGGAGGCATTTAGAACCAAGTGGATGTGCTACAGAAGGACACAGTCAGTGGGCATGGTGGGGATGGTTATTCTTGAAATAGCTGAGAAACTTGGCAGAAAAAGTTCATGTAAAACCTTTTTAAAATAAGAAAGGACATTAAACATTGTCTTCTGGAAATATGTGCTTGTCACCAAATATGATGTCTTAGAGAGTTGTTTAAAAAAATCAGTTATTTTCAAATATGAGTCATGTTCTTTAAATTGTTTTTCCACTAGTAACTGAGGTGTGCTGAGTCACATTTTGAAAAACATGATGAAAATGTCGAAAAGATAACAGAAATAAATGTGTGTTTTGAAAAAATGAAGATTTAGTTTATGATAGTAACTTTTCACTATTTAGTAGATATTTGATTTAGTTCAGGCTTTGCATCTAATCAGCAAGAAAACTTGAAAGTTGGGTCTAGATAAAGCAATTATGGATATAACTGTGAGGATTTTGTTTGAAACGTGCAAGAAATGGTATAAAAATATGCAAGTAAGTGCGCCAGATTAGAAGTGCATAGTAAATCCTCTAGTTCTGTGTTTCCTTATACCATCTTAGGTATGAAGTAACCCAACAGAATTAAATGGATTTATTTGTGACTCCTACTGCAGTAAAGGATTTTGTCTATTTTTTTTTTTTATCTTTTCTCGTGTTGCAAATCCTCACATCTTTGGTCTGGGACTTAATTTCCATGCTGTCCATGTATAACAAAAAAGGCCTTCTATAATAATCATCCCTCTCTAGTACTTCACATGGTAGGAGGGAAATAAAGGACCCTCTATACAATGCTGAGCTTAAAAATAAACTTTTCATGTTTGCAAATAAGTGAAAGCACAAAGGGATCCTATGTTTTAATCTTGTGTGTGTATTCATAGTGGATGCTTAATTGTGAAGCATAGAACTAAAGCTGAGCGTGTACCCCTGGTTACGGGACCCAGGGGATGACTGGATGCACTGCTTGGTAACTTGTTCCTCCAGGGCCAATTAGAAGTGTGCCAGGTAAAGTTAAATAAAAAAATATTTAACTCCTGCATGCTGCTGATTTTACTTATTGCTGGCTGCTGGCATCAAGAGAACTTCAGTAGACTGCCCTTTTTATTGGCTGCTTTTGTGAAACATTTGGCAGTATGTGTAAATTCAGATTTCTATCATCGTTCATTGTCAGAAATATGACTGACGGAAAATTTTAAATACAGAGTTCTTCTAGTATCCTTGTGAAGGAAGAGAAGATGTGACCTTAACTGAGAAACTGTCTCTGTACTCCTATAGCCAATCTAAGAAAGGATTCTGGTTCATTCTCTGCTGATGTTCATGTGGAGCTCCACATGAAGGAATTTCAGATTGTGTTTATGCCAGTAATTTAATCTTAGAGTCATAAGGGCTTGTTTATTTTATCTCTGCTGGTGATTAATTCTTTCTGCTTTCAGATAAATCACAGTTAAGAGTTGTTGAATAATTCATCAATATGTCTATCAGATCTCAGAAAATATACCTAGAAAGTGAAAAGGAAAAGCATAAAGAAGCCATAATGTGTTGCTAATATATGTGCATGAAAAATATGGGCTTTGTCTGTTTTTGGTTTTTTTTTCATTTTTATCTAGTGTTATTTTTGTGTTAATTATTAAGTTTAATAGGAGTAACTCCTAGTTTACAATGGTGCAAATGGTGAAAGAAACAAAAATTTGATTTGTTATGCATGGATGAAATGGAAAACACAGGAGTAGATATCTATGTTGCAGCAGTGTATTGGCTCATGTTTAAACATTAATGACTATCAAGAAGCAAACAGCTATTAATAAGCAGCTGCTAACCCTCTTGGAGATTTTATCATATGCATGAGCACTTTTTGCTAATGAGAAAATGCTTTGCTTATTAGAATAATGTTGGTTTCACGGAGTTGTAATTCCACGTTTCTTGTGTTGTATTGGGAATACACAAGGAAGGAAGGAACAAATTAATTGGTATTGATATACTTGAACAGATTGGAATAAAAAAGAAAAGCTGTGAAGAAGTCTACACACTAATAAGACTGGGAAAGTGTTACCTGACAAACATATCGTCTGTAGAGGGACTGCTAACAAATTTACTAACAATGAACACTGTGATGGGAGGGTGAGGGGACAAATAGGAGCCAGGAGCATTACACTTTTGGTCAATAAAATTAGTCTGAAGTATTAGGTACCCTTTGTAGGTTACAGGGGAAAATTGAGCATTGTCAGAGGGCTGAACATTCTGTCCTGAACATAGATGTTTTATGTAAGTGAGATGAATTGCTGTCTACAAGTTCTTCTGCCTTGCTTGGTTGGTCCCACATCCCCAAATATTCGTCATATATGAATATTTGTTATTATTCATTACTGCTATGTAACAAGCTGTGTTGCTGCATAAAGCACACACAAATTGAAAGCAGTGACTAATTAATAAATAGATATCAGAATGAAATTCACATTAAACAACATTCTAATAGTATGTGTTTGCAACTATTAGGATACTGGATGTTGTAGCCCTTTAGAGGCTCTTTTGAAGAAGAACAAGGCAGCTCCATATCAATATTGTTTCCTCTCATGTTCTTATAACTCTGGTGCACTGAGACATCTGGACACTCAAGAAAATTCCTTAACTTATAAACTGGAAAGGTCAAGCTAAAGCATCCTCAGAAACTATGGAAAATCTGAAAGCAACAAAGTAAGCAGTTAATTTTTAAGTGCTTCTAGTCTTTTGCCTGTTGATCCAGCTTGTTGGCAGAGCAGTATGCAGAAAATTGGGAATACAAATAGAGATATATAGGCTATTAATGGCCCTTTGTGGCTAATGTAGAAAATTTGAAAAATACATATGTGAAGACCTGCAATAATCTTATGGGAGCCAGTGCTTGTAATTGCATAGTTCTTTATTACAGCCTGCAGCTTGCATTTTGCTATATTTATTATGTTCATTCTTCACTTCTTGAAGTTAGTCAACTTTAAAGCTTTTAAAATGAGTGTTTAGTTTGGAAAAGGTCTTTACTGCAAAAAAGTCTCGAGGTCTTACAGAAACTTGTGGAATCATGAAGTAATGAGAATTGCTCTTTGCAGAAGTCAGACAAGCTTGGGCTAGAAATAGGGGACAATTATTTGCTCTATCAAATCACTACAACTGTTGAGGAAATTCATAAAATTGTATGTAATTGCCAATCTTAAAGAACTTTTATCATATACAACAGAACAATAGCTCTTTTTTTGTAGGTCGTAATTACAGTGTAAGGAAACCCCTGCTGGAAGTGGCTCATACTCAAAGCAGTGGAGAAAGACAGGAATGTGGCAGAGGAGAAGGCTGAGCAGAGAACATTTGTTTGACAAACATCATGGAGATTCAACAGTGTAATTTCTTTTAGAAAACTGTATTAAACTGTATTAAAAATGAATGTTACCTGGTATGTGAATTCCAAAAAAGCCCCAAAACACCAGAACACAATGTTGTATAGTGTCATAGGAACAATTCTTAGACAGAGAAAAGTTTAAATTCAAGATCAAGGAAACAGATATCTCCATTTAGGATTTTTGTTGGTCTGAGTTGAATGTCATTGTCCTTTGGAGGGGAAAAAAAAGCGTGAAGTGATAGATCATTTGTGATAAGTCTTGCTGTCTAGTTTCCTGTTATTTGCATACAGACAATTTCTCTCTAAAGCAGCTTATACTGTCTTGAGCATGTTTAGAACAAAACTGTAATGTCGAAGAATGCTCTCTTCACCACAAAGATGATCTTATATCATATATAGAAGATACTGTACTTCATGTTATCAAATAATCATATAAGCATAAAAGAACTCATATATGCATGCTTCTATATGTTTTCAGTACAAACCTAAAAATGTATTTCATTTGACTGATATGAAATATGATATATCTGTGGAACTCTTCTCCATAGTATGGGAAAACAAATCTGGTGGTACTTAAATTTTACACATTTAGCTTGGTAACTTTGTGAAAATGGCTTTCCGAAGAGAATTTACTTCTAAATGCTGCTTGCTTTAGAATCAGGATTTGATTTTGCTGTTACTTGGAAGAATTTCTGCCAGTGGTTTCAGTGAAAGAAGAGGCAGCTGTTGCGGGCTGGAAGAGGGAAATCATGTTAACAAAGATACGGGTTTTTTTTTTTTGTTTTGTTTTTGTTTTTTCCCTCCCTCTATCTTGAGAGTGATTAGATACTGGAGCAGGGTGCCCAGAGAGTCAGTAAAAGCTCTCTATTTGTGAGATATTCAAAACTTGAGTGAACAAAGAGTTGAACGAGCTGGTCAAGTTGAACTTGCTTTGCACAACGGCTTGGCCTACGTGACTTGGCTGGGGTGCCTTACAATCTGAGTTATTTTGTGATTCTATAAGAATAGGGGTATTTTTACAATCGGACTGGCATGCACAGAATTTGAGGCACACTGTTTATTTTGTTTTTAGCAAGTTGATAAGAAATATTAAAAAACAGATAAACACAAACACTATTTGAACATAGGGGACTGAAAATTTAGTTATGGCTGCCTGGAAGTTCTCATTGTGTGAAACATCTGAGAAAATGTTGCTTTTAGCTGCTCTGTCAGTACAGGTATAAGATATTGTCAAGGTTGTTATTGATTTAAACAACAACAAAAAGAATCAACCCATGAGATGAGTTGTATTTGTCACTAAATGAGTTTTCCTGAGGAAGAAAAATCATTAAGTATTGGGGTAAATTTGGTTCGATGATTTTTGGAAAACAAGCCGACTTGCTAAAATTGCATTGTAATGCTGAATACAAGTAATCAACTCAAACATAATTAAATTGCTTGCATATGGGGGTTGATGCCCTGTGGGGTATCCTAATGTATCCAGGTCTCTGCACAGTTAACAGATGTTATGTGGGATACATGGAGAGAACTAGGTCCTTTGGGATAACAGTTGAAAGCTGCGATATCTTTGGGTATCAATAGATCAGGCATGGCAAATCCATACGGTAGGCCTATGTTGGAGTTGACAGCTTATCTTGATTGCCTAGTACTTGCTCAGTAAGTGAGATGTCTTTGTGTGAAGGTCCAGCCAGTGTCAGATCTCCAGAAAGCATATCAAAAATACTAGCTTCCAGAGGAAATGTCTCAAAGTCCTGACAGTCCATCTTTCAACCCTGCCTGGAAGCCCTGAGAATCTTGGCTGGGCAAGAGGAGAGTTTTTTTGAGGTCCCCCATACTAGACTTGCAACTGGGAACCTAAGTATGCTGAAATTGATTTCAGGAAGCTGGAGTAGTCCCACCATTGCTGTCTTACTGCCAGGAAGCTGCAAATTCTGGCATCTTCAGAGGCTACCCAGGGAAATCAGCTAATTTAGCCATTTTCAGATTTAACAAGAAAGCCAATTTCACAGAACAGCTGTGAGGTCTAGGTTCCTTCCGATATGTCATATTTCACTGTTCCTGATGTGAAAAATTGTGTAAAAATCTGATTTGTGATAATCTTGATTTTTTTTCTTCTAGATTTGATTCAGATGAAAACAAAAGTATTGCTACTATTTTCTAGGAGGGAACTATTCTTTATTTACTCTGTTTTTAATTAATCTGCCATTTAATTTTCTAAAATCATATTGTTTCCCAGTTTCTTTGGGCTAATCTCAAGACGTACAAATTACTTAAACAGACTACAAAGATCTAATCTTCTGTGGGGAAAAAAAAAAGACTAAATGTATCTGTCTGAAGGAAGCATAACAAATTGCTTAAGTCTTATAGAGTCTCCCCTTTCGGAAGAATCACTGTCCTAAATTGTTTTGTTCCTGTGGTACTAAATGAGTGCTTTATTCAAATATCAAAACACCTAGTTATAACTGTTGCTTGCAGCTGAGACACCAGTAGTTCAATAAATGGATCTGGTTTCTTGTTTCCTCTGAACAGGCAGTGGAAACAAATCCTTATTCTTAAGCATGATTTCAGCTAATTAAGTGAAGTTTTCTTCAGTGCTTGGACTGATATAAAAGATGTAAGACACATAATTTTAGAAGCACCTAGATGTGAGAGAAATGCCAACTTTATGTTGGCACTCAACAGACATAATGACTGAAGGTGGCAAGTTGTGAGAATGAAAAACCTTTGGAAAAGCAGCAGACTGGTGGTTGCTTTTGAAATAGTTAAATACTAAAGAGGATTAAAAATAACGGAGTGCTGAACCAAATATGACATAGTAAGGAACTATTGGGTGCATGACCACTAAGAGCATCCTTTTATATTGTTTAAATCCCAGCCTTACGGCTATGGTGTTAGCCCTAGTGCTGTGTGTAGGCACACTGAGGCAAGTAAAAAGGTTTATCCTTAAAGAGCATCATGTCCTTTATGACTCAATATAATATGTTCTTAAATGCTGTTACTTGAACAGCCTGAGTATTTTACCATTCAGGAAGCCTCCATAAAGGAAAACCTCGCAGACTGCAGTTGAAGTCTTTTTGAGGACCTTATTTGTAGCAGAAGATCCCAAATTCTCAGTTACTTCAGCCTTCTGCCAGTATTCAGATCAATTGTAGTCCCTGTGTTTTTCATAAAATAATCCACCATTTTATTTTTTTCTAATAAGAACTACTGGCAAGTTTCAACAGACTATCTGCCAAAGCCTTAGCATCTCGCCTGACTCCTATCCAAGGTTTGAAGACGTATTTCACTTCTTAAGAATGAATTTATTAAACATTAGCATATCACTTGGGTGCCATCTAGAGTAAGTGTGGATGGCTCTTTTAATATGAAAGTGAATGTGAGGAAGTACAACAAAAATGGACAATAAGGTTAGCTAGCTAGCAGCGTTATCTCAAGGTGAAATATAATCTTTAAAACCTGAGTATATTCAGTATCCCAAGATGCTCTACATTTGAGCTACGTATGTGATTCTCAGCTGTTGTAGAATTGCTGCCTTTTATGTTATAATACATGGCTCCAGAGCTGAATTCTACTGAACAATGCAAAACTCAGTTTGAGTCTAAGAATATGTGACTGTTTTTTGCTGTCATCAATGATTCTTACACTGTTAGCTTGGGTTCTAGTTTGCAATGGTCCAGACATACAGGAACCATGTGAAAGGGAAGGAAGGTACCCCTGAAATTACCTTTTAGATGAGATAAAGTTGGTCTTGGAGGCTCAACTGAAGTAAACAAGCTCTAAAAAGGGTTTCTGCTGTACAAGCTGAAGCAAGTGAGAGGTATGCTAAACTAGCAAGTGTGGGGTTTTTTTTGTTTTTGTTTTCAAAACAACTGTGGTGCAGAAACATCTCTCCATTCTTGTTTTGAGCTAGCTGGCAACTACTGTTTGAAAAACCCAGCACTTCCACCATATGTAGCTATGGTCAGGTAGATCAGCTACTGAAGGAACAAGAGAATAAGACTGTCTGCACTGTGTAATGTGAAACAGGGGGAGAAAGTCAACAGCATTTATCTCATTTTTGGTTATTTTTCCTGATTCTCTTTGTAGTTTCCATGTGGCATGGTCTATGCTTTTTTTAGAAGCTGGGATGTGCAGGATTATTGTTCTGTTGTTGAGGAGTTAATTATTTTTAATTGGCATTAACAAAGACTAACAACACTAGTCTTGCAGGAAAATGGCTTAGCTTTTTTTTTTTTTTTTTCCCCAATAGTGTGGGTTTCTTCATCAAAATTCAAATGTAGTGTGAGATGTTAATTGTGAAATTAGAGAAGTTTCTAGTCCAGGTAATTTCATTTCTGCTCATCTATAGATGTTCAGAGCTCTGAATCTGTTTATTTATTTATTTATTTTTCCCTCATGTGGTAAAGTCTCTGTAGATTTGTGTTCTGCTTGGTTTGTGGTACCTCTTGGATAATGTAATTGCTCTTCTTTCTATAAGGAAGCAACCTTCTTTTTGCACTAAAATCAACGTCTGTAGTTTTATACGCTTGCAACAAATTGCTTGGGTTAATCCTGAATTGAGTTAATAGATCAGAAATTTAATGGGAACTGCTTGTAGTTACTAATTTTTGAACCTCTAATTTTAAATAGAACTGCAACTCTGCTAAATACTGAGAAAGACAGGAAAGCTGAATCAGAATCTGTCTTGTTTCTTGCTAGTGTTGGTGTGGCATGCCAAAAATCACTCTCTTCTTGTCTGCCTGCCTTCAACTATGGACATGCACAAGATGATGCTTTCAGGTTGGAAGCATGCCCGTTAGAGACTGCAGTATAGCTTCAGTGATAGCACCGGAGACACATTTATGAAAAACAACAAAAGGGAAATCGCATTCACAGAAACAATTTATTTTTACTCCAAAGTGCCTATATACACTAAATGTTTTCAGATGAATGGCTGAGTTGGCACTCAGCTCACATCATCCAGATTTTGTGCTTTTTGAGTAATGATCCTTATGTAATTACACATTTGACATGTGAAAACTGCCAATGTGGTTTGACACTGCTTAACAATGTGTAATCTTTCATGCTACAATCGGTAATGTTCCTAGCTGTATGAGAGACTATATGCTGTCAGCTCTCTGCAGTTGTGGCTCATTGGAATGGACAGGCTGTGTATTTGTTAGCGTTTTTTTGCTTACTCAACATGGAACCTTATATTTAATTCAGACTCCTGATTATGTAAACTCAGGAGACAATTTCTACAGCTAGATGCTGTTAATTCACTCTCACTGGTGTAAATCTTCAGAATGGATGGACTAGGATTACTGTTGCATATGGAAGACAGTCTAGTGGTCTCTGGTTTTCCATCAAAAACAGACTATAGCCTTCAGTATTAGATATCTGCTCTTCAGATGATTTCCTAATAAGCAATGAAGAAATGTTTTAAGCATTTTAAAATAAACGAAGCTTTGAACCAGTGACAATTTCAGAATATCAAACTCTCAGTCTTAGTCAGAGAATTATATGGGAGTTCCAGATTCAGAATCCACTTCGCTATGATTTGTAAATAGTATTACGAATGAAATGCAGACAATAGGCATTTGAGACAGGACTTCAGTATTCTTCAGTCTTTTCCTTACGTATGGAAATGTAATCATCTGACTAAAATAGAAAGTCTCTACAACGATAGAAGGGGAAAAATATATAAGGTTGTACAACATAATGTGAAAGGCCCATTGTGGAAATTGTTTTCAAAGATTTGCAGATGGCTCTTGTATAAAATGAAAATTTAAAATTAAAAAAAAACAAAAACAAATAGTGCCTTAAGGTGAAACCAATGCATTGAACATACATTGAGACTCATTTGTTTAAAGATATAGTATAATGTTCTGCTTTCTTTCCATGTTGTGTCATTAGAGCTCTTGTCTTTCAGATCAAATTGTGTTCTTGTGTTAATTTTCTGTGGGGGGAGGCTCTTCTCTAAACAGAAGTGTGTGACATTCACAACTTCATATGTTCTGAACTCTCATGATAATTAGTTAGATATCCTGAATGTGTGTCTTTGAGGCTGCACATGCTAATTACTGGATAGTTTGTTTTCCTAAAGGCTTCTAAAGGCTTTTGCAAAACATTCTCTTCTGCTAGATTGTTTGTTCCTAATCCCAGGAGCATCTGTGAAATTCTCTTTTATATACTTCATATATTTTATTTTTTCAGTATCTTCAATACTGGATGGGTGGTTCAACTTCTCTTAAGACTGAGAAATAACTGAACAATCTGTGATTAGGTAGCAAGTACATGGTACAGATTTTTCTTTGATGTATGCATGTAATTTTTGTAGGAATTGAAAAGTTCTCTACTTATCAAAAATTGTTTTCACATTCAAACTATGAATCTTTAGAGACATTAGTATGCTGTAATGAGTAAAAGGCTAGTTGGAAAAGTGTCAGTTCATCTGGGGGAGTTTTACTCGGAATAAGGCTTAAGTGAAGAATCAAGTTGAATCAAGAAAATTAAACTAGAGCTTCCAGATCCACAGAGATTCACTGGTTGTCTGTTTTATAAATGTTTAAATTTACTGCTTTCCTTTTACTTAGCTTCCTGTTGTGAACTTTTCCGTGCTTTCTCTTACTCTTTTTTCTTCAGCCTTTAAAAAACAATGGGTATAAGTACTTCCATTTCATAGCGCATTTAAGCTGTTCCTTTGGAAAGATGTTTCAGGATGGGATCTGAGTTCTCAGAATTTTTTTCTCTGCGCATTGTTTTTACTTTACTACTTTGTTTTT
This sequence comes from Oreortyx pictus, assembly GCA_036925125.1. Taxonomy (NCBI): domain Eukaryota; kingdom Metazoa; phylum Chordata; class Aves; order Galliformes; family Odontophoridae; genus Oreortyx; species Oreortyx pictus. The sequence goes on along the minus strand of JAUPFR010000001.1, from coordinate 67,319,737 downwards.
TCTATAGTCTTTTCATTTTATGTGAGCACTGAAATCTTTCTCTACTAATAATATATTACAGGCTTTTTTCCCACAAATTAATTGTAGGAATGAACTATTGCACTCTCATTCCAAGTTCATTAAAATTAAGGGATTTTTTTTGATCGTTCCTGCATGCAGTCACTACAGTGTGAAGACCCTGATGAAATATTCACACAGTAACTCTCAAACATTTATTTATTTTGAAGCAAGGTTAACACAGAAATTAATACTGTAGCAAAGATAAGGCTGAGTTGTGGTATCAGTTGTATCAGACACTTAAGCTTCCTCCAAGGACATCAGTCTAAAGGAATCTAGACAGTTGGACTAGATGATCTTGTAGGTCCTTTCCAACCTTGTGATTCTATGATTCTATTAAATGATTCTTTAGAACTGATGTCAAATTCGAGTACTAAAATGCTTTATTTTCATGTTCCCAATGAGATGCCATCACCCTTATTACAGTCCTGGCATCTCGACGTTTGAAAAGGAACAGTTCAATAAAAATAATTAGAGAGGTGGAGGATGATTGAGTGACATCTACACTATATGTACCTATGTGCACACATCATTTCCTGGCTCTTTTAGCAGTGGAGGAAAATGTAACGTTCTAACAGTGCGCCGCAATGGCTGGTTGGTTCTTTGCCAAAGATAGATCTAGTTGCATGGATTTCAGACACGCTGCCACTTTTGGGTTGGAAATGAAGCCCTAAAAATCAATAATTGGTCTTCAATATTAAGTTGTATACAGTAATTTCATTGTGGTTTTATTAGATCAGTAAAATACCCGCTGTGGGACAGTATCACAAGGAACTAATTCATGTACCAAGCTTTAAGTCTAATATATAACCAAGAGTTTAGAGAAAGGGATTTGAGAGAGGTGAAGGAGCTGTATAGAGGTTTTAGTGTTTGAAAGAGTTTTCTAATGAGAAAAGAGTAACAAGAAACTAAAGTCTAATAAAGCAGATATTGTAGGGTTTGAAGTTTCAGATTACCTTCATTTGCTTTGTAAATTGCTAAGGAAACAAGCTCCTGGGACGCTTTCTCAAATACACCCTTCGTCAGTCTGTGTCTCTTTTCTCCCATTCATGCACTATATGCAGAGCTGAACAATTAATGAAGCTAAGAATTCTTAAGCTTATTTCAATTAAATTTCCACTGCCATTTGATTAAAACATCTGTGATTGTGTTTGTTTTAAACACTGTCGTATGTCTGCCACCTTTACTCATGCTGAGTAGAGTCTGCTGTGAGTTTGAATTTTTGAACAAGTGAAACTTTGTGGTGCTGTCTCATTAGTAGTTCAGACGCTGTTCTCATTTTTGTTAGTGTGCAGTCTACCAAGTGTCTTTCCTCTCTAGCAATGTGACTTGGAATCTGGTATTATACTGGATTTCCGTTGTGTTAGGAAACTGGAGTTTGAGTGTCAATAAGAAAATGAAACTTAACCAGATATTGTGCCCACGGACCACAGTTCTTTCGGAATAATTGTTATGTTGATAAAAGATGTGCAGAAGGAAGTTGTGTCAATGGTGTAGCTGGTTTGGTAGAAGCTCCTAATGTAATCACAACAATGCCAGCAACATGGTGATTATTTTAATTGTTGTGTGAGAGAAAGACTTGTACTACTGTGAATTGGAGCTCTGCCTTTAGTGTTTAAAAATGTTTGTATGTTATCTGAAAGTAATATTTCTGTTACAATAGAAAGAAGCCTCCAGGAAGACTTTAAAACTAAAAACTGCAGTGTGAAGTATATAGAACATCAGGGGTCTTACAGTGTGATAACAATAATGCTTGACATGGAACATGGAGTAGAAGGAAGAAGTGTGAAGAACATTGATTTCAGCTTACACCCACCTGTCAAATAGTTAGTCAAAACTGAAATAAATTTGGTTGTAAATTATTTGAAAAATGGCAAAAGAGTCTGAAGAATTTTTGAGATCACTTTCACAGTCCTGATGCATTTCAGCACCAACATTCAACACTTCACAAAGGTTACTTAAAAATGACATAATACTGAATACTTGGTTTTCTCTAAGTTTCCTTTTTTTGCTTATGACCAAAAGATACTGGAAGAGTTCTGGTGACGGTGAAGGGCAGATCTATGGCATAAAGCTAGAGTGCAACAGGTAGGGGTGTCGTGAACCTCAGAACACTGCTGTCATTGCTTTGACAAAAATACTGATCTGTTAAATTTCTTGTTCACACAGCTGTACAGAATCATTGAGATCTGCATTTTGAGCTTCCTCTGATAACTGTACACATAGGAAACTAAATAGTTGAAGAAGACAAATACACAAATAGCTGTTGAAGAGCTATCAGCACATTCCAGATACATCTTTGATATTCATAATTCATTTCCAATATCTTTCTCTGCTTGAAAAAAAAATCTGTAGGGCTTGCTTTTGTCTGTGCCAGATGCCTCTGTGATAGGAGGAGGTAGTTGCCAAATTGTTCACCATGCAGGAGAAATGGCAGCTGAATGTGATTATACCCAGCATATGGTCCAAAGGCTGACATCTGCTAACAAAGATTAGGGATACTGTGGCAGATTGTCGCTTGTTATAACGAGCCAAATAATCCTGAGTATAAATCCATTAGAATAAATGAGAGTAGCCATCAGAGAATTTTGCATCAGACCTGGGCTCCTCCTCCTCCTCCCCCATCCCCATACAATCCTGTGCTTTGCCAGCTTGGACATGTAGGAGTATCATGGGAGATTTAAGTGCACTTGCCAGAACTATTTTGTAAAACCTTATAAATTGGTTAAAAAAGTAGTGAGAACAACACTTCAGTAAAAAGGCAAACCTCACAGTTTTAATGGGACACAGTAAGAACTTGAGGGGTACACGTGGGGACTGTAAGCAATTTATGGGGAGGACAAATGCAACTCCATTATTTCTCATGTCTGGAGATTACATGTGTTCTTCATCCCAGTTCAGTTTTGCCATTGGAGAGGTAACACTTTGCTATATATATATGAATGGTCTCCTTAATTGCTGAGAAATAAGTGGAGCTCACATGTTTGAGGGCAAGACTTTTGAGGGCTTAGGGCCGTGGATTCTATATGGTAACAGCTCAAAGTTAACTACCTATACGACACATGCCTATCTCAGTCTATTATGAGGTGGCTAATGCTACCAGGATATTGCAAAAAAGAAAAGAAAAAAAAAGTATATATATAAAACACTAGCAAATGACTGAAAGGTGCTAATGTTGTGACAATGCCTCATAGGATGGGGATGGCAAAATATGGGAGCTGCAGGATGGAGCATCTTGAAATGGCTTAAGAAGAGGTGAGAGCTGGTCACCAAGGACTGTCTACTGACAGGTGACTAGAGCTGAGAGTATGCCCAAGGGAATGGGAAGGGATGCTGAAAGCTGTATGTGTGTTTTGGGACCAGCAAACTTTAGGCTAAGAGTAGTAGATGGAGATGCAGAGGTAAGAACTGCTGGCTAAACGGAATGTAAAAAACAACTGCAGGGTGAGGTTGGTGGTAGTGATGAAGCAAGGTGGTATTGATTGCATTTATCACACCAAGTGAAGGTGGTATGAGGACAAAATAAGGGCAAGGAAGATGGCTAATCAGACTGGTTGCTAGGTCTTGCTGCAGTGATAATTTTGCTGTAAGTTGATGTAATGGGGAAACAGGTATCTACTTTTGCGTCCCTTGGCAAAATAAGAAAGAAAGTGGAGGCAAAGAGAAACTGAGACGCTGTGGTATTTATCTGTGCTTTGAAAAAGGAAAAATATAAAGAAACATTAGACTTTGACAAAGAGCGCATGCATACAGATGCACATTAAGTTTGTTTCCTAGGACTTCTACCCTCTTCATCTTCAGGAAGTTTATTTCTACAACAAATAACATTGATAATAAGACATCATGTGCTTTTTTCTCTCTTTTTAAAAGAAAAGGCTGAGAAATGGCCTGGGAGAGTAAAACAAGATGTGTTTGAGAGAATGTTTATTGTATGTATACAAACCCATGAGGTGTAAGCATATTCAACTATACAAGAGATACATATGCAGACTGAATGTGTATCTATCTAGACACAGACAAAATACAGCTATAGCTGTGTGTGTTGAAATGTATACAGCTTTATTCAAATTCCTCTTATTTCAAGGAGAATATTCTCAAGCGTCCCCAGGTGAACAGCAGAGTTCAAGTCCTCTCCAGCTTTATTAGAAAGTAACCTCCATTATGCAACCTGTTTTTGCTGAGACTCTGGAGGGTTACTTGATACATTTTCAATATAGTTTGTAAGGCATGATGGAAGCCTTCCAGTAAAGAGGTGTAACGTTAAATAAAGGATTATTAACATCATTCCTTTTGGCTACACAGGTAGGATGTGTATGTACTTTCTAGCTTTCTATCTGTAAGGTTTTAAATTGAAGTAGTTTAAAGTTATGGCTTCAATTAAGAGGGGTAGGGGTAAGTCCCTAAGAATTTATCAGTTTTCTCTACGCATCTTTATGATCTCAACCTAAGAAGAAGCTTAAAGATCTGCTCAAATAAAGATGTTTAAATGAATTGGAAATTTATGAGAAGTTTAAGAACCCTTCTGCTGTTCAACGAATTATTACAGGTGCCTGAGCAAGGATTAACGTTTTGATGGTTGACTTACGGAAAATACACATAGCTTTTGTAATAGTTGCAAGAAAATCAGTGTATGGGCTTGTTAAATATCAACATTTCAGAGGCAAACATGTCATATTATGCCTTCTGATTGGGGATTATTGTCCTTCCAACTGGTCTGGAGATGATATTTTAATATTCTTCTTATGTGAAGTGATTGTGCAATGGAATTCAGGCTTCCCTGGAGTTAGAGTCACCAATTTCAAGTTGACAAGCGTCTGGCTGTATGCCAGAATATGGTTTTTGTTTTTCCTAGTGAAACAATGAAAGAAGACCATACTGCTTTGTAAACACTTGAGCTGCTTGTACTCATACTTTGTCCTTTTAGTGGTTTCACACCAATGGGTAGCACCACCACACCTCTCTCCCGCTCCTCCTCCTCAACAGGAAAGGAGGAGAAAGCATGAATCTCATGGGTTGAGAGAAGGACAAGGACATACCTCATCACAGGCAAAACAGACTCAGAATAAGGGCAGTTAACGTAACTTTTTGTCTTTTTCTAACACACCTGATCAGTGCGAACTAAAAGCAAACTAAAAACACTTTCCTACCCATCTGCTCTACTCCGGAGCAGCACAGTGGGATGGTGAATGGCGGCTGTGGTCACTCGATAACACTTAGTTAGCTGCTGCTGTTCCTCCATTCTGCTCCCATGTGGGTCCCTCCCATAACTCTGTCCTTCCTGAACCGATCCTCAAGGGCTTCCCATGGGCTGCAGCTCTCCCAGTACAACCTCAACATGGCTCTGTTCAGCAGGACCCACCCTTTGGGCACAGCCCCACTTTGGTCCCCCTGGGTGGCAACTCCTCCAACCCTCCTGCCCTCAGGTTGCAGCTCCAGCCCAGGCCACTCCTGTGTGGGTACCCACGGGCCATGCCTTCTCCAGGCCTCCATCACCGCTGCCCTGTGGGCTCCCCCATGGCTTCCTGGGGAGATGTGCCATAGTGCAGCATTGCTTCCTTTCCTTAAATCTACTCTTCCAGAGCTCACCCGATGTTGCTCGGTGCAGCTCTGGCACCAGCGAGTCCCTTTGGAGCCGCTACAGATGCTCTGCTCTGATGTGCGGCACAGCGGAGCCCTGCAGCCCTGTGCTACCAAAGCCTCTCCGTGCAGAAAATATGAAGTTAGTTTTCTTTGGTGTGCTTGTACAGATGACTGGTGGGTTCTGATTGGATACTCAAGCTGGGGCTTAAACTGAGGTGACAGCCTCCAGTCCACACTTTGTCTTCATTTGCATGTTCTGGGAGATCGTCTTAAAAAAAAAATCTATTAAAAGACATTTGAAAAACATCCTTTCATATGTTAATTTTGAAAAGCTGAGGTATCAAAGCAAGTTGAACCGGTGAGAGCTGTCCTCGGTGTACATCCAGGGTGGGCCTTGGTGATTTCACTTAGCGTTACATCTGCTGGCGTTTCCCTTCTTTCCTTCATGCGTGAGGCTTTATTTTGTTTCTATTGTTCTTGCTTGAAGGAAAACAACTTTGTAAACAAATAAGGTACGGTATATGCAGTATCATATGGAATGTATTTGTACTGTCTCCCTGCAAGTGTGTGAATTGCGATGGTAGGTGGTGACAAGGGAATTACATATCCTTTGTGTCTCTAGTCATTGGTTGTTGCAAGTAACTTATTTTCAGATCATTTGAAGATGCATTCCTACTTGTAAATTGTTCCCCTGAAATGTATTCGTGAGTCAGTGTCTTTAATTAGTCCTTAATGGAAAGATGGATGAAGCATTAGATAATTCTTTCCTCCCTTAGCTATGCTAATAAAATTAACAAGTACTGTCTTTCAGCCTTTCTTTTGCTATTTACTCTAAGCTGCTAATTAGTTACAGTGATCAGAATTGTATTCTTTTGACTGTAATAAATGGAATTCCAACAAGGAAGGCTGAAGCTATTCTAAAAATAAATTGTGCCCTATTAACTTTCAGCCAGTGTACAGAGCTGTCAAGCTGTTTGCAAATGAGGGCTTCAGCACTTCAGTTGTTTTGAATCATTCTGTGATTAACACAGGGAAACTGTTGATTTTTTTGTATTGTAATTATAAAAAGTGAATCAGAAGAGCTACCTGGGAACAGCCTGTGTAATAAACAGAAGGCTTTTAAAACTGTGCTGTGACATTTTAGCGCTTTATTCTTCATCACAAATATTTTAAATGCATTATAAAGCAAACCATTGGTGTGAGCAGGAAGTCATAACTTTATCCCTTCAGAAGTGTTGCATCTTTTAGACTGCCAAACAGTGTGATCAAATACAATATGTAGGTTCTCCCTTATTTTAAAAGAGAAGATAACTGATGTAGCAATCTTACTTCTCTCTGAGCCTGAGAACAGAGCAAACACGCTCTACCAGAACGGTTAATGGAGTATGTACTCAGCAAAGTTTGCAGAAGCTGGTGAACCACAAACTTGGAATAATTACTGTTGATGTGTTCAAGGGCATATCTTAATTTACTTAGTGAGGCTTTTTTTTTCTTACTATGCTTTTGCTAAGAAGTGCATAACTGTGCTGAGAATGTCAGTGGGATCCTCAGCATAGATTTAATTAAGAGACTTGTATGTTATTATGGATATAAAAATTGAAGTATTTATTTATAGTGGGGAAAAAAAAGACACAGAAGTGGTTCAATAGACTTTGGTTTATGAAGATATCTATAAGAAGTCATACAGACTCTTATTTCTAGCAAAAGTATTTCATTTGATTTCCACAAATTTCCACTTTCCCTCCAGATGAATTCATATAGGGCCTTTCTTCTTTTCGCTGGCAATAATATCTTGTGACCTGCTTTTCTAAAAATTATCATGGTCGTGGCAAAAGCTCAGTGGGGTTTCTTGCTTACTTTCTATCCTTTGCTGTCTTCAGATTCTAACACCAATGGGCACTGTAACGTAAAATAGTCAGGCTTTGATTTATTGACACCTTTGAGGACATTTAGTAATAGGACAAATGTAAACTCCTATCAGGTACATAATTTTTAATCAAGCTTTTTTTATTCCATAAATGGTAATTTTATATTATTCATGAGGATCACATCTAAGTCTTATGCTACATAACTATAAGATATTAGAAGCTCTTTGGAAAGTATTGATTTACTGTTCTCAGAAAGTAGCATTTGTAATGTTGAGTCAATTTTGATTGGATGGAACTTGTATAGAAAATGACTGAATCTTCCCTTTTGTGATGGCTACTCTCCTGAGTTCCAAGAATCACACTTGACATGTTGTACTGATCGTAAAATGAGCAATAATACAGCTAGGGTAACTGCATATGCAGCTACTCTGCTGGACTGTCAACATGTGGACAGAACTATAATAGACAGCTTATGTGGAATATTTGCTAATGATATTTTGCAATCCCAAATCTGTAGTTGAGATCAAGAGGTTCTACAAAAAAAAAAAAAAAAAGTAATGATTATGTTACATAAATTATAGGAAATCTTCAGTTATTGGGGATTTAGGAATACTCAGTGCAGCTTTATATCTCCCAGCTTCTAATATCCTTGCTATGGATCACCTTTTATATTGTCTGCTGCAAGAGGGTTTATTTGCAGCTCCACAGATTTTGAAGGCTACATGTGACACAATTTGAAAAGTGCAAGGCAAAAACTGTATCCCTTATAATATGCTACATTTTCTGATGTTATTGTATTTGTGCAATTTCCTGTATGCATTATAGTTTCTTAAACTAGCACTCTAATATATATATATATTGTTTGATTTGCATTTTCAGTACGTCTGATGTTTGCTGTGGAAAATGTTACAAATTCAACAAATTTCTGTTGATATTGCAGATTGAAGCATGGTAGACCTCAACAAATAATAAAGGGCTTTGGCTGAGCCACAGACACTGGAACTGTGCTTAAAGACTGATTGATCCATGTGACTTGATTTTCCCTTAGCTTTAGGTCCTTTGTCCTTTCTCTATTGCCCTGGCGTAACTGCTGGAGGTTGAAGCAACAAACAGAACTGAAGATCTGCTTCAGCCTCAAAATTTTTACTTTCTGTGACTTGTGACATTCAGGTACCAAGGAACATTTGGAAACCAAGTAATGCTTAACTCCCACCTCCATTTTAAGTCGAGGTAACAGAAGTGCTAAGAAAATAAAGAATAACACTTCCAATTCACTTGAGTCATTTTGAATCTCTTGGAATGTGATGCTGTTCTGGGTTGGAGAGTAAATAACAGGGGTGTAACTAAAGTAAAGTCCTGAAGTTCTAACTTCACTGAGGATAACAGGAACTTTTATGCTGGCTGAAGTGATTTCATCAATTCAGTCTGCCTGTGGTTCTCTTAAGATGTATGGTGAGTGTCACAGGTCAGGTCATTGCTTATTTCCGAAACACTTGTCAAAGCATAAAGTATTATATAAATTCACTATTGGTATTTATCTTTTGGTGTTACCCAGAGATACTCTGGAGATATACTTAAGCTTTGTTCTTGCCTGTAGCACCCTGCCATTCACACTGTACTTCCTTGGATTTGCTGCCAGAGGGTGGTGGCTTTAGCTTCCTTCAGAAAAATGTCTTCACAAATGTACCTGTTTCAGCTGCTCATTCGCTGGCTGATTCAGTGTATGCTAACATTTCAGTGGGGATTACTGGCTGAAACTTCATTAGTCTTCCACTGGCCCAACCTTCTGAATACCTGGCTTTGTGTTTTGTGCTCCTTTTTCAAAGATCTAGAAGTGAAAGGATTTTTTATCTGTTTAACCCTTTGTTGCACAGTTATAGTTTAAGAAAATACCTATAGAAACAAAACATTGACTTTGCCTACTTGTGTACGTGAAAGGACCAACATCTACCCTCATTAAAATCAAAGGCCATTCAGAATTTAAAAGGCACTTTTCAGGGTTGTTAACCAACTGGTATGACTTTTGACGTGCAAAAGCTTAATATTTTGTGGATATAGTCTTTTTTTTTTTGTTTCTTCCATTTTGTCCTCTAGTTAGGCTATCTTAAGAAACTTTGTCAAATGGCTTTCTGCAGGCAGTCTCTGAATGGAAGAGATTGTCTGCCATTTTGATTTTGTCCTTTCTTTCCTATTAGTGCTGTTCTGGTGGGAGAAAAGAGGCAATAGAGGAGGGACTGCCTGTTGGTTAGTCAACTGTCAATTCAGAGGCTTATCAGTGGTTGTCTGAGTGCCTTTGATAAATCCTTCATACTGCTGAATCTGTCATGTTAGTTGATAGAGAAAACTGTTGGTCCACCCACGTTTTTGCTAATCTCTTTGCTGATCCTTCCATTCACAGGCATGTCATAGTTGACAACCTCTTATAGTCCTTCAGTCACTTCAGAAATGGTGACCGACACCCCTTTTTTCCACTCTGGGCCTTCAAAAGCTGTATCATTGATGGGTTATCCAGCTTGACGGGTATTATGGAACACTAGCTGACAAAAAAGGGTCTGATATGTGTTTTGGATTAGAGACATTAAGAAGTCTTGTGCCTTAAAAAAAAAAAAAGTGAGAGACATAGGAAAGATGACATCTTTTTATCATGTGATTGAATGTCCTATTCCTTTTGATGCAGAACTGGACTGGGTGGTTATGATTGCATGTGAAAGGGTGGATACCAGAATGGCAAGGGTGTTATGAACTGTGATTGAATTCCATGTCTTGCACACCATAAATAGATAAATTGAACCTTCCATTAGTTGTAAGCTGAAGAGGCTAAAGATACAGCTACATATGCACAGGACAGCGGGAAGAAGACAAAATTTCTAGCAGAAGCAGAGCGGAAAGAAAAATGCATTTCAGCACTGTTATAGGGAAGTGTTGAGGTGGGGAAACTTCAGTGCTGCAAGTGTGGAAAAATCTGCAAGTTCTGTAAACTGGAATACTAAGAACTCAGGAAATGTTTTGAAAACAAGCAGTCTGAGAGCTGCTGCCTATCAGGGATGTTGTTAACAGGGTGTGGCACTGATTAGCTCCAACTCTCTGCTCTGACCTGACTTCGAAGTAGGCCCTTGCCATTGATGTGTGCAGGATCAGGCAATGAGGATGTTAGCTTGTGCAGGATGAAGCATAGCTTTGGGAACTTTCAAGCACACTTCCATTGATTGCCTTATTGCCTCTGGCAGCAGTAGCCCTTTTCCAAATGTGTCATGCTGAATTCTACTGTACCATTTCTCTACTCTGTAACTATAACTTCCCGATCTCTCAGGTTATGGATTTGCTAGGTTTTCTCTGAACTCGGGCAGCTCAAGGAACCGTGTCAGTCAGACAGGTCATCCTACTGGTCAGACGCTCAAGATAGAACAAGAGGGAAAAAAAATAAAGGGAACCCCAGGTGGCTGGTGTGATTGCTCTTGAGGTAGCCAGTTTGAAGTCTTGCTTTAGGCATTCAAAATTGTGTTGTAGTTTGCACTCTGATTTTCCATGTATCAACTTGGACAAAGCTTTGTTGGACGTGTTTTTACTAGCAGTCAGGGAGGTCTGACTGTGCTGCTGTGAAGCTTTCTGTTGGTTTCTTGTAGGTCACTAGAATTCTGTGTTTAATTACTTGATTCATTACAACTGAGTGAATACCCAGAGCGGTACCAAAACATTTTATTGATATATAACAGAACAGAAAGCAACCTGTGAAAGCCAATAAAAAGATGGCTGATGGCTTACCTCTAACTAGCAAGTAAAGAGAGTTAAAATTAAATATTAATTTGTTAAGTAAACTCTTACTCCAATCTAAAGAAGCAGTGAGGCCCAGGATAGCCCACAGGAATTAGCAGTCCCCTCATCATAGAAATAATCATCAAAAAAGGTCAGCCACATTCTCAAACTCTTCATTATGGTACTATTATAACAATCCACTCCAATTAAATCCAATATTTAATGATCTGTGAGGAAAAACCCTTCTGTTTTAGTCCTCGATGATTCATGCAATTCTCAGGTGTTTATTTGTTCATGACTTCTGTCTCCAAAAGCTTAGGAAGGCACTTAAACATTTTTACAATATGACTAATAGATCATTGTCTGTGCAGGCTCTGCTCTATATAAAATTGCTCACTTTTATCATGCAGGTGTTACGGGAGTTGTCGCAATCTAGATATACTTTGCTTGCTATCCAGGTGGTAGTAACAGCAGCATCATCCTGCCTTCAACTTTCTCCTTTTGCACGCAACTACCATTCTGCAACCACTAATGAGGTAGCTGGAGGTTTGATTTGATTACATGTTGTCTGCATTCATCTTTGTGAACTACAGCAGAGAATGACTTGGAGAAATCCAGGATAAAAAGGTGGTGATAGGATGCAGGTTAACTATATTTTGCCCAAATCTCCTGGTAACTGAAGTTAACAGCACTGGATAAGAAAAGAAGCAATAGTTAACTCTCTTTATACTTTTAATTTTCAAAGCAGTACAGATATCCCCAAGTTCTTGGCAAGCTGCAGTTTGTGCTTGAGACATATGAGAAAATCACTGTCTTCAAGCCATGTGATGGCTGTTGCTCAGCCTCTCTTGGCTTGGAGTCAGTATGTCTGCTGACATCAAGCAAATGAATCCAACTTCTTTGTCCTCATCTTCTGCTGCATTCCCTTTGGTGGAAATAGGCTAAAAATCGCAAACACTGGTAACTGCTGGCAACTTTTCTCTTATGTCCTACGCCTGGTCCAGATTCCCTGCCATGTTTAGTAAGTTTTGTCTCTTGGTTTATCTTCCATATGTGGATAAAAAAGGCAAAATATTTTGAAACCATGGATACTATCTATATATGCTTTTTAAAATCCCTTTTTAAAAAATAACTAAGTACATTACTGTATAAGTGACATGATGAATTGGTCTATCTTCTTGTGCCTTATAGACACATTATAGGAAGTGTAAGATTCCTCTCCAAACCAGTTTAATTCAACTTCTTCACAGAGGAACCAATACTGTGTCTGAAAATACAGTTTAGACTTCAGAGGTTTTTCAGTAAGTTGCCTCATACTTTAGATTGCTGAGGAACATCACCTCATTTGGGAGCTCGTGTAACATGGACAGAACTTATGCAGACAACTAATTTCACAACTGTACTGAAACTCTGTGATTTTAAAACATTTGTGTATCTCCAATAGGCCAAAACTGATTTCAATATGAAAGAAATGAAAGACTTTTCCATTTCTAGGTAACAGAAGTAAGTCATTCTTTCACATTATTTTAAAATGACCAAAAACTTTTCCTTGGTTCATGAATTTTTGTAAGAGAAAAAAACACAGTATTATATAGGGAGGATTTTTTTTTTCCTTGGGTAAATGACGCTTGCTAGCATTATTTTTAAATATGTTCATTCATGTTTCTCTCTTTGTATATATTTATATATACACTACTGATACTGCTGTCTCATAGAATGTTTATTTCATATTTACTCACTTGGCAAAAAATGTATCTTTAAAGCCTTTTAAAAACCACCCTAAATCTGTTCCAAGAGCTACTGAAAATCTTTAAAGCTGTGTTTTAAGGAAAGGTGTGGTAATCAGGACAAATTGATGGAGAAAAAAGGTTAACAAAAGAACGGTATCTTGACTTGCATATCTAGCAAAGTTATCAGTGACTTATGTTAATAACATCAACTGTACATCCAACTTTGTGCATTCTAAGGAACAGCAGTAATAATCAGGAAGTGAGGATTCCCAGTAAATGCAGCAGCAGCAGTGTTTCAGAAGAGATCCTGCTCTTAGCACCATTTGTATTTTTAACGTTAGCGTGTTTTGATTTGCTTCAAATGCTTACTTTGATGTCAGCAACTGAAGTAATGTGCTGAACTGAAGCACATTATGTTTCTTGGATTCTTGGCTGCATCTGTAAAGCTTATTTGACCTATGACAGTGAAAAACTTCATGTGCAACTAGTGTGGCTGAAGCAGTCTTCAAGAGTGTGTGTGTTCACTCACCTTTAAGTGAAGCTCTGTGAGTATAAAAACGCGTGTCAGAGCATAATCTGAAGTCAAAGGACTTGCTGTTTCTGAATTCGGTCTGAGTCTCTTAATCCTGTATCCAGTCTGCTGATGCATGCAGAATATGGAAGGGATGAGGCAGAGGAGACAGACAGACCAGGCACTAGTTGTGGTGCAAAAAGAGATTTTGGTCAGCATGTTGAAGAAGATGATCCTTCCCCTCTGGTCTGTCCTGGCGCAGCCACATCTGGAGTACTGTGTCCAATTCTGGGCTTCCCAGTTCAAGAAAGGCAGGAATATCCCAGAAGGAGTGCAGCAGAAGGACACAGAGATAATAAAGGGCCTGAAGCTTCTCCCATGGGGAAAAGAAGACTGGAGGGGGAACTGATTGATGTTTATAAATACCTGAAAGGAGGTGGGAGGCAAATAGATGAGGCCCAACTTTTCTCAGTGGTGTGTAGTGATAGGATGAAGAGCAGCAGCCTAAAACTTGAACATAAGAAGTTCTGTACTACCATGTGGGAGAACTTCTTTGTACTAAGGGTGATGGAGCATTGGAACAGGTTGCCCAGAGATGTTGTGGAGTCTCACTCTATGGAGATATTCAGGACCTTTTTGGACACCTACCTGTGTGACCCACTGTAGAGTATCTGCTTTAGCAGGCGGTTGGACTCAGGGATCTCTTGAGGTCCCTTCCAACCCCTGCGATTCTATGATTCTTTTACATTTTCTTGCATCTTAACAACACTTCTTTGAATTAGACTAATTAAGGTTCTCTTAAGTTGATTATATTGCTAGTCTTATCACATTGATAATACCCAAGTACTCATGTACTAGTTATACTAGCTTGTGTATCTCTACTTATAATGTTTCTGACCCTTGTGATCTCAGAAGTAAACCCTAACTGCATTGATTTCCTCACAATTCTGTGGTGGGAGAATATTTTTCTAGCAGTGTGTTGTTGGAACACTGACAAAGACTTAAAGATTTAGGTAGTTTTTTACTTTGGAGTCATACATGTGTAAACACTGCTGCACTTTATTTCATCACCTACTTAGAAAAAATATTTGTGTTTTATTAAAGCCAGTGTTTTGACTTTGGGGTAGGAAAACGTTAACATTTACTGTGGAAAATATTTGCTGGTGGGAATGATGCCTGTAAGATTTTCATTGTCTAGAAATCTTGTACAATATCATGTTCAAGCAGTACTTTCTATGTAATTGTGTGTTTAAATGCCAAATGTAAATACTGGAGGGAGAAGAAAAGACATTGATTAACGAAATTAGATTCACATACAAGCTTCCTTAAAAATCTAGGGGTGTTCTGACCTGCGTATGGATTAGGAAGATATCATCAGCTACTATATTTTACCTGGTACTTGAAGAGATCGCCTAGATGAGTGAGTAAACTAGGCCTTTGCTGGCAATCTGTTTAAGTAAAAAAAGCAGGCTTGATGTGAGTCAGAGCAGAATGTACTTGAATTTGTTGGCATAGTGGCCCAGAGTTCTGTTATTTGTACTGTGAGAAACAGGAAGGTTTTTTAACTTGAAGTACATCAACCACATGGAAACTGCAAGAGTAACTCTGTTGAAAAGCGTATCTATTGTACCATGTGCACTCAGTAGCTGCTGGTTTCCTTCTTTTGCTTCAGGATATCAAGACAAGATGTTTTGACCATAGATCTACTGGTGGGAACCAGTGGCTTCTGTCTTTCTTTCAGTACTTCCTGTTGTGTCCTCTGCCCCCTTTTTTTTTTTTTTTTTTAATGACTGGAGATATTCAGTACCCTGGAGGAATTTATTTATTTGCGTAAGAGATCTAAGTAATACAGAAGTTTGCATGCTGACTGCTCAGCACATGTGAAGAAGCAGCTTTAACCAGATTTATTTTGTTAAATGTGCAGGCTGACTATCTATGCCATTCAGTAATCACCTACACCAGTAGTTTGTCTAATTTTTGTACCCTTCTTGTCTCACTGGGATTTTCCAGGTGCATATATATATGAATCCTAGTAAGATGTGGTCCAGACACCCATGTCCCTTGACACAGCAGTGTGGCCTCTTTTCTCATTCGCTGTGCTGCTCAGACCCAGAGTGCATTTGCTGTGGTCATTGGCACTGACTGACTATCAGCAGGAAGTGAGAATTATTCCCTTGGCTTTTACAGGGTGTCTGTATCCCAAATGCACATTTCCTCCACCACCACCACCACCATTGTGCAGCATATGCCTTATTTCTTTCTCAGTGTTTCTTGATGTGGTAACCCCCAAAAGAGTCTCCTGTGCCAAATATTGCAGCTGTTTGGAATGAGCTTTTGGACATGTGGGGAACTGGTTTTACACTTGGCAAATGAATCGAAGGCATCTCTGCAGATGCCCCACAGACCTGTGTTTTGTTCAGTCAACCTTAAAAATAAGTACCTAAGTCACAATGAAATGTACCTGAAAATTATTTTTCTTCCCAACGCTCTTGATTGTTATTGTCCACTTTGGTGCCTCAAAACCATACCAGGATTACAGAAATTGATTTTTGTATAAATATAGTTTAGTATCTGTAGGAATAGATTGTACGACTCTAAATCTAGGTATAGTAGATCAAAAATTGAACCTTCCTTGTAGCCCTTTTGTGCCACTCATCCTAGAGGTAGGAAGAGTTAATTGTAGCAAATCTAATTTAGTATGGTGGGCATGCTCCAACTTTGTTAAGGACTCAATCTCTGAATGGTTTAGAGAAAAGGGGAATGTCCCAAAAGTGTAAAGCAAACTTACAATGAAGTTTAACTAGTGTCTTACTCTCTACTTGAAATTAGATTTTGTGGACCAATATTCAAATGCTACAAAGTAATAAAGATGATATATTTGACTGAAGTGCTCTTGTAAGGCTCTGTATAGCAATAGGATTCAGCCTGTAACAAATTTGCTCTATATATTTTCCATGAACACTTTAGTAGATTCCTTAAAATGCTCTGTGGCAGCTATGTTGCACAGCTTAAATACTGGTAAAGGAGCTTAAGGAGCTGTTTCCATGGTTTACAAAAACACATCCTATAAATAGATTTGCCTACTGCAAAAGCCTCTGTCAATTAATTCTTCCAATTAAGCCTAAGTAATATATACTGTGTGAGAATTTGCATTTGTACATTATGCATGGAAAATACACATAGCATTTAAATGAGTCATAATGGTCTTCAGCCTCTCTTGGGATGAAAGTTGAGTCCTTTTGCTTCCCACGTGTTTATTGACAAGTTTTGTTTGCTGAGGCAATGCCAACTTTGAAGAGGTGCTGCTGAGTTACCAGGAGTATTATTTTTACATGTTTGGAATAGTCTCAGACTGTGCTCTCTGATAGCTGTTCTGGTTGATCTTTATTCTTATAGCTCTTCAGTGTTTCATTTTCAGACCTTTTTAACCTTTTGTTGTTTCTTAAATGCTGGTATCTAGCTTACAGTAGCCTTTTAAAACATTAGATGTACCATACAGATGACAAGACTTCATTTCTGAGCTGTCCCTTCCAATCTTGATTTGCTGTCTTGAACACTCACTGGGGCCAAAAACTGCACAGTATTTGGCCTTAGTGAGTTTTTTGACAAAACATAAGCTTTATGTGTGGAACCCACTATCATGTTGGACTAGCTCTTTATTCACAGTCCCTTTGAGGATAATTTTTCTGTTTCCTGTCACTACAGATTGCACTCTTGGAGGCAGTTTTAAGTCAGTAATGTCTTTGATGTTTTTCTTTTACCATGCCAGGAACATTCCCAGAGTGACACTGATGCTCTCCCAGGCTGTCCAAATGTGTATTCATGGCATGCTTCCGCTAAGCTGCTGTAACACTGTCCTGCTCTGTTTGCTAGCTTGCCAGATGTGAATAAGCTCCAGATAATTGAAAATACCAGATTTTGAATAGGTTGCAGTTAATTCAAAGTGCTGTGGCCAGATTGTGTATGTGGCTAAACATTATGTTGCTAAATCTTAACCAGTGCATCACTCTTCTCTGAATGACAGAAACATTTCTCAGGTATCTCAACTTTTCCTTCTCAGTCTTCCAGTGTCCTTAAACAACAATGTTCAGTGGATTTTTCTAAAGCAAGCTAAATGCATTTGACACAATCAGAGGTCAGGTAGAGTAAATGGACTAGTTGTTTTTAAATGACAGCTGAAAATGAGGTGCTAACATCCTGAATTGTTTTCTGTCACTTCTGTGGAATTGCATACCTACAGATGGGAAGAATTAATTTTCTGTATGTCAGTATAAATGCTTCTTTTTCTTTTGCTTGTGCCCTCCAGCGTGTTAAGCTGCAGTTTACACTTTTCACTCAGTGGAACTTCTGTGGTTGCAACAACAACTTAGAAAATGATTTAATTTTGTCATCACTGCCTGTATGCCACACACTTCTGTTCTATTCATTTTGATTTTGTTAGGCTGTTTGTGAAAACTAGATGATGAACACTCATGACACACTTTCCCATGTGTCCTAGTTGCTTGAGAAAACCCCATTAGCTGTTCTCAGAACAACTCAATGTAAAAAGAGAGAACTCGAAGTCAACTTTAAGGAGCAGAAAAATAATGTCTCATTTGCTTAAGCTGCAGCTCCTGAATGTTGTCACTGTGATTCAGACTTGGCTTCCCCTGCCCCACCCCCCGCACAAATGCTGGGAAAAGTAATGTATCTGTTATGGAAATTGATGTTTTTCTGCATCCAGACACTAATTATGGGTCTTATCCATCTATGTCCATCCTTGTTACCTGCCTATGCTGTCTTTCCTCTCATCAAAGAGATTTGATGGGATAGCTGTACTGGCTTTGTGATCTGTTGTAGGGAACAGGACAGTCAAGATGTCTTCACTATATATTTTTCTTTCTTATTATTTCTTTATAACAGTTCACTTAGATTCTGGACTGATGGTTGAACATACAATTCTTAAGCTACAACAAGAAAGCACCAAGACACTATTGGGCAAGAAACCTGAAGAGCATTCAAACAAAAGCTCCCAAGTTTACAAGATCATATATCTTCTATGTCTGTCCTGGTACTGTAGGGGAATCATCCAAATACTGCAGTATAGTGCTGCAAAAATTGGACTCTTCTGGAGCTTCAATAAAAGCCTTCTGTGTCTAGAATTTTGAATAGAGCTACATTAGAATCTCTGCATGTGCTGAAGTGATAGCATTTTCTGCCTTCTATCATGTTTACTGGAGTTCATAATACAACTTCAAATATTCTGGAAAGAGTGGTATGAAGACTAGAGGAAAGCCTGTACTTTTGACAAAGTTGGATGAATCTGTTAATATCATATGATTCAAACAGAAAACTTGAGTTGTCTGTCTGACAGCAAAGAGGCTCCAGGCAGGAAGATGCGTGCTAGGGCCATACTAGTAGCTGGAACTGACAGATGAAATAAGAGAAACTATTAGACCAACCAGGCTGATGTCAGTCCTAGACAGAAGAATGAAAATCAGATTGCTGATATGGGATTTAATTATTTAAGATTTAGAAGATGGGAGTGCTGTGAGTAAACCAGATTTTATGGTTTGTGGGTCTTATTATATAAACCTGATCTTATTCTTGTGATAAGTTCAGTTCATTACAACGATTGTTTACACATCACATAAAATGCTTTTCATAAAGCACTGAACTGCACATTATTTAGAGTAGAAGTCAACGCTATCTGATACTGATTAAATGCAAATTAAATGGATATAAGAACTTGGTAGTTGGTTGGTATATATGAAAGTAGTGTCATGGAAGATTTGTCGTTAGATAGAAGTATTTCAAATGGGATTTTGCAGAGGTCAGTTACAGGTCAGCTCTATTAAATACTCTTTTATAAATGATTGGGAAAGTAAATATGAAAGCAATGCTAATAAAACTTACGGATGCTATAAAGTGTGTCAAAATATTGCAAGTAGAGCAGACAAGCTAAACAATTTGGATTTCTTAAACTGCTGGGACTCAAGCACAAGTTCATTTTAATGCCAGAGTTCTTGGCCATAGTGAAGCTGTGCTGGGGATGCAGCACTGCTTCTGTGTCGTGTGGTCCTCTTCCTTGGCATTCTAATTTAACTGACATGCTGGTGGTGCTGCTGGGCTCTGAGTGCATATCCTTGCCTTGCTGGTGCTACCTAACTGTGTCAGGTCTCTAACAAGCATGGTATAAGGTCAGTACTTGAAGATGTTTAATTCTTCACTATTAGTTGATGCTTATTTACTGACACTAACACTCAAGAAAAGCAAAAGAACACAAAGGGGAAATTAAGTCTGCAGATATTACAGTAGTTACACAAACTGAAGGGGTGGAAAAGAAGAACTTAAAGCTGAGGGTTGGTATTTTATTTTCCATGAGTGCCATAAACTAAAGATGTAGTATTATAAAATTAAAATGTTTGCAAATGGGAAGATCTACAACAACCTTAATATCATTTGTGTATCTGCATGCATAGTTCAATGTGTGTTTACCTGTCTTTTCCCTGCCAGGCAGCTGGTATCAAATTTTATAAAGAACAGTGGGAATTTCCGAGTCTTCATGGGGTTAAGCCAGTTACTGGCTTGAGCAGTTATTTATGTTAGTGTAAGACATACAGTAGCCAGCACAATGGATACAGCAAAGAGGACTGTATATCTTGCTCCAGTTGTATCTTCTGTGTTGGCACCAGTGTTAGTACTGTTTCATGGTGAGAGTGGGACAAGGAACAGTTCTTTCTAAAATGAATTCTGCTGAATAAGGTCTCTTCCAGCTCATTTGTTTCCCTGACCTGTCTCACTGAGAGGTGATTTAGGCTCTAGCTCTCATGGCAAGTAAGCACAAGGGAGGTACTGCTTCTTTTTGGTAGTGTTGAATTGAGGCCTTGCATAACGTCAATAGATATTATAGTTAGTTTTGCAGTTCCATTTGCCATTGGCGTGGTTCACTACCATTCTGTTTTTTCACATGTAGGAATTCTAGACCTGTGGGTTACTTCTCATTTTTGCACTCTTTGGGGCACAGCTTTCCTCCTGAGATTTATAGTTTTGTTTCCATGTTGGAAAGTAACTTCCAAGGGACTAAAGTTGTTCCAGAGGTTGTTAGAGATGGTGTTTAAGCTTCATGGATAAAAATGCAGTGGTTTCTTCATCTGTTATATACTCTGGTTGAGTTATTCCAGCATAACACAGATTAAACCAGAAATCGATCGTCTGTTTTTCTTTCAGGCTAGTAACACATTTTTGAGTTCTCTTTGTCACATCTGGTAAATCACTCCTTTGAGAAGACAGGAGTGAAAAATGAATTGACTCCCCAAAGCAAATGTCATCCAAGGGAATTAATATGTGGTGCATAGCATGAAGGTATCAGATGAAAACTTTCCTAACCATATAAAACAAATACCAACTTAATTTAAATATATATTTTAAAGGATGGTTATGATAGCACTACAACTGGTCTCCTTTTATGCACAGGAAGGTCTGCAATTTGCTTTTGGTAAGAAGTTTAAGCAAGCACTATAACACCCATTCCTGTTGCTGTGTCAGAGGGCTGTCTGAGGAACCACTTCTAATAATGTCCTGCACAAGTAACACAGAAAATGCCGATGCAGGCAAAAGCAGAAGCTGGCAGCAATGCAGCTCTCCAAAATGCACAAAGAAGCATATACTACAAGTGAAAAGAGGCACATGGAGAGGAATATCATTGTGAGGCTGGGGATGTTCCTGTTAGCATCTTAGAGGCTGAGATTCATTAGAATTATGACATTATGAGTTTTCTGAGAAAATCATACTATACATTCAACAGCGATGTAGTCATTTTGCTTGCCAGACCATCATATTGCACATTCTCTTTTCCTTTTTGGTGTAAAATATTGATCCACCTGAGTTGCTTCACAAAAACTGAAATAATTGCATGAGGGAGATGTGGTGATAGAACAAGGGGAAATTACTTCCAGGTTATAGAGGATGGATTTAGGTTAGATATTACATAGCGAGGGTTGTGAGGCACTGGAACAAGTTGCACAGTGATGTCTCTTGGAAGTCCCTGGACACTTTCAAGGTGAGGCTGGATAAGACCCTGGGTAGCCTGATCCTATCTGTGGTATCCCTGTTCATTGCAGGGGAGTTGGACTAGATGGCCCTTGGAAGTCCATTCCAACTCTAAGGATTCTATGTTTGTATGTGAGGGAGGCAAATGACAGGTGCAGGGCTCCTTTCCAATGAGCGAGGGAAGGATGGGAATCAAAAAGAGCTGTAGCTGTGGAGTGGCAGCTGTTTTTTCTAATGCCCAGTCCCAAAAGTTATAATTTTCTCTTCTGCTCCCACGTCTCCCCAGTTGTCCAGCTTGCCAGCCTGATGTGGGATGGGACCACTGCATCACGCTGAGCTCATCTACTTGCTTCCCTTCCCCAGTGCAGCTGTTTGGGCTGCAAGCCTGTGGTCTTGTGGGGCATGACTATTTTCAGCTGCCTGACCTCCTGTAATACCCTGACACAAACTCAAGAAGCTGAACTGTAGCTCCAGCCATGAGTGACCAGAGCACAACTTTCCAGACCATGGTGTTGCTCCTGGGCAGCTGCAAGAGTGGAAAGCAGGCAGCCCTGAGGGGTATAACACAGCTGAGTCCCAGAGGAAAGCCTTTTCTTCAGCCATATGCAGCCTCGTGTGGGATGGAGAGGTGAAATTTAAATATGTGATCTGGTTGTAGAGCTTCTCTTTCTTGGCTTAGATAGTTGAGTTGAAGTGGGCAAGGAACAGCATGGGTGGTGGCCCCTACCTGCCTTGCTGAGAATGTTGAAAGTGCTTCTTCTAATGGCACTAGAGCAACAGTGGCTGACTACCATGCCCTGTTATGCACAGCATGCTGAAGTGACTCCTATGTTTTGTGATAAAATGCAGTGTTTCTCCTCCTGTGTATTCAGATAGATAGCTTTTCCTATTGCTTATGTTTAACTTCCATGCCTCTCTGTTGCTTCATGAACATTATTGGTGTTCCTGTTCATGTAAAGAGATCTTTCCAAAGTCATGTCTACAGTGAACCACTCAACATCTCATTTTATTTTTTGTCGTCTCACCCTGTAGTCTTGTCATAAAATTCAACCACAGCATGGAGATATGTGTAGTACATTTTAATGGCTATAAAGTCTTCCATATGTAAAATAAATTAAGCTCTAATATTCCATCTCAGGCTATTGCATTGCTGAGAGACATTCTACAATTCCATTCTACGGAAACGTTGCTGACTTCTGGAGGAGACATAGGATGTTGTATTATATACCTTATGTGTGCTGAAAGCTGTGGTATCTGAAGTACCAGGACAATAAAAAATAGTATATTTCAAAAATAGGGGAGGAAAATATGTATTGAAGTCAAAATTATGACAGCTCCTCACTTGGAGTTATCTCAGCTTGGATGCAGGTATGAGGTCTTTAGAATATAGGATTGTAGGGGTTGGAAGGGACTAGAGATCATCTAATCCAACCCCCCTGCCAAAGCAGCTCCCTAGCCCAGGTTGCACAGGTAGGCATCCAGGTGGGTCTTAAACATCTCCAGAGAGGAGACTCCACCATCTCTCTGTGCAGTCTATGCCAGTGCTCCGTTGCTGCACTGGGAAGAAGTTTCCACACACATTTCTGCAGAACTTCCTATGCTTCAGTTTGTGGCCATTTCCCCTCATCCTGTCACCACACACTACTGAGAAGAATCCGAGTCTGGAGACTGTAATAGTTGATGCCAAAGACCAGTTCAGCCGTTGATCTGTCTTTCTAAAACACAGAAACGATGCTACTGTACTCACATTTCACTCAAAACCTCATGTCTTGTTTCCACTGAGAAAAGATTTTTTTCCTGCATGTTAGTGGCGGAATTTGCTCCTTGTTGCTTATGTCCTGTCAGAAAACAACCTGAGAAATGTTCACTCTTGAGAGAAATAGTTGGTTAGTTTTGTTAGAAGCAGTTGGTGCTTCCCTTCTGCACCCACTCATTAACTTGATGTCACCTAACTGCTCCAACTGTTTTATTTTTGGAATAAAATAATAAATAAATAAATAAATAAATATAAAATCCTATCTCCTCCCCCCTCTATTTTATGCAAAAGAGATATTGAAATAAATTTTCAAGGGCACAAATTACTTGTAAGCCTATCTCCCTTTTGACTTTGTTTGCTCTTTTCAATTTTATTCTTAGTGTGTTACGCATCAAATCCTTACAGATTATCCTGTGCACTTAATAGCACAACTTATGGTAAAAAGAACATATATTTAGGCGATGCAAATTCTTTATTTGTAATCAAAAAGGCAGGGGCTGTTTTTTTCACTAGTCAAATGTTGTTAGATTACAAAATCTGATTATCTTTCTCTTTCAAACCAATTAGCCTTTTTAAACAGAAGCCAAAAAGAGCCAACGACACAATGTTTAGTCTGAGACTGTGAGAGCTACAACTCTTCACTTCCTGGTTCATATTAGAGAGTAATCTTTACTATTAAAAAGTAATAATAAATTCAAGTAATTTCACAGTACACTTATTCTCTGATTTTCTTTTATGCAGGCTTCTGTATGATAAATTTAAAAGAGGCATAATATAATCCGTAGTCTTTATGCCATGAGCTCAATACAGTTTAACGAATTGAACAATGATACTTTATTTGTGAAATGTATATTTAAATGTAACTCAAGTGTAAAACAGAAGTAATTTGATACTAAAATGGCCTTTCCTTTTCAATATGAAAGTGGGAAACAATACTTCAGTGCACTGCTACCATTGTATAAAAATACAGCGTGATATTTTTTTCCTTGCCTCTTGTAACCTTTGCGAAATCTGTAGTTTACTTGTAGTTACGATACCCTGGTTATGAATTAGGTAGATAACTCTAATCTAGAATGTCCACGTTTTACACCTCATCCAGTACAGTTCTGGTTTTTCTCTAGGCCTTTCAGGCTTGATAAAACCCAAGAATTTACATTTTAAAATGTAGGTTCCCACATCAAATCTTTGAGATGTCTGATCTTGCAAGAGATGCATTTAAATGTGCAAAGCCATGCAATGGAAACTTTTCTCTGAGCTTAGCCACATAACAACAGCTTCTGTAGAGTCCTGTGGTCTATACAGCACACTTCTGTTGCCCCAATGGCCCTGCTCTCTGCGGGGTATCCCAAGGGATAGCATGTATCTGCTGCTGCCTGCCAGTAGATTAATCCTGGGAGCTGTGCAAGATGGGTGTAACATGGTTATAGACTTGATAGGTCTGTATTACCTTCCCAGCAGATGGCTTTTTCATTTTTTAAGAAATTCTGTCCTGAGCCCAGTAAATGCTTTCTGATAAAATTTTTATTTCTGTTGATTTTTTTTTTCCATGAGAAATGGATGCATTTCCATTACCAATGAAGGAAGAAACATTCTCCAGCTAGCTCTAGTTGCTGTCAGCACCAACCCTGAGCATCTGCTGTACTCCTATCATGTCAGGAAAAAAAAAAAAAAAATTCCATTATGCCCTACAACTATCCAAGCTTTCTGTAGTTACTGTATCTCACAGATGGGCTTTATGTTATATCAAAGTCATCCATGGGATAAGGCTTATTGCAGATACAGTAGGAAATGAATGTTCTGCTGTAAAGCACCTTAGCTCTGTGCATCCTGGGCAGCTGTTCCTAGAACAAACAAGACCCCCTCCACAACTGGCAGGTGGCCAATGAGACTCTTGGCAGAGTAAACAGGTGGTGAATGGCCGTGGGGTCTGCATCCCTCATGTCCCTCAGCAGTCAGGCTGGCATGCTGTTCTGCAGAGAGATGGATTTGGCATGTTCATTAACTACAGAAACATAAAAATCTTTCTGCTCCTTTCTGTTTTTCAAGTATCTCTTGTGATTTGCCTTTTAAGATTTTGGACCTGTAGTCTCATCTAGGAAACTGTTGTATATGTTAGAACTATGAAGGGAATAACGTGGCAAACTCAGCAACATGCTCGTTCACATTTTCAGTATTCTCTGTTCTTTAGTAGATCTGTCAGTCTCTCCAGCAGGAAACATAGCTGTAACTCAGGAAGGGTTTCAATTATCTTCTTGTTTGCTGGAAATAAAAAGAAACCTCAAGCTGACATGTTTCTGAAGAAGAATCCCAAGGGATGCATACTTCATACCACAGAAACCAGAAAAATAAATAAATAAGAAGAGGAATTCCTAACAAGCTCCAAAGCCTTTACTGGCCAAGCTGAAGTGGAAGAGAACATTAGTAGCTTTGTTATCTGTTAGCTAGCATCTTACTGCCAGCAATGTCTGAAAAACCTTAGCATCAGACATGCTGTGACACCTTACTGTTATGCTAATGAGCTGGCTTGTCATATTTTCAGGGGCCTGAAAAGGGAAGAATTAAAAAGGAAACAACAGAAACCACTACATTTAGAAACAGAGTTAGTTAATATAGGTACAACCTATGCAGGAGTCCATAGGCTTTAGAGAACAGTGAAGGGTGGATGATATACAGAGGTCACCTGAACAGTTTCTGCTAAGTTTCAGTAGGGGAAGCATATCTCAGACTGTCACAGTTACACGAGTAACTATAGAATAGAGGACAGTATTTGTAATGGCCTTTTCCTTGTATGTTAGCACCACCATTTTCTGAAAGCAGAGACAGGAGTTCTGTCCTCTCCCAGCCAAAGGCACTGCCCAGGGTTAAACCTGCAAACATCTGTTACTTCCACACCTTGGGAGCAAATGCAACACAATGTCTTTACTGAAGCAACCATTTAGTAAGTATTGAATCCTCTTTAAATAGACGAATATTAGAAGTAGTTTTCAGGATATTCCAAATAAATCGAAAAACAAACCATTGAACAAACTGTTTCTCCTGTGCAGACAGTCTGACCCTGTTGTGGCTACGCATGTGCCGTGGGGAGCAAAAAGTTCCCCTTTCTTCCCTGATATTTTCACTCATAGATGGTTTTTTAGGGGGTTGGGTTTTTTTCCAGCTGTACAGGAAGCTGTAACACATAGGGGGCTGGAGGTGTCACCTGCAAAGGTGAACCAAATGTCAGCAGTACCACTCCTTTTCCAAACAGCTCAGTAATCTGTCGACAAACAAATAGCCATAGTCACCCTAGCTACTAGTGCTCTAGCCCAATCTTAGTGATTGATTGATTGTTCCTGTTGTTGGTGGAACAGAAATATGTTGCAGATACCTAAAAAGAGAAGGGTGTGGAGCTCTTGTATATTGGTACAAGAGCTTAACCCTACACACGTATCCTCCACCCACCTTCATTTGCATTTCCTTCTATAGGCACAAATATTTTGAAGGGATCGGTTCCTAAGAGGTGGCCCTGATGTAATTTGCTGGCAGTGCTATCTGCTGTTTAATTCTCTTGTTTAGCTTCTGAGCCACTTACTGTTAATACCCAATAAATTCCAAAGCTCACATCTAGGTATTTCTAGTATCATGCTGCATTGTCCAGCCTGGCACTTTGCACACGTGTAAGACTCTGTTCCACTGCTTTTTTCCCTTTCTTGGTGGTTTGGAAACAGAAGTAGAAACACAGGAAGCAGGACCCACTTTCTGAAAAAAGAATTTGTCTGGTGCAAAAGTCACTGTTCAGCCTTCAAGTCAAGGAGCTTTCAAATGTGGAAGGAGAGTTGCTGTTTGAAAGAAAGAGCACCCCAGCTGCTGATGTAGGACAGAACCACTTAGTTACTGAAGTCATTTAGGTGATTGAACCGGAGTTGCTCAGGAGAAAGCTATGCGTTGGACCAGCTTGACACTGCACATCACTTTCAGAGCTGCTAAGATGGAGGGATATACTAGGGAAAGACTCGAAGGGGATAAGGAAATTGGGAACTCAGTCTGAGGGCTGTGGGAGATGATACAGATGTGGAGGACAATGAAGTTTGGTGCATAATTTACTCATGGGCTGGATCCAGACTGAAGCCTCTGGTTTTTTAATAAGCCTGTCACAAGACGACCTTTTCAAATGCAGCTGAATGATTTTGAGTCCTGTTGATTTT
This sequence comes from Oreortyx pictus, assembly GCA_036925125.1. NCBI lineage: Eukaryota > Metazoa > Chordata > Aves > Galliformes > Odontophoridae > Oreortyx > Oreortyx pictus. The sequence continues at coordinate 67,292,267 of JAUPFR010000001.1, read as the reverse complement.
TAGTGTTCAGAAATCTGCTGTGAATTTTGCTGATCACGAGTTCAAAGTTGGATTGAATGAGGCTTTGAGCAATCTGATTCAGGGGAAGATGTCTCTGCCTGGGGGAGCTGAGTAGAACTTTAGATCTTTATCTACTGATCTTTAGAGTCAACTTCCACCCAAAACATTCTATGATTCTATGGATGTATGCAGTTCCTCAAGTAAAGAGGTGGAAGGTGGTCAGTATAACTGAAGATTGAAGGGAGATGTCATGCATGGAGTGATTTATCTGAACTAAAACTTAATTTGAGCCAGCTGTTAATACTGCAGACCTTATGAAATATTTTTATTAAATAAGTAACAATGTTCAACAAATGTAAATAGCTAAGGATTTGTCTCTGTGTCTGCTTTAAAATAACTTGCTTCCAGTATCATAGCATTGTGAGATATTGCCCTTGGACTGTTGTTTTGCTGGGAATGCTCATCATTTCTTTTTTCCTGAATGATGTAAAATGATAGAATTTTACATGTGAATGTTCTCTAAATACTGATCTAGCATGTTTCTGCTTAGCTCATGATGGATTTTGAGATCATAGCATCCTTTGTTGCTATGCTTCCTCTCTCAGAATTTCTTTACTGTCATTTCGTACTCTGTTAACTGAATGATACTTATTTTTTTTAACAGCAGAATATATTGTCTTATGCAAAATAAAATCAGTGTTTAAAAATTTTAATGTAAATACTGATGCTTCCTTTTGGGGTACGTTTCAAGTAATAAAGTTTCCAGTTGGAATTTTTAAACCAATTTTAGTGCCAAAGCATGTGGAAAGCTTATATTTGGCCACAGAAAGCTGAAATAAATAAGGGCTCTTAGCAGGGATTGAAAGTTTCCTTCACTTCTTGGCTTTGCTCACAGCAATTTTTAAGCATTCCACGTTATTCTGGCACCTTCAGACTATTAAAAAAAGAACCACCTACCCCTTTAAAACTCTGCCATTTTCCCTAATGCAAGAGTTCCCAAAGTAAACATTTTTTTTTCTCTGTAAATGCTGTATTTCTTACACTGTTTTAAACTCCCTTGGTGCAATAAGAACAAGAGAAAACAGAAGTACCATCAATTTTTGGAGACAGCTGGTAGTATTTGCTGATATCCAAAGTAGCTCAGCAGAACTCAGCCCTGAAACTGCTTGTTTTTCTCTATTAAATATAGCAGCAGTCTATGGTGTATAACAGAAGTGGAGACAGTTGTATTGTGTATATCTATAATCTGGTAGTTTTGTTTTGTTTTGTTTTGTTTTCTTGTGTCAGATGTCTCATTTACAGGAGAGTCTGAAATAGGGTAAGATGGCATTCATGTATATGCAGCTGATCATTCTTCTGTTACTTGCTACACAAGGATCAGAGTTGACTTGATAAGTGGACTTAATATCCCTCCACCAGGTGTTACATTCTGACAGAGAGGGCAGGTAATTTATCAGGGGCAGTGGTTTTCCTTTGCTTTGGAGCTGTGAGTAGCTGTGAAGATCCTGTGTGGAAAGCCACAAGAGCAGCAGCTGGAGCACCAGAGAGCAGAATGACAGTGGAATGGCTTGGCCTGATTAATTCTCGATCCTATTCTTTCCTTTGTATCTCCTGACATCATTTCAACGCATTTAAAAACTACATCAGGGGAATGTTTACAGAAAAATGTGACAAAATCCTGCGAACTCTTGGGAAGAAGGTTCCAGTCTTAGGAGGTTTAAATACCATTCAGTAGCAAGCCTAGTGTAACAGATGGCACTGAAAGACTCGGGCAGATGTATGTCTTCTAGAGTGGATAGAAATTTGCCTGTATTTTCTCCCATACCCAAGTCTTAAGCTAGTTTCCTTTACATACTATTAAAACAATGTTCAGACTCCTGGGGAGGAGAAACTAACTGAATATTTCAGACCATGTGCTATTATATGAATTCAACTGTCTTCAGCAAAGCTGTTTACATAGTTGGATAATCTTACAATGGCTATGTCTTTGAAGAACTGGACCTTACCTTCTCTTGCAAGCTACATTTTTATCAGGATATTTTTTGTATTTAAAGTCCTTAAAAACAAACAAACAAAAATAAAAGAAAAGAAAACCAGGGAGTATAGGCTGAAAGAAGTTATTCAATCTGGCTTCTTACACATTTTACAGGTTTATCTTCTGCACTATTTTGAGTATATTATCTAACCTCCCTTCAAGTATTTCCTCTTGTGATATCTCAGAGGTCTCCCTTGGCAGACTGCCTCATTGATGAATAACTACCTCTCTTGTTTAGAAACCCCATGACAAAAGTTGCTGTTATACAGTCCTTCAGATTTTCCATGTTACAAGGACCTGTAAAGAAAAACTTCCGTATTTTCCTTTTAATAGTCAGAACTCCCAGAATGTAAAACTTTGCCTGTCTTTTCCTCTCTTTCCTAAATTCTGATGTCTTAATGCATATGGTTAAGCTCAAAGAGTGTTTTTGTCTGACATGGACTATGTAAAACTAAGGATCAAACTAGTTCACATGTTCCACCAATAAATAATGTTGTTTCAGTCAAAATAATCTGCATACTATCCATTTTAATCACCACTTTCTTAGTCGCATAACTTATTTTTCTATGCTTTTTGGCCAGCAGCCACCTCTCCCAGTTTAAGGGTTGTAGCTGAAGAGTCAAAGTTAGGTGTAGTCATCTCTTTATGGTCAGTCAAGACAGTTGCATTGCTGTCAGGCTATCCTTATCTGCAGTGTGAGACACTGCAGTGTTTCTCTTCTAGAAACTGCAGAGTACCTTAGACAGACTGTGCTCTGATTTTCAGTTCATCACTGCCTTCGTAGTCAGGTAAAACGAAATCACTGGGAAGAAACAGTTGCCAAGCTGTGATTCTCTCAGAAGTGCTAGGGAAAGTGTGTCAACAAGCTGTTGTATGCTGCCTTCCTGACAAGCAAGAGAACACATGGTCCTGCACTGCCTCTCCCACCACCTGCTCTGGATTGCTTCTCTTTACTCATTTGGGATTTTCCAATTCAGTTGTCTTTTTTTTTTTTTTCCTTTCAGTCTTCTGCATAAATACTTGGGATGCAATATAAAAATTCAGCTAACAAGGTTTGTTTCAATTACAGCATCACCCTTCCTCTCCGTGTGGCTCAAAGTCACTTTACCAATTTAACTAATCTGATAGTAACATCAGTTAAAATATTAAGGAACATTTCTAGTAGCCCCACCACTGGCACAACATGGTGAATATGGAAGGTGCTGCAGTTAAAGACATCTTGAAAGGACTTCAAATGAAAGCTTAAGGCACGGCTGATTTGCATTAGGCATCATGGTTGTTACAAACCCTAATGTTGATGTTGACGCGAAGGCAGTTTCTGTAGTCTGAAGTACTATGGTGCTAAAAATGAAGTGTTTTCAAAATGTGCTTCTTCATATAGACATTCTGAATGTTCTTTCCCTGGACCCTAAGGAGTTTCCACGGTTCTGAAAGGCTCTTTAATTGTCTGATTTGTTTTCCAAATGCCATTTTAATCCACTTCTAATCTTAGTTAATAACAACATTGTAAATATTTCATTAACTTTTCCAGATAAAGCACTTAAACTCTTCAGGACCAAATAGTCTTTTTGCTGGATCTTGCACTAATTGCTTTGGCTAATAGCACAACCTTGAGTTTTAAATGTATTTAATGGAAACATAAAACTCTTGTTTTGTGTAAGCGTGTTTCTGAAATCTGAAGAACACGTGGTGCAAGGTTAAAGATAGTAACTTGTTGTATTACATAGCTTTTAATGATGAATTTTGAAACAGCGTCGCAGAGGAAAGCTCGATTTGTTTCCCAAGGGTAGGCATAATACCCTTAGACATTAGCCTTTAACATGTTTTGACATCTTTGTTCCTGTGTAAAGGTTAAGTAATATGGTCAAACTTTATATGAAATGCTTTATTAGTGAAGTAACTTGCATTAAGGTTGTAAAATTGAACACCAGATCAGGAAATAGTAAAAAGTAAAGGTTGTATCATAAAGTTAACTGATCCGTACAGCTAGTGTTCCCCTGATAAGGTACATGCTCAGCTGTGTACAGTATGTGAAATCTGCTTCTGAGTGCCTTAACCTTTTAGTTTCTTATTTCTTGTATATTTTCATTTATGGCCTGAATCTTGGATGAATATAGGTTCTGAGGTTAATCTTACTTTGCATTAGCTGGAAGAAAAGAATAGTATAAAATAGCAGAAAAGCATATCAAAACCCCATGCCTTCTTCTAGCTAAGCATATAAATTACTGCTGTGTCTACAGCTCTTACCTCTTAACTGTTTTTTCCTAATGTGTCTTTGCGGTCCCAATTGTTGCCAGGGAACTAGCGGCAGAGAGGCAGATACAACTTCAGCTTCTTCTCAGGCTCATGGTTGCCATTTAGGTGCTTCTAGTGCATTTCCATGTGAAGTCAAATCACTTCAGTGGACCACTGCTGATGGTAATTTAGCAGGTCAATTTGACTTTTCCATGAGATGAGGTATTTTCACGGGCCACTCTGAGGTATCTTCTGGAAGGTAAAAATGGTCCTGCACTTTGGCCACAATAACCCCATGCAATGCTATAGGCTTGGGGCAGAATGGCTTGAGGAGTGTATAGAGGAAAAGGACCTGGGGGTGTTGGTTGATGCTCGGCTCAACATGAGCCGGCAGTGTGCCCAGGTGGCCAAGAAGGCCAATGGCATCCTGGCCTGTATTAGGAATAGTGTGGCCAGCAGGAGCAGGGAGGTGATCATCCCCCTGTACTCAGCTCTGGTGCGGCCGCACCTCGAGTACTGTGTTCAGTTTTGGGCCCCTCACTACAAGAAAGACATCGAGGCACTGGAGCGTGTTCAGAGAAGGTCAACAAAACTGGTGATGGGTCTGGAGCACAAGTCTTACGAGGAGCGGCTGAGGGAGCTGGGATTGTTTAGTCTGGAGAAAAGGAGGCTCAGAGGAGACCTCATTGCACTCTACCACTTCCTGAAGGGAGGCTGTGGTGAGGAGGGGGTCGGCCTCTTCTCCCAGATAACTAATGACAGGACAAGAGGGAATGGCCACAAGTTGCACCAGGGAAGATTTAGATTAGATTTGAGAACAAGTTTTTTCTCTGCAAGAGTGGTCCGGCACTGGAATGGCCTGCCTAGGGAGGTGGTTGAGGCACCGTCCCTAGCGCTGTTCAAGAAGCGTTTAGATGAGGTGCTAAGGGATTTGATTTAGTAGCTTGGTGGGTAGGGATGGTGGTGGGAGGATGGTTGGACTAGATGATCTTGTAGGTCCTTTCCAACCTAATGAATCTATGAATCTATGAATCTATAAAGCCATTTCCAAAACTTTCTTGCTGTGAGACTCTCAACTGTAGAGTTAAGTTGCTCAACTTGTCAACATAGTGTCAATGTATGTTAGGAATGATGGAATTAGTCCTAAGATTTCGGGTCTGCTATGTTTTTTGTGGTGTGTTGTCCCAGGCTGGCAGGCAGCTACCTCAACCCCAACAGGATGGAGAAATAAAATAGAAAGGAAAACAGTTAGAAAACTCACGGGTCATGATAAAAAAGTAAAAACAAACAAACAAACAAACAAAACAACAACAACAAAGAACAGTTTAATAGGTAAAGGGAAGAGAATGGGAAAAAAAGTGCAGCAAAGGGAATCACTCTGCACCATCCTAGGCAAACTGATGCTTAGTGAGTTTCCAGACCCCAGTCATGTGGGAAGGCAACAGCTTTCCCTTTCTTTGTCTACCTTGGATTTTACTTCAGAATGTGAAATGATAAGGTGTGGAATATCTCTTTGGCCAATTTGGGCCAGTTGTCCTGACTATGTCCTCTCTCCATTTCTTGCCTACTCACCAAGGGGATGACACAGCAAAGAGAGCTACGGTACGCCAAGCACTGCTCAGCACTAACCAAAACATTAGCACATTACCAACACTTTTTCAGCCACAGATTCAAAATACAAAGCAATCCAGGCTGCTGCAATGACAGATAACTATCCAAGCCAAATCTAGTATATTTCCTCTGCTCTCTTCTAGATTAAAGTATTTTGTTTGCATCTTTTTCAGATAGTAGATGAAAAGCCAGAGCATAGATTTTATTAATGCATCTGTACAGAATACAACAGTTTCTCTCAATGCAAAGTTCACAGTCTGTGTATACAATATTTTCACAGCAGTGCAGAAATAACTCTAGCGCAGTTGAAAATAGTAATATATTTGGACTTTTAGATCTTTAAGCTAGCAAATCTTTTGATATGGAAAGAAATGCAGTGTGCAACCTTAGATCTCTTGGGTGATTTGTATGTTAAATGAAGGCTGTTAGAACCGAATCTACCTTATTTGTAAGGTGCTTACTGCTGCCATTCTAGCAAAGCATGTTGCTTGATTTGAGGACTGGGTAATGAAGCTGAGAACAAACAATGAGCTATTGAAGGAATGCTCTTGCTGCAGTCCACAGGAACAGAGCATGCATTGTGGGATGCTCAATGATGCACATCTCTAAGGGAAACTGAAGATATTAAGAGGCAGATACCAAGATGAGGTATGAAATGTTGTCAATAATAAAGTGAAAGGAAGTGTTGCCATTGAACTGAAGGAATCAGAACGTCAAGAATGCATTAACAGCTTAATTCTGGAAACTGTGGGGCAACCGTTTTGCAATGAAACTTGAGAGATCCCTGTTATTTTAAACTTACCTGGCTACATTTAGTCAGTTCACAGAGTTGCTCAAGTGTGCCTGATTTTAGCCCACAAAGAATCTCAGGAGACCTGGTCATCAAGCAAGTATTCATTGAAAGGAGCCTCAATCTGCTGTGTTTCCCTTAGCTTTCAATAAGGAAAAAAAAAAAAAAAGGCAAGGCAGATATTTAGACATACATGACAAGATTAGGGGCCAACATAGTTTGTTTAATAGGAAATATATTTCTGAGTGTATTGCACTTATCTATTCCATACAATCCAAATTCGCCATGGGAATTTATACTAGATTTCCATTTCTAGCATAACAATGTAAACAGTGGCAGGACTGTATATTTAAAAAATGGGCAGAAATACAAAAAGGAAAATCCATCAGCCTTTTTTATAAGATAGTGTAAGAGAAATAAATAAAAATTGTTTCTTACAAACCATCTTTGGAGATAAAGAAAATATGGCCAGTGAGGCACACAATTGGAAGTCAAGAGGAAGACAGCAGAACTCTGATCACTTACCAGACCCTGCCTGGGTCTGCTGCTCTACTGGACAAAGGTTGCTGGGCTAACAAATAGTTACTATCTAAAAGCAGGAACTAAACCAACCTCAGTAAACCGTTTATATGAATTGTGCACCGGAAACAAGCTAATGACACCCTGAATGAGAGCAGTTACTTGAATGCTGAGCTTTTGCCAAGAACAACGTGGAGCGCTGCAACAAAGAAAGCAACACACTGTCATAACCTGCATTCATTTGTGATGAATCTTTTAATGTCTAACATTAAAAAATAATGTACTTTAGATGTTTGCTTAGAGCTTTTCTTGTATCCTCAAACTCTGGATGCAGACTCAGAACTACTAGAGCGCCTTCTGAAGAACGGGAGAGATTGGTTATAAGATAATTAATGTTGTATTAGCATCTCAGCAGATAATGCATTCACAATAGCAAAGTAGATGAAAGTAATACTGAGCACTGAGATTACTCTCAGCTTCAGGAATTGACTGGATTGCTTCAGGATTATATACACATATATAATTTTTAATAAAAAAACTTGACAAAACTAAAAAGAATCTATGAAGTTTTGCAGTAACTAACTGCTTTTAATGCTTCAGCAGAGTCGTGAAGTGTAGGATTATTTTTTTTTTAATTTACATTTGAGAAAAAATAATACTTTACTACAAACCTCTCTTTTGAGAGAAGGGAAGGTACCTTAGGCAGGTAGTATAAGTAGGATTTGGATAAACTTTTCATGCATTTTATCTGTTGATATTGTGGTTTGGGAATCAGAAGCTAAAGCATGAGGCATTGTGCCTGGCTTTAACACCCCAAACCCTGTGACTGATCCACAATCTGATGTTTGAATCAGGTGAAGGGAATTGTCAGGTGCAGAACGTGATACCTAGTTCAGTTTTAGATAGGGAAAATAAAGTAGTTACATCTGTATTGAAGAAGCAGTAAGAAAATCCTTGATTGAGAGAACAGTTTTAGATAAATGTGAAGTTTGTTGTGGAGTCTGAGTTGGGTAACAGGAAAAGGCCTAACCTAAGAACAGATGTCAGCTGTACTTGAAGTAACGTCTATTTTGGCATCACCTAATTTGCCCTTTTAACCTCTCATTGTTGTTGCATTTTTGGGAATCTGGTGGATTTTAATTGCTTGTTTCATGTGAAAAGCTGATACTCAGTCAGGAACTTGTCACAAGCTCACTGGTGGTAGGGGAATACAAGGCTGTATAGTCCAGTGCACATGCTTTGTCATAACTTGGCAGGGCTGACATATTCCTATACAGTGAAGCCACAAGTGAGTTATGTGTCCTGAAAGAGTTCCATGAAGACCATTACACCATGCCCCTGGCCACGTATTCCTGATTCTCTATGTACTGTATAGGGAGACTATGTTAGATATACTTATTGAGTCTCACAGCTTTTATTGGTATTGTTTTTCATTTTTCTCCACTTATAAGCCAAGCTCCTGCAGTATCAAGAGGTTGAATGTTTATGCCTCAGGGGAGAGGAAAATTATAATGAAAGAAGTATCGAAACTGTAGGAGTAGTCATTAGGAATAGCTTTTCTGCACAGTCTATTATTTGATGATCTCTAAGACACATATTACATGGGGATAAGAAAAGTTCTAGTCCACTGGGCAATGATAATTCCCAGCATTTGGGTGGTTCTTCCTAACATTCCACAGGTTAGTGGGAAGCAGAATTTGTCTCTTTACTGTTTTAAGTTATAAGCAATACACCTGAAGGAACAAATGAAAGAAAAAAATATATTTTTTAGAGTTCAATGTACTGTTTTATTTTTAAACATCTGCCTTTCATCTTTCAATCAAATCTTATAACTCCTATTTTTTGTTTGGGTTTAATCTATCCTTTGTTTTATTTGTTCCTTTTTGTCTTCATGCCTTTTCCTCTCTATCCTTCTCTGAATATGTTAGTGTTGTAGCTTGTAGAAGGAGGGTCATAATGGATAGGTGAATCTTGAGTGAGCAGAATAAAGGGAAACAAATGGCACGATTTTCCCTATGATTAATTAATTGCTTCTTGAAAACATTTGAGTTGTGCTTTCAGAAGGGGTTTAGGGAGTAGTAGGTGGGCAAGAGGAGTCAAGTATACCTGAAAGACACGTGCCACTGCTCTGCAGAGTGCAGTATGTGCTTGTTCTGGGTACACACTCTATATCTCTGTGTGGATGGGTGTGTCTGTTAATGCACGGCAATCACACCTCCCTGTCAAAGACAGATCACCAGAAACTTAGGTATTCCATTGTATAGAAAAGGAAGTAGAAAACATTTTTCCATTGACAGCAGTGTTGCAACCCTTTGCCATGTAATACTAGATATATGGCAACCTTTCCGTGTGGAAAACTGAGAGGATTAGAATTGCGTTAACACTATCAGAACGTACGTGCCTGTTACCCTGGTGAACTTGTGTGCTTTTCTTGGAGTCAAATGTATAGGCTAAGGTGGGGGTCCTGTAAAAATATCAAGCGTTTAGTGTAATACTGACATAGCAGTCGGTATTACTATAGCTGTAAGAAATGGAATAGCTTCCTAGGTGCTAAACTGCTGCAAGGAACCCACTCCCCCCTCCAAAGACACTTCAGTGCTGCGCAAGCAAACTTCAGGCAGGCAGCCCCATTTGGTATTTGTGGAGTTAACCAAGTTAAGCTCCCTCTCGGCTAGCCTCTTCCACCAGGAATGCAATTAGCGTTCACCTATATAAGGAAACCTGCCAGGCGGTGGGGCTGGGGTTGGGGAGCGCTCCGCGCCCAGAGAGCGGCACTGCACGGGCTGGACAGGGCTCGGCGGCGGCAGTAGCAATAGCAGCAGCAGCAGCAGCAGCAGCAGGGCAGCCCAGCGCTAGGAAGGACTATCTCGCTTTCTTCAACTCCAAGGCGAGGAGGAAAGGAGGCAGGGGAGCAAAAATGGAGAGGCAGGTATGTCGGCACGGAGCATTGCGGCGGGAGGGTGGTGGTGGCGGTAGAGTGCGGAGAGGCTCGGGTGGGAAAGGGGGGGGGGGGGGGGGGGGCTGCCTGCGGGACTTGTTCCTACAACTGCTGCTCCCTCCTGAATTGGCTTTTAAAGGGGCTGCGAAGCAAAAGCGGGCTTCTCGTTTGCCGCGACATCTGTGCGGACAATTACTTTCGCTTATCTGACGTTCCACGCTCTTCTAGTTCACGTGCGCCTTCTTTTTTTTTTTTTTTAACTGGGGAGATTATCAAACTTTCTTATCGCTGATGGAACGCAGATGTGAGACTGGAAGTGAGGCTGAGATGCGTTGCTTAACTCTTCGAACCTCTGCAAATGCAGAATTTCATGAGCCTGTCACGTCTGGAGAACGGTCCTTCACTTTGTGGAGCAAAACATGCCTTTTCTAAAGGTGCGCTCCTTTAGCCCTTCCGGGATCCCACTGTTCCTTATTGTGATGTGTATGAATGCAGCCTGGTCAGCATAGCTGGGATGCATTTGCTGCAATACAGGGAGTTCCTGCAGTAATAAAGATTTTTCGGTGAGTTAAAAAATAAACTGCAGGTACTGCTCTAAGAAATGGAAGAGAAACTTGTTCTTCTACAATAGAGATTACCCCAGTTCACAACAAGGATGTGTTGCCTGGGAAATATTTGCACATTCTGATAACCTTTACAGCGGGCTCTGTGTAAAATCCTGACAGACAGAGAGAAAGGGGGGTGGGGAAGTTTGTTCTTTGTAGATTTGTGTCTAGACATAAGAAAAGTCAAGCTGAAAACTTAAACAGCTTTCTAGTTGGAAGAGCGCTGCTGTGCAGTCCTTCAGGACAGTTACTGTTAGCATCGGCATGTGAACTGTGGCAGCTCGCTCAGGTTTTGTGCAGTTATGGTACGAAAGATAGGAGTGAAAGAATACTTCGAGTTATTTCTCTGAGAAGTGCCTTTGAAGGGAAAAAAAAAACACGACTATTCAGCAACAGGTGGAGTTTATTTTTCAGACTGATTTTCTGTTCTCTTAGCAATTGATAGAGATGAGACTGCTTCTCACTAATTTTCGTTGTTAATCGTATTTGAGTGGACACATGCATGTTAATACTCTAGTTATGGGAGTTAGAACTCCATCTCTCCTGGCGGACAAAGTATGAAAGTAAAGTACAGATTTTCAGCTGAGGACTTAAGCCTAGAGTGAAGACATTATTATTTAAGAACTCTCTTTCTAATAATTTTTTTACATTTTTATGAATTAACGTCTATTTGGAGTTAGTAATGTGACATTAACTACCATCAGGGTTATAATTCACTTGTGTTGATGCATACTTTCATTCACTTATATGTATGACTAGTCTAAATTCCTGACTTTGGATGTTTATTGAGGTATCGATGGGAATGACACATGACAGTGGTTTCAGTAAAGAATTTTATGGGAGCATCGATATGACAGAGAAGTTAAACACTGGACAGACACTGCTTCTGAACTACAGCCAGTGAGTTCATTGTTGTGAAACATCATTGGTCTTGGTGGAAGGCAGTACAGCAAATACAGGACTAGTAGACCAGAACCATACATCTCCTTTGTATCACTTCTTCTTGTGGTTTTCAGTCCATATTGTACAATCATAGAATCTTTTGAGTTGAAAGGGACCCTTAAAAAACACCTAGTCCAACTCCCCTGCAATGAATAGGGACACCTACAGCCACATTAGGATGCTCAGAGCCCAGTGCAACCTGACCTTGAGTGTCTCTAGGAATGGGGCGTGGACCATATCTCTGGGTAGTATGACCTTTATTAATGTGAACTGAGCGGGAGCACAGTGGATAGATTTTAGAAGGGTTGTTATTAATTAAAGTATGAATTTAAAGGGCAGGAGAAGACACCAGATAAACTTACTATTACATCTCCTATTCCCTAGTCTATGTAGTAAATCACATCACCCCCATTAGTTTGATGTCTGGCTATGCTACAGTCATTCATGTTCTTCTGGCTTCCCAGTGAGATAGAACTCTGATTCAATGCCTGCACAGAATCCTTTGGGCTGGCATGAGCTTCCTCTACCCCAAGATCTGAGCAGCCGTCTGTGTGGCCGTCCTGGGGCTGGTCCCAACTGAAGGCTCTGCCAGAGAAATGGAGGGCACTGTGGGCTCTCATGCTCTTCAGCACAAGGCTCTTCTTACCCTCCTCTGCTACCCAAAGCATCTGTGATGGGGCAGCTTCAGAGCCTGCAGTATCACACCAGGACCTACCAAGAACTAGCATCTGTGCTGCTGTTTTCTTTTATTTTTTTTAACTTCATGCTGCAACTGTGGTATTGCATGAGTTTTCATTGGCTCGGATGACAGAAATCAAGTCCTTCTCTGACCAGGTTATATGGCTGGGATATACATCCCAGATAAGAATTTAACCTTGTTTACAGTATTAAAAGAATTGCAAAGTAGCTGAAGCATCTTGAAGCGATGGATAGATCTTGTGTATTGTCTGAAATCACAAAAAAATCCAATAGTTATGGATGGGTTTTACAATGACCCCTCTCCTTCCTGAGCTCTGGCAAACCAACCTCCAGCCCTAGATGCTGGTCTTCTATCCATGTTAATAGGTAATGTGTTTCATTCACTAATTAAGAAAATGGGCTAGCATTCATTAAGACCCCGTTTAAAGATTAATTTTTCATTCAATCAAAGGTTCTTTGATATCAGTTTTAGCAGTTCACTGTGTAGCAATGGTGTTATAGTGGACCACATAGTTTGGAAATGAGTACTCTGAATGTAGGCAAAGGTGCAGCAAGTTTGTGCATAAGCCTGTAGTTCCATCTTTAGTTGAGTAACTGAGACAAGACTGAAGCAAAACAGAAATATTTGAATGTGACAATCTGGAGTTTAATGCATGACTGAACTGGAATTTTTGTTTGTATGCCTGAGGTAAGAAGTACCGAATTATTTATTGGTATGACAACCTTTGATTACTTGGACCAAATCCATTTTTTGTTTCTGTTATATTACAGGTGGGTTAAATTCATGAGAAGTTTCACTCATTTGTTGCTTTCAAAGCAGCGAGTGCTTGATACATTTAGCATATATTATTGGGTGTCTGGTTTGTTTTTTTTTTAGAAGTGAAAATTGTAAATGTCTTAAACATTTTTCATGTTTCATAGCCTGTTCATCCTGCAAATAGGAAAATGGTTTGTATGATTTCTAGACTTAAACAGAGCAATCACTGCATGTATTTATTTTCTTTTTCTGACTTGAGTGCAATTTGAAGCTGAGTGACCCTACATATTGGCAAGAGGAAGCTAGGCATATCATGCTTTTTTCTGATACCTCTTATCATTTTTCCAATAAAAAGAAACACTGGTTTTCAAAGGTGTAACTGGAGAGCTAGAAATAACAAATGACCATGCTGTATTAGTTGCATGCTCTCTTTAGGGTTCTGTTAAAGGCTTTACCACCCCATTATGCTATCATTTTGTAGTGTAAGCATTTTATATGGCATGTGTGATTTCATTGCCCTAAAGTGACCTTGGGAAATTCCTTATTTCCCCTGAAACACATGTGTCAGTGAAAATTGTTCTCTGCACTTTAGGAGCTCTATGGAAGGAATCTGGGAATAACGCAAGGAGGAGATGCAAGTCTGAAGTGAGATGTGTGCTGTTCTTCTGTAGCATTCATTATTTTGCATGCTTAAATCTTTGCTTTGAAGAGCAATGCTAAAGCAGCATAGGAAGGGCTTCCTAGTTTGTCTACCACATGTTTCTATCCAGAGATCCCATGATCCAGAAGAGGTGTATGTTGCTCGAGTTTTACTTGTCTCCCTCTTGTTGCAGCTATCTGGAGTTTTCAGTTAAAAACATAATTCCAAATCTGAACTACGTTTTCTAGACCAGCTGCTGTCCTCATTCCCCAGTGCTTGGCTTGTCTCCTCTGAGCCGCCGAGTTTGAGAATAAAGTATGATGACCACAGTCTGCAACCACAACCTAAAATTGAGACGTTGTGTTCCCAGCTAGAAGCCTCTAGCCTAGCCTAGTATTGCAGCTTCTGTGTGCATGGGTGCCTGGGAGCCACGTGAATGTTGGAGGCTAAAAAGCTGGGCAGTGTAAAGCTGCGCTTTGTCAGATCAGAGGATGTTGAGCTGGACCCTGGATTGAAAAATGAAGTCTGCAGCATCTGTGTATTTATTCAGTAATGTGTAACTGAATTGTTTAGGAAACAGAAAATGCAAGTATTTTAATTAAAAAGGGTTGAGAAACATAAAGCATGACAAATCTGTGATAAAGATGTGGAGCTGCAGTTTTCTCATACTTCTTGTATGTTTATTCAGTCTGAAAAGTTCAGAAAACTACTGGGCTGAGGATTAAACTCCCCAGATTCTCCACTCTTGTGTTATCTCAAAAACAGCCTGCTTTCTGTAGGCTTATGAGTTGAATTCATTCGTTTCTGTGTTAATTCCAAGTTATACTTTGGAACTACTTGTCAAAATTAGAGTTTTGGAACACATGCTTCTTGGAGACTCATACAGGAAGGTTGCATATTGAAAATATGCAACTTGTTTTAGAATCTGGGTTTACCAGCTTCATAGAAAATATTTCCTTACTGTTTTTTTTGGTTTTTTTTTTTTTTTCATTAAAAATAGTGGCTTGAAATCTCATTTTTGATGATGTAGCAGATAGTTGAGGGAGTGCAGAGATGCTTCTTGGCGTATCTTGTGCAGTTCCATTTCATTAGTATTTGCATGGTAAGTGTATTATATGTTCAGCAAGATCATAGAATCAGAATCATCAAGGTTGGAAAACACCTACAAGATCATCTAGTCCAGTGGCTGATATTTATGTTCATACTTGAAGTTGAATATTTGTACATAAAGAAATGCATGTTTCCCAGCACCTCTTTGTCTAGGATTTTAACACATACTCAGATTCATCTGCTGCTAAATTTTTTGCTCAGTTTGTTAGTAAAAATCTATTATTCTTATATGATACTGTGCCCATAGGGTGTAACAACTGGTATTTGCTTTTAGCTGCATCAGTTAACATGTGTAGCATTCTTCTTGAACAATTCTACATATTTTTTACAGGTTCTTGTAAAACTCCTTTGAGCAGTGAATGTTCAATTTCATGTTTTTTCCCTCTGGTATTTTCACTCAATGGCACTTCTGCCACTGGTCCTCTGGATGTCAGATTTAGAAAAGAGACGTTGCTTTTTTTAGATGCATTTCTATGAAGTTGTTCATATCTTTGGCTCCATTTAGGATTTAGTGACGTTTACATTCAATGGCCTGAGCAAAGTGATTTTTTGACTCCTTGTGCAGCCATTCCAACAGTCTGAGAACAGCACTGTTTATAATGCATGGGATTACAGAGCTGATTTGGTGTCAGCCTGTAAGTGCCACAACTTGTCCACCGTGCTCTTCCAGCAATGCATGGGCTCCTGCTGCTGCGTTTCTAACATTTCTGCTTTGTAGCTGCCCAGCTTTGAAAACTCCATATGAAACCTCTGGGTTCCAGAAGTAGATTTTTTTGGGGCACATTTAATGCCACTGTGTATGAAACAACAGTAGCGTTCCTGCTATGTTAATGCTGTAAAACAATCAATGGCTTTACTACATGGTTCATATCTTTGTTGTCTTGTTCGCAAGAAATTCCACACCATTTTAGCTGAGGAGTTTAGGTATTAGCAGTTAATTACAAATTCTTACCTTTAGTATGGCAGCATGCCACAAAGCATTTTGGGATATCCTATTGGTTGTTGTTTCAAAGTTATGCAGCTGTGCTTAACACTCCAGTGGGCAATTCTGGGTACGCTGTGTTTTGCCTTTGATATGTTGCCATACCACCACCATTAGCGCAGTGCTTAGACTGCAAACATCTGTTTGCTTTTACTGCACATGTGTTGCTTAAGATGTTCTGTTTTTACATGATGTAAATCACTGGACTCAACTGGCATTGTATGGTTTGTTTACTAAATAAAGCTTAAACTGTGTCAGTAAAATGTATGTCATATGGGATGACATATATGACATATGCAGAAGAGAAAAAAGACAGGCTGTAATCACCAATACTTCTAACAGTTCCAACAATTCGCCAATAAGGATTTTAAATTGTATGAAAAGAGTTGTGTAAATGTCTTTACAGAAGTAAAGTTGGCAGCGAAATGGGCACGTGCACACACCAGATGACAATAATGGGCATACAGATGCACACTTAGCATTAGAAAATAGAATCAGATGAAATCTGCATATCCTTCATTCCAGAATTTTACCGTACACATGGCACAAAGTAGAGCAAACACTTACTAACAGACACTTGGCTTTTCTTGTATTACTGCGTATACCTGTTAGTGGAAAAATTACCTGGATTTTGAAGTTCAGCTGTTGATCTCAGCAACTTCTCAGCAGTACTCTGTTAGTACACTAGTGTTTCAGACACGTTTTGGTTCTAATGTGTACCACTGCATGCTGCTAGAATGCACAACAGGATTGATTTGGTTTAGATTAATGAAAACGAACTTGGTGAAATGTGTTACAGTTGTCAGTTCACATTTTAATTTTAAAGGTTAACCCAGTGTGCCTTGAAGGTTTTTGTTCTTATGTTTCTGTATCCTTAAGAGTTGAATCTGAATGTTTTGTCTATGTCACACGAGGACTAAAGAAACAAATCATGAAGAGAAAATAGAAGATTGTGGCTGAGTAGAACCATCAGCTGAATATAGTCCCTTTTTTTTCACCACAGGCAATTTAAAGTCTTGGTGTGTACAGAACTGCTGTATATTCAAAAATAAAATGGTATTTTTCAATTCAGGATGGGTTTAGGAATCTGAAAAGTTTAATTTATGGAGTTGGTATCTGCAAAGTTTCTAGTAGATCATCTAAGCTGATGGAGCTAGAACTAAATTCAAAAGAAGTCTGAGCAGCTGGCAAGCTGTTAGGAAAT
The DNA here is from genome assembly GCA_036925125.1 of Oreortyx pictus. Lineage (NCBI taxonomy): Eukaryota > Metazoa > Chordata > Aves > Galliformes > Odontophoridae > Oreortyx > Oreortyx pictus. The sequence goes on along the minus strand of JAUPFR010000001.1, from coordinate 67,275,200 downwards.
AAAAATAGAAGAATCAAAAGGAGCGCAAGTCAAGATACTTGGGGATGAAAGTATTAGCCAATGATAGAAAGTGGGGAATCACTCAGACAGAGAGAGTATCTGCAAATTAGAAAATGAATGTGAGTCACTGATGTGACAAAAAATTGAAATGTGAGAATGTCATTTTGGCACTTATTACTGATTATATTGTATAAAAGAAGATGACAGTTAATTATTTTGTCCTGTTCTACTGTGATGAGCCCCCAGCCGGAATTCTTAGACCAGTTTTATAGGTGATAAAGAACTATATAGACAAACTGTAGATAATTTATTGAAAAGCAAGTGAAAAATCGTAACAAGAAAACTTGATAAAAATTGCAAGAACTGAATATGTTTTAGGTAAAATTAGGATTTTCAGAGTGTCCTGTGGAGAGATCATTGAGAATTAATAGTCTATCCAGCTACCTCTCCCTGCTACACCAGAAGATGTTGCTTGCCCACTGCTGTCTTCATATGAGAACAAAGGGTGAAGCTGGAAGCATAGAAGCCAGCTGGAGCTGGAGAGATTTCTGCAAGTGGGCAACTCAAAGTGCTACTTGCAGAAATTGAGTTTGGCAAATCTCCATCTAGGAAAGAGGATGCACTGTACTACAATAAACAAGAGCAATTAATTGTTCTGCAGCTCCCCTGAGGATTAAAAAAAAAAAAAATGCCATTTGCAGCCCTGGTGGTTTTGGTTAGATTTGAGGAATGGGTTACCTAAGGAAGGTACCAGATTTATCTTTGGAGATTTTTCACTGGTTGAGTAAATACATACCAGTTTTGATCTGAGATCCTCATGGGAGCAGAGAGGTGACCTCACATAGATTTCTTGAGATCAGCCATTCTGTCATTGATTCCTAAGTTACTGATTGCATCCCAAGCATGGAATCTGTGAATGTTTCCCAGTTTGGGGCCCAACGTACCTCATGGCCATGTTGCAGCTGCACAGTAGTGCCTCACCTTAGCCTGAATCTGCCCTTTATTTCCACCTAATGACCCTGATTTTTGTTCTCTAACCACGTGGTCTTAGGTCAATTGACAAAGACTCTTGGATGCCTCACAGGTGACCCTTATCTTAAGCAAGAACTGCCTCAGCCTCAGCCTGGTATTGTATCTACAATGTAATGCTGCCATGTTTTCTTCACCCTTTCTAATGCTGTAGACTCATTGCTTAGGAATTTGGGAACTTCAAGTAGTCACTTTGTTTTTAGCTTCCATGCAGCTGTTAGTCTTAAGTGTCATAGACAAGACACCTATTTAACATTAAGCATTAAGTAAAATGCAGAGATGACATGAATGAATAAAAAGCCTAAAAAAATCATACAAAAGGAAAGTGGGAATAGTTGCATATGTGAAGCTACTGCCATTTAGTCTACAAAATGTGTACCTTTTCCTCTATTACTGCATTGCATAATCTGTACAATAAAACTAAACAAAATCTCTGTAGATGTAAAGTAAGCAAGAATACAACTATTGCAAATAAATGTGGGGAAGTTAAAACAAATAATAATAATTAAAAAAAATACCAACAACAAAATAAATAATTTTGTGTTACTGCAGGTGAGGAGATTGTTCACCCAAGCACTGTATCCAAGTAGAAATAGATCTGAGAGTTATAGGGCAAGGTTCTCTTTGGACAGTACAGCAGAATGTTTGTTTTGTTGTCTAAAATGTGTTATTGATGTGCTACAGGCAAAAAAAAAAAATAGTACATCTAGTACATCTCCTATGGTTATGTAGCAGTTCTGAGTCATTGATTGCTATCGATCAGTGTTGTGTACCGTAGTGCAATATCCATTAACCTCACAATGAAGATACAGGGCATAACATTTGATCGGTCAGGTCCTAGATTAAAGTTGATGGTCCAAGAAAAGGAGAATATAAAAATAGAAGAGGTAAACATGTAAATGGAAGAGAGATTGATTTCTTCTGCTTTGTACTTCCTATAACCTCATTCTCATGAGTCAGCATTTCTGAGGTCGGCCATTTCATGAGATTGGTTAAACTGTATTCCTCACTGGTTGACTGTGTCTGCAACACAAAATGACAAGTATTTAGCTTCCTAAAATTAGTTCGTATATATTGTCAATTGTAAAAATGAGTTTATAAAAGTGTTATTATAAACATCTTTTTTTTTCTTCCAATTTTATATTTGTATTAGCTGTAAACTTGTTTAATGTCACAACCATCCACTTGAAACTGTCCATCTCTTTGCTTGTCTGTGAATAGATTAGTTTAATGGGAAAGATGCAAAGAGGTTGCAGTGGGAATATTCTATCAAAAGAAATTGCTTTTTATCTCACAGTTCAGTCTTCTATGTGTTCATGAAAAGTACATATAACAGGCAGAGGCTGAATATGCTTACTCTCCTTCCTACTGCAGCCAGGATCTGTTTGTCAAAACCACTTTTCAGACTGATATGTAGCCCCAATAGCGAGACGATGGCCATGAACTTCACACCATCTGGATCATGACTCCATCTTGTAAGAGGGATCCTGTAACACATTCTACTCATTGTTGAAGGAGAGTTACTGTTTTCTTCCACAGCAAACTCCAACTGAATCCAGTCCTTATTCTTAGCACAGGAGAAGGGAATGTTGTGTCAGGCAACCAACATATAACTGTTTGAAAATACTCATTTGGTGATGGCAGTCATTACTAGGACTTTCAATTACTGCCTTTCAGGACTGGAGCAAATTACGCTTTATATTTGTATGCAGCATCACTATCTGACTTTCATTTCTGAGGTTTAGAGTTTTAAATCTAAAAATATTTTGGAAAAATGAAATTGAACCAGACTACTAAAATATTCAGTAATTGTGGGCAACTGTATGGCCGTATGTTTATTCAAAATCAGCTTTTAACATTTTGCCTGGAGAAAAATCCTCTTTAAAGTGCTTGGACAAGCTAAATCTAAAGCTAAAACTTGTTTGAAAGATGACGTTCTTCTGAGGTTCAGTAATTCTCCCAGATTAGAACCCTGTCAGTAGTTTTTTGTGTTAGAGATAAATGTCAAAGTAAAAAATGTAATGAAACGTGTGACAAAAAACTCTTGTTAAACTCTTGTTAAGAGTTAAAAAAACTCTTAACTCTTGTTAAAACTCTGTACTCTTGTACAGTAATGTGAAGTAACGATACTAATATTCATGAAAAAACAACCTGTATCTTCTAGTGAGCTGGCACTTAGTATTTTGTCCATCAGAGTCATTAAAGGCAATATTGAGAAAGGTATGTGCATTATGAATTAGGTTTGTCAGTGCTTAACTTCTAAGTGCATGATGTGGAATCTTAAACTTTCACTAATGTCTTTTCTAGTCAGTACCTCAGAATAAGACCTATAATACAGAGGATGATGGGCTGCCTGAAGAAATGCCTGCCCTTCTCTAGAGCTCAGGGGACACTTTTTGTACTTGAGGGTTATTTTTTCCAAGTGTAGGGTTTGTTACTTTTTAAGTACAGCTAGAGATGTTTTCATTTTCATAAATCGTAGAATCATAGAATAACTTGGGTTGAAAAGGACCTCCAAGATTTTCTAGTTTCAACCCCCTTGCCATGGACAGGGTTGCCAGCCACTAGAGCATGCTGCCACATCCAGCCTTGCCTTAAATGCCTCCAGGGTAAACAGTCATTTGCCCTCCTGTTTATATGCTCCGTTCAAGTATTGGAAGGCCACAATGAGGTCACCCCAGAGCATTCTCTTCTCTAAGCTAAACAAGCCCAATTCCCTCAACCTTTCTTTGTAGGAGAGGTGCTCCATCCCTCTGGTCATTTTAGTGGCCCTCCTCTGCATCTTTCCTGTGCTTTGGTCTAGCTCATCCAGGAAATGCAAGATGTGTGCTGAGGACCTTTCCCTGTTTAAGGGGGCTTCCAGTGTATGTTTAGTATTGCTGAGAAGGGCAGTGCTTTCACCAAGATGTGGCAATATCTGCACTGATATAAACTTATTTCCTCCTGTAGCAGCTGTGCCACAGGGAGAAAGATGGTGCAAGAATCTTGACTTTCTGCTCTTACAGTGAGAACTATCACCAAAGGAAGGAGGCAGCATGGCTTGTGGGCCTCACTAAGATCATTTTTGTATGTTTTATATTATACAGATGTTAATGAAAAAATCCTAAATCATTGAGTTAGGGATTTTTTCTTTCCACATGGATGTCATAAACACATGGGAGATGAAACAGAGGGAAAACCAAGACTAAATTAAAATAGGCTTTCCATAATCTTGAAGCTCTGTGTGAAGTTAGGCACCTCTGTAGGCTTCTGGGACTTGCTTTAATTTGGGCCTCCTAAATTATGAATAGAGGGAGACTGCAGCTACTAAACCAGATTTTCACTTACCTAGGATTTTTTTTAAAACTGAGTTCTGTATATGTTTTGGTATGTCCAAACCCTCAAGAAAACAGTTCTATCATTTACATCTGATCCCTACACCTTGTGATCAAGCTGCTGTCTATTTTTTTTTACAGTAGGATGAACTGGGTCATGACTCTTGAACACAGCGCTAAGAAGGTGACAATATGACACTTCTCCACTTCAGGAGAAATCATTTTCAAGGGTTTTCCTTCCTTGTGAATGAAAAGTATGTGGTCTGGTCCACTTGGAGTATTTATTCTGGTGATATATCTATCACAGTGCTGGCTTCCTTTCTCTGAATGATCAGTAGGTGTGATTTTTTAGAGTAGTAATATTAGTCTGCCTGCAGTTTCTGATGGGAGAAATGGGTAATTTATGAACTCCTGGGAGCAGAGTACCCTGTGTTCGTTGGACCACAGTATTATTTTTTTCCTCTTGCAAAAATTATTATGCAAGATTTTAAGGTGATGAAGACATGAGTTAAATAGGTTAGTCCATGAAAAGTGAAATTGTCCTTCTTTTTAAAGACTGCAGGGGCCTTCTGAAATATCTCAATGTGTTACCAAAACAGTAGTAAATACATTTGAAATCTTTTTCTGTTTTTTTTTTTTTTTTTTTTCCTGTGTGCGTGTTTACTGTTTAATGCCTGCCACTACTTTCTTATGCTCTCACATGGACAGAAGTTGCATGTTCACGCACTGTTGTCACCGTAAACTGTGCTTAGTTGCTCAGTTGCTTAGTACTCTAAATGTGATTTCTCTGTTCTCCATCGTGCTGAGTTCATTTGTCTTAAGTTTCTGTGGAACTGTAGGAAGAAAACGACTTTAAAGATGTTGTAAAAAGAGAAGGGGTCTTGACTTTTTTATGTCTTTCCTTGTTAGAAGTCTACAGTTGGTTTTGAACAAAGGATTTCAGACAGTTGGCATTTCTCCAAAATGACTTAGGGCTTTACTCTTAAAAAGCAAAATCCCAGGTGCAGGAGACTTGATTAGCAAGATATTTAATGTTAAGTCTGTCATGTTTTATAATAATCTTCTCTTTCTCCCTTTACCTAAGAGAGGTACAACCTCAATCTATTAAGCAATTGCAAGCACAGTCACACTCCCCTTGTGACTCTCTTGGTAATACGAATACTGACGTGCTCCACTATTCATATACAATGCATAATATAAGATCACTGATTTCCCACAGAAAGGGTAGAACATAACTTTCTGCTTCAAGAGATATTCTTCTATATGTATGTTGCAAGCTATTAAGCTGAAACAATAGGGTCAAGCATGTTATGGACTCCTTTATCAGTATGGTGTGGTTTTTCCATTGCAGCGTTTATCTGCCTCATAGGCAAAATGATGGTTATAAAGAATACAGTTGCGTGAAAATATTTCAAAGACATGAAGAGGAGGAATTGTTTACAGTGCTTCATGCCAGCATGTATAACAAGAGATGCTGAACGAATATTACAGAGGCATTCAAACTGTACTGACCAATGCACAGAAATTAGTACATGGAGTGTGACAGACTTGGGGAGAGATCTGTATCCAATTATAAATTCCTCTTTGCTTTATGAGTAACATTTATGTGGAACAGTCTTTCAAGGGAAGTGGTAAAGCTGTGTACTAAACCATTGGCAAATGAACTGTGCAGAGTCTTTGAAGGCTCTTCAGAAAGGAGATCTGAAAAGAGCGGAGGTATGGATGCGATGACATAATGGAGTTTCCTCGTCTAAATTCTGGCTTGTGTATTGTCCATCTTGCAAACTGTAAAGTACTGTCTCGTAACCTTTCAGATAGGCCAAATTTATAGCATTCAGTGCTGAACATCTTCCTCAATTGCTGCTATTAGAGATTTTTTTAATTAATAGTACTTTGGGAACATTTGCATAGTGGAGATCAGAGAGAAGCATTTTCCAGTTTAAGTAAAAATGGAGGTTTTCTAAGACTCATCTCATCTTGACTACACTCACTGCAAAGGTGCTCTTCATTCTTAAGACTGCCTAATAAAGTAGGGGACATGGAGAGATGTAGAAGCTTCGTTAGTGCAGATGGGTTTGCTTGCTGTTCTCTGGCCCAAGCTTTCTCAAAACCAGGTTCAAGTTGTTGACAGAATGGGACTTTAAACATGACTCCTAATATTCTACTTTGAATAGAAACATTCTTTTTTTTTTTTTTTCTTGATGGATTTAGAGTACACATCTCAAGTGAAAGTCATAATCATTTTATGAGAGCCTGAAGTGAATGAAGCTTGATTTCTGTCTTCTCTACTGTTTCAGACCACATTAGGATTACTTAGATGTTGAATGAGGGTTTCTGGAAAGAATACTGTTTTCTGCCTAGATCTCACTTTCTAAAACGTAGTAATTTATCTCCCTGTGTCTTTCTATGCAGTAACTTTAAAAAAAAAAAAGGAAAGTGTTCTTGAGGGAGGTTGAGAGGACTTTATTAAAAAAAAGTCAGACCAGTGCACTTTCTTACACAACACTTCCTGTGCCTGGAGCAGGTTCCAGTGATGTTGAGTGTGGTGTTGTGTAACCAAGTGAGATACCAGCTTCACTCTTAGGACCATAGAATCACAGAATCTTTGTGGTTGGAAGGGACCTCTGCGGGCCATCTAGTCCAACTCCCCTGCAACGAACAGGGATACCACAGCTAGGATCAAGTTGCCTAAGGCTTGAGCCTTACACTATCCCAGAATTGTTTAAACTGTGCGAAGAAATGGTACGTCTCACATGCAAAATTTCAATGTTTAAACAATTATAAAGAGTTAATGAAAGAGTAGCGGATTTGCATATAGTTTGTAAAAGCACTGAAACGTTGTTCTCAGGGGAAATTGAAGAAATTGCAGTAGAGGAATTGAATTTATTACAGATATCACTTGCTGTGTTAGGTCACGTGGGCCAGAACAGGGATTTAAGGCCTTGAACCTGCAAACACTTACACACATGCTTAACTTTACTACCTAGTGTATTCCCATGTAAGGCAGTAGGTTTACTCATGGTAATAAAAAATTAAAAAATTAAAAAAAAAGGTGTAAGAAAGCATTCTTAGGAATGAAGCCTCATACTCAATTCTCAATACATCAGGAAACCAGTGAAGGATTTTGTGGAGTGGCTTAACAGACCATGCTGGAAGCTAGATGACTTTTTTTTTTGTCTGAATTTTGAATGGATGGCAAGGAGCCTATGCCTTGTAAACTGGAAATATCAGTAATACCTCCCTGTGAGTGTAGCAGTGAGTGAAGTCTAACTGCAAGGATGCAGAAAGACCGGAGCCTGGAGTATTTTACAGATGCTACCTTTTCACTTTGAGGTTCCTACGGTTTTTCTGAGATTGGCCCCAAAATGTTTTGACTGTCTTAAAAGCTGTTCCTCTCCCTATACCTATCACTATTTGCTAACCAGCATTTTCATGCAAGATTTGAAGTGGAATGTTGTAAAGTTATATGCTTTTAGCCTATAAAACTCTGGACTGTGTCCAGCATACCATTTTTACATGGCCTGGATACTTTTTAGACAAACAGGATCTGTACTAGGGTGCAAAACTTTAGACAACTGATGCATTCTTTAAAATAACTACAAATTGGCTCTCTGCCTCTCATAGGAGCCTGTTAAGACTCCCCCACTGCTACCTAGGAACATATCTGTGGAGAGAGGAATTGTGAGTGCCAACAAAGTAACAAATTTAAAGGTTAGTTTTCTTTCCTCTGGCACTCCGAGTATTTCTTTGTAATTTATGAGCCATTTAAGCAAGATGGGTAAGAGCACATAATGCTTATGAACTGATAGGTCTATAGTCTGAGCCTTCATTTTATCTGAAAATGAAAGCATTTGTAGATTTATAGAACTCAGATCTGACATGAGGTTTTTGTTGTTGTTGTTGTTGTTGTTTTCCCTCTCTCTTTTTTTACTGATAGACTAACTTCAAAACAGAAGTTTGTTCCTTGATATGCCACAAAGTAATCTGAGCCTCCTGCAGAAATGTTCTCCTGTGAGTCCATCTGGGGAAAATTCTGTCCCATTTCCTTGCAAGAATCTATTTATTGTATTAATTTTATGCTCCTACACATCTTCCCTTTACTTTTTAGCACACAACTTCTGGATCTTTGTTATTCTCAATCCCTTTTACCTTACGGTATAAACTCTAACTCCTTCTATTAACTATCTGCTCCTTTCCATAGCTGCACTGGTAGAAGATAAACTGTTGCTTCTCCACTGATGGATTCAGATGGAGATATTATATCAGAAGAGAAAAGCATCAGTCCTGGTAGTGGGCTGGATGGGATCAGTTCTTCACTAAAGTGAATTGGCAGATCTCCCTTGTCTGTTGGTGTGAAGTGGTAAGGTTAATAGGGAAGACTTCTATGAGAATGTGGCTGGTGATTACTTTTCCCCTGACCAGCTAGCAAGGAAACATGGCTCCAGACTGTTAACATAGAATCATCTAGCTTGGAGAAGACCTTCAAGATCAAGTTCAACCTTCTCAGAACATTCCTTCTCTGATGTTACTGCCCCAAAAGCTCTGTCTCTCCTGCTACCATGCCAAATTGTTATCTCACCCTGAGAAACCCATGTGAGAGAGCAGGTGATAGTATATATATATAAAATATATTATAAACTGAGATATAATAATCCTTTTGAACACAGCTGAGCATGAAGAAGAACCCTAAATTCTTCAGTTAATTTTTTTTCATCATTTATCCAAGACAAAAACTGTATAGGTCACTTGTAAAATTACTGATAATTTTAATAAAAGACAGTATTTAATTTACATTCCAACACAGGAATATGTTTCATTATAAGAGTAAATCAAAGTGAGTTGTGTTTATATAAGGTAAACATACATAATTTCATAAACATTACATAATTTCAGTATTCTCCTAATTTCAGGAAAAACATGCTTTCAGATATATCCATGTGTAATCTCCACAGCATTTTATCCACATACCACTGAGGAACGAAAACTTCAGCTTGGGAAATGAGCAGTAGGCATAGTAAAATAAAATAAATGCACCACAATAGACAAGAAATACCAGGAGAATGCAAACACACTTCACCATCTGCTTTGCTCCCAGAGCAGTGCTATCCCAGAAACTCCCAGGTTTCTTTAAACTCCAGTCTCTAACCCCCACTGCCTTCTCTTGCCTGTGGTTTTTCCTTTTTCTTTTGACTTGTAATTCTACTTCATGTATGATACTTAAATATTACATATAAATAATGGTTCTCCTGCATGAGCGTACTCACAGGTAACCTCAACAGTGTCACTACTTGTCATCTGTGCTTCTAGTAGAACAGTTTGGTAATTAATCTTTGTTTCTTGAAAGTCTCTGTAGGAAGAAAAAAAAAATCCACAAAATAAAAAATCACTAACCATAACAGCAAAGGTGAGACCTCTTTGTAACATCATCTCTTTCACAGTATTCTTACCATAACAGTCATCATGTTCCCATACCTAAAATGAGGAGCAACTGCTGTTTTCAGGTGCAGTGATAAGGTGAACATTGTGGTTTAAACCTGCACAGAACCAGAACCTTTTCTGGAAATGAAGCTCCTTTGGGAGCCTGGTGTAGGCTATAGGGCAGATTTTGTCTTTGGCTTGTTTTATAATGGGTACTTCATTCTTTGGAGCTATTGCATTTTCATCTTACATAGATCTCTAATAAAGCCAGGAAACAAAGAAAGACAGAAACTGCACATCTCTTTATCCAAATAAAGTTGTTAAATTCAAATTAAGTTAATGTATTTAGCTTTTTACTACTATTACTACCTAAGCCTGTGATTATCAGAAATGTTGCGATAGATAGATAAAATGAGAATAGCAGTGAGGTTATTAGGATTTTAAATTCGTCGAAGCACAAGCAGATGTTCTTAGATTTGAGATGAGAAATTTGAAGAGTCCCATAGCTTTCTCTGTGAAGCAGCAATTTGGCTTAGTATTGTTAATACTCCTTGCTAGGTAGTAATCATGTTGCTAGAGACGCTAGCAGAAAATGAGAGAATGTCTCCTATGCAGCAACAATGCTGGATGTGAATTATTGCATGGCTAGAAAGTCCCCTTTAAACTCAAGCCATTCTTGAATTCTGAACCTGCCTCACCAGTGAATTGTGTGGGCACACAGATTTTTGTGCCAAGGTTAGAAGTCTTTGGTACTGTTAATGCTACAAGTGCATTCCTTGCTAGTGTAATGAACAAGCTGTGGCAGTTAAAAAGCTTGTTAAATCCCAAATGTGCAGACATTTGGTTTTTCAAGTTTTCCCATAACTAAAAAAAGCCGTCTCAGACTAAGCTGCTTGGATTTCCTTGTGATGTGCACCATGGCTCTAAAAAGACAGGTGAGATCAGACTGCCTTTAAAGTCATGGGGGAATAATGTAGTCAAGCTGAACTTTTGCAGGTGTGATTACATGCCTTGGCCCCTCTGAATACATAGGTAGAGCTGGAGTTCATCTCCAAAAAAAGCTATGAAACGTAAGCCCAGCTGCTTGCCAGTGGTTTTCATACCATAGGAGAGATTCTGCTTTTGTCCCTTTTCCTTCCAAATAGCACCTGAGTTTGATCACAGTAATTATACCATTATACCATGGTTTACAAGATTGAGCTACAAATCAGTATATTTATTTCTGTAATTTTCCTTCCTTGCTTTCTAACATATATTATTTTTTTTGAGTAGGTAGATCTTGGATATATCTGTGTTCTTAAAGTGGGGTTCCCTTCTGAGGGCCTAGTGTAAGAGTTCTCATGGATAAAATCTAGATATCAGACTCAGGAGGAAAAAATATCACTGAGTAGCAATATTTTCTTTTAGCTTTTTTTTTTTTTTAATTGTTATTTTCCCAGTGGAACCATAAGAAAGATAAAAGGAGAGAAAGTCTGAAAGCAATGCTTTGCAGTTGCAGTGTTTAGTTGGCTTGTAAGCTCTTTCAGATCACTGTCAACCCAGTGGTATCTTTTAAAAGACTGTAAAACAAACTTGACAATTCTTTTCAGGGTTTATAGAGTTGTAGGAATAAAAAATATGCTTTAGATTATTTTTGAATAAGATCCTAGTATAATTAAGTAAGGGTGTGACTTGGCCCAGAGTTCCACCAAATAGAAAGAGAAGCTGTGCATGTGGAGTGAAATGCAGAGTTTGACTATTTACAGATTCTACTTTACGGGAAAAAAAATCTTTTTTGGGGTATTTTCCTAAGCTCTAATAATAATTACAAGAGGTGCTTTAGTTTTCCACATGCTGTGAAAGTGACTGTCCTTTATTAATCAACTTCACAAATTTGACTGCTAGTTGTTCTTAAGGTAACCCAAAAAAATATACAAAGTGCTGGGTTAGTTTAAGAGTAGAGACATGACAAATGGTAAACACAAACTTCTGACAAGAAGTGTAATCAGTATCTCTTGATTTTTATTCTTTATCCTGAGACTTTACCATATCACGCAAGCAGAATGTAGGAATGTCTCTTGCAGTGTTTCAGTGGGCAGTAAGCAGTACTGTGTTCTGTGTCAGTGACCAGGAAGATAAATGTATGGAACTACTCCATTAATAGAAAGGAGATGGTGGTACAGTGGTTTTCCCCAAGGCACTGAGTTTCAGAGGTGCTATAATCATTGCTGGCTAAAATGATGGTACTGTAAATGCAGAAATAGCGATTTACAATTAGATGCATTTTTGTGTGAAATGTGATAAATCAAGGAGTGGAATTTGTCAGGTATCAATTTCCTTACAGTAAAAATGCATGGCTAAAAGAATCCCCAAACTCTCACAGCTAAAATCACTATTTCCTTATGTTTCTACTCAGATCACAAGAGAAATATTAAACTTTTGGGGTTCTTATTGTCTCCAGTACAGAGCATTTGTTATAGAATCGTAGAATCCTTAGTCATAAAGGACCTTTAAAGTTCATCTAGTACAACTCCCCTGCAATGTTTGCAACTCCCCTTTTTTGTTTGTTTTTCCATTTTTTTTGTTTGTTTCCCACTGAAAAGCAAGTTATTAAGCTGCTATGGAAATTCTCCCTATCAAAACACCAGACAGAACCGCTCTTGCTTTCTTTTTCTCTGTGTGGAAGTGTGTGAGTCACCCACCTACACAGCATTAATTTCTCTTACTCTGGGGAGTGTGCTGTGGATTCAGGATTGAAGTGCAGGCTGCACTCAAAGCCTGGGGTGATGCTCTCTGCTGCTTGTGGCCCACACGGTGAGCCCGACCCATGAAGATGTGGGTGATGAAGCTCCTCACCACGTGATGCAGGATGAGGGCCCAAGTCTCAAGAAATCCCAGATAAGCTCCTTGCTTATCTGGTCCCCCTGGACATGTAAGATGGGGGACTGCTGCTGTAAGGGGGATGCTGGATGCAAGTTGGTTGCTCCCTAGCTGATGGTCCCAGAGGCCTAGCTGTAGGAGTGGCTGACCTGAGGCCAAGGTTTACTTGTTCTGTACATTTTCCTCCCCTGAAAGGGGTTTGGTTTACTGGAGTGCAATAAAATTGTTAGTGCTTGAGCATAAAATGCAGGTATGGTTAATGTGTGTAGTGTCAGCCAGAGGCAGTGGCAGATAGCTTCGATGGGTGCTGGGGCTGCTCATGATCCTGGACAGCAGAAATAAGTTTCCTTTCAGGGTGGTTCTGAGTGACAGCGAGCGGTAGGGAAAAACCGATTAGCTTAATCTTCGGCTGAAGCAGATCCAAAGTGAATATAAGCAGGGATTGTTTAGAGACTGTTAATTAAGCTAAGAGCTATTAAGAGCAGAAGCAGGGTAGATAACAAATGAAAAGAAAACTTTATAGTCTTGTATGCTTAAAACAATTTGGCTTTTTGATGTTATGTTTACTGGGAGCAGCGTTGTATTGATAGTTGTAGCCTATGGTTTATTTCTGAGGTTTTAGTTTATAAACATGCTACAGACATCAAGGAAGAAGGCCTAGATAGAGGAAATTCTGATGCAGGAGGATGCTTTTTTTATGGCTGCAGTAATACTGAAGGAACATTTAAATTTATGGATAAAAACATATGTCTTACTTGTTAACTTCTGCTTTATAAAAACATACTTAAGCAATCTTTTGTACATTTCATCTCACAGTTGGGTTTAGAGATGTTCTCATTTTAGACATTTTACATGGATGCAGTTCCTGGGAACCTGAAAAGACATTTCAGACCAAGGTTAAGAAAAGGAGAAACAATTGTTATCTTCACTTTACAGAGGATTTGAGGATTTGAGATTTTACAAGGAGAGTCACTGCCTTTACAAAATAAAATTTAATTGGCCTTTAATAAAAAATATCTGTGAATGAAACAAGAAGCTGAGCCCTTCTCTCCCAGTAGCAATTGAGGATAAACATAAATCAGTGTTGTTTATCCACATCTTATCTTGGCAATGTCTTAAATGAATCTTTCTAAAATACATAACTTGAATGTATCTTTTCCTTTGTTTTAACCATTTTGTTCTTCTAATACTTGAGCATTAGTATTCTGCCCTTCCACACTCCCAGCACTTGTTTCCTTCACTGAAATTCGAAGCAGCTAATAATTAGTTTATTGACTTCTTCAGTTTTCTCTTCTGGAAAGACAATTTTAGTATTCAGGACAAAAGGTGACAGAAAGAAACACTTCAGACGTTAATCAGTCATGCAACCTTAATTTACTGAATAACCTAGGGAAAACCACTTGTTCCTTTTTACCGTGTTAGAATTGCCTGCTGCAAGTTTCAGTGACGCAGCTCTGCAGCTGGAGTGAGCTGGTATTGCAGGCAGAGAAAATGCCTGCATTGCATGGTTGGTGGTGAGACCAGTGCATGCTCTGTACCCTGGCCTATGAGGCAGCTTATGGCGTGGGGTTGACAGTTCTTGCTGCAGCACCATGGTGCAGTGTAATGCTAGTGCATCGGTTCTTGCATAAATAACTGGGTGGAGGTCCTGGCCCAGAGAGCAGTGGTGAATGGAGTTAAATCTAGCTGGTCACAAGTAGTGTTCCCAAGGGGTTGATACTGGGGCTTGTGCTGTACAGTATCTTTATTGATGACATGGACAAGGGGGTTGAGTGAACCCTCAGTAAGTTTGCAGATGACAGCAAACTGGGATGAAGTGTTGGTCTGCCAGGGAGTAGGAAGGCCCTGCAAAGTAATTCAGAGGGGCTGGATATCTGGACTGAGGCCAGCAGGATTAAGTTCAGTGGGACTAAGTGTTGGGTCCTGCACTTTGGCCACAAGAACCCCAGGCAACGCTACAGGCTTGGGGCAGAGAGGCTGGAAGACTGTAAGAAAGATATGGACCTGGGGGTGCTGGTCAATGCTCAGCTGAACATGAGCCAGCAGTGTGCCCAGGTGGCCAAGAAGGCCAATGGTGTCCTGGCTTGTATCAGAAATAGCGCAGCCAGCAGAGTAGGGAGGTGATCATCCCTCTGTATTCAGCCCCACTGAGACTGCGCCTCGAGTACTGTGTTCAGTTTTTGGCTCTTCACTACAAGAATGATATAGAGGCCCTGGAGCATGTCCAGAGAAGGCCAATGAAACTGGTGAGTGAGGGATCTGGAGCACAAGTCTTATGAGCAACAACTGAGAGAACTGGATTGTTCAGTCTGGAGAAGATGAGACTCAAGGGAGACCTTTATCTACAGCCTACAACTTCCTGAAAAGGAGGTTGTGGTGAAGTAAAAATCAGCCTCTTCTCCTGTGTAAATAGCAGTAGAATTAGATGGAATGGCCTTAAGTTGCACCAGTGGAGATTCAAGTTGGATGTTAAGGATAATTTCTTCTCTGAAAGAGTGGTCAGGTGCTGGAATGGGCTATCCAAGTAGTTGGTTGAGTCGCTGTCCCTGAAGGTACTCAAGAAACATTTAGATGTACTAAGGGACATAGTTTAGTGGGGAAATATTGGTGGTGGGTAGACAGTTGGACTAGATGATCTTGTGGGTCTTTTCTAACCTTGTTGATTCTCTGACTATATTCCTGCATGGCCCTTCCATCCTATACAGCTCTGCACAATGGCTGGGATGGATGAGGTAGAGTCCTGGCATTGACTCACTCAGATCCTGTTTCACACATGCCACTGATTAGTCCAGTCCATCTGCCCTAAGGGTCTAGAAGATGGTATCCATCAAGGCGGAGGTGGGTGGAGGTGAAACAAAGGGGCTAACACAGAAAAGTTTGAGGTCACCTTTTTTTGTATATATATATATTTCCTGTCCCTCCAGTGACAGTCTCCCTGCAAAATCCCAGGGAGATACTATCTAATTACTGTGAAGGAAGACTTTTTGGTGCTGGGAAGGAAAAGAAGTATAGTGCTGATATGTGCAACAAATGTATTGAGAGATTTCATCCATTTTTCAGTGGAAGGAAAATAAATCCCCCACAGTGGCAGCTATGTTACCTGAGAGCTCCTAGGCTGGCTGAGCAATAGGGATGACGTGAGGATGAGTTCTAGAGTAAACAGCCTGAGGATGCCTCATGGACTGGTTAAATTTCTTAAACATCGCCTTATCTGTAACACAGACAGGCATGCATAACAACACATGGGAACATACAGTTCTTAACCATGGCTGAACATATGCCTTTATTAATGTTAGAAAGACAGAGTTCTATTTCAGTCAAGCATAATGTAATTTGCTGTTAAATTCACAGTTACACTGAACTTGTATTTGTACATTTGGTTTTAGTTTATCTTAAACTGTCTTGCCATTTGTTTTCAGTTGATCTCAAACTGCCTTGCCATTTTTAGGACTTAAATATTTATAAAATCTATAGAAATCTTTTTTTCTTTCTTTTCTTTTTTTTTTTTTTAAACCAACCAAATTATTCAGTGATACTTATCTGTTATATTTTTATAAAGCACATAATTTTTTGCATTAAAATAGATCCAAATTCTTCCCCCAAATGCCAGTTGCTAAATCCTGTGAGTGAAAAACCTTGTAAAAACAAATCATTTTTCCCATACATAAAAGAGAAACATGTTTAAATTTGTACTTTCAGTGTCTTATAAACAAGAGATCTGAAATCAAGCAAGACAATGATACTGGCTTTGCATTTCAATTTGAATGTAAATATGAATTTAATTAGGCATTCAGTTAAAATATTGGGTATAAATATACTATCACGGCACACCAAGGTTCCCTTTGAAATAAGAGATTTCTTAAAATTTCTGGAAGGATGTGCCAGCCTAGATGTGGATTACAAATAAGACTTATTTGCTAATGAAACTATATATATCTACCATATGAATTTACAAAATACTCTGCTAACTACCATGATATTAAACACTTTTAAAACTCGGGCATTAATTACTTTGCTTTCCAAAGTACAAAATTATTTTTCCCCATGCAGATGTACTTTAAATCCTCAGACACTAAAACAATTAGGGAATTAAAGCAAGGTTTAAAATTGTCTCAAAATTAGTTTGCAGGCATGATTTTAATTAAATTATAGAGGAATTTTTAATGAGTCTTCAATTGAGAAAAGTTTATTGTGTGTGCTTTTTTTTTGTGTGTCTCTCATACAACAGTTGAGCATTCTTTTAATTTGCATAATTAACTTAGATTCATGTTGCCTTCTCAGGATATTTTTCTAAGCCTTGAGTATTTTGGAATACAAATGACACTTCAATTTGTTTAATATATTAAAAATGTTGGCACTCTTCATTATTGTGTTGTTGACTTTTTTTCCTTCTCTCTTTACCATTGCTTTTAACCAACTGCAGTTAAAAATATCCATTAAACCAGAATGCCACAGCCCCCCACTGCCCCAAATGGGATATTACCTGGTTCAGATAAGTTAGGACTTTTTTGTTGCCGTTTCCTCGTGTGAACTTAAGTAGCTAGAAGAAAGCACTTATTTTCCTCATGTGGTGTTATAACACATGAGCCCAGCCATCATACACCTTAGGAGAAGGTGCATCCTGGTTGTTTCTAAAATGTCTGTACTTGGAGGACAGGCTCTTCTTGGCAGCAATAGTCTTGTATTTTTTGGAAAATTCCTAGTGTACTGATGGATAGATGTAAATACTGTGTGAATTTTTCATGTTCTTACTGTTGGGATGCTCAAATCACATCCGGTGGTTCCTCTGTTAGATGACACTGTTTGTTTGTGCCATCAGTCCCTCTCACTGCATTTATTTGAAAGCTAACTAACTTACAGGAGGTGTACTTGTTATAAAACAAAAAACAAAAAAAAAAAACAGTCTTTCCGTGTGGGCATTGATTGTTTGTTCATAACCCAAACTCATGAAAGAGGAGTGGACAAATAGCTGGTTTCTCATGACTGAGTGGGAATCCAGTCCTTAACATTGGTGCAGCTGCAGTTTGACCGGTATTGTTAAGAAGGAGACCAAAGGAAGCACTCCTCCCTTAATGTGGATGGAAGCTCAGTTCTGAAAAGAGGCCAGCAGGAGACTCAAGCAGGGCTCTGCTAATTGGGAAGGCCCTTGGATAGGGGTACAGATCCCAGAGAGTTTTCCCAGACATGATTTTGACCTGGCACAATCTTTAGCAGGTACTATGCACGGAAGAGCCAGAGGTGAACTTTGTTAAGGCCTGAACCTGTGGCCAGCTTCTTTTGGAGGTTAGAATTCAATAGCGTGAATGTGAGTTATTCCATGCTTGTTGGCCTCAGTGCCAGAGAGCAGTTCCATGCTCCTTTAATTGACTCATATAACTATATCCCAACAAATGATGCACAGGCTCTATATCCTAAAAAAGTGTTAAACAAATTGGAATTTACCCTGTCTGGACTCCTCAGACCTAGCAAGGCAATGACTTTTGGTGGTGTACCTGTGAATATTTTATTGCACATGCTTTTGAAAATAGCACTGCTCTTGACTGCACCTACAGTGGTTGTATTATGAGAGTCTGCAAAAGCTTATTTAATCAAGAAAAATAAGAGCAAATGAGTTTGGAGCTCAATGTTGTATTTAAATGAGAAGGTGGTATGACCCTGCAGACCAGACTGTGTTGAGGGAAACATGGATCACCACCCAACTGCATTATTGACTCTCAGGGCATCAGCTACTTCATCTTCAGTTTTCAGAATTGTGCCATGATATTTCCTGCAAGCTGGACACCCTTTGTGATGGTCTCACATTTCAGCCCCTGAAATGGTGGTCTACCATATACTTGAGGCTGTTGGTTTTTTTGTTTGGATCTGTAACGTGAGAAAGATAATGACATTTTGTACCATCTTTTTTTTTTTTTTTCCTGTCATTTCTAACCTGAGTTTCTTGTAATCAGAACTGCTTCTTACTCTGTGCACCTGGTAGACACCAACAGAATGATTTCAGGATTTATTTATTTATTTATTTATTATGGCTGCTACAGAAGTAAAACTATAGTAACTGAAACATTTCACAATCACACTTCTGATCTTTAAAATAGTGTTCATTTATATTAAGTATATCATATATTTGTATAACCCATGTATACAAAACAATATATAAATAAAGAAAAATGTTTTGAATCTGTAGAATGGGGTTCATAAGAAAAGAAAAAACAAATGTATGTTTTAATAGTACACTTTGCACAACAATAAACTCTTCACAGCTCAGCTGTTACAAAGGTTTAGAAAGGAATTCAAGCAGGTGTGGTAAATTATAGGTTGAAGGAAAAAATAGATATGAAAACGCAGACGCCTTATTGTTAATTTCTATTGAATTTCGAAAACTTGAGTTAAGACTCAATTTCATTATAAGCAATTTTTCAAGATCTTATTCAGTAACTTCTGGCTGTTGCCAGAACCTCAAGGGAGGTTGTAGTGAGCTGGGGGTCAGCGTCTTCTCTCATGTAAGTAGTGATAGGATGAAAGGGAATGGCCTCAAGTTGCTCCAGGGGAGATTCAGACTGGACTAGGAAATACTGCTTCTCTGAAAGAGTGGTCAGGTGCTGGAATGGGCTGCCCAGGGAGATGGTAGAGTCATAAACTCTGGAGGTATTCAAGGAATGTTCAGATGTTGTGCTGAGTGATGTGGTTTAGAGAGAACTATTGGTGATAGGTGGACGGTTGCACTGGATGATCCTGTGGGTTTTTTCTGATCATGGTGATTCTATGATTCTATAGGTTAGAAAGTAAACTATATAGAGATATTACTTAAATTTTGTAGATCTACATTAAATGAAAAACTTCTAGTTAATGAAATTACGTGTACAACAGTGACTGTGATAACCTTTAAGACACTTGAGGATTCAATTCACATTTTTGTTGTGTGTTTCAATTAGTAAAATTTTTTTCTATGTTTTTCAACAGAATATAAGCATTGATGTGGAGTTTTTAACAACCCATCACTAATCCACTAAGTCCTTCCCCATTTTTCAGCATGTAAGAGATGGATGGGTAGCAGTAAGCTCCTAAGTAGCTTGGAGATGCTAGCTGGTTAGTTGCAACATTATAAACCTATTTATGTGAAGCTTCAAAAAAGTATGTCTATTTTCTTTTTCTCTCATATAACACATCGTTTTGCAGGCATTTAAAATCTTAACAAATTGTTCCATTGCCTTACTAAGGTGGACATGTAGGCCAGACAGAAAATTGGTCTAGTCTTCAACAGCCCATTGTGACAAAACTATGTTGCCTATTATGGGCCTAGATGCAACACCAGTTGGTCTGATTAAAATTATCTTTAGAAACATAGTTTTCACGCTTCCATGTTTGGAGCATCTTATGTTCTTTGTGTACCCTGTCTCAAATCTTTACTATGCAATGAAGAGAAAACTGAATTTCTTGAGATCTGCAAAGTACACTGTGTATTCTTTTTCCCATATTAATAGAAAAATGAAATCTGAGAGATTTGTAAGGTAGACTTCGTCTGTGAAGTAGCAGTTACATGCTTAATTACACTTCACTGGAATGATGTAGTACCCATAGAAAAAACTCACAGTTGGATTCCCAAGTTCCTCAGGTGTCAAGTTAGTTTAATGTAGCCTTCCCATGTGTGCAACATTCTATGTGTTCCTTCTAAAACCACATGTGGAATAGGACCACATGAATATTATGGACCAGCTATAGGAAATATGACAAAGTAGTGAAAGAAAAGGAGGATATATCCTTACAGTGCCTTAGAAGCACTCTAGCACAATTTAATGAACTTATATATAGATTTCCCTCCATTTTCTTGTTCTTGGAAAGAGAATAAGCTCAGTACGATACACATGGATTTGTCTGAAAGTAATGCCTCGCATTTATTTCCATGGAAACTACAACAGATACAAATAGCATAGTAACGCTATTTGATAGAGCAAATTCTCAGCTATAAATGCTCTTTTTCAGCAGCCACCACCATTAGCTCTGCATTTTCATCAGTGATGAACAAAGAGCCTGCATGTCACATTTGTAACAATCTGCACCAGCAAAGGTGGCCCCCTGTTGCTGTTACTACTGCTGAAATGCACTCCACTGTGCTCACATTCACTTCGGTCTCCAGCAACGCTTAACAAGCATCAATGAATGTCAATGGGTGCTATTTTTTTTCCACATGGAGTAATTCAATGGTACATCTTTGTTACATCCACATCTTCTGTGTCAGACACCATGGTGTCATTTTGTCCCTCTACTGCCATCTGTCACATGGCAACAACATGTAAGAGGATATTGGTGGGAGGGTTCAGCCGCTGCTGCCATACCACCAGCATCTGCCTCTGGCGTTGTAGGCCAACAGTATAAAATGGGAGGCAGTACTTTTGGAGCAGCCCTTGTATAACCAGCATGTGTTCTCTATATACTTTACTTTCTTTAGTTTTTCTGGTCAAAATTTAGTCTGAAATGTGCTATACAGTTCAAACATGCGGGCAGACAACAGTGTTTTCTAAAACCTGTAGAAAGCAATGCCATGGAAATATTATTTGGTTAAAAAAAAAAAAAAAAAGAGTCAGAAAAGGAAAGAAAAATGCAGAAATTCCCAGAAGGGGAAAATAAAAAGAAAGAAAAAAAGAAAAATAACTCTGGAAAGGTGTAAGTCCTTAAATTTGTGAGCAAATCTGCAGGTTGAGTTCTTGAATATTAACAGTCAATCAGAAAGAATATGTGTAAAGATTTTGTCCCTAAATCAGTACAAGGGGATTGATTTCTGCTAATTTTAAACTGCAGAAACTAGGTGAAATAAAGTACCATGGAGAGCATACCAGGTGATAGAGTAGTGAAACACCAGGCGCAGTAACGTGTAGAAATCATGCAGGGTTACAAAGGGAGCAGTTCTTCAAGACCATCCAAAGCAGGTCTGTGGAGACCAGTTAGAAACAGGGAGCCAACACATTGTCAGGGCAGGCCTAGGGCAGGAGACAAATACAGTGGATGCAGAGGCTGTTTCAGGCAGTAGCTCCAAGACATTGAACTCTGCTTGCTAGCCACTCTTATCAGCTTTAATCACTTAGGAAAGAAAGAACTTACTTTAAAAAAAAAAAAAAGTTGTCATTCTTGTGAAATGAATGCAATGTAGGCATAGATTTTGTGCTCTTAAGCAGCGTGTGTTTGCAGGACATCTCTTGCTGGTTGATTCCCATGGGGAAGTCTCATGTCCCCATCTGCTGCCCTATGAAAACACAAGATCAACACAAACTCGATAAAAAGGGCAAGTTTTTCCCCTCTTCTCTGCTCCCAGGGGAGAACTTTTTCTGTAAGGTTATGGGTCAAGTATGTGGTATGACTTCTGTTTGGGGGTCTTTTGCTGGAGTGCCACATTAGCCTAACTGGGAGTAGCATATTGCTGCGGGATGGGACAGTGAGCTGGCTCTGCTTATTCAAACCAGATTTGCACAGGACTTGCACAGCTTACCCTCAGCTTGAGTACATTAGAGATGGTGCATTAAAAATTAAAGTCAGCTAAACATTAATAGAAGGATTTGAGGGAAACCAAGAGCTCTGATTTTTTTTATCTTCTCAATATAGTATCTGTTTGTTGTAAAACACTTTGACAGGTCTGAAAAGATTCTTATTTTAAAGGGGTGACTAGACTTAGTGTTGTCTTGGGCTGTCATTTCCTTTTATTATCACAGGGTTATTTCTTTGCCGTTCTTTATTAAGTTAGGTTAATTGAGGATCCGAATAACACCCTTGAGACAAGCGTAGGGGCTGATGGCCCATATTAGAGTCATTCTTTTGTCAAAAATAAATCATGGTCTTTCTCGTTCATAGGATTTATTTCCAGTGTTTTCTCTTTACCTTTCTATTTTTATTTTTTTTATTATGACTTCTGTATGAATTCTTGATGACTGATAATGAAAATAGCTTATAGTTCAAGTTGCCTAGAGGCTGGGCAGGAGGCAAAGCTGACTGCATTTTAGGAATTCAGTGTTTGGGAAGCTATCATGATCAAATGTCCATGTCAAGTGCAAGCCGCACAAAAGGGTGATTTTTTTTTAAGAAAGAGAAAGGAAACTTTTAAGAACCTTTTATTGGTGGTTACATATGACATGAAAAAGGTAGTGCCAGCTCAGTACTGTATTTTCTATAAAGTAAGTAATAATTCCTCATGTGATCATTATAAATACTGAAGTATTCACAAAAATTCAAATGTTAATGTGAAGCTGAGACCTCTGTTTTCAAACCAGGAGAAACTGATGTTACAAATATATCCTCACGTGAGGTAAGAAAATTACTCTTGCAGATAACTTACTGCCGATGTGAAGTGGGAGGTTTCTCCTGCCCAAGCATTTCATTGCAAGTAGTGTTATGAGTCTCATTTCTATGACAGCAGGCAATGCTTGGTTTGTAAACCATAACAAAAATGGGCTGGCACCAAGACCAGCATGATAAGTATGGAAAATGTATTTTCTGTCTTTGTAAGAACTGTAAAGAATAATTATGAGTTATTAGGCCAAATATTCATAGGATTTGTTTCCTGTGTTTTCTCTCTCTCTCTCATCTTTTTTTTTTTTAACTATGACTTTTCTTTTATATGGGGTCTTGACAGCTTATCAGCTCATTTATAGTTTAGATTACCTAGAGACTGGGAAAGAGACAAAGCTGACTGCATTTTAGGAATGTAGTGCCTTTACAGTGGAAAAGAAAGCAAAGCTATTCAGGAGGACAAAACACTAGGGAAGATGAGAGACCTGTATGGCCAATATCATACAATCACAGAATCATAGAATGGCCTGGGTTGAAAACGACCTCAAAAACCATCCAGTTTCAACCCCCTGCCATGGGCAGGGTTGCCAGCCACTGGACCAGGCTGCCCAGAGCCCCATCCAGCCTTGCCTTGAATGTCTTTGGGGATTGGGCATCCACACCCTCTCTCTGATCAACCTGTTCCAGTGCATCACCACTCTGAGTGAAAAACTTCCTCCTAATATCTAACCTAAATCTCTCCTGTCTTAGTTTAAAACCATTCTCCTTTGTCCTATCACTATCAACCTGTGTAAACAGTCATTCCCCCTTCTGTTTATACGCTACCTTCAAGTACTGGAAGGCCACAGTGAAGTCTTCTCAGAGTCTTCTTATCTTCAAGCTGAACGAGCCCAGTTCCCTCAACCTTTCCTCATAGGAGAGGTGCTCCAGCCCTCTGATCATGTTAGTGGCCCTCCTCTGGACCCATTCCAAGAGTTCTGCTCACCTTCCCTTCAACAACTTGTTCCCCAGGGGAATGTGGGTATACGTGCTGTACACCCATGCACATCACATGCAGAACTGTGAGATCAGGCAGAGAGGAGAGGCAGCCAAGCAGTGCTATGCTGAGGGATATTTGCACTCTGGATGACACAGTGTTTAGCGGGCTGGAATCGGTTTCCTTGTACTGACTTTTGGTGCATGTACTCATTCTTGCTCCTTCATGTGGCTGCTCTCATTTCATTGGATCAGGATGAAACAAAATGGGACTTTGGATTATTTCTCCTTTATCCACTCCACCACACCCCCATGTTTGATGTGGGACTTCCCAATAGCATTGCCTTACCCCACCCTGAAGTATTTTCTGAGGGTGGAGAAAACATGATGGTCACTTTCTGACAGAGATGTCCTCTCTGACAGGAGTCCTGAAATGATTGCAATATCCCTGCTTTGAGCAGGAGGCCCAGATGACTTAGAATCACAGAAAGGCTTAGATCCCTACCTCAAAGTCCACCCAGCCCCAACCCCTGCCATGGGCAGGGCTACCCTCCACCAGCTCAGGCTGCCCAGGGTCCCATCCAACCTGGCCTTGAGCACCTCCAGGGATGGGGTGCTCTGGAATTTTATAGGTCCCTTCTAGCCTAAATCCACATGAAGTCTGTAATGACATGGCGGCTGTTGAGAGGAGAATAAAAAAGGGTCAATGTAAGATAGATACACATAGTTTACAGCTGTTAAATATTTGCACGGTGAAGAAGGAGGATTATTTTTGTAGTGCTTTCCTGGGGAATGAAAACATAACACTTCCGAGTGAATCCTGTGGTAGGAAACATTCTCAGTGTGTCACAGAATACTCCTGAGACACTGATGATTCGATTATTCTCACAACTTTAGCCACACTGTGTTGCTTAATTAAATAATGTAAGCATATTCATACCATACCCATGCTCACCATTTGGGAAGGTTTTTTCAAAGCGGGTGGTACTTGACTCTGGAATTCTGTCAGTGCAACTTCTAAATATGAACTGGGAGAAAGGTTACATTTTTGAAACATCTGTAATCATTTGTGTGTCATATAAGTTAATTAGCTGTGCATGGATTTTAAGCAGTTGACTCCTTTTCTGTTATGTTCTGACTATTGCATACTTTGCATTCTTGAATCCTTTATAGTTTTTCTAAAGGTTGGAGAAACAAAAACTGAAATCTATCTTAATTATGTGTAAGATTCAATAACATGGCTATTAGCCTAGCTTATATTGCCTGCTTGTATTTTTCTTTAATATGTCTCTGCTGTAAAGAGAAAAAGGGTTCCAATGCAGATTAAGACCTGTCTTCTTTTTTTTTTTTTATGTAATACTATAGAAATACAAATGAAAATTAGTGAGAAAGCTACTGCTACATGGGGAGAAATTTGTGCTTAGAAGGTGGCAAAGTACGTAGACCAGCCAGAATGGTAGAGCATCTGTTCTTGGTCAAAAACTCGAATTATCTCATCTCTAGGCCTCAAGGTCAAAATAAACAAAATAAAGACTTTGTGATAATAAATTGTGACGGTATGTGTAAGAGGCTATCTCTGTCTGTACTCACGTTAATGTAGATAAAGTTACAGATTTTGTTAAAAGAGAACAGTATCTGTGCAGGCCAGCAGAGACTTTTTTTTCATTCCATTTTCTTCGTTCGTGGTCGCCAGCAATAAATAGATACATTTTTCACTTTCAGGTTGTTAAAACACTGCCGTATCCCTCACTCCAGTCCCTTTCTCCTGCTGGCTTTCTCTTTTTTTTTTTTTCCTCTACCTATGATCCAATGCTGGCTGCAGTGAAAGATGATGTCTTCAACTGTTCCACTTTAATTTTCTTAAATCCTTCTTTCCGTTGTGCAGCCAGATGATTGATTTCTCTTTAAATCTAAACCTCACAGCTTTCCTTGTCTCAATTTAAGTACATCTGCAGTCATTTTAAATAGAATAAAATATGTCCTACCTTGGCACAGTGTGATTGTCTTCCTGAATCTCTTCTGTTTGTGTTTTCATTGGCAGTAATCTGAAACCAAACAGTCAGTTATGCATAGTAGGGGTGCAGGATCATATACACATTGGCTTATGGAGTCTGGGAATTTAACTTGATTGTATTCAATCTAACTGGAGGCCACCAAGAGAAAAGTTATTCCCGGCCATCCAGGTGCCTCATCTGAAGCAAAGAAACAAAGCTGTTAGTTGGAAGTTTTAAGTTCCTATCTGAAAGTAATGCCTCCTATTTATTTCAATGTTAACTACAACAGATACAAAAAGCACAATAACACTGTTTGTCAGGGCAAATTTTCAGCTACAAAATGCTCTTTTTTCAACAGTCACTACCACAAGCTGTGCATCTTCTTCAACAATGAACAAGAACTTGAATACTTGTAGAAACTGCATGGCAGTCCAGAACATGGCATGTCATTTCCATTGCTGTTGCCAGTGCTGAAACACGCCACCCACTGCCTCACTGTGCTCACATCCACTGTTTGGCCTCCATAAATGTTTAGGAAGCATCAGTGAATCTTAGTAGGTGCCTTTTTTTCCACAGGGAGGAATTGAATCCCACCCCTTTGCTTCATACACACTTCCATGTCAGATATCATTGTGTCATTTTGCCCCTCTGCTGCCATCTGTCTCATGGCAACAGCATGTCATGGGATATTGGTGGTAAGGTTCAACTGCCATACCGGCAACATCTACCTTTGATGTTGTGGGCTTAAATAATAAAATAGGAAGCATTACTTTTGGAGCAGCCCTCATACTTTGACAGCACTAGTATATGGATTCCATCTTGGTGGGTTGTATGCAATATGTAGATATGAACATTTTTCCATCACTGCCATTCTTCTGGCAATCTCCTGAAGAAACCAAGGGTGTTATGGAAATGAGCAGGCAATACTGTGTGGTGCTCATCCTCAGCAGCATCTCAGCCATGGTAGCTGGAAGGTGTTCAAGGAGTTGTGTTGCTCCTCATCAGACTTGGAAAGAAAATGAATTTTGCTGTCCTGGGTGTCTGTCATTTTTCTGAGTGCTTCCAGGTAGGCTTCTGAATTGATTTTCGAGATAAGTTAGAATGCAGTGTCTATTTGAAAGTGTTAATTCAGTTGATTCTATAGGTGTCTAAGGGAACTGCAAGTGATTGAGGGTTTAAAGTCTTGACACAAGTGGACTCAGTAGTTGTCGACACGATTTTTAGCTGACCTTTGGTTAGGTACATCTTTGGTCTCTCTATAAGTTTCTATTCTGGATGAAATCTCACATTCAAGGCAGGAAAATACTAGTAAAAAAATATTGTGAGTTTTCTTGGATCTCTTCAGTTGTTTTGTTTTTTCTTTTTATGATACGGTATATATTTTTAACATATTTTTATATTTCTCTGATGAATCGTTCAATGCATGATGTGCATTGATGTGACTGGCTGAAATCCTAATATGCTCTAAGTCCCATCTGCTGGTGAACAGCTGAAATTATGAGCAAGTGAGCTAGATCCTCTTGGTGTTTGGTAATTACTCTGCCACAGCCACTGAGTGTTTGTATTCTCTGTAGCTGATAACTTAGAGTCTGGTAATAGGGCAGAATCCACCACCTACAACTTCTAAAACTTTTAGCCTGAAACAGTGATTAGCCTCTGTAAGAGCACAGCAATAAATCTGCTCTATTGCTCTTTGGTCTTTTTGACAGTTGGCAGCAGAGAGATCCTAAGTGTAATTGTTGTGACTTGTGTGTCCATGCCGCCTCTTCTCTCTGCAATTTGTTCTTTAAAGATGAATGCTTTCCATCACTAAGATTGGTTAAATATCTCCGTTTTCAGTATTTTGCTGTTTGTCTTTCTCATGTTAGCAATTAAAATATTTACACTCTGTTCCAGTTATTAGAGCCCCTTGAAGTCTCTTACCCAATAATCCTTTGAATGCCTCTCTGAATTAATATTACTTACATTTTTAATGCTGAAATTAGAGATTGGGAAACTGAAATGTAAAAGTGAGCGGTATCTGAGTCTGAATGATCTAGATTATCAAATAAATAGGTGTCAGCAGGAGCTGGAAATTACCTCCAGGGAGGGGATTGTCCCCCTCTGCTCTGCCCTTCTGAGGCCCAACTTGCAGCACTGGGTCCAGACCTGGGGCCCCCAATACAGGAAGGATGTGGAGCTGTTGAAGCAGGTCCAGAGCAGGGCCACAAAGATACTCAGAGGGCTGGAGCACATCTCCTTCTCTTCAGAGCAAGGCAGATGATAAAACTGTGGATCTACTCATGCTTTTAAGTACATAGTTGCAATCATTCAATTAAGCAGGATAGTTCAAACTTGCTGTATGATAGCTGTATTCTGCTAACATCATTCTAAAGAACAAAGCCCTACCAAGTGCATGTATTTATGTAGCATGTCTTGGTGAAAGTAACAGTTTTTACAAAGGAAAAGAAAAAAACAAATCATTTTATTGACTGAGAACTAAAGTAATTGAGGTAAATGAGAATTTCTTTTGGAGTTTAGACTTTACAGAGATTAGAGGCATATTGTGGAAAACAGCTCTTTGCTCTCAGAGTCAGAATCAAGTGCATATAGAGTCCTGCGTTAAGTATGTTATGCAAAACAACGGGGTAGGTGACAACAGAGGGAAAATAGATTTTATTTGATTCTGTTTATAAACTTTTTAGCTTAAAAAATGGTAAATTATTAGAAAATTTCTGGGACATAAGGTTCCTTTGGAAATGTAAATATATTTTTTTCACTTGTTATCAAGAGAGATTGTACAAACTGATGATAGAACAGAAAATGATTTAAATTTTGAGGCATAGGAATGCAAGTCAAAACTTTTCTTAGGGAGCCTACTGTTCAGTCGCATCCTGTGCAGATACTGATGCTTTTTTTCAGTTGTCAGGATCATTGCATTATAAGTGTTCTTCGCATTGAAATTGTAGAAAATGAAAACTCAAGGCCACAAATCAGTCAATCGCCATGAAAATGAGTTTCCAGAGCCAGAAACTTCAAGCAGCATTTTCTTCGGAGCAGGTGTTGGCCCCTGTACTCCTTGCAAAGCTTTCCATGTGCAATCCATCACTGAAAGATCAAAGTGGCTTCAGTTTCTGAAACATTTTTAGGAGTTCGTAACATACTCACAGTAACTTCTTATTTGGAAAATAGATTTTTTATTACAAAATATGTGTATTATCTATGATGTGGTTTTCTGTAGAGCTCTAAATTCTCAAAGATGTGTTTTGTTTGGTCAACATTAATGAAGTTCTTTTTCCTTAAAATCTCATCCTCTACAGAGTGACTAATAAGTCCCTCCCACCTCCTGCCAAAAACCCAAACCAATGAACAGCCTCCAAATCTTAGGTCCGGCTTTTGCTTCTGCTGAACAAACACAGGTTTCTTATAATTTAATATTGAAATGCAAAATAACAGATGCTTATAACAGCATGTCTTCTTAGTGCTACAAAAAATATTATCCAAACAGATAATTTGGAAATAGTTCCTCGCAACTATGAAAGACAACTTTACAGAGCTTGTTGCATGTGATCTTCCTTTTTTAGAGGTAGTAACAGTTTTGTCACACAAATTGAAGGTCCAGTTGAATTCTTAGTTATTTCAGTACTTTTATTTGTACTGGCCTTGTTCTTATGTTTAATCTAAGAATATATTTGTATGTATATTTATATTTAGTACCTTTGGATAAGAGCTGTACCTTTTAAAACAAATGGGGGAGTTAGAAGTATGATTGCTGTTACAGAGATCATTTTTGTAGGACAAAAATCATTCCTCATGAACAAAAAAGTCTAACCTTATTCACAGAAAAAAAAAAAAACCTGTCTCACAGTTCTGTTTAAAATGTATGAACACATATGCACATGTGCATGTGTCAGTTTTGTTGATTAGTAGTTGTAGGTTTAACTTACAAATCCTGATGACTTACTAAATCACTTGACTCCGTGGGTTTAAGGCAGATGTGGATTTTTTGCAGGAGCTTGTAATAGTAATGCAGTTTAATATTCTGATTGAATATTTTTGAAACTTAAATGCATGATTCATTGCTTTTTTTTGTTATGGGTTTTGTGATAGACTAAAGAAGATTTCTGCTTTTCTGTACTCCTTTTCTGTCTTGACTGTGGACACTGATCAGAGTTACAAGCATACATTTTATAATGGAAGCTGTTTCCTTTTTTTTTTTAAGATTTAGTTAAGGGTAAGCAAAAACAATATTAGAATTGAACGGGATGGAAATTATGCCTTCAGGAGTTTATGTGGAAAAAATCTCATTAAATTTGAATGAACACACAGAATTTTTCCTTGGTTCACATCTACAACTCCCATTCTTTTTATCAGTAATTAAACACATGCATTAGGAGAAGAATGTCATAATGTTTTGTTTCTCTGAAAATTTCATTGAGGATTTTGGCAAGAGAATAAAATCCACATTCACAACATCTGGAGATGTGACTGACCACAATAGCTGCACAGAAACAATTACACTTCATGAGTTCAATGATTTTGCTAAGAACCAAATAACCATTGTTGCTCTGTGGACAAATAACATGTGCCAGATTCAGAGCTTCAGAGGAGCATCATTATTCACATCAGTTAATGACCAGGATCAAGAGCTGCACTCTCCCTCTGGCCATTTATTCTGGAATAAGACACTGGCGTGGGATAGTGCCATGATGGGAAAAAAGTATCTGGAAAGGCAGTGTGGGAGGCAATTTGAAAATTACACTTTAGTATTCTGTTGCAAGGAAAAGCAGTAGGAGTGGAATGCTTTAGGTTTCGTTCTGTAAGTAACCCACTTTTTTTTGTGCTGGAATAAGTTTCATAAATTACATAAAGAAATTTAAGTGACATCCATCCATGTACTGGATCTGGATAACCCTATGTGCTATCTAACTGAAATCCAGACTAGGATAGTAGAAGTCCAACTGATATAACCAAGTTATAGCCAAGTAAAACTTTGGTAACTAGTATCAGCTATGTAAGGACCTTTTGTAACCAAGGATGGAGACACCTGCAGAGTATGCTGAATTGAACTAAGGACACTGAGGCGCATTTTGGAACTGGCTGGTAATGTTACTGCTCATGGCTCCTGAACAGCCCACTTCTCTGCATGTACAGGCAGGTTAAAATTTTTAGGAGCAGGGAGACGATAGGTAGGAGGAAAATAATACAGAATCAACAAAATCAGACTGGCTTGGGTTGGAAGGCACCTCAAGGATCATCAAGTTCCAACCTCCCTGCCACAGGCAGGGTTGCCAGCAACTAGATCAGGTACTAGATCAGATTGCCCAGGGTCCCATCCAGCCTCACCTTAAACACCTCCAGGGACGGAGGGTCCACAACCTCTCTGTTCCAGCACCTCACCACTCAGTGAAAACTTCCCCATCTTTTATAGTAAATTTCCCTTCCTTTGATTTTAAACCATTTCCCCTTGTCCTATCACTATCTCCACATGTGAAAAGTTGGCTTCCCTCGTGTTTATAAACTCCCTTTAAATGCCGGAAGGCCACAACAAGGTCTCTGTACAGCCTTCTCTTTTCCAGACTGAGGAACTCTGTTCCTTCAGTCAGTCTTCATAGGAGAGGTGCTCCAGCCTTTGGATCATCTTCCTGTCCCTTTTCTGGATCCTCTCCAAATACTCCACATCTTTCCTGTGCGGGGGGCCCCAGGCTTGGTTGCAGTACTCCATCTGGAGCCTTATGGGGGCAGAGTAGAAAAGAAGGAAAATACTTTATTTAAGGAAAAATATACCACTAACAATTCAGACCATAGGAGTTTGGGGGGATGTGCCATCCTGCTCTCCTTATAGTATTTCTGATATACTTGCAGGGGTTTGGTGAAACTTTTGAGTGTAATGATTAGAATAAATAAAAAAAATAGAGTTCTAAATGGAACTCTCATAATTTGTGTTGCTTCTTGGGTTTTGCAACCTGAATCTTGTGAATGTTGAAATAGTTGGCCTTTTTGGTAGTTCCAGCATTAAGCACTGCCTTGTGTTCAGGGTAAAGCCCAGAGGTGGCTTTTTCTGACAAGGATCCTGCCAGTTAAGAGGCTGACATAGACAAAAGTGGGACTGTGTCAGCTGAACGTCACAAACAAGCCTTGTAGTTCTGAATTAACAAGCTGGTACTGACTGCTTTCTCCTGCATGCTTCAGTATTACGGAAGTTTGTATTGTTGCTCATAAAATACGGATTAATATCAGCAAATTAGTAACAGAGGTGTGACTGAAAAGCATATGGAGAATAAATAAACTGAGGATTTTAGTTCGCAAGACTTGTTTTGTTTAGGCATTTATACTTTTAGACTTACAGTGAGAGGCCTCCTCTACTGTTATAAGGGTAATTTGCCCTCAGTAAATGACAGGCGTTATTACTACATAGAGATGCATTCTCTCCTTGCAAAGCCTTCATTGCATATCATTAGATAACAGCGTGTGCTCAGTGACTGTGGTCTCTTAGCAACTAACTCTCCTTCTTTTGAACTCTCCTTTTGTGACCCAGAGGCAGCTCTTAAACATAAACCTCACACCACTTCTCTATTTCCAAGACAGAGAAAACTGGAATGTTTGAGATGCCTATACAAAGTCTGTGTAGAGAGGACGATGTCCTTCCCCAGGAGTACTGTGTATTCTGAATCACATGCTGGAAATATGCTAAAATTAAATTTTCTCATTTCACAATAGATACATTACATGAATCCTGACAACTTAAAGTATAGTTAAGAGTGGGATGTCAGGGTGATGTAACATGAAATCTGGCACAACGAAAAATATATAATTAATTAATTAATGTCCGCAGATTTGACAAAACTACACTCATAGAAAATCTGTAAAACCTTTCAATTTACTTTGACTTTGATGCATATAAACTCTTTTCTCCTTCTCTCTCTTTCCTTTTTCTTACGTATCTGTATTTGAAATATGGATGGACAAGGAGAAGCATTTCTACTAGGCAGGAGATTTGAGCCTATGCTTTCAAATCAGTGAGATCTTTGAGCTCAGGTCTTTTTATTTGCTTCTAAAGCTGCCACTGAAAGGTTTGCTCACTGGAGATTTTATTACCTTTTCAGTGCCAAAGTGTACTGGAAGGACTTTTCATTAATAAAGAAAATTCTCAGATCAATACATATTTTATTGATCAAGATCTTCTATTCATTCAATTAAGGAATATAAAAAAGAAGTTGTGGTGATGAATTGGTGTAATTAATTATAATCCTTTTAAACTCCAGATATATTTTCATGTCTAGAAAGGACTGTCATGAAAACATATTATTGCTACAGAATATATCAGAATGCAGCAAAGATGCTTTAGTAATATGCTTTTAATACACATTCACCACAGTCTTTTTTTTTTTTTTTTATGAAAAAGCAAGTTTTGTATATTGTTTAGAAATCTTTCTGAAGTGAGGGTTCTGGTTGACTCTTCTACGTTAAGCTGATTAACTGTTTCTGACCTTCCGAAGTATGTCTTGTATAATCTTGGAAGACCACCGGAGTTGAAAGTATTCTGTTAGTTTTGACGTCCCCATCAGGTTTTCTGTCTGTATCTGAAGCAATCCCAATTCACTTGTTTTTAGTTAATTTGACAGGTCATTGTTAACAACATTACTAATAGCAAACTGCTACAAGTTACATATGTTTTGACAAGTGGAGTCTTCAAGACATGGCAATGAC
Source organism: Oreortyx pictus (assembly GCA_036925125.1). Taxonomy (NCBI): domain Eukaryota; kingdom Metazoa; phylum Chordata; class Aves; order Galliformes; family Odontophoridae; genus Oreortyx; species Oreortyx pictus. Next base: position 67,241,650 of record JAUPFR010000001.1, on the reverse strand, counting down.
AGTTAATTAGAATAGATGGAAAATGCTTATTTCTTTTGCCTGTGAACTGGATATACTCTCAATATTTTGGGAGTAGAGAAAAATGGGGTATGTTTATTGCATAGATAAGCTTATTTCTGGCTGGTGGAAACCAAACAAGAACTGAAATGGAAAAGTATCCTCACCCTATCACACAAATCATCACATTCAGAAGATTTCCTTCTGGTAGCTGTTTTTCAAGCAGATTTTGAATAGATCATCACCCCTCTGCTGCTACTATATCTATCAATACATGTTATTACCAACATTTTCTTCTGCACATGTAACAAATTGTATTGTCAAATAACAGCTCAACTGCTGTGCTCTTTCCATTCCCTGGAGGCAGAAAACAGAAAAGACATAGATTCTTGGCCCTGTGAATGTAAAGAAACACAACTTTAATCCATTCTTCAGAGGAACTGGGAGAATAGCATCATTTTGGGCAAGTGAATCAAAGATCATCTCCAAAAAGTTTGATGAAATGCAGTTTAAGAAGTCATGTGAATGAGTAAATGTTTCATGTCTGAGGGAAACTGTGACATTCATAAGCAGCTATGAAGAAGAAGAGAGTAAGATCATATGTGCTTTAAGTGGGAGCACATTTTAATATGAAAATGGAAATACAGCACAGGAGTTTTGGAGACAGGCTTGTGCAGAGATTTAATTCAGGAACCCAAGAAAAACACACAGGAGCTGGACTGGTCTGAAGTCTTAAAATACGGTATCTGAACAGTAAAAATGATCTTGTCCTGGTTTGAATGTCCAATTTTTGTATAAAATTTATGAGCAATACACAAAGAGTAATTTGTCTTTAAAACAAGAATGGAGCAACTCTTCAGGAGGAATGAAATTATTTCCCAGCTTGGTACTATACTTAGCAGTAGTACCCATGTGAGTCAATCATGAAGTGTCTTTATGCAAGGCACAAGATGCTGAGTCAAAGGTACATCCCCCAAGAAGTTCATCCATTCCCAATTAGACAAAAGCATACGAAAAAATTCTGTGTTGCTGTAGCACCTTTCTATCAGTGTAATGGCCAACCCTCAGGGCTGTACTTTAAGGTGTGACTTCTGGTTTTCAGCCTCAAGTCTCATGCTCCAAGGGTGAGCATAGTTAAGTCCCTTCATGCATACATGCCTGGCTTTCTTGACACTGGAAATCTCTGTGTGTTGGGGGAGCAGAATGACTGCCTTTAATCCGGAGTCCTTCAGTCAAAACAGGATACCATTTTTCCATTTATCAGGAGTAATCTGCCCCAATGCTAAGCAATGGCTGCTGTGCATGACTTGCTGTGCCTGTAAGGATTTGATGGAAATGGGGATCTTGCCACAAGTGGAAGGGTGGGACTGATGTGGATAGCACTCAGCAGGGGAACGGGAGCCAGTGGGTTCCAACATACCTACCTACAGCAGTGAAACAGATTGTGTTGGTCTTAATTATGTCTGTCCTGGGAAGAGAAAGAGTAAGAATCTCAGGTTGCAGCTGCTTTGTTTAAAAGACTTGGTAGCACAATTTTTGTGGAAAATGCTTTCAGATATTAGGGGAAAAAAAAAAGCAAGATGATGGTTTCAATGTTATGTGCTTTCATTCTTTGAACTGCAAGAAAATTTTCCTTCTACATCACTCAAGGGATGGATAATAATAGTGGTTTACTTTGTTATGTGCTAGGCCACGTCTTTTCCCTAAGATGTGCTGGAGAGAGCTCTAGCTTATTCTCACCTCCATCTCTTTCTCAAGCCTGCTCTTGTTGAAATATTATTGCTTTCCAGTTTCTTCTGTTTAGTGTCTTCTATCTTATTTTTTCATATACTTAATTTTGTTGAAAAGCAGACAGTGTGTTACATTACACATCTTCATAAAGTTAAACACTCAGTGTACCTATCCCAGTATGCACCTATTATAAGGTTACCCTATAATAATGTTCTTTTAAAAAGGAGAAAATGAAGAAAGCGGAGTAATGTTGAAATGAATATGAAGAGGGATGAGCTTGAATAATAGCTCAGACCCTGAGAGCTTGCTGTGGTTTGGCATTTAAAGAAAAGAATGACTCCAAAGTTGCTTTCTTTGGGTAATAAAGAAAATGCCAGTGCAGCAATTTCTCTAATCTAAGAATTGACAGTTACTTTGAGATCGAGCCTGCCTGTTTGTTAATTAGCATGGTGGAGTCACTCTGCACTCAGCCCTGCATCTCAGCAGGCCTCTGCTGCAAGATTTACATTTCACAGAGAGAAGCAGTCACAGTAATGAAATGATGCTTTGCAGAGATATATGCAGAGAAGCACAGCTGGATTATGTAAATGTGATTTATCCAGCGCTGTAGCACACGAATCCTGTTACTCAGATGCTGATCTATAGTTCACTGATAGCTCTTGTGATTTCATATATATGTGTGCAGTGATTGGTATTAACTTTTAAGATCATTTATTTTTATATATGCCATAAAAGGCTTACATCAAAGTTAATGCGTATCCTCTACATCTCTCCTGACAGCATTTAGTGATGTTTATCTTCTCCAGCTTTGTCATCAGTCACAGTGACATTTTCAAAGGAGAAAGATTCCTACTGATTGCATACAGTTTAGCACCAAAATCAAGTGAGCAAAGATGCGAAGGAATCAAAATGTAACATGTGGTACCTATTTGCTCTGTTACATTGTCGTTGTCAGTTTTCTCCTTTCAACTCCAAGAACTCCTTAGGTTCTTCTGGTTATCTGAAATATATGTATATATATATTTATCCAGTCCTGTGTATGGGAAGGGGAGTTTTGCAGAAGTTTTGCTGCTACCTCTGCTGTGACTGCCGTTTCTGATCAGGCTGTCAAGTACCAGAGAGCTGCCGCCTTTGTAGGGATTTGCTTCTAACTCACTTGACCCACGTTGCATTCCTCATGCTTCGCCAGTTAGCCGTGAAAACGCAGACTCAAGGCTTTGTGCTTGCCACAGCCAGGGCAAGTGCTTGGCCCTCTTTCATTCTTCTGTCTCTATCCTTTTACTCTTCAGAGGATCAGAAGATGTGTTTAGCCCGATTTAGCACCTCTGAGGCAATTCATTTCTATAAAGAGTTGTGAGGAGCATCGTGGAGCAGGCAGGAGGGATCACACAGCATCCCTTCCGTGCCCCAGGCAGCAGCAGGGAGAGGCAGCTGGGCTGAGGGTGTGCGTGGGGCAGTGTGTCTGGAGGGGGTAAAATATGAGAAATCACCTTCAGGCACCAGCTTTTTAACTGCTGGCAGAGCTCAGCACTCTCACAGGAACCCCTGCTTGCTCTTCACCTGAAAATATATTAATACTAATAACATTTCTGCTCCATTAAAGTTCTCTGTAAATGAGAGACAAGAGAATCGACCCCCTGTTTTTAAGCTCATCACTTTAGAGAATTTCCTGAAAGTGATTGAATCGCTGAGTTCAAACAGAGAGAAAAACATGCTGACAGCATGTTGCTTTTTCATTCTTTGTGCCAATAAGAAGATTTGAGTGGCTGAAATCCCCATTGTATTTTAGGAATGCAAGACAGGGTCAGGAATTGCAGAAAAAAAAGAAGTTACCTTTGTTATTTGTTGACCCAGGAGCCTGTTCTGCTGATTTTGAACAAGTGAGCAGGCACTGACAAGTCACTGAAATAAGACGTTTGCAGATGGTTTGAGCGCCATGTCCAGAGGTAGAGGAAGCAGAGGGCTAATGTAAAAACTCTAGAATGAACATCTACACTTAACTGGTAATATGTGCAAGTTTCTTTTTGAAAAACTGTAGTCCACACAGGCTCATTTAAAATGAAATAGTTTATATTTATAAACATTGTAAGATCGTGTCTCTTCCTTGGTTAAAATGTACAGTGAAAAGGGATGGGATTTCAGCTTCTTGCACGCATTCAAAATGTAAAAATTGTTAGGTTTTAATATTCCATTATTTATATTTTAATAATTGATATTAACCTCCTATAGGCAGAAATGCAATTGTGAGCCAGGATAGAGTAGTGGGACTATGGAAATGTATTAAAAGAAGACTCAGACCAGCTCCAAATCTCATAAATCTAATTTAGTAAATTGTAGCCGGAAGGTTAAGTACCAGTTTGCTACTATCCATAATGTTCTTAGAGGGGCAGAGGCCCCTGACATCCTAAGGACATCTGAATGTTTACAGACTGGTTCTCTGAGGAATCCTTGTTTGTGTAGTCCCAATAGTACTTCAGAGCAGACAAATGAAGTGCTTCTCATTTTTCCTCAAACTTGAAACATTTTTCAGTTCAGATTTATTTTCCTTTGAGAAAAATCTCGACTCAGTAAGTACTTCAGTAGTTGGCTTTTTAACTGAGAATGCCAATAGAGCTAAAATGCAACGACATTTTAGTGGATTAAAGGGCTGGATTCACAAGGGAAAACTCGTGATTCTGTAAATTCTACGTTATCTGTATTTCTACATTCTAAGGTGTAAGTCTTAGAGAAAATAGCTTACACTGCTTATTGGCTACAAGATAACAGAAAGAAATTCTGCTTTGCCTTCTTTCTCCTTACTTTTGAGTAGTGAATAACTTTTGCAGTTCAATTTCTTTGCTTTCTGGGAGACTGTGAATGCACTGCTGGGCTCAGGACTTCTTCCTTCATTTTTCACATTTATTGAGGGTCAGCAACATTTATGCATAACCGTTTATAGGTTTTCTCATTCTTCCCTTCTTGCCTTCCTCCTAAAAGAGCAAAATAACCAAAAAATCAGACTTAAAGGTCTATCCTTGCACAAAGACCAAGGTCTCCAGTTGAAAATCTGTATCTTTTTCTTTGAATGGAATATAGTAGTATTCACAAACTGATATTCATTTTCTTTTCCTAATGCTAGTACCTCTTCACACACTACTAAAAAGACTGGTATTTGATAGATAGTACCGCAGAAAAAAACTGTTGCCCCACACCTCTGTCTCCTGCAGAGACAGCATAATTATCTGATGCTTCCCTTAATTTCAATTTCTGGCTGTATTCTTTATTAGCAAGTTATGAAATTGACTAGTGTTTTCCATCTATTATGCAAAGGTGAATGAAATTTATAATTATTCCTGAATGGTTTATACTGATAATGTCTCTTTGTTCCAGTGTAGCAACCTTGGAGGTTACTACAGCACATATTGGTATAAATGAAGCTCAGTACTTTTGTGTTATGAAGATAGGCTTCTCTTGAAGCATTTACTTCTTTTCATCTGAAGAACATGTGAATGCCATGATAGTATTTGGAAGGTAACTTCTTGTGTGGGTCCACATCTGCTTTCATTTCTCCATAGAAATGTTGCCCCATCGTATTTGCACCAAGTATAGAATGTGACATGGGACTAAAGCAAGTTACTTAATGCCACACTGACAGTAGAGAATGGAACTGATCTCAAACACATGCTTTTAGACTACCGAACTATATATATTTTTTCTTACTGTATCTTAGTGCATATATGCTTTCAAAATAATGCAGTGTTACAAATAATCTAACTGAATCTGAAATAAATGATTAATTGTCTTTGGCAATACTTAAAGAAAGCCATTAGTGTGTGTATCACAGGCTCAAAACAGCTGCCACTGAGGTTTCTGCTAAGACTCCCATTTATTTCATTATGAATGGAGCAGACTTCAAGACTAAAAGTGTATCCTGACTGGAGTAAGATTCCAGTTTAACTAGAGCAGTTGCATATACTGATTTTAAACAATGGAAAAAAAATTACAAAGGACGATTATTCAACTAAATATCCACTGGCATTTAATTTACAAAGACAAAACAACCCCATTGGCTCAGGAAATCGGTAAATAAAATGTAAACTCTCTGGAGAGCTACAGATGTTTAAAAATCTTCTTTCTATTTAATGTCTGTATTTCCTGTAGAGCAAAACCAAAAATACTAAATAGTGTGTCTAGGATCTTCCACAATAAAGAATTCAGAAGAGCATGAACTGCATGAAACACTGGAAATTTTTAACATCTGTAGTGGCTTGTTGTGTGCTTTGGAATAGGAAGCAATACTGAACTAGAAACATTCAGTTGATATACATGTCCCCTAAGTCAGGGGGATTTCATCTGAGCTAAAGCCTGGAAGCCAGCCATCAAAACTTGACTGACAAAACATCTTAAAACCTCGTCTGATTTTGCCCAGTTCTTGGCCTTATTTATGATTCCAGGAAAGTGAATGATGAATGTCTCACTGCTTTCACCGGAGTTGAGTTGGGCCCTGCTACGGTGTTACCATCTGAAATTCTACCAGGGATTTATGGGCAGTCTTCTGTTCATGATAGAATTTTGAATAAATTTGAACATAGTGACTTATCTTTGCAGCTGCATGATGAAGCACCCAAAATGTCCATCCAACTGATTTGTTGCAGTGTCTGAAAACTGTGATGCTTCTGTTTGGCACACTTGATGCGCTGAAACATTTAATGCTGTGGTGCTCTGTGATTGCAGCTGGGAAGGCAGCAGCCACCTCAAATCATGTACAGTATTTCTACTGTACTGATTTAGAAGACAGTAAAAAGTGTACAGAAAGAAAATACATTTAGGCAGTGATGCTACATGCTGTAGTGACCAGCTGGAAAAATATAAGACCATCTCACATGGTTAACTAAACTGCTGCTATGTCTCTTCTGCTTTAAACCATTCAACACTGAATGCTTTCTGTAGATACACAAAAGCTGAAACCCGACTTTCTGCTATCAACCTTAAATAACTCAGTAATTTTACTACAGTGAAGCAACTTCTTTATGCACACTGATATTTTCTGCAAATATTCTGAAGAACCAGTTTACTAACTGACAGTGCGAAGAAAACCATTTCTGGAAAGTAATCTAGGGAACAGAGAGAAAACTTCCTCTTTAAATTGTGTTTAAGCCTTTGAAGTTGTGAGCATGAAGTGATTGTGTTTTTATCAGCTCTGAGAGCTGCAGTTGGTTTTATTCTGGAAAAACTTTTCATGACAACAAGCATCCAGCATATTGCCCAATTGACAGCTAAGAGAAAGGTTCTCAGCTGTAATAATCCAAGGTAATAAATAACCAGCTTACTACAAATAAAATGAAATGAATCAGAAATGTTCTAGTGAATATATTTATGAATTACATCAACTTACACTGTGTCATTTTTCTTACCACTTTTTTTTTTTTTTTTTTTTTTTTTAGAAAAAGTAATGTTTGAGAAATCCCTTGTTCAGTGCAAGGCATTCAGTTTTCAGCCAGAATGTACACAGCTATCACAGCCAGTTTAAATCAGGGTAATTTGTGTCAGACATTATTCCCCATCGCTTGATTTAAAGTGAAACGAGGATCTAATGGTGAATTCACCTTTTTTCGTGTTTCAATAAGTTTGGTTCTTTCAAGCATAAGGAGCACAGGCTTAGAGCAAAGTGATACTCTGATAACTCGCAGCTGTTTCAGTGGCACATATCTTTAATTTGCACTTATTCATAGTCTTCTTCAGAGAACAAAGTCTTTCCTTTTCTTTTCTCCTGATCCTTTCCTTGAGGATTGCATGGGATTGTTATCATTCTCGCTTTAATTAAATCATTTCAGAGCTGTGCACACTCTAAATAAGAACATGTGACAGAACACTGGAAATTTTGGCATTGTGGCAGCTTCTTTTTCTTCTCATTAAGCACAGTGCTCTATCTGCAGATATTTATGCATTATTTGAAGGAAAATGTAATGATTTTTTAATTGTAATTGTTTTCTCTTGGCCTCTCTCTTTGTAGAAGGAGGTAGAATGTCTTCGTGGAGAGATGCCCGCTGGCATCTCTTTAGCTCTCTGTGAAAGATGTTCATTCTGCTTAATTTCCAAAGTCTGTTAGACTATAACATCGCAAAACCTTCCTGTTTATCTTCAGCCAAGCCACGTCTTATATGTACTGGCCTTACAATGAAGCTGAACACTGAAATGCAGTCCTGCAAATCAAGGACTGCTTTTTGGACAAACAGTACTGACATGTTCATTGTGATCATTAGATGTTTACAATGGAGGATATTTCTTAATTAATTTCACTGAAACCCAAGCTTGTATGTGCTGTAGAATGCATTCCTTTGAGGATTTTATTTTATCTTTTTCCTGAAGTGGATACAAAAGCTACATTGGTTCTTAAATAAGGTACAGTTATCTTATCCCTGTAATCCTAAACTTATTGTCGTGACAGCTGGAGAGGAGCGGCACTAGCTCTCTTTCTTTGTGTTTCTCTCTTTGGCTGCAGTGATTGGTGCACGGTGGAAACATTGAAAAGTGTTCCTCTTCCAAATGACACTTGCAGCTCAGCCAAAAAAAAGAGAGAAAGGAAATTCGGTAGATTAAAGGAAGAGACTATTTATCATTACTGCAAATAATTCAGTTAGAATTTTAGCAAAGTTTAGTTTTTAAAGTCTTGAGAAATGGAAGTTAATAACTTCCAGAACTGCTTTGAAAATGAGAAAGATTTCTAAGATCCAGTGAATAAGAGGTCATCTAGCAGATGAGTGAAAGCTCCTAGAGATTTAGTTCCACAGTGGGGGCCTGACATCACATTTGGCACAAAATATTTTGTCTTTTCTCCACAAGGTGCAGCTTTGTACAAGCATGTGCTAACCCATGTATTACTGAAAAATGTAGAACAAGTTTCATTTGTAGGAAGTGTGGACTCTCTAGGAGTTCAGCTCTTACCTCATACCTGTTAGCACCTGGGGTGTTTTCAAAGTGTAGTATTTTCAGTGGTAAATGACTACTCATAAAGCTATACATTCCTGACATATATTATTTAAAAAAAAAAAAAAAAAAAAGAGAGAGAGAGAGAGTTTTAATTGAGAAAAAACAAAACTGAAGCAGGATTGCTGGTTAGCATCAGACCTACTCTTGCACCTGGGCTGTGGCAGATACACTGCTACGCCTGATTGGGTACACAGGTTTGTGAAACTAGGCTACGTCCATTTTAGTGATGATGAGAAATTTCATTTGTGATTTTAAGCACCTAGTGCCATTGCTAGCTTCTTGCCCATGTATCTGACTACAAATTTATACACACCTAATGTCTCTGTTTTCTTGGGTACCTGCTGGGTATACGAAAGTTTGCAGCAGAGAGCCAGTAGTCTCAGTTGCCATGCATTAGGCTAACACAGAAAACCACGGCTACCAGGGAACTCACCACTTTGAGCAAATATCCACAATGATATTTAGAGTACCAAAGAATTCTTCTTAATGTAACCTTTAAAAAAATTTCTTTCTGCAGTTACAACTTCAGAAAGGCATTTTTAGAGAGGCAAAGAGTCTGTGGCAGTTCTGGGAATAAAAGTCAGATTTGCCGGCTGTAAATCATGTGTCTTGACCACAAAACTTTTTCCTTCTCAGAAAATCCAATTTTGTCCTGGCTTGTATCCTTGATTATTGCTTTTTTAAAGAATCTGCAGATCTTGGTTTGGTTTGCTTGGTGTCATACGATACTTTGAAATTATGTCTCAGATGAACAATTGCAGAGTATTGCGAGGCAGTATATTAACTTACTTCAGTTGGGTATTTTAACAATGACTGCAATTATATTTTACTGTTGTCTGTCCAGGATGTGTCTGATCCTATGATTGCTGGTTCGTTTTAACAGTAATAAGTATGTGTGTATTTAAAAAGTGTGGGGGTATTTGAGTGTGACAAAAGGTCCTTCAGATATCAGCTACCATTACGATTGGTTGTCATTGCTTATATAAGCAACAAAGGCTGTGACAGAGAGCTCAGTCAGACAAGTGGGCTTTCATTATTAATAGAATTGGTTTTGTTCTTTTTTTTTCAAAACTGCTTTGGGGCTATCTTGTCTTATTAAAAGCATGCCTTCCATTGTTTGCATTGAACAAGTAGGAAGGAAGTGTTTCAATATCGTCATCTTTCTAGGCACTAAAAAGAGTCATTCTGATGAAATTCTTAAAGTTTTAAACTACGTGGAATGTAGTTTAAATACATAAATACTGCCAAAATCTTCAGACTTTGCTCTCTGTGTATAGCTCAGCTCTGAAAGTATGATTAGAAACTTAAAGAAGATGGTAGCCTTCCTTTCCTGTTAAGCATTTAAGTACTCAGGAGAGTTTAAGAACTATGTAGATGTCTCTTACTCCTATTTTTCAACACAATTTTTAGGACTTGCATGTTCTTCTTTTAGAGAAAAATACCTGGAGTTTGATGTAAAATTGAAGCAATAGCAATGGTGCTTTGCTGTTCTGCAGTGCTCCCTCTTCTTGGTGCCTATCAAATGTTATGACAAATATTACAGTATGTACACCATCATCAAACTAGGGAATATTACAGGTACAATCCAAAGTCAAGACTGTTAAATATCTACTTAAAATTTTCTAACAGTCAGATACATGTCCTTCTTTTTCTGAGCTGCTATTTTGTACATCATATTATTTCTTTCATTTCTATGAAGTCATTACATCTGTAGACTGAAATCTTCCCTTCAGATATGAACTTAAAAGGTCTGCAGTCTTTCATACATGAACACATTTAAGTACTTGGCAGCATTTGTGAATTGGGTGGAGCTACAGATACTTGATATTTGTAATGCAGCCACAAAACAGTATATCTGAAATTATGTGGGTTGAATATAAAGTACAGGGTTGTTATTCTCCTGGCTCCCAGGAATCAACTGAATGATTTCTGTTATTCTGAAGATAAAGGAAGGCAACTGACACTTTGTATTAACAGAGATACCTTAGCCTGTATTGTGGAATTAGACCTTTTCTTTTCTTTCTTTTCTTTTCTTTTCTTTTCTTTTCTTTTCTTTTCTTTTCTTTTCTTTTCTTTTCTTTTCTTTTCTTTTCTTTTCTTTTCTTTTCTTTTCTTTTCTTTTCTTTTCTTTTCTTTTCTTTTCTTTTCTTTTCTTTTCTTTCTTTTCTTTTCTTTTCTTTTCTTTTCTTTTCTTTTCTTTTCTTTTCTTTTCTTTTCTTTTCTTTTCTTTTCTTTTCTTTTCTTTTCTTTTCTTTTCTTTTCTTTTCTTTTCTTTTCTTTTCTTTTCTTTTCTTTTCTTTTCTTTTCTCTTTCCTCTCCTCTCCTCTCCTCTCCTCTCCTCTCCTCTCCTCTCCTCTCCTCTCCTCTCCTCTCCTCTCCTCTCCTCTCCTCTCCTCTCCTCTCCTCTCCTCTCCTCTCCTCTCCTCTCCTCTCCTCTCCTCTCCTCTCCTCTCCTCTCCTCTCCTCTCCTCTCCTCTCCTCTCCTCTCCTCTCCTCTCCTCTTCTTGTTTATTGTATTTCCAACTTCAGTGTATATGGGGGATGTAACAGTGTAGGGTGGACACTCTGCCATCTGTACACGTTTCTCCAGCAAAATGGTGCTTCTGTTTGGACCAGAACTTCAGCACATTGATTCAGTATATTTTTAAGTCTTTAGTGTGGAGTACATAATTAGTACATAATTAGAGGTCTTTCTGTAGCATGCTTTCTGCTTTAGGCAGGTACTGTACAGTTATTAGGAAAGTAGGGTGACGACCTGCAGACTACGTACACAGGACATTATAGCATGTGTACTCTTCTAGCATCTCATTCTCCAGAGAGCAGGGAATTGGTTAATTACTTTCTGTGGTGAGTATCCTCTCACAGCCACATGAAAATGCTGTTTAAAGTAAGAAACTGAATGCAAAATATGAGATGTAATTTGTTACCATGCTCAAATAAATGTGATAAAAGTCATCTCCCTTAATAATACATGATAGATTTGTGTGAGATGTGAAAAATACACTAACTGTGCTTGTAAGGAAATGACCTCCATAATTCATTTGAACTCTACCTTTCATCTGCTATGAGCAAATTTGTCGGAGAGATTGTTCTCTATTCCCAACTCTGCAGCATGCCTCAATACATCCTCTCTCACTTTCTGTTTGCATTTTTCCTTCTCTTTATCTAGCAAAGGGAGGGGCAAAGAAGCAGTAAAGCAGAGTATGTTTCAAATGAGGTATAGATTCAGACTATAGGACCGCGATGAGGATTAGTGGAGAACGTTAACTGTGCAGGAGAGGGGGTTCAATCGAGTCTCTGTGCCTGCAGGCTCTGTTTATGTTTTATTCAACTTTTGTTTAGTTTAACAAACCTGTTGCAATTATAGCATCACATTGCTTTATTTTCTCAAGTGTGTTGCATACATAAGGATCAAATAAGGGCTGATATGATTCTATTAACAGTTTTTAGTTCTTCATATTTCTTCATACTTTACTATTTAGCTGGGCATAGGAGAGGAATTCTGAGAAGATAAGCTCACATAAAGCAGCTGGAAGAACCGTCCCTGATAGAGGCATCACTTTCCTGCTTTTTTTTTCCTGACATAATGGGGAATTTCTCTTCAGAATGCATTCTGTTGCAACATGGGAAGACAAAAAACTACTGTATCCTTGCTTTGGACTTCATTAAACTGCTCTATATAGACTTGCATTATTCAAACAGGAAGCAGTTATTTCCCAGTTATAAAGCCTTTTCTCATTCACTGGAAAGGTTTTGTGGATCTTGTTAAATTAGTTTATTAATTCCTATTCTTAGATGTCAATTTTCCACATTTAAGTGAAAACAGACCTGGCGAGGCCAGTCATATAAAGTCCTTCCTGCATCAAGAAATCTGTTCTGCAAGTCATTTGATGTCCTCCAAACCTGCAGTAGCGTGTCCTGATCACACATTCCCCAATTTACGGATAGGTTTCTACCCCTGCTCTGATTACACTGTTTCTGAAAAATTGGGACCACTCTGTGGTTTTTCTCTGTGCCAGAAAGAGTGGCTGTGAAGAGCAGTAACTCCTGAGCATGGGGTAATCAATGTGCCAGGCTGTTGCTTCTCTTGTGCAGCTGAAACCTGGGAGCTGTAGTACTGAAGACAGTTGTGGGGCCAATGTAGTGTTTCACTGCTGTAGAAATTACCCTGTTTCTTTGTTAAATTCTGCGCAACTTTGCTGTTCATTTGACTAGAATTGACTGTTCAATAGACTTCAGAGACTTTAGGCTTAGATAAATCTTTTCATAGATCACAGGACAATTCAAGTTGGAAAGAACTTATCATAAGCTACAAATCTACATGAAAAGCAGTTAAGGTTTGGGGGTTTTTACTATTCATTTTAGTCCACATTATTGTTGAATGCTAAATGATGACATAATATAAAGCACCTTATTTAAGTAAGCTTACAAAAGCCATTCAGCTAACAATTTCTGCCGTGTCCATACAAGATCTATTAATACAATTAGTATATGAATTAGCAAATTTGCAAAGATTTGTCATATATTTTTTTCTATTTAAATTTCATTCACTTTTAGATCTTTCATTCAGACTGGAATCTTCTGAGTTTGATAACACCATCAGGGAAAAAAATTATGCATGGTTTTGAAAATACTGTTCTATTATTTGATGATGTGAAAACACTTATCCTAACAACTTCTGTAATGTGGTTGGACATATATAATTTTTACTTAAATTAATGGATTTTGGAAAGCAAGATGTCAGTAGGGTAAAAATACAATTTTGAATTGAATCTGCCTATTTTCCTGTGGGAGAAGTTTCTTCTGCATGTAATGACTTTCTACTTTAACACATGCTGCTAGAGAAAAGAAAAGTGTGAGGTAATGTCCCTCCTAAAAGCAGCTGTACTACAGAAACACATATTTGTATTTTCAGACATGTGTGGTAGTGCCTATGGTTTTATTTTCTGTCAGGTACCAGTATCTCAGTAGAACAGTTCAGGGATTTGCAGCATCTTTTTACATCAGAATATGTACCTTTAAAAACTGAAACACAGAACATTACACATCCCTGTTAATTACAGTGTGATTAATTTATCTGTCTGTTAATTGGGTGTGTGATGTGCCATGTGCTCTTATACTCCCATAACTCTGTTAGTGCCAGATGTCTGGCCTGGAGTCTGGAAGAACTCTCTTTGCTGGTGCTTTAAGTGTCTGGTACATCCACAGCCACATTTCATGTATTTACTAAGTGCAGAGATTGAATCCAGCTGTTTGTGTTCCATGCCTTGCTATCATTTGCAAGTCACTCACCATGAGAGCTGGGCAGGAAACAATTTTCCCATCCCATTAAAAACAAAAAGTAAAAGAAAAAGGCATTTTAAGGCTGTTACCTAGAAAGGGAAAAAAATAAAGCAAACAAACAAAAATAACCAGCCCACCAAGATTCACCTCCATATGAGAGTCACTAAAAATGAGGAGATTTGGATTCAAGACCATAAGCTGGGTATCTTCACAAAAGATTTATCTTTTTCAATAAGATTTCTGGAACGATAATTTCCTGATGAAATGTAGTTGGTTTCCAAATATGTGACTCTTTCTATGCACAAGAGTTACTATTTGTTCAAAGATTCTTTCCTAGTTGCAAAGGGTAAGGTTTTTTTTGTTTGTTTTGTTTTGTTTTTCATTTAATTGACTGACAATGCTTTGGGAAAAGCAGACATTGTGTACTGGCTCCCCTCTCACCACCCCGAATCATCCACGCTTCATCTGATACTATTTGATTTATCTGTTGAGTGTATGGATTGAATTTACTGCCCCTTTTTTCATTGCAGTCACTGTCAGCAACACAAAGCTTGTAGGAGTAGTAGTTACATGTCTTTGCAGTGCTTTTGTTTTTGCAACATAAAATCATAGAATGGTTTGTGTTGGAAGGGACCTTTAAGGCCATGTAGTTCCAACCCCCTGCTGTAGGTGGGGACGCCTCACTCTAGACCAGGTTGCTCAAAGCCCCATCCAGCCTGGCTTTGAATGCTTCCAGGGAAGGGGCATACACTACCTCACTGGGCAACCTGTTCCAGTGTCTTACCACCCTCACAGTAAAGAATTTCTTCCTAATATCTAGTTTAAATTTACCCTCTTGCAGTTTAAAACCCTTTCCCCTCATCCTGTTACTAAATGCCCTTATAAAGTCCCTCCCCACCTTTCCTGTAGGCTCCCTTCAGGTACTGGAAGGCCACTGTAAAGTCTCCATGGAGCCTTCTCTTCTCCATCTGAAGAATCTCAGATTTCTCATCCTGTTCTCATAGGGGAGGTGATCCAACCCTCTGATCATCTTTGTGGCGCTCCCCTGCACCCACTCCAACAACTCCATGTCCTTCATGTGTTAGGATATTCAGAACAGGACACAGTACTCCAGGCGGGATCTCATGAGAGCAGTAGAGGGACAGAATCACCTCCCTCGACATGCTGGTCATGTTTTTTTTGATGCAGCACAGGATGCAGTTGGCCTTCTGGGCTGCAAGTGCATGTTGCTGGCTTGTGTTAAATCTTTCATCAACCAGCACTCTCAAATCCTTCCCCTCAGGGCTGCTCTCAAGCTATTCTCCATCCAACCTGTACCTGTGCCCTAACCCAGGGGCAGAACTGCAGGACCTTGCACTTGAAACATCCAGTTATGCTGTGGAGGACTACTGAAAAAGTCTTCAAGTCTATAAATAAAAAAATATATCAGAGAAGAAGGTCTATAGCCCACAGCTTTATCTTCATACACACACACACACACAAGCACTTAAAGCTGTAACAGCATCATAAAAGGCCACCAAGTTTGTCAGGCATGATTTGCCATTGGTGAAGCCATGCTGATTACCATTAGTCACCTCATCTTTATTTTCCATGTGCTTAGTGAGGCCTTCAGAAGGATCTGCTCTACAATTTTGCCAAGCACAAAAGTGAGACTGACTGGCCTGTTGTTTCCTGTACCTTCTTTTTTTCCTTCTTGAAAGTTGACGTTATGTTTCCCCTTTTCCACTCAGTGAGAACTTCACCAGACTGCCATGACCATTCAAATATGATGGATTGTGGCTTGTCTATCCATCATATGGATCACATGGAAGGATCTACTTCTATTACACATCTCAATGTGAATTCTGGCCCTAATTTTAGATCTGAATTTTTATTACTCCTCATATTATACCACATTATACACTATTATTTTAATATTATTTTGTACTTGAAAAGTACATTATTCTAGGCACTGTACCAGCATAGTAGATGATTGTCTTTCACAGACTAAAACTGAGGATGTAAGGATTTACAGTCTTACAGTATTTAGCCTAAATCCCTGCTGCAGTGTATAACTTAAAACGTCTACTTATAGGAAATTTTGACATAACAAATATGCTGTGGCTGTGGAGGTGTTGGCCCTTAAGGGAGAATGGAAAAGGGGAAGAAAGGAAAAGAACAGTCTATTATTTTTTCTCAGATTGGGTATAAGCTGAGGGTTGAATGCTAGAAGGCCTGCAGCTAATTGGCATAGGAGTGAGGAACAGCACCATATTCAAACGTTTGGTAACTGAGCACTGCAGAATTCTACATTGCAGATCAGCAACTAGCTGAATACTGGAAGTGTTGCAACTAAGTTAACACTACTGTGTCTATGCATGCAGAAGCATCTTGGTGACTACAGCATATACCTACTTTGTCCACCCTGAATGCAATAAGGTTTTCATAGGTGTTTTTTTGTTTGTTTGTTTGTTTTTGTTTTCGTTTTTTAATCCGTTGGTTCTCAGAAATGTTCTTAGGGTGACTTTTTAGTCCTTGTAAACTTTTCTTTGCAGTGTAACAGTGTGTATATGGTCTTCTCAAGAAGCTACCAGTACTTCTGTGCCAGTAGTTCCTAGTGACCCATCTTCTGTTGAGTTACTTCAGCATCTAGCATGTTGCAAAAGATCTGACATTACCAGTGCAGCAATTGCATGTTCAGCTCATGAGTTTTCTCTGTTACTGGAAAGGAGATAATATGACTTATTGAACATTATTTGAATGTTTTATTAAATTTTAAGTGAATGGTTTAGGAAGTGAAATTCCTTATAGGCAAAATGACTAGATAATTTCTAAATTGTATAAATCTCTCTTCTGATTTATGGTTATTTTTATTTGTTCTGTAAAAACATCAGTAGTAAAAGGAACACACCGATGAACAACTTTTTTTATACTTTCCTTGACTAG
The DNA here is from genome assembly GCA_036925125.1 of Oreortyx pictus. NCBI lineage: Eukaryota > Metazoa > Chordata > Aves > Galliformes > Odontophoridae > Oreortyx > Oreortyx pictus. The sequence continues at coordinate 67,224,745 of JAUPFR010000001.1, read as the reverse complement.
TAGTATATAAATAATTTCTGAAAGATACTATTAACTTCCCTGCTAGGACAATAAAAATGCTAAATGACTCGAGAGACTGGCAACAACTATTTCTGATAATACCAAAAATAGGGATGGTAACTTCATGATTATTTTCTTTAAATAGATACATGCTTGTGTGTGTGTGTGTGTGTATGAAGATAAAGCTGTGGGCTATAGACCTTCTTCTCTGATATATTTTTTTATTTATAGACTTGAAGACTTTTGCAGTAGCCCTCCACAGCATAACTGGATGTTTCATAATGTTTAATGCCTTTTTCCTAACAATGCTTATCTTTTGAGGAAGCAATATCTCTTGTTTTAAAGGCAAGCAAGGAAAGAACAGAGAGCTCACGATTACCTAAGGTCAGTGTGGAAACACACAACAGCAATAGAAGTGAAGTGCAAACTTTGAAATGGTGTTTTCATATCTAGTCTTCCTCTCCACAATGACTATTCCTCTGTGTCAGACTGCTTATTTATAAGAAACATTGTCACACGTAATGAGATGTAGCTGTGTTAATGGCAAGGTATTGACGATTGTGTTTCTTCTCCCCAGCAGTCTTTGAAAACGAGTTTTTTGGTGCACCAAAATGTTGTCTGTGAACCGTTACTGTTGTCACAGTCGCCATTCAAGTGATAGAAATAGGTAGAGAAAAAGGGTTGCCCATACGAAAGCATCCCTGCCAAATAAGCTGACCGCTGGCAGTCAGGCATGCCGGGTTGGCTCGCTGCGTGATCCAGCATAAGCAGGGCTGACTTCCAGCCCCCGAGCACAAAGCGTGGTGTGTGGGATCGCTGGCCGACTCCCTGGCCCCCTGCTCCCAGACCATGGGGCTGACCCCCAGCTCGGGGAGTGTGACCCCTGCCAGTGCCGCTGAAATGGGCTCGGTGCTCCCAGCCTAGATGCTGGGCTCAGAGCGCAGATTTTGACAACAGAAATGGTAATGGGAAAAAAACATTTGTCTCTGGAGGCAGTGCTGCCACCAAAGAGAATATTCACTCCCATTCTTATTTAAATAGAGTGCATATTCAAGAATTCACTTGTTTTAAAAGCTCACTGAGATCTCTGAGGGAAGAAAAATAGAAGCATGCTGTCAAGCTTATCTGGCAATTAAAAGCAAAATAAAAGGACACTTATTATGCTGGGATTTAGAGTGTAATTTCAGTGATGTGAATGCACATGCATATGTGTACATATATATGTGTGGATATGTAAGTTCACATCTGCAGAGAAAAAATGTTTCTAACTAGCAATAGGACAAGAGGGAATGGCCTCAGATTGCTCTAAGGGAGGTTCAGGTTGGATATTAGGAAACAGTTCTTCTCCGAAAGAGTGGTCAGGCACTGGAATGGGCTGCCCAGGGAGACAGTAGAGTCACTGTCCCTGGAGGTGTACAAGAAATGTTTAGATGTTGTACTAAAGGACATGGTTTATTGATGATAGGTAGACAACTGGACTGGATGATCTTGGAGGTCTTTTCCAACCTTGATGATTCAATGATTCAGTGCTCATCAGCAAAAAGCTGGAATGTCTGAATTATTTGATAACAGTATTTTGTAGAACTTGAAAGTTTCTTGTCTGATTGGACTACATTCACTCAAGTAAACTGGTTGCATTCAGTGGAACTGTTTTTACTAATAAGCCCTGCTTAGGGCTTGGAGCTGCCTGATTTTACAGACGGTACTCCCTGTGCTGTCACCTTTCCTTTTTCCACGATGAATATCACCACATCCTTGCAAACCAGCTCTTAGTATTGATGCTGATGGGCTTAACCTCCCCATAAACTGGTACTCCCCATAGGCTCTTGGTCACTCAGAGCTTGCATCTTGATAACAGTAATATCTTTATCACTCTGTCAATGGATGTCTGTACATCCTAGGGCCAGAAAGGGGAGGAAAAAAGGGCTGGGATGTACCTTGACAGTTCACAGATATGATATATACATTTGCCAATTGTTTGATTATGTTAACCATACTGCCAGGAGTAAGGAACAGGGAGTAACAGTCACATTGGAACTTGTACAATTGGCTAGAATTATATTTTTATTAGTGGCAATATATTATTCTTTAACTTAATAAAACTGTAGCTTATCCTGAGCTTTAAATAGGAGGGCATTTTTAAATAGTTTAACAGAGAAATGTCAGAGTAAATGGAGGGAAACGATATGCAAAGTTATTTTATATGCTACATATGAAATATGAGGTGCCCTGGCTCCTGGTGGTGATTAAGTTTTAAAGCCCATTCCTCTCAAGGGATGTGTTTTATTGTTCATGTTCTTTAAAGGTATATTCTTCTTATGATGATTCTCCTAACAAAATGTTTGCGTGTGTAAATAAATGTAAACTAGAGTATGAAATCATGAGGTTTTTTTATGTGTGTGTGTTTCTATCAGAGGATTCATTCTGAATGATGGATATTTTAAAATCTTCTTTTTTAATCACCAAATCACAGAATGGTTGAGGTTGGAAGGGATCTCTGGAGGCCATCTGGTGCAATCCCCTGCTCAAGCAGAGCCACGCAGAGCAGAGCAGGGTGCCCAGGCCCACATCATGCAGCTTTTGGAATTTTCCAAGGGCGGAAGCTTCACACAATCATCATTAATGAAATGCTTCCTAATGTTCAGAGGGAACCCCTTGTGTTCTAGTTTGTGCCTATTGCCTCTTGTTCTGTCACTAGGCACCCTCCCTTTGGGTATTTACAGACATTAATGAGATGGTTTTCTCTTGGCTGAAGCCTTCATGATCAACTCTCACAGCCTTTCCTTATATGACAGACGTTTCACTCTCCTTAATCATCTTTCGAATCCTACATTGGACTCTCTCTGGTGTGTTCATGTCTCTCTTGAACTGGGGAGCCTGGAACTGAACACTGTGCTCCAGTCCTTACCCTTGCTAAGCAGAGGGGACCACTCATTCTGTTACAGTTGGGTTTCATCAAGACTGCCTGAAAATGCGTGATGCTCTTCCTGTACAGACTCCAGATGTTCCAGTTGGTTTTACAGTGCTCTATCACAGTTTTCAAACCTTACCTGAAGGCCAGTTGTTGATACAGTGAGAAGCTGAGGTAAAAAAAAAAAAAAAAATCTGATTAAAAGCCAGCTGGCATTAGGTACTTGAATTAAACTTTCCCTTTACATGCCAGCTCTAGGCCAGCTCCTGATCCAGTACTAGCTGACCAAATGAGGAAACATGTTGGAGACCATGGAAGATTTGGAAAAAGCTCTTAAGCCACCTGTTCGTGGTTCAATGTACTTTCCAGGGAAGTACCTGGAAGCCACCAGGTACTGACCTATGATCTTTCTGGCTTCAGTGGGAGTTGGAGCAGATACTTAATGCACTCAGAAAACCTAATGGTTGTTAGTGTTTCAAAATGAAGATCAAATATGAATTTTATGTGCAGATGTATTGAATATTAATATGAAATTTAAACCTGTCCTTTTGTTTTCACTGAGGGACATAGTCTTGTAAATTCTCTGCTATGTAAGACAAAAAGGATTTCTTATTACATGATCGTGCTACAAAAGATGATCTATCTGGTATAATTTTTTGTTTGCATTAATAAACTCTCCTGGTAGTGATATAAACATTTGCTGAAGTCCATTAGTTAAAACTATGCTAGTGCAGGTGTTAAGTGTTATCAGTCAAGAGGTTGATTATGGTACTCAGTGTCAGATTCTGTTATACTCCCATGTATTGACAGTGAAGTAGAACAAATGCAAAAACGAGATTAGAGCTTCCTAAAATGGAAAATGTGAACTAAGGAAAACTTTTGCCACTGTGATTTTTAATTTTTTTTTAAATGCAAAACAGTGCATGATTAATTTATAGGAAACAGTGTTATTTCTCCAGTCAGACTCTCCGTGATCTTTTTTTTTTGAGACATAATAAATACTGTTTCCATAAAAACAATTGAAATAAGAACTCTTGACAACTCATTTTAAGGCTGGGAGGCTTGAGAGTAAACTGAGCTGCCCAGAGAGAGCTGGTGAAAGCGTTTTCTTGCTGTAATTGTAATAAGGGAAATTTAAAAACCACAATCTGTTTCAAGTCAAAAATGAACAACTGAATATTGTCTTAAACATTTTTTCCTTTTCTTGGCATGTATTTAGGCAAGTGGCACTATTGGGCTCAGATGATATTTCTTTTATGTAAGTAGAACTGTTGTTTCTGAACCCTTCAGTCCATTGATTCAAAATTTGTATTTGCAGAGCCTTAGCTTCAGAGTGTTAAGAAGACAAAAAAATAAAAGCTAGGAATAAGTCATAAAAAGGGACCAAATCATATAATCAGTTATTTCTGGTATTATGCTTCATATGTAAAGATAAAATCGATAGTCTCAATATGACTGAAAATGTAGCTGAGTATTTTCTACAGCGTATCACCATTATTTTTCTGTCTAGTATTTACTCTAGAAACATGTTCATCCTCAGACTGGCATGCCGTTTTAACTATTAAAAATTACAGAAGCATAACTTAACACTTTTGTAAAGAATGTCAGGGGGAGGTCTGAACATCTGTGGTCAGCATTAAGCTTTCATCTGAAAACTAAGATGAATACCATTATTTTTATATGATATTATCTTTTTTGGTGTAGGGAAAATTCTGGCCCAGCTTCTATACATCTTGCTTACGTAATGTGTAAATTCTAATAGTTTTCTTTCTTGAGGCATGCTGACAAGCATATATAACAAGTGACTTTACATCTGAAGAATTTGTGTTCATGATGGTGCTCACAGTTTTACGCGATTTAACCATAGGAGGGAGCCTCTCCTCTTTGGAAGTTCTGCAGGAAGATGCAATCATGGGCATTTGGAGGTATCTTTGAAACAGATATTTGTGTCTTCCTACCAGTTTGCATCTCACATTGTAAATGCTTCTTTCTCTAAGTCTGATCCACGCCTGTTTCACAGTGGGTACATTTACAGAGTAGTAAGGCCTGCTAGTTCCAGAGAGATTAATGTAGTAACGATAAAACCCTGCTGCCAACAGAATGTAAGACTGTGCTAATACTTGAACATGAATGATATTTGTTCTTTATTAGAAATTAGCTGGGTTGCATAAATATCTGTCACTATCCAAAAACAAACAAACAAACAAACAAACCAAAACAAAACAAAAAACAAAACAAAACAGGGAGGTTAAAGACTCTTGAGAAAAATAATAACTTGAATCTTAATATTCTAATTGATTTAAACTGCCAGTTATTTCATTTTTATTATATATAAATTAGATTGGAAGGAATCTACCCCTAAAGTTTAGTGTTGTCAGAAATGATTTCCCAGGTTACTTATGCTTGGTGATTCAGCTCATGTCTCCCCTTCATGTTGAGCAGATTTGTTAACCTTCAGGCCTTCCATCCCCTTCCTCATCTTACAATTTTGAGGCTGGACGCTAAGGCTGAAGTTGGCCTCCACAGAAGAGATAGGGATTGTTGCTGTGATACCACGGAATGAGTGGCACTTGGAGTGCCCAGAGTAACCTCACATGAAATGCAAACAGGAAAATGGGATCTCACAAAGCTTGTAAGTTTATCCCCTTATTATTCTAATCCTTGTCCATATTATTGCTTTCTGAATACTCTGCACTCAGTGTACACTATCTATCTTGGATAGCCACAGGTTTACCTTACATTATTCTGAACAAATGAAAAATCCCACATTTTCTCACAGCAAGAGCAGTGCATGGTATTAACAGAGGCATTTCTCACACCTAATATTCTACTTTCCTTGTGTATGTTATTGGATAATGTCCAGATAAAGTCATATGTTATTTTTTCTTGTCATGTAAATATGATGATAGCTCCTAGGAGAAATATTGAACAAAGGGGTAAATCTGCAACAGTGCTAAAGTTATGGATCAGCACTACAAATACTTATTCCTAGATATGAGTTTAATGTAAGGAGTGTGATTAACCATGAGATGTTGACGATGTTGTTTGCAGTAGTTTGCAGGTTGGTTCCCAGCAGTTATTTATACCGTATGTCTGTATGCCACTTTATTCCTTACTTCTCCTCCCTCATCACAAATACACCCAAAATCACTACATTTATTTTCTTTTGTTTTGGAAAAACTGGGCAAGAATCCTGCTACGTAAATCACAATGTAAATACTTTCACTGTAGTAATATTCATCAAATTTAAGTGGAGTTGGAATTCCACTGTGCTGAAAAGTTCTGAACTGCAAGGAAAATGTATGCCTCTCCTTCAAAGAACTTAACAGTCCAAGGTTTCCAGCCTAGGAATTTCTCTGCAGATGTTTGTCTTTAAGCACGGAAAGGGCTACAAAATCTTGATGGCTGCATTTTCAAGGGCCTTTTCGCTCCTCCATGCCTGTGTCTGTATATCTGCTCCTATCAGACTCTGTAGCACAGTAACTTGTGAACACCATCTCTCATTCATGTCCAACTTCTGGCTTGCCTGGACCACACTGACTGAAGGGGAATTATCTTGGGCTTGATAGATGTGGGTTGCTCCAAAAGTAAAGCCACCTGTTTGTTTCCACAGAAACAGTGACCAATACAAAGACGACAATAAGACTTTCTGATAGAACAAATTCTCAGCTACAAAGTACTCTTTTTCAACATGTTCACCACCATTAGCTATGCATTTTCACCAGCAATGAACAAGAGCCTGCACCAGCAGAGGAGACCCACTGTCAGTGTTACTACTGCTGAAATGCACCACCCACTCCCTCACTGTACTCACATCCACTGTTTGATCTCCATCAACATTCAACAAGCACTGACGAATGTTAGTGGGTGCCTTTTTCTTACACATGGAGGAATTAAATTCCGTCCTTTTGCTTCATACACCACCCGTGTCAGACACCATTGTGTCTGACTGCTCTGCTGCTGCCATCTGTCACACAGCAACAAATTGTAATGGAATATTGGTGAGAAGGTTCAACATCTACTGCTCTAGCACCAACATCTACCTTTCATGTTGTGAGCCAACACAATAAAATAGGAGGCGTTACTTATGGAGCAGCCTTCGTAAAATATATAATGTAGTTTGTATATATATAAGCAACAAAACATATTTAAATAATAATAGTAAAAAAGAGCAACAAACCCATAAAGCTAGTGGGATATGTGACCTTGTTTTTGTGAAACTAATGCATCACCCTGGTTTTGATGGCAATGGTTGCAAAGTATTTGTCAGAGATTTTTGATGACTTGTTAGTCTTCCTGTATGTTCACAAATGTACATACTGCCAAAAGCAATGGCATGAATAAGATGTGGCTGAGAAGTGAGGGCTACTTCTTTCTTATAAAAGTCTGCTAAAAAGACATCATCAGATTTTTGAGTTGAATGACTGATTGCAACTCTATACACTCCATTTGAAAATGTATTTATGTTCACTGAAAGTGGAGCTGCATATCTACAAAAGAAAAAAAAAAAGGGTTTTTTTTTTGCAATCTTGAAACCTGTTCTCAAATTCCTATATCAAAATGGAAAGTGCAGTGGCATATTTTTTGCTGTTCGTAGGACTGCATTTAGCTCGTGTATCAAAGTGCATAAAATAATTTGCCCTAACTTGAGTTAGCACTGCAGTGCTCATCGTGTCTTGGTCTCAGCCCAGATGGTGTTAGCAGGGCACTGCTGTGTGGTCATTGCTTCATTGCTGAGAGATGGTTGCATGCCCTTGCTGGGTCAGGCCCCTCAGTGGGACAAAACCACCACCGTGATGGTGCAAGGCAAGGGGTGGTCACACTGTGAGCTGTGCCAGGCCACATACAGCCCACAGCCATGGGTTGGACATGCCCATTGTGTGCGAGCAATTAAAGAGAATGCAGGGAACATCCACTGCAATCTGCAGCTAGTGCAAAAGTGAGGAGAGTACAGCCCCTCCAAACTACGCACTAGAAGCACAGCTTTTCCTGCTGTTGCTGGAGCCTTGTGAAGCCCTCCTGGGCCCAGGTGGCTGCACATTAGCAGGCTGGATCAAGGGCAGCATTACAGGGACCCTTCCTGTCCACATAAGAGCGGCACCCAACTGTCCAAAAGAACATTGTTGGCTTATCTCCAACCAGCCGTTCTATGACCAGCTTGCACTGAAAAGGTGCTTGCGACATGTTTTCTATCCAATTTACATGGGGGTGACACCATTCTGCTCCTTGTGAACACTGCTGTGCTCCTTTCTCTCTGAATAAAGAAAGCATGAACATCTAAGCTTTTTCAAATCACAGGCTGCTCTTGCCATTTGCTGTTTTTATCTTGTTCTTCTATCACACTTTTAGGAGGACTAACACATTTACAGAGGTTCACAGGCTAGATGAACATGCTTGTTGGCTGACATGCTTTGAAGTGTTAAGCCGGATACCCTCAGTTTTACACATACACTGCTAAAGTAAACTCAGCTGCACTGCTGAATCCTTACTTACTTTCATCCAACTTTGGGGAAAAAAGGGAAAGCAAAGAGAGAGCTGAGCAAAGAGAGGGTTGCATTGAGTCCCTGGAGATCAAACTTTTCATAAATGGAAACACCAGCTTGTATAAAGTTGGAGTTGTTGCTGGAATGACTCTGTAATCATCCATGTTTCTTATTTTGTATCCTTTTACTCAGCTATCTTATTCTACTGTTGTTGTTTTTTTTTCCCTCATTACTGATAACCATCCTTCCTTCTCCACCTTTCTGCTCACCCAATTTCAAATTTGACACTGCACTGCTTTCTCAGAAGATAGATTCTGTGATGTAGCCAAAGAATGTCTCTACATTTCAACATAGGTATGCTATAGGCTGGCTGGGCACAGGACATTGGACAGCTTTATCTGTGAATGGTAAAGCTGTAATATTAGTTGACTGCATAAAGAGTTGTTTTAAAATACATGCTCTCCAGAGCATCTGTTGGCTATTTATGCAGTTTATATCAGTTGATTAAAGGTGCATGGTGTTTACCCCTAAAATGCGCGTTTCTGTTTATAAGGATTTGCTGCACCCATTTTTCGCCTTTCCTTTAAGAATTTTCCTTTTTGTCCTAGGAGAAGGTAAACAAGCAAAATCAAACTAGGGCACTGGATTGCAGTCATCATTCACAGCCAGATTCTCAAAGAGATTAGCAAACTTTCAAGTTTCTATTTGATGGCATCTTTTCCAGCACATTTGTCTGCACCATTGTGCTTGTGGAAAAGTTGATTTCAAATGTGCTTACAATTGCTATGAAAAATGCAGGGCTATTATCCAAATAACCTTGCTTTCTGCTTTTTGTTAATCCAAGAAACACAAAAAGAGAACAAATGCTACGCAAATAAGGTTTTTTTTGACAGATGATACAGATAAAAGAGGACATAACTGAGAGCAAGTGGAAAAAAAAAGCTATGAAGCAGTGTGTAAAACTCCTGATATATCCTAAAGCTCAGACTTCCTTCAGGCATTTGTCATGTGTTAGTCTGAAAATTATGTTCCGCTACAAGCATGAGAAAAATGAGTTCTTCCAATTTTTCAGTGCTTCCTGGTTTTAGTATTATGTTCTATTGTGAGATTTTTTTTTTCCCTACACAAACTCATTTTAATTGGTTTCCAGGTACAAGGACGGACTTTTAAGACTTTTCAGAGCTCCTTTTGATAGTGGGTATCATAGTTGGCTCTGTGTGGGATGGCATGAACTTCACTGTTTAAAGGTGATAAAGTGGTCTGTGAATGGGCTTTTCTGTTTAAAACATGTATTTCCTTCTTTACAAATGGGATGTTCTCAGATTGTTAAAACAGACACAAGGAAACAAAGACAGCAGTTGTTGCAAGTTGCTGCAAGTTGCAGCGGTTGCTGCAATTAGGAGACAAATGATTCACAAATACATCTCTTAAAATTCCTTTTTAGGGGATGAATTTCAGGCTACATGACTTTCACCGTGCTAGATTCCTACTTCAATTCCCAGACTGGGGCACAGAAAGGAAGCAGGTAGTTCTAAAGTGGTTCCAAGAACCTCCCCCCCCCCCATACTCCCTCCCCCCCTCCAAAAAAAAAAAAAAAAAAAAAGCAATCACAAGACATCAGTAAATCTGACTTGAACTAGTTAAACAGAAGGTAACCACAGCTATACCTGTACATAAATCTTAGATTTTGCTTTTGAGATAGGTATCAATCACTCTCTGGATTCTATTTGTTTATCTTTCCATATTTTCATGATTTAGGCACTACCTCATAGAAATGCTACAGAATTAAGAGTATTCATAAATCTTGAAGAACATAAATACCATTATCTGAAAGAAAGTGAATCTTTATGGAAATACACTGGTATTTTTTGACTCACACATTTTTTTGCTACTGGAGGGACTTCCTGTATATTTTTTAGGCAGAGTTATAAATATAAAATCCAAAATGATAACATAATGTATGTGACAGCAAATACAAAATATTTTAACACTTGATCTCAAATACAGGGTAAACTATAAATTAGTCCTTGTTCTCTGAAATAATACATCAGAGCATGAGGTACAGTAGTGTGGAATAGGAAGGATTTGGGTTATGACCAGAGGCTTCTTTGTGCCAGGTCATTTGGCCTCAGCATCTGCCCAGAATATCAGTGATTTGATGCCCTCTGGTATTATCATAATGAACCCATCAGATTAGATGAAAAGCAGTAACAAAGGCATAAAGATATTAGCAGTCTGTGTTCCTCCCTAGGGAAATAAGAAGCTAAATTCACATTTTAGGATATTTGTTAATGAGCTCAAGCCTATAGAGGGTGGAGCCTTGCATTTCAGAGCATTGATTCATCAACTTGCTTTTTCAACTCTGTCACGAAAAGGCAATTTTTTATTGGAGAGTTCTGAGAAAACTAGAAGTTTTTATGTGAAATAGGTTAATGTTAATCTTGTAAAAAAGACTTTTGAACTCATTTTAGCAAAGAATCTACATTCAAATGCTGAAATAGTGGGTATCAATTTGTTTTTGAATTTGTATGATTCCTCTGATATTTCATGATAATTTTTGTATATGAAGAAGAAAACCCACTATAACGGGCAGGTTATTGCACTAAGGCTGTTGTCCCATAAAGAATAGACCAAGATTCCTGTTAAACAATTAGATTCCTGTTAAACAATTAGATTAGCATAGTTAGGGGAATATTCACAAAACTATCAACCAGCCAACAGAATCCCTTCCTTCCTCCCTTCCTTCCTCCCTTCCTCCCTTCCTTCCTCCCTCCTTCATTCCTTCTCTCCTTCCAGTCTTCCTTTCTTCCTTCTAATGTTACCACTTAAACTATCATTTGGAGTCAAGCATTGTCATCCATTCCTCTTCTTGGAACCCCTTCCTTATTAGCTTCTACACTCTATCTATAGCAAAAATGGAAAGGGATTCCCCCAGCTTCAAAAGTTTGTTGTAGGAAAAAAGTGTTCAAAGTATTTATTGCATATGTCTGCTTCATTTTCACTGTTAAAATGACTTGTTATGGTGGAAGATTCTTCTCTGCTCCTGTCTCCTCCTTCAGTTAAGCAATAATGGGGAGACAGAGCCATGAAGTCACAGCCCATATTGTGAAAAAAAGATCTCATCCATCAAACTGTCACCTCAGTTTTCTGTCCAGGGTCACAGAGGAACAAAGTCAGCTTGTGTCAGGTTGAAATAGCGTTGGTAAGTGTTAGTGTGTGTGAAGCTGGTGGTTTGAAGTCTATTTATTTTGTTTGAAAGGCTCAAACAGCATGCTGCCAAGCAGGAGAACGAGCAGGAGGAAGTCTCCTTATAAATTATTGGTGGAAGGCTCGCAGCCATCATTTTAAGATGTGAAATTATGCCATCTGCTTTTCTAGGTCTTTGATTCACTTAGTGGCAGCTGTCTATTTCTGAGTTTCAGCATATCACACAAAGGTAAAACACGTTAAAGCCTAATATGACAACAGCATTTCCTTAACAAAGATTTAAAGCTTTCTTGAAAATCAGAGAATGTGTAGGGGACATTATCTCAGAATCCATGGCATGCTTTCAAGACAAATTAGATGGAAAAATGCTGTCTCTTTTTCACACAAACTGGGAACATAGATAGAAATCTTTCGTTGTGAAAAACGCAATAGTTGGTTCTGATGTTATCTATCCAGAGAGTTTCAGGGAGGCACTGATGTTTTTATATTGCTTTTAACTTGGTGATTCCGAACATTATTAATTCCTTACTTGTCATTGGGCTCCTTCTTCATCGATTATTGATTATCTGGGGGGAACAGCTGAGCTGTCATTCTGCAGTTTGCAACATTTAAGTTTTATTCTCATGTTCTTTGTTAAAAAAAAAAAAAAAGAATAAATAAATACAAATAAAACTCATCTTAGGCCCATCAACAGCTCTAGGCAGTCAAGCAGCTAACTAAAAAAGGTTAAAATAAAATCGTCATAATAATAAAGAAGGCTACGAGCTGCGGGTGCTCGCGGGGGTGTCCGGGTGCGGCGGAGCGCAGCGGGCTCTGCCCCCACCCCCGGGAGAACCGCTTGCGCTGAAGTCATTTGGTGCTCGCTGCATTTTCCTGTGCGAGGATTAGGGAGCGGGAGAATGGCTTTGTGAGGAAGCACGGAGAGAGGGAGCCGGGAGAGGCTGCTGCGAGGGGCCGGCGGACTTCAGCCTTTCATAGTTCTTTCAGTCAATTCATTCTGGGAGACCAATTGCATGCGCTACGGCAGCTGGGGGTTTTGTTTCCCTTTCAGCTGTGTACTGTAGGAGAAGCTGGTAAGGTTATTTCTTCTTCTTCTTTTCTTTTCTTTCTTTTTTTTTTTTTTTTTTTCCCCTTGTTGTACTGTTCCACGATGCTATTGTAATTGCATTATTGAAGCGGCCGTTGCATGAGGAAGGGAAGTTGGTTAATGATGCTGAGGGTCCCCGCATTGTCTCCGCTTTGTGCAGCTGCTCAGTTTGTGGGGAGGCACTGTTTACAGTGGAGGAGCTGGTTTCCATCGAACAACTTTGCTGTTATTCCTCTAAAGTTGTTTCAGCCTTTCTTTGGGTGAAGCTAGGGAAATAAACAAATAAACGGACTCAGCCGTTTGGAAATGAGTGCATTTCTAGAGGCTGAAATTTGTTGAGAAAGCAGTTTCAGATGTTCTGGCTTTGATCTTATCAGATTTGTCACTCTTCTGGACCAGTTCCAAAATGGGATTTTACGTGAGAACCTTCTCTCACAAATCTTTTCTTCGCACTTTCAGAAGGGACAAGATAGGTCACTCGAACTGATCGCCAAAGAAAACACAGCAAAAATGTATTTGTGGAAGGTGGAAGTGTTTGGGGGAAGGAAAAGTCCTCGGGGAACTCTGGAATTAAAAATAAATGAAGGGGCATGAACTCTTGGCACAAATTTTCAGCAAAATGCTCCCAATCATTGTAAGATGAAACACATGGTAAGGGGGAGAATGTAAGGATTCCCTCAGAAAATCCAAGATGCGCAGGTGCATATCCTGTCTAACTGCACCTCTCCATAGAGGGAGTTACCAGATTTATCCTCTTTGGATTAAAAAAGAAAAATGAAAATCAGAAGATGCTGACTATCCTCTCCCTCTCCCCTCTCCTTGTTATTTTTAGAAAAGTGACTTGTGTTTGTCAGAGTCTTTTATTTCCTTTCATATTATCGTGGGAAACTTTAGCTTGAATTGGTTGGGTATATGTGAGCACAGCTTGGGGCACACCATGTCTATTCTGCAGGCGGGCTATGAAAATCCTTCTTGTGACTCAGATGAATTGTAAAGAACATAATTATCAACAAAAGTTTCTTTTGTGGCCATTCAAAAATCACAAACAAGGTAAGGGGGAATGATTGACAACAGTTACACAACTGATTGACAGAAAACCAAAAACTTGGTCTGTGACTTAGCATGTTGGTTTTTCAGGAAGCGTTGACCTTTTTTCACCATTATTCTGTTCTGTTCTGTGGACTATTCCTAACTCCCCTATTGAGCTAAACTGTCTGTCTAAAATGCATCTTCGTAGTTATTGCCTATCGTCTTTACATCTCTTTACAATGATATGCTTATTTGTTGATGCTGACACAAAATTGAGAGATGCATTATAATCAGACCTCCATGAAAGAATGTGTATCTTTTCTATGCCTTACATGCTTAACTATTGATTTCAGCTACAGATTTCACTCTTATGAAGTAATGAAGTGCCACATCCAAATCCCACGAATTTGCACTCACAGTTCTAGCTCCTAATAATGGAAGGCTCAAGGATATCAATGTGGTTACTCATGTGAGCATAGATTTGGAGACTTGTTTCCCATTTGTGAGTGAAATGGTTTAGGAAGTGTGCAGTTACTATGGTTCTCTTTTGGCTTAAAAACAAAAATCTCCGTTAAAACAACCACTAACGAGATTTGTTGGAGAGGCCTAAGGACAGTCAGATTCCCTGATTTAACACAAGGATGTGGTGGACTCCTGACAACAGTATTTCAAGAAGAATGATAAAAATGTTCTCTCTCTTTAGTTTATTAGCAGTTTTAGAAACACGGGAAACATATTTCATGTCTCTGTGCTGCACCACTAGATACTGCCATGACCCTTGAAATAACAGCACAACTGTGACTTACTCCTCCCTTTGAGAATAAAAGTTAATTTTGTCTGGTCTTTATCAAGTAATCATCCCAGCTCCTAGCAATAACTGTCAGTTATGACAAATTGCACTAAACTGATATTTCAGGTTAGGTTTCTCTTGTCTTTTTGTAGACAAAGATACAGTATTTCCAGTGTGCACTGTTTGTTATTTTCACGTTCCTTGATTTGTTGCAAGCAAAGAAGGCAAGAGGTGTGCTCCCTGGTCATTGATAAACCAGTTAAGGTTCCTTGGTTCCTCTCTCTGCTGGAGAAATTTCTTTGGTTCAGTGTTTCTAAACTGTTCAATAGCATCCTTTCCTTTATAGAGATAAAGGAATGTATTTGTTGTTACTTCTTTCATAGTTTTCACAAATTCTACATTTCAAATATTACTGTGGGGGGGAGGGAAGGTGATCGGACTCCCAGTCAGTATTAGAGCTACTCATGTGGATGATAATGGAATCACACTGAGATAGCTGAGCAAAAGTGTTCTAAAATTAACTGTCTGAAACAGTAATGTTGCTTTCTTAGCATTTTTCCTTAATAATGCAGAAATACATACACTTTTATGAGGTGGCTATTGTTACAAAAAGGGCCTCTAACTGTAAAGAGCACAGCTCTAATTGCAAAGAACATGACCAGCCTAATATTTGTGCATAACAAAAGACATCTTGGCTATAAATATCTTCTAATTAATTAAAGCAGGGCAAAATTACCTCCAAAGGTGTAGGGGAACACACCTAAATAAACCTAGCATCTATTTACTCATAAAATTAGAACAATCTAAACATATTCTAGCAGCCATTAGCTACCAACTATTTGCCACAACTGGAAGATTTAGACAGATGGAAACAGTAATATTGCTTCTTGAAACATACATCATTCTAGGAAAGAAATTGTGAGGCTGGAACTGCCATACTGGTGTTGTGCTGCAATCTAGTATTTTTGTTTCTGTTTTTTTTTTTGTTTGTTTGTTTGTTTTCATAGATGTCATATAAAAACTACATAGCTCCTCCTCCAAATTGTGTATGTTTGTATACTGTATACAAACCTACTTACATAGGCATATGTGAATATGCCAATATATATACATTGGAATTTATGAAAATGCAGCTGGTGCACTGCTTTTATTACTACTTTGTATTTACATCACTGAAAGAGAAGTCGTTTGGGCAGATTAAGGTTCACACTAACATCATGTACCTTCTGCCTTAACTGAAAACTTCCTATGTTCATTTGCACACAGAAGACTCACAAAGCTTATACTTAGAATACATGGCAGGCCATCTTCCTAAAAGTAACTACCTGAACTGAATGTCATTGTAAGTAAGACTAAACTGTGTTTAGTCCAAGAGAGTTCTGCTTTCCTTAGCCTTAACTGGAAGAAAACACATCTGGGCTCTCCTGGGAAGCTGCCATTTTACAAACAGTAAAAGCAGCAGGAGGTCCAGTCTGCTGGAATAGGATAAGAATAAAAGAACACAGCTCCCACTTGACTGCCTGACCAAACAAGAGATTTTGTATATTGCCTCAAAACTCAATTGCATTTTTCTAGGTTGATGTGAAAGTACTTAGATACTAGTTCAGTCACTTCCACTCATAAAGTAATAGCATATGGAACAACAGAGTATTTTTGTTATATATATATTTGACTGCAAGTTATAGCTTCTAATTAATTTCATGCTATTTTCAAATCTTCCTTTTGATTAAATTTGGCATGATTGCTCACACGACTTTCTATTTTGCACATCCTCCAGTGCCATAGAAGTGCATTGTGCCCCACAGTTTGGGATTTGTTTGTTTTTAAAACCCAGTGTAAGCAGATAGGAATTGACTGGCTGGAGAGGAGATCGTCTGCAGGACCATTTGAGTGCAAGTAGTGTGGGATATTGAAACAATATATTACAGAATCACAGAATGTTCGAGAATGAATGGGACCACTGGGTCCATCTAATCTAACCTCCTGTTCATGTAGGGATACCTAGAGCAGATTGACCAGGTCAACTCTAGGCACCTTTTGGAGATCTCCAAGGAGGAGACTGCGCAGCTTCTCTGGGCAGCCTGTGCCACTGCTGCACAACCCACACAAGAGGTTTTCAAAGTTCACAAGCATCCCAGTAACTTTCCATAGCTGTGTTTCAGTGTTGTATGGCCATACCCTATAATCTTTGAAAAGCTTGAAATTGTTCATGAGTATTTTCCCTTGTAGTTGAACATTGTGGGTATATTTCTTATTAGAATGTTCAGTCTCTTGGAAAATTATCATCCATTTCCATGATAAACTTTCAGATTTTAAGAGATTGTAAAGTTAAAATTCATCCTATGTGGTGTGGCATACTGGGTAGGATGCTGTCAAGGTCTCATATTTGATGCAGAATTAAATCACTGAGATATGTGGTCTCATCTCATTAAAACTTTGAGACATTAATAATCTTTTGGCTGACACTTAGGGAAAGATGACTAGTAATTTCCTAAGGGAAAAGAACTGTTAGCTTCTGACTATACCTGGGTCTGTCCAAGCCCAATACTTTATTAGCTGACATCTATGTAGATTTGTAAGATCTTTTGAAGTTTTCTGGATTGTGTACAGACAGAGAAGAGACAGATTATTTTTGCTTCCATGAAGGAGGTGGAATATAATACTTCAATGCTAAATGAAGGAAGCTAAGGGTCAATCTCTCAGTCAAAAACCATCTAAATTAGAAAAATGCATTAGACTTTTTTTTCTGCACTGGTCCTTCTTATCATATCCAACAAACTGGTTGAAAACTGAGACTTTGGGTCTTCAAGGGCTTTTAGAGCAATCCCAGATGTCAAATGAAGGAACAATGAGTTTTGACTGTCTCTGTATCTCTTCTGAAGTAGTGACAGTAGGTGTGTTGATGAAGATGGGTATTAGGCTAGAATTTGGATCACAGTTTTAACTTTGGTTTATTTGTTTGATTTCAATTTAACAGGGCAGTTATTGTTTGCCATTTGTGAACCATTTTCCTACAGTCTGTGAAAGATTAATGCACTCCTACAAGGAAACTTCACTTCCCTTTTTCAAAGCCATATATTAGACTTTACACTGTGTGCTGTCCCCATTTTTTATACTCTATCTGTATTCCACTCCTTTTTGGGCTCTGAATCTTTAAATTGCCTAGGAAGATGTTTTTGATGTGTTAGTGGATGCTAAAATACGTAGTAAAAGCTGAAAGTGTGTCTCATACAACTTGGGTGGGATTCAGTTCCAGATTGTCACTAAAGCTTAGGTATCTATACATAAAAGTTTACATCTGTTGCAGCCCAGTAGATACTGTTGGTTCAATTCAGTTGCCTACATGCAGGCACGTAATGCCATTACTTATGCATTGAAGTAACTTAGACATCCATATGGGATCGGGTGGGACTGACAGATGGCACAGGACTTGTGGATACATTGTTCTTACAGAGAAGTGTCTCTGCAAGGGCCTCTGAAATGGTGTTCATGTACCTACGCTTAGGTACCTGAACAGGGAAAGTACCTTAGCTGTCCAGTTAAGTAGCTCTCTACCTTCCACTGCTCATGTTGACTAGATTATCACTGACTGTAGTGCCACCTTTGACAGTTAGACTGTCCATATACAGCTAAGCACAATCTGAGTAATTGCAGATTTTTTACATCATTTTATTATGTCACAGTTCCTGAATAAAAAAAGAGGTATTTATGAACCAAAAGCAAAGCCTATTTTGTTGTGGTAGTAGGATAGAAGAGGGAAAGCAAGAAGGAAGGGGAAAGGTATACTTATACATACATACATAGAAGTATCTACTTTCAGTGCTGGAGTTATGACATGGCATTTCTTTGTAGTACAGGTCTTATCTGAATTATTCATGTTCTGTACATATCCCTAACTCCCTAGCCAAGGAAAGACAAACACTTCTTGTGCTGATGCTGGTGGCCTTGGTGAGATGCTGAGTTGGTAACATCTTGGGCTAATCAATAAGAAACATCATGGATACTCCTTCAAGATTAGGTCATTGGAATATGATAGGCTATCTGTGCTATGTTCTGCTATACTAGGTTAGGCTGTGCTGTGCTATACTGTATATCAAATTTGTCCTAACTGCTATCTCAGATGATTTGAACTGACTTCTAGATGTACCTGATTCTCTTCATCAACTGCATATGGCCATTTGCTCTGTGAAAATTATCTGAAGGAAGAATTATTTACCTTATGTTGTGCCCCATCTACACAAAGCCATTTTTCTGGGCTATCTTTAAACTTACACGTTTTGGAAGCTTAAATGCATATCTACAATGCATATCTGTAGCACTAGTCTAATGTATTCTTGTGTATTTGGAAACAATAAATGTATACACTCCACAATTTTTCATGCCAAAAAATAATTTCCCCAACTGAACATTCTAAATTACAAGTCCAATTCTTGTCTGTTTTGAGGCCCATAATTAGACCTCAGATGGTAGGGCAATTGCAGAAGAGCATTTACTAATTTACATGGTAATCAAACATAGTCTGATGGGCTGTGATTAACATAGGCTCTGTCAACATCTTAATTAGCCAGAAGCACATCATGAGGCACTGGTGCCTATCTTCCCACCCCTGAGGATTTTTCCAACCTAAAACATGTCCTTCAATAGCTGTTTTCCATAGCACTGTTAAAGCGAAGACCTTAACTGCTCTAATAAGGGAAGTTAGTTAAAAACTGTTTAGCTTTGTGTAGAATACACGAGGTAGTATAGCATCTTCTTTAGAGGACAGAGTTTGGCCAATACCTGAATCAGGTATGGTATTAAATAACAGATTTGTGTCAAAATCACATGGAGCGCAGAGTATGCTTTTTAACAATTGTGGGCAGTTTTATCTCACTGATTAGATCCACATGTCCACAGCCCCAGGAATCACTCCAAGGGACCCTGCACGGAATCAGGATAAGCACAGTTTAAATATGCCTTTGTAGATGAGCAACCTGCTGGGCAGGACTTCATCTCTACTAACAATGTCTCCCCTGATGTTTTGTTTAAAGGGTTAGTAGTCTGCAGCTAATTTATTTTACAAGCAAAAATCAACTTTTTCCGTACAGATATGTTTCAAAATTCCTTGAATACTCTTAAATATTGTTTCTAAAAGCTAGCCTCGCTGCAGACTAACTCCCAGTGAGACTAGGAGATGTTTAGAATTTTCCCCATTTGGTTCCTTGCTGTACATCGTTCACTGCTGTGAAGTACACACAGTAATACATAGATGGAAAAGTTCAGTGTATATTTATTTTTATTTCTGAAAGGAAAAGCTTATTCTGAAATGTTTAATTTTAGTGGGAAGAAGATCTTCAGTTGCTGAAGCTGGAAACTCTGCTGCTCTGACATTACATGTTCTCAGTATCACAGGAGTGAAGAGTATAAGTACAAACTTTGTGCAATTTCTGTCCTTGCTTTCCTGACAGTTGATTTAAGAGCTTCTGGTGGTAACAAGGAAAAAACTTTATCCTTCAGTTTGGAATTGACAGCTTAGCAGAAAAAGGAATAATTTGTGACATCTTCTATTGTCTTTGGGTTTAACACTGTGATTTTCTGGTTGGTTTCTGGGGAGAGGTATGAGCAGTGTTTGGTATCACGTATTTCCAATGCTACCTTGTCCTTCCGCCCAGGGAAATGGTGTCTCTGCCTCCCACATAGGAAGTCTTCCCTCATTACGGAAATAAATGAAGGATTCCTTGAGATCAAAACCACGGACAAATTACAGCAATCTCTTGCCAAAACAGAGAGAATTTATTAGTGGAAAAGATCCAGGAAGCTTCCTTGGTCTACTTGCCTGCCAATGCCTTGTTATTTCTTACTTCATTTCAAAGGCTTCATTATGTTCAATCCTTCTTTTCAGGCTTTAGTGACAGTCTTCCCTCTTATTTAGAGGCTTATTTTCTTGCTATTAAATTCACTCTTCTGTTCATAGGACAAATAATTCTGTTCTATTCAGCCTGTGTCACTAAACAAAATAAGTATTATGTATATAATTACGAAGATATTTGTATTTGATTTCTGAATAGTCTAACTTTCAGAAGAAGTGAAAGAATTTGAAATAAGAAAAAAAAAAGATAAGTTTTATTTTCTAGTGTGTTGAATCCTTTTGTGAAGAGATAACCTTTTAAGTTAATGAAGCCCTTATGCTACCATCATAAAATAAGAATTTCATGTCTTTAAATACAGTGTGTTGAAAATTGCTTTGACGTATAGTGCTTTAATATGAAAATGAGGCAAAAAAAAGAGAGTGCATTTTTAATCTTCATGGAGCCAGTAATTTAAAACAAAATCAGCAGTGATCTGCAGTTGTAATACTGCTTTAGAGACAATCTTACCAAGACTTCTTAACCTATGTACAAGTATATAGCTGGGTACAAACTTTTTAGCCTAAACACAAATGATGTGCCCTTCTACTGAAGTTACTGCAGATGACACTAACTGAAAATCTCTGTTGGGGTGAAGGACATGACCAGGAAAAATCAGTAGTTAATGGCTGGAAAAGGCAAAGAAAGCATACTTATAAATTACACCTTTAAATGTTGATTCATGAGGTGGTTTGATATTTGAAATTTGGGCAATTTATTTGTATTTTAGCAATGGGCAATAGTTCTGCAAACAGTTTTGCCTGTCCCTCCTGCTAACCCTTGGAACTAAGACATCAGTGGAGGACTTTTGGTCTGTTTTAGTAGTATGCTTCATATATTCCTCATTCCTTTTCTTTCTGATATCTATCCTGGATAATTAATTAAAAATGAAGATTTATCTCTTCTAACCTCAGCAAATCAAAATGTTAGATAGTATCTAGTTAATTCTGAAGGAAATTAAAATTCCAAAGAAATTCTGAAATCTTTTCATCCGTGCCTTCTGGACGTTCGTGTCTTTCTCCATTATAGTAGAAGCTTGCATGCTAAAATTTAACTCCTAACTGTAAGTTTTAAAATATAAGGGAGTTAAGTCTCTCTTTTAATGTCTTAAATTTGGTGTCATTATAATTTTAATGACTGTAGAATTATTTAGGATGTTAAGAAAGTAAAAGACCATTCCTACCCAAATCATGTGTCCAAAATATTTGATCACTGCTAGAAATGAACACTTAACAGCAAAAGTGTTCACTAATGACCTACTTTCCTCTGAAAAGATATAATGGCACTGCCTTTTTTCAGTAGTTCTGGAACATTACTTTAAATTTTTGGCTTGGCTTTTGAAAATGCTGAATTCAAGTGAATGCAATCAAGAAACAAAGCAAACAAAACATGATGATATGAGGAATGTTTTCTTGAAATGCTTAGTTTGCAAGCTCTTAAGAGACAGCAATTGTTTTCCACTGTACATGGTAATTTTCCATTAAAGGGCTTACAATGTCCCTTAAAAGAACAGAAGATCTAAAATTGCCTTGTATTATGTACAGAATACATTCTGTTCAATATATCCCAGTAATGAGTTATCTTCCCGGAAGTATAAACACTGTAATTAACTAGCATTTACACAGTGTTTTTCAACAGGAGGAAATCTGCACAAAGTACTCCCATTTCACAGAAAGGAAAACAAAGGCCAGGTTTTGGTCATGCTTCCAGTATTTCTGAGCTAACACTTTCAGTGTTCATGATCAGAGGACTGGACATTTTTCAAAGATGGTCTTCTCTGTCTATGAGAAGATGGTCTCCTGGAATCAGTCCCGGGAGACATATTGGGGGAGCAGGTGGGATCTATTGAAATGAAGTCACGGATATTTGAACACTACTGTAGTCATTAACAATGCATCAATTAAGCTTAGCACACATGGAAAGTAAATATTTATGTGACTGTCAATCCTGCTGGAGAAAGTGGAAAATTGGACAAAGATGCCTGTGTTTTAGTTCTGTTTCAGTTAGGTATCTGGCTCTGCTATGCTAATTTCTTTGCTATCATCTTTCTGTAGAGCTAGGAGTTAGGGAAATGCTAGATCAAATTGAGAAAAGTTTAAAAAAAAGAGTTTGTCGAGAAAAATCAGGCCAAGGAAAGCAATCAGCTGTAGTCCATACTGTTCCATGTGAAAAATGTGGTGTTTATTCTGTTCTTTTTTTTCTGTAGGAGATCATTAGAAGGCTGTATAGTCTTTCCAGATAAGTACAAAAGACATTCTATGGCTTGATGTCTCTCTATGAATTTGAAAGATATGATCTCTGTAGGGCATACTTCTGTTGGTTTTACATCATTAATGTTTCCCTTCATTTATTTCCATGGAGTACATGCACCATCATTTCAAGTGGGAATTGCCTGGAGTAATAAAGTGAATCTTGAGTCTTTGCACCTGATACCATGAGAGGTTAGAAATGAGTTATGGGCTAGGAAGATAGAATCCTAAATGTTTCTTTCTCATAGAAAAGCTGACCCTTGGGCTCATTAACCAGAGAACGGAAAGTCTGAACTTGTTAACAAGAAAGCAATTAATTATTTACACACGTGAGGGTGTTTGCCATTAGTATCATTCGAATTAGTAGTCCTTGTTCTGCTAGATTTACTTTTGCCCTCAAAACAATTGCTAAATCTTGGTTTGGTCTTGCCAATTTAAACCAGTAAACACGTATCATACAAACTATGAGTTAAGGCAGGACTGTATGCATCCATTGCATTTGGTCTTTCAAACATTAAATCATTCTATTTCACAGTTACAGTAATGTAGAATCAGCAGTAGTAACTGTGCTATCACCCGTACGGTATTGTGTATTACAGTAGCACATTCGTGACCAGAACAAATAAATTATTGAGTGGTTTCGGTGATATTTATTTATTTATGTATGCATGTCATTGTTAAAGCAAGCAGACAAGAAAAACCTTGCATCCTAATATGACTCCTGTGGGGAAATCTCAATGCCATTCAGCCAGGTGGAGATTCTGTTTGTTTTTATTTTCTACTCACTGCCATCCACATATCTATCATAATGCCTTGAGCACTTTACAACTATGAAAATGCCTTGCTATAGCAATATGCAGGCTTTGTAAATAAAATCTGGCACCCCAAAGAGGGACAATATAGACTTCTAGGAATTTTCATACATTTAATCTGTTTTAAGTTCAGAAAAGTATATGCTGTAGTAAAATATTTTAAGACCTTTTTGTCATGGGAAATTTCTTTTCCATGGCAGGTGACCTTTACAGGTCCTCTCTGGCTGCATAACTGCTACGGATATGAACGTAAAGGGGTTTCAAATGGATGCAGCACGATGCAGGCATTTTTGAAAGACTGCTCCAAGGCTTTTCTCCACAGTATTGGAGCAGTTTGAAAGCTTCAAGGCCTGTATTCTCCCCTCAGATATGTGCAGGAGACTCCCAGTGGCTACGGCCAGTGCTGCACATATGCATCTAAGGGCAACGTTTTGGCTTTGAATGTTAACTAGGATATGAAAAAGAAAATTGAATTGTGTTTTGTGCAGCTCCTTTATTTCTTGTTATGTCTCAGTAACAAATAAATTAGGTACTCAGCACAGGGAACATGCAGGAAAGATGGAGCAGGCTTTAGGTGCTTAGCAGATCAGACAGTGCTTGGTAAAGTAGAGCTCGATAAGAAAAGCAATAGTGAACAGTAATACTGATGTTTTTTTGTCTTGCTTCTCCCTCTCTCTGCCAGAGGGAAACAACATGACGTTGCATTTTTAATGTTAGATTTTTTAACCCTACTATCTTAAAGCTGGCTGTTGTTTTCTTTTCCTTGACATTTTTTTCTGAGCATCTAACAAGACCTCAGCAATACCACTGTGAGGTGTTTTAATCTAGTCATGTTAACATCACATGCACAGCTATAAAGTACGATAAGTGCTGTCATCTGGTGAAAAGACCTTAAGCAGCAAAACAAGACAGGTGGAGTTTTCCAACAGCTCTTCAAGGATAACCAGCTCTGGTGGAGCAGGGATGTCTCAGCCAGCTCTGTGTTTGTTTGCTTAATAGTTATAGACACGCATTACAGCACAGTATCTGAGCTGCCAAGTCATGTGGGTGCCTAAATCCAGAAGATATAGACACATCCAGTTTGAGACGAGCACTGCCTAGTAAGTGCTTCCAAGATATTAGGTTGCTCCTATGTGGCTTCTTGCCATGACCTACATAAATCTTCACTGTGCTACCTCCAGTAGCTTAGACATCATGGTATGAACATCAGGCTCCATGACAGACCTGCCATGTGTCCCCAGTTACACAGTGTACTCTGAGCTGGCAGATTGCTGCAGGAAGCTCATTGCAAGACTTGGTGTAGCTAGGGTGGTGCAAGAGTTGATGAGCTACTCAAGCCCAAGTGATGTTAAGCTCAGAAGGGAAACAAGTCAATTAGTGCCTGGACACAATGGATATTCAGGCTGATGTTCCCGGCACTACCAACTGAACAATTTATAGAATTTACAGCCTCTCTTTAGCTGGTTGTGATGCAATGTGAAAGTCGTGTGGGCCTATAATTTCCTCTCTAAATCCCTCTGTGAGTAAGCACTCTTGCAGTGACTGCCTCGTTTTCAGTCCTTGGGACAGTCTGCATTCATATTACCTACATCAGAGTTGGATTTAGGTGATGATATTTCCCTCATTGTTTGTTAAAACATTTAATAGTGCATTTCTGGAATGATATACTCAATATTTACACCATGAAAATGGACAGCAACATATGTATCACTATGGTACTGTGTTTGAAGTGGTAGGGGATGGTCCTGGGCAGTTCTGGAACTTGTCACTGTTGCTGTGGAGTAAGTTGGGTGGGCTCACAGATTTTCTTGTGATTAATCTGTTTTATGACAAGCAGGATTATGGGAGGTGCCCAGTAATGATCATAATTACAGGATATCGTATACCTACAGACATCCATGTGCACATAAGGATGTACTGTATGTATATTTTTTGTATCTGTTCTTTTTAACTTCTGTACAATATTTGATCAATTGAACTGCCCCCTTTCCTTTCTATATGTTTCATGAAGCTGTCCTTGCTCTCAGCACTGCTGGTGTGGCCCACTTCAGGGTTTCTAACCAGGTAATGTCCAGGCCCAGCTCCCCATTGCTAACTGATACAAGGTTCTCTATTAATCTTTCTCTTAGCACTTCGGTGCTGCAGTGGAAGCTGGAGAAAAAAAACACAATAGGAAGAAGCATGACAAAAACTGTAGTATTTCAGCTAGTTAAGGGAGCATTTTCTTTCTTTTCAGATCATTCTAGCTTTGTCAAATAGTCACAAAATGTGACCCTGCAAGTAGAGTGAAATGCAGTGTAAAGACGAGGCATTGACTTGATCCCACAGGTCCTACTTAGATCAGTGTTGCTCATTGTTTTGCTTGTGGCCTGGGGGCTGATGCATGCAGAAGTGTCGACATCTCATCATCGACAAAGAGCGTCAGGGTCGGTACTCCTGCCATGGAGAAGCACTGGGAGAAAGGGAGAAACTAGAAAGGCGGGATGGGGTGAGGACTAGGGGAAGTGCAGAGTTGCTGAAAGGAGGGGTTTGCAGGAGCCCCTATCCTCCTGCTCCAACAGCTGGCTGGAGGGGTTTGCCAAGGTTTGTGGTGTCATGATGTGGTCTGTGCAATGTTGGCCAAAAAGGGAAAAATAGAAACTCCGGAACTGTATACAAACACACAGCTACACAGCAGCGTTTGCCAGTTTGGCTGCAGGGGAAGTTAGGAGGATAGGTATTGAATATTTTAATTAAAATGTTTGTTACATCAATTGCACAATGGTTTTTGTTTTTTTTTTTAAGGTGCTTAGGTGAACAGTATGTTTCATGTCTTACTGATACCAGCCCTTCTGAACATCACATGAGGCTGGGAAACAGGATAGCTTGTGAGTGATTTTCAGGAACAAAGATTTCTGTAGTACTTCAATAAAAGAAGTTGGAAAGCCTCAGCCAAAGCTAATGAATGATGGGAAGACAGTTTAAAGCAACAGGTATTTAACCAGCGAGACAGTGTGGTTTAAGAAACTTCCTCTGGGTCTGCTCTCCAGAGGAAAGGAGCTCACAACATCTTATTAGCTACAGCAGTACCAGATTTCCCTTCCAGGAGCTCTCTGCCTGGGCTGGCATAAAATGGGGAGGGACTTTTCTTAATTGCATAAGAAAGCTAGCTTCTGAAAAGCACTAACCTCCTGTCAGGCTCCAGCTCTTCCACAGTCATAGTGTTTTAGCATAAAAATCATAACATGTTAAAGACAATTCTGCATTCCTTTCCTCTAGCCTCTGGCTTTCAGATCGTGGGGTTATGCTTAGGTCAGACTGTCAGCTCTCTCTCTGCAACAGTGTAAAGGCTAAATCCCTTTTAAAAAAGAAAATAAATCTGCGATTCTCACATAATAACTTGGTATCAAGAGCTGACACTTCACAGAAAACATCAAATAGCCACAGCCTTGTGACAGAACTGTAAGAAATGGCAGCTCCTCATTATCCCATCGACTTCTGTAGAGTAACATCTAAGTTATGCCGTTAAAATGGACCAAAAGGGCCCTTTCAGTCTTTGATAGTTTTCTGAGATGGCCAAGGATATAGTCCATGCGACAGGAGCTGGTAAAGCTTCAATGCTGTTTATGCCACTGATTTGTCAGTTGGACTCTGGACTCTTACATTGTTAAAGCAGCTTACTGAAGTGTTACATCGACTTAAACTGCATGGTAATAACATGCAAAGTGGCAACGAGAGGTAGGATGCTGCAGAGAAGCTAATGACCCACAGGGGCAGATGGGGCCAGAAGTGGTTATGAGTGACTGCACTACATTAAACCCTTAGGAAGTCTGAGAGGAACAGGGGTGGAGTGACTACAGAGGACAGCTTGGGAATCTTTCCTTAAAAAGGGAGCAGGATCCTTGTCCCATTCAGACCCAGCTGTGAGCTCATCTGCACGCTATTCTCCAACAGCTGCAGATGTATTACAGCAGTCTTCTGTGCCTGTGCTAATGGGATAAAAGCATTTCCATGTGCTCTTTTCATTCTGAGAGTGTACACCCCCTTCCCACAGCCTCCAGTGTATCCTCATTCCCTTGAAATGGATTCAAATGTTAAAGCCTGTTATGTTTAATTATTGCTAAAAGTCTGTGAGGAAACAAAATTGTAGGACAACTTGAAGCTGTTTCAAAATAAGTATTTATAAGGAACAAATGTGCAATCACTTCTGGGCAATTCAGAAGCAGACAGAATGCAGTAACACATACCGAAGAGAATGATCATAAAACTTAGACAGTCTTCTCAATCACGTGTGTGGTTCTGAGTTCCTGGCCTGCTAAATATTGCTCCTTAGTGAATTCCTCTGATGGTCAGGACCCACACAGAACAAAGTCACAGGGCACGGTGCACTGAGATGCTGGAAGTATCACGTTTTGTTGCCAGGCTTTCATGAACATGTCCATGTTACAGATTACCATTTGGACAGCTTTGTGCTTTATCCTTAAAAAGGCCATATCCTTGTAATGTGAAATGAAGTCATCAGGAAGAGCCTGCCTTCAGCCCTTTTTTTCACTCAAGTGCAAAGCGGAATTATTTTTAGTTTTTCAGAGTGAAGAATGAGGCTGATGTAGGAATGTTTTCCCACTGTTATATGTATCCCTGTTATCTTTCTGCTGTACTTCTTCCAAACAGAGATTTCTAATTTTGGGGCAGTGGATCAGTCAGTGGACATCTACTCTGATTTGAATGGAGCTTTGTATATATTTCTCTATGTATGTTCAACAAAGCCATGTCCAGTCTTACCCCTTCCCTCTCCTTTAACTAATACAAAAGTGATTGCTTTCATCAAGTTATGCTATGGCAAAACTATAATGACAGGGTAATTAATTCAAGATACAGTTAGGGGCATTGTAAATAGAACAAGACATGGGTGGCTGTTTTGTGGATGGGCTTGAGTGAAGAAATGTATTTTCTTCTTCTATTGTTGGGTTAAGTTCAAATCAAAGTTCAAAGGGAGTCTTGGTTTGCAATTGAGCATCATTCTCTCTTTTCCCATCAGAGTATTTGTGATGACATCTGGCAGCCACGGCAGCAGTAAAGCTCCACTATCCATTATTTGTTTATTTTTTATTTTTTTAAAAGCATCGTTATATGCTTATTGAGAAGCAGTCACCCAATCAAAATAGAAACTTTAGCTTACTTTCAGTTTTTCACATAAGCCACAAGCTTCTTAACTTCATCTTTTTTATTCATGAACTAAGTGAACTGTTTCAGTTTTCTTCTAATAGTTAATCACATTAGGATTTCTTGTTGTATAAAGTTTTCCTGTAAAGGTTTAAAGCCTCCTGCTTCTGGTGGAAAGGCCTCCTCCTGCCTTTCTGGTTTTAAAGCTTTTTTTTTTTTTTTTAACCTTTAGCTTCATGCTACACAGGAAAAAAACAAAAACATTAATAAGAGATCTGAGAGGTGCTATAAAATGCTTCTTGGAAAGGGATGTAAAAAGCATATATCATGTTTTATGGAGGATGCTGCACCTAGTATTGTGGTTAAAAGAGCAGTATTGAGTCACCATTGCTTTTTCATATGGAAATGAGACTGCTGCCTAATGCCTGTTGGTGATATGTGTTGATGCTTCGGGCTGGGCTTCAGCGACTGCTGATAAACTCAGGACTTTAATCAAGTATCTTTCAGAAACATTAACGTTTAGTAAATAAATGCTTTTTCCTCTTCTCTGTTGTATGTAATGAATATTTTAACATTCAGTTCCTGTGAAGTATAACAGGTAGACACTGCTTAAATGAAATAATAATATCACAAATGGTGGAGGGTGTGACCAAATTAGATTAGTAGTGGTTTTACAGCTTTTTTAACCCGAAGCTTTCATCCTATGTGTGTCATCAAGGGCATTAACAGAAAATATTAATGACAGATGCAAGACACTTTATGGAGAAATTAAGAGATAAGATGGTGAAAAATTAAGCTGGAATCTTTTCTTGCCCAAGGAAAGGGTTAGGACCCTCTCTGTTCATATAATGTAAAAGGCAAAGTTCAGTCCAAAAGTCCAAAAGTCCATGAAGAATGACAGATCCACTAAGGGCCAACTACCACAATGATGCAGTGAATCTACACTGTTTTTAGAGACCTATCTTGGGATTGCTCAAAAACACTCTGTGCTCCTCAAGCTGCCCATGACCTGTTCACACAGCTGCTTAATGAATATCATGTTAATACCCTCTGTATCTCTTCCTTGGGTGTTCTTGGTGACATGCTATGACAGTACGCAAAGTATTACTGAGATACTAAACTGGTAGATATGCTCCCACATGCAGGAAGCTATACAGAGGGCATGTCCAAACTATAGCCTGCGGCCATGTGCAACCCAGCACAGTTCACAATGCAGCCACCCCCTGCTGCCACTTCATCATGATGGTGGCTGTGCTCCAAGAATGCACCCATCACTCAGCACCAACCAAAAACTGGTGTGCTCTGAACCTTATCTGGGCTGAAATCCAGGCATGGGGAGGGGCAGTGCAGTGCAAACTCAAGTTATGGCAAATAAATTTGTGGATTTTGATACACTGGCTAAACACAGTCCTGTGAACAGCAGAAAATATGCAGCTGTGCGTATTTCTGTTGTGACAAAGAAGTTTTAGAATAGGTTTCAAGATTGAGGAAAAAAAATCTTTCTTTTTTGGTTTGTGACTCCATTTTCAGTTGACCTGTGAATTTTCAAATGGAGTGTATACAGTTGCAGTCAAAATTTTAATCATGTCTCCTCGCCAGACTTTCACAAGCTCTCTCATACCAGAGAGAAATACCCTCACTTCATAGTCACATCTTTTTCATGTAATTGCTTTCTATCAGTATGTACATTTGTAAACAATTATTTTCAAGGATGAAGCGTGGGAAAAGTAAAATTTCATAAAAAAATCTAATGATTTTGAGCGCTCACTAGAATTGCAACCACCACCAAAAAAACAAAACAATGCATTAGTTTCACAAAAATGAGGTCACATATCCCACTAGTTCTGTGGTTTTGTTGCTCTGTTTTGTTTTGTTTCCATTAAAAAAAAAAAGTTTTGTTAATTTATATATTAACTATATTATGTATTTTGCAAGAGCTGTTCTGAAAGTAATGCCTCCACTTTTATTATGTTGGCCCATGACATCAGAGGCAGATGTTGGTTGTATGGCAATAGAGGCTGAACCTTCCCAACAATATTCCACTACACGTTGTTGCTATGAGACAGATGGCAGCAGAGGGGCAGTCTGGCAAAAAGCTGTCTGACACAGAAGTGCATATGAAACAAAGGTGTATAATTGGACTCCATGTGGAAAAAATGGTACCCACTGACATTTACTGATACTTGCTGAATATTTCTGGAGATCAAACAGTGGATGTGAGCATAGTAAGGCTGTGGACAGTGTGTTTCAGCAGTAGTGACAGCAGGTCACCTCCCCCAGTGCAGACTGTTTCAAGCATGGCATGCAGGCTCTTGATCATTGCTGGTGAAAATGCATAGCTAATGGTGATGACTGTGTTGAAAAAGAGTGTTTTGTGGCTGAGAATGTTCTCTATTAAAGTGTTATTGTGATCATTGTATCTGTTGTAGTTTCCATAGAAATAAACAGGAGGCATTTCTTATGGAGCAACCTTTGTAGTTGTGGCCCAAGACAATTACCCTTCACTCAGTGCTGTCTGGGAAAGCCAAAAGGTTAGACTCCCATACCATAGAGGATGAAAACTGTCTTCCAAAATGGTAGGGCTTGACCTTGTGGGACCCATGTTTGTATAGGCAGAGTCATAACCTCGAGAAGCGCCCAAGGCACGCTGGCTAGATTAGTCTGTTCTCTGAAATACACGTTGGTCTCACTGAGAACCTGAGTGTGCATCTTGGCAAGATGGAGTCACTCTACTTTTTTACTCACATGTGTGCATGTGAATGGCAGAGTGAGAAAAGAGGCTCCCTAGTTTCAGAATATACTTGATTCCTAAACATTTCAAGAAACTATTTGGCCTTTGACATTGATGACATACCATAGATTGCTAATAATGGCATGCCTGAACTTTTGTTAGAAAAATAAGCATTTTTCAGTGATTCCCACACTCTTGGGTTAAATCACCACAGTATCATATTCATGGCAGGGCTGATGAAATACAGAGTAATAGTAAATACTCAGCTAAATAAAACTTGTTCTCCACTGAGGGCTGTTTGATGAGACTGAAGAAGAGTAGAAGAACCGTAAGATATCAGGTATTCGTTTGTCAGCAGCACTGCTCTTGAACACAGATAGGAATGACAAGTTATTCTTGTCCCACTCTCTTCACAAGAGATCTTGCGCAAAGCTGTTGATTTTCTGCTGAATTACTATGGCAAGTGCAGTTTCATTAACTACCCCTACAATAAAGGAAGCAGGAGTAAGAGAAAGAAATCACTGAATAAATATAGAGGAATTCCTGAAAGGAAATACTGTGAATAGATGAGCTGGGAGAGGATGCAAAGTCTAAGGGTGAGGTTACATTGTTTTGTTCATTATCCATAGGATGAATAAAATCTATTTTCAAAAGGAGTTCAGGCTCTGCATGTTTTCTCAGTATTGAGGTAAAGATTCAGCCTGCTCATATCCAACAATAAAATGAAGCTTATTATTCACAAGAGTGGAAATAGTGGGATTTTATGCCAAAATTCCCCAGTATTTCTTCTTGTGCATCTAGGAAGAAACAAGTGACAGAAAACAGGGAGTATAAACAGGAATAAGAGTTCATTTTGTGTTTTTTGCACGACTCTTGGAGGAAGTAGTAATCAGTGAAATAACGTTGTTTCCACAGAGGCTCTCTGTAAGAGCTAGCTGCCCTGGTATTGAATCGCTTTCTGTTCTATCTGGACATGGCATTCAAAACTGCATTGTTTGTTTGATTCAGAAGTTCTATGTTTGGGTTTTCTGGGTACTTTTTTTTTGTAGGCAAACACAAAGTACATGTAAAATCGGGAAAGACAAAAGGAAGGTGAAAACGAGCAAGGTGGATTGATCTCCACGTAGTTTGAAGTGGAATGGTTCAAGTTATCGCAGGGTTTATTCGCTGGTGTTTTTTATCCCCTTTATGCTGACTATTAGAATATCCTGTTGCTATAGGCTAGTGTGGAATGCGTTCTGCTTACATGGTCAGAGTTCAGCGGTTTCATCGTATTTTTGCAAGCAGAAAGCTGGTCCTTAACATTTGTTTCTTTTATCCCAAGGGGCTAGGCATGTGCTGGGAAAAAAAATTCATCACAAATTTCAAGTATGCAAACTCGTGGGCCCTAAGAAATTCCAGCACAGACTTCACGGTGGTAACAGAGCTGGGGCACAAAGTGTGTAATAAAAATGCTTCCTGGTATGCAACGATAGTACAGTCACCTTATAATCATTCCAACTCTCCTCATCTCGCAGCTTTTTCAGGTTTGCTTTTTTTTTGTGTGTGTGCGTGTTTCTGAGTTTACTATGCTGTTCCAATACACATGTGCACATTTGCTTTTCCTGCTTCTGTGTCTCATTGATTTATCACCCCATCCACTTTTTCACGATAGCTCCTATAATTATCTCTTACTGTAAGTGCCGTAAGTACCTAAATACTGAAACCAGTGACAGACTCATTATACCAGATGATAGCTGTCTTGGTCAACAGGGGGTTGGCTGAATGTTTGGGAACAGGTTTCATTACAGTTGCTAAGCCTTCTGGTGGCTGACATCACCATCACCCTCTGACTTTGCAAGTCAGGTTGGTGCGTGCTGGGGAAAGAGAAGGCAACAAGACGTTCCTACTCTTCGGAAAGGATCTGAAACGCAGAGTGAGTATGGATGGGTTATTTTTTGGACAATGAAAGTGGCAATAGTAGAACAAACTTAGCTAATTTTACCTCTGCTAAGCATAGAAAAAATGCTTCTTGCTGAATGCATATTATTGTGTTTGCAGATCGACTTCATATGTGCCACATGTGCTTATTGTTGTTGCGTTGTGATTTCAAGCTTTTATGAAGTGATAAGCCACATATTAATAGCTTTAACAGAAGGTGCCCTAGCTGTTAACATGGTCACACTTTGCAAGAACAATATGTTATGTCCATTTTTGATTCTAGAAATATACAGCATTCTGTGCTTTAAAATACACAAGGTAAATGCATAGCTGGTACTTAAATCTGCTTGATATATTATCTTTCACAAATTCCTACCCGGTTGCTCAGCACTGCTATAAAAATTTGCTGCCTCAGAATGCAAAATATTAACTCATTTCCCAGGAATCTCTCTGGGTAAGGTTGTGAAAGCAGATCTGGAAGTTGCAAGCACATTTGCTCTTGCTTAGTCTTACTCAAAACTTAACTATCGTCTAACTCTAGCACAGGAACAGGAGTTCTAGTATATTAAAGTTATTACCCTTGATTAGAGGAATCTCTCCCTCTCTCTCTCTTTTTCCCTTATTGCCTTTATTTTATCAGTGGTATATAGATGTAATCCTAGAAACCTTCAGCTCAGTGGAAATTGTGCTGGTACTACTTTAAATGAGTTTTGTAGTATCAGGATTCCACCTCATGGCTACAGCTGAAGACATTGAAAATGTTCAAAATAAAGTATAAGGGATACAGTGATCACAATAGCCTAAAGAAAACCAAACCTGAGTGTTTTCATCATAATAAAAATTAGGAGACAGTGTTCTCATTCCTGGATATTTTAATAAATGAAATAAAATTAAACGAGTATGTTGAAACTTTCCTTTATTTGCATTATGAAGACAAGGATAAAAATACCAAATGTGTTGTCTTTGTGGTAATCTTTTCAACCTGCCCTTTTGAGCAGGCTTTGCATGAAAGCATTTGCCCATGAGTAATACCTTATTAAGCTGTCAAGATTTGATGTGACACACTTTTCTCCAAATTTGCATGCCTGATAGTAGTCTTCCTAAATATCACCTTCAGGTCCTTAGGCAAAAAAAGTATCCCATCTGAAAGAAATTTTGGATCAGGTGGTGGTGGTAGGACGATCTTAGGGCTGTGTCTGCATGTGAAACAGAAAGTTCAGGCCATTAAAAGCTATATGGTCTACTGCCATGCTAACGTTGAGTTCTTTGTTAGTGAGGGCTTGTTGCCTTGTAAACATGTTTCCATGACTCATTAAATTCTCCAAAATAAAAGGTCTCACAATTCCAGTACAGTGGAGCTGTCATTTTTAGATTTAATTATAAACAGGGCATATAATGAGCTACCTAACTTGTCCCCTTTTCTGAAGGAGCAGAATGGATAGTGACCTCTCCTTTCTCCAAACAATACTAAAATCCACTTTATTTGAAAGATGGAGGAGTGGAAAGTCCTTGACAAAATAAAAGGAGTGCATAAATGAATGCCAGCTGGGTAACTAATATTTTACATAACAAGTAGGAATATATGTTTTGTGAACCTATTTAGTGTTCAGCTTAAGAGACTATAGTAACCATAGCAACCCTCTATCACCTGTTTGAGATGCTGCAATATCTTAATGTACTGTGCACCAAATGCTCTGCTAATATTTGTTGAATGTTAATGATATTATCTCTTGGAGAGAGCAACACTGAAAGATAAATCTGTAGAAAATGTTTGAGACAGGAAAGAGCAGAGTGGTGGGTATCCCTCACCCACAGTGTGCCCATAATCACAGCTAAATGCTCTGAAGGCTTTAGTGGTCTGGTGGACAAACAAGCAATATAAAAGGGAAAGTTTTCCTGAGCTGAACATGGGAACTCACGGGGAGGCACCCAAAATACATTTGTAATCCATTCCCTCCCTTGGAGCAGTTATTAATTTGCAAATACTGCCAATCCATTTACTTTATTTGCAGGTTTCTGAATCACATAAAGCCATATCAATAAAGATCTGTCTGTGGTGTCAGTTTCAGTCATTATAGATTCTTCATTTTAGGTGCTATTTCTTCCTTTTAGATTTCCAATCCATAAGTGATCAGGGCTTTATTCTTCTGCAGTTTAACGCAGGGGTATGACAGATTAATTTTTCTGTGCCCCACAGCCCCAAACATAAGTATGCAGGGATGGCCTGCAGAATTCTTTTGTTAAAGTATCATTACCTTTTCTGAAAGGACTGTTGTACTGGACTTTATTTTTCTAGTCTATGAACTACTTAGGGAGGCAGGTTGTTTTCAGATAACTGAGGATCATGGTGAATTTAGAATTTCCTTAATAAAAGATATATGGAAACTGTTTAAATCATGGGAGTCTTTGATTTGAACATCCAGTATTTATTTATCTCCCAATTCAGAGTGAATTGCATTATACTGTGTACATAAACTTCCACTCCTGATTTCACATGTAGAATGAGCATAGCAAAATCAAGGGATACCAAGTCATTTTGTCATTAGGCAACATGGCAGCACAATTCATCATAATTCCTTT
The DNA here is from genome assembly GCA_036925125.1 of Oreortyx pictus. Classification (NCBI taxonomy): domain Eukaryota; kingdom Metazoa; phylum Chordata; class Aves; order Galliformes; family Odontophoridae; genus Oreortyx; species Oreortyx pictus. The sequence goes on along the minus strand of JAUPFR010000001.1, from coordinate 67,188,919 downwards.
GTGTGTGTCAAGGGTTCTTTGTGTCCAGTGTTGAACTGCTGTGCTATAGAGTACCAAGTTCTCCTCTCTTAATCCCAGAAGGCTTCCAGAGACTGAAATCAATGAAAGCATGAGTGGCTCAGTGATCCAGGATCACCAGGACTTCACCTGCCATTTACATAAAGGACCTTCTTGGTACCCAAGATTTGAAAAAGCCCTTTATGAAATGAGAGCTGGAATCTTCATAGAATCATAGAATTGAGTTGGAAGAGACCTTTAAAAGTAATCTAGTCCAACACCCCTGCAATGAACAGGGACATTACAGCTCAGAGCCTCATCCAATCTGACCTTGAATGTCTCCAGGGATGCAGCTTCCACCATCTTTCTGGGTAACAGTGCCAGTGTCTCACTACCCTTACTGTAAAAAAACCTTTTTCTTATATCCAACCTAAAACCCTCCTTAAGTTTGAAACCATTTCCCCTTGTCCTATCACAATAGACCCTACTAAAGAGTCTGTCATCTTCTTTCTTACAGCCCCCTCTTAGATATCTTAGATATACTTCATAGTGTGTTACTGTAACATACAAGATAATGAAGATGCTGGAAAAACAGAGTACATGCATATATAACCAAGTGTGGCCCTGGGGATCAAAATCTACATGAAACATCTTAGAAACCATTAATTAACCTTGCTCTCAGTGCAAAATAATGATGTTGGAGAATGTGTTGCAGGCAAGGCTTAGAATGGTTGGTTTCGCTGTAAAAAAAACACACATGTACTCATGAAATATGACAAACTTGGCAACATCTGCGAATTTTAGTGTCAGAGTGACTAATGGAGACTCATAATAAGCTGTGCAAGTAAGAAATGCAGAAATTAGAGCCTGGTGGTATTCAATTCATCTTTGTGCTGGCCTTCACCTTCTGAAATCTTACAAGGATCAGATTTTCCAAGTTACTGATCTCCGTGAAAAAAGTTTAAGAACATAAAAATATAATCTTCATGGACCAGTCTGTAGTGTTGGCTTTTTTGTTTTGTTTTGTTTTAATATATTTATTCTTATTCTAGTATTTTTAATACGGGTACCTTATAGAACAAGAATCAAAGGACTGGAGTATGAAACTGGTTTGCCTGGAACCTGGAGAAGTGCATGACCTTTGTTGTCACTGTCTTTTGCTGCCAGTGCCGTGTAACAAAGAGAGCACTAAGAAGGGACACATCTGGAACTGTTAGCTAAATAAAGTAAAAATTCTTTTTGAAACTGGTAAACCTATTCTATACATGTCTGTAATTAAAAAGAATGAAGTACCCTGGCTCATAAAAGAACCATCTGAAAACAGTTTAGAGGTTAGAAAAGGGCTGCTTGGCACAGGTAGAAGTGTGAGCCCTGACCAGGCCTGTCCTCCCAAAGGGCCTGCTTCACAGTGCCATGCTTCAAACATCTCCTGTGCTGGTGAATATAAAGAATTTTAGGCAGTGCTCCTGGTGAGAAAAAACATTAATTTCCATTGAGGTGACTCTCCTGCTTTACTGCTTTGATGCTTTGTGGTATCTGTCCACATCCTTGAGTTGCTTAACTTAATATGTTTCTGGTACATTCTTTTGTTTTTCTCCTAAATTCTTTCCCTGCTTTCCTCATTGGAAATAAGAATAATACGATTTTTCTGTGCATGTAAAACTTCCCACATAAATATATTACATTATCAGTACCAAGAACCATGCTGAAGCAGTGGGAAAGGATACTAATTTGGAGTTTCATAAGTAAACTGACCTTGAGGGTAACCTGTGAACTCCAGAGGCTACAAGTCAAACTGTGAGCCATGTATATTCACACATTCCCAGTTGTATAAAGAGGTTTTCCTAAGCAAAATGACTTCAGGACTGAGTTTAGGTTTTTGTTGTCATTCCCCTGCCCACCCCCTGCAGACTAAATCCTCTCCACAAACATTGCTATGCTTTGGCATCCTGACTAAAGAAAGGGAAAACAATCTTCAAACTTCTTTCTTTTTAACAGAAAAAGAGTTTACGTTGTATTTTACCCAAAAATTTGAAATGTGCTTCTGTTAAACACACAGGCACGCACACACACACACACAGTTTTCAAGGAATAACTGCAGTGGTGTGGTTGTTTTACTGGCTAATCAATACTGTTTTTTCTACTCCAGGTACTTAGGACCAGAAACATGCAGTCACTTCATTCTTTTCCTGTCTTTTACTCCTGCTCCTGCTCTGATCACAATAACACCTTTAAGGAACTTGTAGCTTTTGTAGACTTATCATCTACTTTATCACATTTAGGAAATCAACGGTAGCTTCAGTACAAAGTTGAAGAATTAGAATGGGGAGAAACGAAATGCCTAGCCCATGAACATGAGCAGCTTACAGGATGCAGTTTGTATTGCTGCTCTTTAAGGTACAGTTCTGAATCCTGCGATAAAGAATACTACATAAGATTTCCGTTTGACCGTGTTGCTGTGTAACCAGCAGATATCTTTTCCATGTCCTGTCCCTGATTCATAGAAGCACATTTTCTGCATGGAGGCAGCTGGCATGGGTAGTTGGAGCTGCGCGAAGAAAAGATAAAGGAAAGTTCCCTAAGGGAGTATTACTAGGGGAGACTTTCTTGTGAAACTAGGTTTAATGAGAAAATTTGGATTGTTGCTGAATTTTTGCTGCTTTTTCTGCCTAAGAAAAATGAAACAAAAAAGATTTTAGTCTGACTAGAATTTTTAGATGAATTTACCTGTGTTGATCTGAGTTGAAACTTTCATCTGATTTCAAGTCAGTGAAATGCTGGTTGTTTTTCCCGACAGTGGTACTTTGTTTCATGGGATTTGCAGGGTGATGCTTTTGATATGTGCCCCAGTCTTTATTTGCTTAACATGTTTTGTTGCATGATTGATTTTTGAAGTTAGTCACTAAAGAGGTAGTTGACAGAAAATGCAGTGTATTGAAGTTGATTTTTTTTTCCATATGTTAATAAGGGCTAGCAGAAACACAAAGCGTAATGTGTTGTTATTTTATCATTCGTGTTTTCATAGCTGATTCTTAAATCTCGAGCACTGAGAAAAAAAACAACGATGTCATTTAACTATTACTTTTAAAAGTAATGAGGTATCATTGCCAACTATCAACTAGCAAGTTAAAAAAAAGTAACCTCAGTAAACTAATTATGATTTGTATTAAATTCTGCATGTACCTGTATTAGAGAACAGATGGTTTAGAGCCTTTCTACCCTCCTTTTTTGTCAGTCTTTTTAACTCATTGTACTTCCATGTTATTTTGGAACAGACTTACAGAGTCTCCTTACCACAGATTTATTACACACGACCATGCACCAACTTGTTCAGCCTAGCAGATCAAGCATCTGCCTTGTAGCACAGATGCGGTAAAATGAAATCCAGAAGTTATTAGCCTTTTGATTAAAATAGCTTAATCAAAAAGTCTAGTCAGTTCTGTCATTAAGGCGGGTACAGATGGATCATTTTGTACCATGTTTCTGTCTGTCTGAGCTGCGGATTGTTTAGACTGTGTAAGTGGTGGAGGAAGAAGTTGTTCTGAAGACACCTTCCTTCTCTCTTGCCTATGTCTGGTGCAGATGACACCAGAGCAGTCTGAAGGATGCTGTAAATAGCTGAACAAGGAGAATGGTCTTCTAAGGACCGCTCCACCAAGAGGGCTGCAGGGTGCTCTCATCTCTCACATCTCTGCTTTTTCAGTGATACCCTGCCAAGAGGCTGAGTCATCTTGCTTGAAAGGTAATGGATTTCTGAAAGGTCAGTCTTAAGGACTTTGTACACTGTAGCTTTCAATCTCCATTTGTAAATTGAAGGTTGCTTGACATTGCCAGTTTTATTTTTTGAACTTCTGTTGGATATGCATTTAAATTCCCATGTCAAACACTATGCCAGGGTAATTAGTTCATCTTTCTTCCATTCACCGCAGCAATGTTGATAAAAACAGTTAAGAACTGCTTTGCAAGGTTCAACTTTGCACTTTCTTATATTTATTAGCTATGTATTTTAAAATTAGTGTGACACTTTCACATCTTGTGAGCAGTTTTTTTAAAATATAATGACAGTATTTCATACTTCTTAAAATTTTAATGCCATCTTCTCAGAAATCTTCTTTCCAACTTAGAGCCTTCTAATGTATGTTTTTGTGCCAGATCTTCTGGAGGTTATTTTTACATTCCATCATTGCCTGGAGTTACATATTCTAGTGTTATCTGGGGTTATTAAGTAGTATTTTGTATTCTGAACATCCAGTCTTCCTGCAGGTGCCAATTTGAATCTGCTAGGGGAGGAACTATTAAAAACATTAGAAATGAATTGGAACATTAGTTCGAATATGAATATCACTTTTTCCTCCCAGAGTGCAACTGTTCGGCTTCTTGTTTATTTAAAGAAAAAACAAACGCACACATCTTTATTTTTACCGTTGTCTATATAGCAACATAAAGGCAATCTGTTTGTGATAGACTTCATATCTGAAGGAATTTTAAGTGTTGATTTTCAAGCTAGGTTTGGTTCTTTCTAACCTACGTGTTGGGTCATCTTTTCTGTAAGTCTGTTACTCGTTCTGTGTATTATAGACCCCAGGGTCCGGCCCATCTTTATCTGGCCCAGTTCAGTAAGGACACAGAGTGGTTCTTCTATCTGCAGCTTATATTGAATTCTCCAGGCTCAGAAGGATTTCCATGGCAGCTGGAATTCAGATAATGAGAAGTCCATTCTTCCACTTCCCATTTTGCAGCCCCTGCTACTGGCAGGGATCTGGCTGGCCTGTACTACATAAAATTGCTTTATATGATAAAATTCCAGTGACCAAGTAATTCCACATTAGGTTGCTCTGCATCTGGTTCACCTGTTTGAAACTGTTCATGATTTTGGCAATTTATTGGAAAGCATGTAACTAATTAAGGAAGGCTTAGTTAACAAATTTTAGAAGAAGCCTCAGATTTTGAAGTAGTGCTGCATTTCTCTTATCGTGATTGTTTCCTTTGCCTTGTCGCAGTTTTTAACCTTCAGACTTGTCCACTGTATTGACCACTGAGCTGATCCTCATTCTGCTCTTTGTCCTTGTAACCATTTGTCTTTTAACATACATCCATGAGACTCCTCTAAAGCTGTTGGGCTCCTAGCCATGACTTTGCTCTCAGTGATGCTAGAAAATCTATAAATTTCTATAAATATCTATAAACATCTATAAATACCTATGAATATCTGTAAATATCTAAAAATATCTATAAGTGTCTAAGGAGCAGGAGGCAAAGGGATGAGGCTGGACTCTTCTCTGCAGTGTGTGGCGATAGGATGAGGGAGATGGCCACAAACAGAAGTAGAGGAAGTTCGGCACACGTGTGTGTGGGAACTTCTTCACAGTGCAGTGACGGAGCACTGGCACAGGCTGCACAGAGAGGTGGTGGAGTCTCCTTCTCTGGAGACGTTCAAGACCCGCCTGGATGCCTATCTGTGCAACCTGGGCTAGGGAGCTGCTTTGGCAGGGGGTTGGACTCAATGATCTCTAGAGGTCCCTGCCAGCCCCTACAATTTTGTGATTCTGTGATTTGTGATACAGGTGTTAGCTCTTGGCAGTGCCTGAACTTACACTGTGTACCACCTGCTCTGGCTCCCCTTTCTTCCACAGGTTCCCACAGGGCAGACTGTAAAAGTTTCTTCCTTCAGGGCGAGAATCTTTTTTCCCACTCCTGAAAATAGTTTGACTTTCTCACAGACATACATAAACTTGGGTGAGAGATGTGAAAACAAATATCCAGTAGAAGGTTTAAAAACCAGCACCAGTCTTTTCTTGCATCCAAAGTGGCAGCTCTTGTTCCTCCCATCTAGCCATACCATTGTGTCTGCAGATGGAGTACCTTCAAAACGAGTTCAGACGTTGACCCTTTCCGCTCCTCCTGTGCCACTCAGAAGTCATTAAGAACTTAGTTGCAAAAGCCACTGCATTGCTGTCATGTGGGATGATCCCAGAACACATTCCTCAAAGATGGAAAGGGAATGGCAGAATTTGAGTGGGGACTGTCTGTGACATGGGATTGTTTCAGTGGATGACAAACCTCTGCTCCACCCTGAACACGCGTCATTGCCAACTGTTTTTCTGGAACGTTTTTACTTTCTCAATAACACTGAGTTTTTATTCCAAGGAACTAACTCATTTTTGAATTTTTGGAAAAGTGCAATTCCCACAGAAGTGCATATCGTTTATTAAAAGGTATGTATTTCCAGAAAAGCTGAATTGTTTTCTCGTTAAAATGTTGGTGTTGCTCCTGAATCCTTTGCTAGGTTTCCACATGGAACTCTGGAACTGCCCTCAGAATCACCTTCTTAAGGCCTCCAGAACAAATAGAGGGTTTGGGGGTGAATCCTTCATATTCCTTGCTAATTTTTAAATTCTGCTCCTTTATCTAAATCACTGTCACCAGCAGAGTTTCTCTTTAAGGCACTAATTACTTCAGAAGAGCATTTTTACCCTTCTTTTGAATGCGTCTCTCAGAGGATTCCCCCCGGATTTAACCGTTCTGAAAGGTCTTCGCATACCTCGTACTCATTTCAAGTGACACGTGTCCACTGTGCTAAGTTGGAGCATCAGGGGAGAAGCATTCCTGTTAAGTGCTCTTAATGCACTCCTCTCTGTGTACTGCAGCTGCTTGGAGCCATTGTGCTAGCATGCCCAGACGAGCCCATCATCACTAGAGGATCAATGAGTTGTCTCTGCTTTGGTCTTACCCTGTGCAGAGTGTTGTGAATATCTATCGAGATACTTGGTTTGTGTTGCTAATGAAGCATAACTGGATCTTCCTGCTTTAGAACATGTACCTAATGAGCACAGCTGGCCCTGGATGAAGTGCTTTACATCAACTTTTCTCTCCATCCCTCCTTGCTTCTCAGCTGGACAGTGCCAGTAACTCCCCACTCGGTGGCACTTAGGAGAAAAATCGTTGTTTTTCAGTGGGAAAGCAAACGAGCAGAGTTTTCAGCCCTTCCTTTCCCTGTGATGTACCCAGCACTGGAGCTTATCTATCACTTTTAGCTTTTATAAGCTAAAGGGAAATATATTTTAAGAAGCCTTTAATTAAAAGTCTGGCAGCACATCACTCTAACAACTTATTATTTTACTTTTTTTTTTTTTTTTTTTTTCCTGCAGCTCAGTTCAGTAAGATTTCTTATCCTGATAGGATTCTTTTGGAGAGTGACTGTGTTTTGCCTTGGTAGATAAAACCTTTGCAGAAGCAAATCCATGATGCTGGGGCTTTTCTTCAGACATCAGATCTGCCTGATTGTCCCCTCGAGTTCAAAAGACAGAGTGAAACAGAGACAAATGGCTTTCTGAACTGATATAAAGTAAGAGGAAAAGAAACTGGAAGAGTGGGCGGTATGAATTTGTGAATTTGCAATTTTCTATTTCTCCTCCTTTTTTTGTTTGTTTTTGACTCAAGAAAGTTGTAACTCAAATTGTAATGGCACTGCAGATTTGGGATATATATATACATAGATCTACCCTTTTTGTTTGTTTATTTTAATGGAAGCCACTGAGGGGCAGCAGATAAAAGCTGATGTCGTTAAAATCAGATGTATATGTTTCCTTTGAAGTTGCAATTGGGCTCCAGTATCACCTTGCACAAGGAGCAAAGTTTCAGAAATCAGGAAATCACCCTAAAAAATGGAAAGCAGACAGAATAGACTGAATATTTGCCACCAAGACAAAATCTCACAGCAGACCAGCACTTGCTCTTCATGCACTTTCCAAACTTTCTGCTCTTGTCATGACATGATTTCCTTTTTTAACCTAACACGAGGAAATGGGTGCATTTGGAGCACCCGTGGCTGCTGCTAGGATGAAACATTGCCACTTCGCGGGGCTGCTGCTGCTGCACGTTCTGTGTGGCTCTGGGATTTGGGGAGTTTCTCAGGACATCTCCACGTTGTCACTGAAGTCCTGGTAGCCCTTTAAGCAGACCCAGAGCAGTTCAATGAGAATAGTCTCTCGCACCACAAATTGACTTCCCTCTTTGTAGCCCTAGACACTGTTTCCAGCTGCTTTCAGTCTTTCAAATCCTTAAAAGCTTTCCTAATCCTCATGTCGGCAGCCTTTATGCGCTCTCCTCCCTCCCTCCCCTCTCTCCTGATTGGCGAGGCGATGGCACGGCCCGATTCAGCCAACTGCTACATCCCTGCGCTGCGGTTTGAAATAGGAGCCAGGCGGACAGTTGCCTCCCCGCTCCTGACTTTTAATAGGCTGGGAAGGAAGGCTGGGAAACTTGACATTGTCTTAGGAAGGGTTCCCCCCCCCCCCCCCCCCCAGCAAAAGATAAAAGAGAGGGGGGGGAAAAAAAAAAAAAAGGAGAAAAAAAAAAAAAAAGAAGGAAAAACAGCCAGGACGAGGGGGAAAAACTTGCGTTTAGTGGGAAACTTGATGGATCCCTGCCCTGCGGCCGGCGGCGCTGCGTAGCCCCTTCCCGGCTGGATGGATGATGGGAAGCTCACCATGAGGCAGGTGAGGAGCGCGGCTGCGGGTGGGGGCAGCGCTGGGCGGCACTGAAGCTTCTTTTCTTTTTTTTTCCCCTTAACCTCGTGCAAAGTAAGTTTCCGGGGAAAGGGAAGCATGAGAGATTTATTTATTTCGATTTTCAGATTTTCCTTGCCGTGCGCGTCGCTGTGCGCCTGTTCAGGGGAAGAAAGGCGTTTGCGAGGTCCGTAAATCAATTCCCGGTTGCCGTGCATTGTGTGGGCTTGCCTCCGTGACATGGAAAAGGAAAGGACTCGCTGTGTTATAGGGCTGAATACGCCAATAATTCAGCCCAGGGATAATTTATTAAACTGCCCTGCGTGAGCTCCTTGCCTGCCAGCGCTTTAATCTTCTGATTGCTTTAAAATGTGGTAGTTTCAAGCTGTCTTACAGCCTCACAAAAGTACTTTAAGATGGGTTTTCTAGGGAATTTTTTTCCCAAGATTATTGAAATGAGTTTGTTTGTTTGTTTTCTGTTCACCTGAAGGGACAAAAGGAGCTTTTATTCTCATTCCCCCAGTTAAAAGGAACAGTGTTGAGATGATTTCGATTCTCACTGCTCCTAGTTTTGCAACAACGTGCAGTTAGAGAAGCCTGTGGGGTCCAGGCAAGCTGATGGGGCTGGGTTTGAAGGCTGAAGCAGAGATCTGTCCCAATTCCCAAAGCCCTGCCACTCTGCTTCCAAGTCTTGCACTTTGTATGCTCTTTTCTAGATAGGCAGCGGGTAAATATGAGGAAAGAAGGGAAGTCTTCTACGTTCTCTTCTGTATTGGTGTTATTCATTCAGCTCTCAGTGGGACTTTTTAACTACGTGTCCAGGAAGCGCGTGTGTGGATTTTTGCACCTGTAGTGCAAATGAAGCGTTTGTTTTGTGCTGACTTACTGAAAGTGTGTGGGAAATCTCAGCTTCCTCACTCTGTTCTCTGAGTGGAGGGAGGTGGTGAAGGAGAGAATGCAGGTGGGGGGTTGGAGGGTGGTATTTCCTTCTCTCACCAGACAATAAAATACTCCCGTTGTTTTTAAGAGGGAGGGAAATTCTTGTCCTTGCGAAGCCAAATGAAGGGCATTTTGTGTACCGCGTAGTTCAGATTGGTCGGTCGGATGCACGCAGTCATCAGAAGTCGTTATCACCGCAAGAGGGTACTTTGGCACAGGAGGTTGCCAATGGGGAACAGAGAAAGAAGCACTTACAGGCTGGCAGCAAAGAAAAGCAGAAAAAGTAAAACACTCCGGGAAATACGCGCTTTGCTCACCTCGAGCATCTGGTTTTATGTCTTTAACTGAGCTTCGTAGCTGGTGGCTTAAAACAGAACGGAGGAGGCGAATGATATTAGAGCCTGGGTACCCTCCCTCCAGCTTCGAGGGAAGAGGTGAGGGAGGAGGGAAGCGTTCTGCCTGGGGAGCGGAGCAGGCACAGGCACAGGCACAGCGCTGGCTCCTGCGTGGCCCAGCACGCCCCGGGTGCCCGCCCCAGCTGCTGCTGCTCCTGGGGAGGCAGGGCCGGCTGAAGGGCTGCCAGAGCTTGTTGAAACACCTGCCCCCGAGTGCGGTTTCTCACCCCGAGCCAAGGGAACGATTTAAAAGTATTTCCCCGGGTCTGGTTGTTTTCTTGGCCGGGGGTGGCTGCTTGTTTGGGTGGGAGCTGAGGGCTGGGGCGAGCCACGGATTTACTGTATGGGGCCGTTCGAGAATTCGTTACAGCAGCCACTTGGGAGGATGAATATCACGTGCACCTGGAGCCCATGCTCCTGTTTGTAGTTTCCCATTCTTATGGGAAAGAGGAATGTGCAGGCGGGTTTCCTGTTGGCCCATTTACTGCCCTCCTGTGCAGAGCGCCTACACGTTGTTCTCCCACCCTCCCTGTTGCCTTCCTGCCCTTTCCAGATGCTCCCATCCTTACACCAGCTGGCAGAAGGGGCTGACTTGACTCCATCCTCTTACACCGGGTTCGGAGACCAACTGCTCCTACCTGGAGATGGTGGCAGCTACATCTTAACTTGGGGCTGAAGAGTTAGCTGTCAGGCAGGTGGCACATTGCTAGCGCTGGAATAAAGCTGTGTATTGTTCTGGTGAGTAAACTGGCCCAAAGGCAGCCCACAGGTAGTAAACAATAGCATATCTGAGACAAATACACTCATCTCCTCAAAAGGAGTACAGGAGTTACTGGAGAATTGTAATTTACAGCTTGTTGAGCAGGTGAGGTTCAACCAACTTTACCACTGCACTGGTTCCTAGCAGGTAACTGGTTGGCATAGGATGCTGTGTTGAGGTTTGTAAATGAAATAGATATTAAAAAGCAGACACTTTCAGCTGATAACTGAAAACCTCAGCAAAAGCTGTTTCCTCGCTGCCTGATAGAAGTAATGACCTTGCACAGAAGCTTCAGGAACCAAAATGGAAAAATTTCCGTCCTGTTGCCGTGTTTCTGATATCTGGGAAAACATACTTGTCACCTGTAAAAGTTTAAGTATCCACAGGAAAACAAAACCATTTTGGTATGCTGGGGTGCTGCAAGTATAATGATGGGAACCACAAATGCATTTTTTAAATGCGTCTAGTGTGGTTGCAAGATAACAACAAAACAAACAAACCCACAGCTAACCTGACAAGTAAGAATATTTTGCAGGAAACACGTCTGCTTTGCAGACAACTCTGTTCAGTTTGTTACTTGAGAAGATGCCCAAGCAAGGCAACGTGCAAGTGATGGACATGTCTGAATAGGTGCTCGGCCCTTGCGTGCTGGTAGGTGGCTTTGTGTGGCTGGAGGCTATCACTGACTGGATTCCCTCAGTTTGCTGCAGAACTGGAGAGGGCACTGTGAGCTCTGTTTTAAGTTCCCTAAGCTCACTTCATGGGGAAACAAATGTTTGATGAATTTTAGTATTTTATTTTCACTCCCTTTCACCCACAACAAATCCTTGAAGAGCAGCTTGTGGGAGTGCAGTGACAACAAATGCAATGCCTTGCCTTGGCCTCTTCCTATTGAAGTCCCATTGACTTTGATCATGGCAGAGTTGAGGCCTTTGTCACAAAAGAGGTCTAACAAAATGACTGTTAACTGACAGGCCACCTAAAAATGAAAAACTGTTTCTAAGGCATGTAAGGCCATTGCAACTAGTTATCACAGCTGCAGTCATGTAGCTTTTAGTGTGTATGCAGTTCACCAAATGGGTAAATGCTGTGCACAGTTCAGTGAATAATACATGCAAAACACAAAAACGTCCCCTTTGCTTACAGATGTTTAAGTTCTTAGCATGTGTTTCCTATTTCCTATTTTCTTTTGCATACCTTTTAGAATCCTTAATGTGTTCCTCAATGGAAACACTGTTTTCTTATCCCGGGGTGCTCTAATCCTTAGTCTTGCTTTAGGAAACTCTTTTTAAAGTTCCTCCTGGGCCATTTTGTTGTTTGTTTGATCTGTGATGGAAGAAGGAGCTTCTCAGAGAATGCTGTTTGGTTGTTGTTGTTTTGTGTGTGTGTGCAGTGCAGAATAAAGAAAACAAGTGTACAAAGTCTTCAGGCAGAGAGTCTATCAGTTAATTAGTGGCAGGGCATTGCTCCATAGGAAGCCTGGTGAGGATTTGGTGCGTGTGTGTATGTGTGTTGTCTGCCTCCTTTGATCACTTGTGTGGTAAATAGATGTGCAGTGTAGCTATGGCAACATGTGCTGTAGGTTGGTGGGAACAGAGGGGATGGGATCTCTGGACAAAGGGCAGTTTGTTAGAGTGGTTGGTTCTGATTAGAAAAAGGTGGCACCAGTCAGGGCATTTAAAAACATCAGTTTTGCAAAACACAAATGTATGTTATCAGTTTCAAAGTGGCATTTGTTTCTGTAGTGCTGAAGGAGCAGATCATATGGAAGATTGGGGAGGGGGAGGAATAATAAAAAGCAGAAGCAAAACCTGGTAACACTTCTGAGTGCTAGTATATTCTTGCTGGATATCCTTCTGGTCTTGCTGTAGAGTGGATGCATTTTGCAAGAGTGTATTTGGTTGAACTAAATTACCATAGATAATATATTGTTTTAAAATTAACTTTAATGATGTAATGATCATAGCCTGAGGTTTTCTGTTACATCTGGTCCTTTCTCCAATGCCTCAAAATACAATATTCCTTTTGAGATCAGTGCTACTGTACCTATTCCAGCAGCCCACCTGTAGAGGTCAGACTTGAAATTCTCAATCTTCACTTGTTAGAATTTCAGCCTGAAGCTAAACTTATAAAACAGCAAAACTGAGCACAGCCACTTTGCTCGTTAACTTTGTGGGATACTCTTAAAATAATATTGGTTTATAGATATCAGGTTATTAAGTAACACAGCATTTCTACAACTCGTAGTACACCAAAATTCAGCCTTCTCTCCCAGCTCGCAGAGCTTGGTGCGGAGCTTTTATTAGTGCCTGATTTATTTAGATGTGTATCTTGCTCTCTGATCCCCAGCAGGCCTCCTGCCTTTGATGGGGCCTGTCTCCGGCCCTTGCTTCCCACCCGGCACTGGGCCCCGCTGGCTTACTCCTTCCCCCACTGCCCTGTCCCAGGGCTTCCCCACTGGAGAGGGACGGAAGCAGAGACACAGAGCGCTCTGGCAGCACTGGAGTCCTGCAAAAAAGTTGCCTGGGCTCAGAGTCCCTCTGCAGAGTAACACCGGAGGTAAGGGGTTTATTGCAGCCTGGGGTCGAGGAAAATGAGCTGCTGGGGACAAGGAACTCATGGTGATGAATGCTCTGGGGATGGATATGCTGAAACTCAGTAAATGGGAAGATGGATAAGCAATTTGGGCTGGCTGAGGGTGAGGGCTGAGCTGGGAAAAAGGAGTAGACCTGTGTTCGCACACAGCCCTGTGAATAGCCTTGCGAATGTACATTCGGGTTTGTTTGAACCAAATTTTGGACTTGTTAGGGTACAGTGTTCTTTAGCCTCTCCTTGGACTGAAAGTCTTTTATTGCAGCTTGGAGCTTGTAATGCTTTAGCAATCTGTAAGGAATTACTGTATATCCCCAAGATCCCTGCCTGAGAGCTGGAAAAGGCACTACAGGGTAGGAAGCTGATTTTGATCTCTTTCCTAAGCAATGAGAATAACTCTTAATTCTTTAAAATTCCTTCCTATTTGCTGTCATCTCATGGTTGTTTGTCATTATAATTTATATCTTCCCAGGGGGATGTGGGAAGACTAAGTAATTGGCAAATAGGCTATATTTGTTTGGCCCTGAAGTAGGATAAACCTTTTCTGGTTACATAAGTGTTGAGATGGTTTGCTAAGAACAATTTTAAGGCAGTAAAACAAATAGCAAGAGTTCAGGCTTTTACCCTTGGCTTAGTGGGGCAGTAAATAAGGAGATCCACAGAGTTGTTAGGATTTTTCATTGCAGCATGACAGACTGTAACAAAATCCTTTTCGCAGGGGTATTTCACAGCCTCAGAAAGAAGTGGGTGAGACTCTATGATACTTGCACCGTGTGTTGGGGTGGGGAGGTCAACGTTGTGCATGTGCCTCTGGCAGCACTAATAGCTGCCTGTCGTATTTTGCCCCAGCTGCCATGATGCTTGGGCACCTGCAGCCTCTGGCATTGCCTATCCACTGCCATAATGGATATAGGAACCAGGAAGAACAAGGCTCTCTGCTGCTGCTTGAAACTTTTTGGGGTACCAAAGACACTGGAGAATAGAGGATTGCCCATGTGGGAGTAGCCTTCTGCGGGATGTGTGTGCTGGAATCCCAGCCCTGCACCTGCTTTCAGTCCTAAGCAGGTGTCCGTGACTAATGGCATTAACTTGGCTCTTTGGGCCTCCAGGTATTTAATTACTGAACAGCCGCAGCGGGGCATTGAGGCCCCTCTCCACCAGAGTGGCAGGCTGGGCTCTCATCTGTGATACCAGAGCTGCTGCACTACTTTTAGTCAAATAAAACAAGAGCATGCTCGGATGAGACCCCTGACCATTTCTGATACCTTTATTTTTATTTTTCCTTATTAGAAACTATTCTGAGCATTAGCTGAGGCTTGTCCTTCCTTTTAAAGACTTCTGAGAAAGCCACCTCTTCTGGCAAAACTGTTCTAAAAATGTGTATTTATTTTACAATAATTGTCCCATATGGCAATATGCTTTTTTTTCTTCTGTTTTTATTTTTCTTCCTGAGAGGAAAATGGAGATATCAAAACAAGAAATGAATAATATAAAAAAAAAAAAAAACCTACAAATATACCTACCTATATATATATTTAGAACTGGAGCCTTTTAATCATAACCTCCAGCATCCCAATTTCACAGTATTCTTCATCACCAGGGAAGCTCTGAAAGTGTTGAAGGGGGGTTTATCACTGGAATGTATGCGTTGTTTTGTTTTGTTTTCCAGTTTGCCCTAAGATTATGCCTTTACTGCAAAATCTATAGATTCCACAGAAAGATTTAAGCTCCATTGACATTTTCTGCTTTGGGGACCAGCAAGGTCTGTCTGATTCCTGCCTCGGCTTCTTTCCTTCCCAGCAAGCTCCAGCTCCTTGGCAAGCTGGGGCCTCAAGCATTCAGCCTTTCGTTCTCCAGTCCCACCTCAGCTCTGGAGGCAGGGACACAGGCATGTATTGCTCTCACTTCTCCTGTTTCAATTTTTCTGGGAGTTTGTGAGGCTGTAGCCAGAAACCTACACAACTCTGTTTACAGTCTCTCTGCAAAACATGTGTGCCATAAATCTGATGTGCAGAAGAACGGCAAGGAGGAAGGGGGGGGCTGCCCTGGGCAAGGAGAAGGGCTGTCCCTCTGAGAGCACTGTGTGTGGACCGAGCACCTAGGCAGGTACATTTGACAACAAGGAGCGTGGGATGCTCCCTCTGTATTTTGGCTCAGCCTGCTGTAAAGTGGTATCAAAACTGTTGTGCACTTTGATAGCTAACACTCATTAGGTATGCAGACAAACAGTATGCAACTTAGGTGCTTAGATTTTGACTTGTGTACAGAGCTCAACTATTTTCATCAGCGTTGGTAGCATCTGCTGAAACAAGTGACTGTAAGAAGTTAATGACTTCATTTCTAACTGGATAACCTCAGAAGTATAGATTAGGCAGAGACTTCAAACTGGGAGCTAAGCAGTTCAAAAGTGCACTATATTGTTTTGGTCTAATTAACACAACATGGTGATAAGACATTAAAGCAGAGTGACAACACTATACATTGATAACAGGGGACATTAATGCCTGCAGACACAGTCTACATTGTAAAAATCTGAAAAAAAAAAAAAGCTTATTATGTTAGATAGGTCAATGTGATTTGACCTAGTTTTGCTTTGCTGCTTGGAAATTATGTCAGTATTAGTTATGTCATCTCCTTGGATGAGCAATTTAACATCCTTTTTGCATTGCAGTGTTGTCCTAATATTTTATATATATTTACCTACTCTCTAAAAGGATCCTTCAGGCTAATTGCAGAGATCCAGGAAATGATGATACAAAACCAAACCTCCTGAAATAGGATTCTCTTTTATGTATCTCCTCTGTGCAACAAAAAGGAGTGGTTTTAGTCACAGTGAAATTGTATCTACAAAATTTGAAATAAATCTTGTTCCTCTTGCCTGTAACGCTAATTAAGTTTGTGAAGAAATAATGGCTATGTTAATTCATGTAGCCATGTACGCCTATCTCATGAAGGTTTTTCACGACTAGAAAATAGAATTATTAACTTTACCTGGATGCTTATGTAAAATAGAGTGGATTAAAGGAACCTCTACACATGCTTTCCCTGTGAAATGTAAGATCTCACCTGAAGTCATCTGTACTTCTCTTGGAAAAACTGAGTTCTTTGTTTTAGTCTTGAGCAAATTCACAAGATCTTCCCTTTATGATACACTGTGCGTTTTTTTTTCTTTCCCTCTTACCATCTGGACTTGTAAAGCAAGACTGCCTATTTGCCTGGACTCAAATTGTGGTACATCAGGGATCAACTTAAGGATTAAATGCTACTGTTCTTTGTTCTGGTAGAAGAATAATCTGTTGCTGCTATATCCGGTTACGGTGCATTGTTAAATGCTAGGACTCTTGTCTCATCCTTGCTTTTACCTACATCCCTACAGCTACGTCTCTTACTGCTGTGTCACAATTGCAAGGTATTGTGTGGTTGCAGCTTCTGCTTCCTAGCCTTGTTGGATCCAAAATGAGGAACTGTGATGCCCGATTTTGCTTCTGCTGAAGTTAGTGGAATTGCCAAGGTGGGATGGATTTTTCCCTTCAAAATACTGCGTTATTTATGAGGGAAATTGTCGCCCCTGTGACAAACACTAAGCACATCAGTTGAGAGCATGAGAGCAAACTCAGGCTTTCCTTCCCATTTAGGAGGGTTTGTTTGTTCATTTTAATTTGATGTGTCTTTTCTTGAATTGTAAGGAATTTGTCCTTAAATTTCAGTGTGAGCTTGCTCTTTCCAGTGGCAAAATACACTAATGAAGTGCTGTACAGTTTTTTCACCATTTCTTCCCAAAACCATCAAATCTTCAAAAGGTCCTGCTTAATCAGTTAGCAGCTCAAGTTAAAATTGAAATTGTAATAGCTATATAAAATCTCTGGGTATGCTTCAGATGCAAATGCCCTTAACATCTCTTCTTAACCAGCCTAATTGGAACAAAAGCCAACGAGTGAGTGCTCAGCAGTGCCTCTTCTGTGCGATAGTATTTGCTCTTGATCCCTAATTAAGCCTTGTTTCTGAAGGTTAAAAAATCCATAATATAACTCTCCTTGAATGTCTCAACTGCAAAAGAAACTGTTGTGGGAGAAGTGTGCTATTCCTTCCTTCTCCCTTTAAAGAAAAATAAGGTAAAAACTGCTTATGGACAATCTGCAAGGACTGTAAATAAATATAATGTAGCCCTAGAGCAGCGTAAGCCCAGGTAATGAATATCTTGTTTGTGTTTGTACACTGGTTATCCAAGATGGTGATGGTTTATAAGCAAATGCAAAAATCTTCTCTCAACCTCTAACTGCTGTCATGGGTAAGTTTTTTTTTTTTTCTTACATCCTGAGAGAATTTCCTTTGAAAGCAGCTCATGCCCATTGCTTCTTGTCCTGACAGCAGGCTCTCTTGGGAAGAGAGTGACTCCATCTGCTCTGCAACAAGCATTTTAGATATTCAAGAAGTATGATTACATCCCCCGTGACCCTTATTTTCTTCAGGCTGAGCAAATCTGGTCCCTCCAATGTTTCTTCTTATGTCAAGATCCCTAGCCCACTAATTAAGCCAGTGGCCCTTTGATGAACCCTTTCAAACTTCCTCAACTGCGGGAACCAAATCGGGATGCAGTATTCCTGGTGGGACCTAAGAAGTGCCTGGTAGAGTAAAATAGTCATACTCCTTGATTTACTGACTACTCTTGCTGGTATAGATTGAGACACTGCTGGCCATCTTTCCTGCCAGGGAGCACTGGTGGCTTATGTTCAGTTTGCTGCCTCCTACAGCCCCCCACTCCCTTTCAGCAGGGTTACTCCTCTATCCACAGCTTGCCCTGCTGCTTGGGATTACTTCTTTCCAAGCACAGGACATTACATTTATCTTTGTTAAAGCTCATGTTAAGGCTGCTAAGAAGGTTAGTTTACAGCCTCCAAGAAAGGCTTCCCAACTGAGGTAACAAAACCACACTTTCCTCCTTTAGCTTGATGTCACTGCATGATTGCCCACAAAGGGCTTTAGTTATTTCTCAAGCATTATATGTCTTTCTGGACTAGAAATCCTGGGGTATTAGGTCATGGATCTCATATAATTTGTCTTTTTCTATGATATTTTTCTATTGTCTGTTTCCATGAATTTATACTTATAAAGATCGTAGAGCCATTAGCATTAGGAAGACAGATTGTGTCTCTGTGGTCTAGAAAATCTGGAAACTGTTACCAGATTAAGCAAGTCTGTGGAGAAGTGCACTTTATTTCCCAGTTTGTCTTGAGATGATGAGGTGGGTATGCCTCAAGAGAGACAATAGTGCTGTTTTTTGCTCTGAGGTAACATTTACATTTGTTGCTCTAGTCCAGTGATTTTTCATCTCTCTGGTTCAAGCCTCACTTCCCCCTTCCCATCTCTGCTTTACTATTTCTGTTACTGCTCCCTCGCTTCTCTGTCATCTGTCTTTAGCCTCCTGCTCTTTCGCTAGGTATCTGGACAGTGCTGGAGCTCAAAGGAGTTACACAGTAAACACGGAAGGGAGAGAGGTATAGTGCAGAAAGATGCAAAATGCTATCTCCATCTCTTCTTTTCAAATGTGTTTTTAATTGCACTTGGGAAATAGGCTTTGCCGACCTGGGATTCTCCTGCCCTGGTTTATGGGCAACTGGCAATTTGAGCATGACAAGCAAGAAGAAAATTGTGGGTTTTTTTTTTTGTTTGTTTTGTTTTGTTGTTGTTTTTTTTTTTTCCTCTCTTCACTTACATAGAATCATAAAATGGCATGGGTCGAAAGGGGCCTTAAAGACCACCTAGTTCCACCTCCACTGCCATTGGCAAGGATGCCTTCCACTAGATCAGACTGCCCAAATCCTCATCCAGCTTGGCCTAGAACAACTCCAGGGATGAGACATCCACAGTTTCTCTGAGCAGCTTGTTCCAGTGCCTCACCACCACCATAATAAAGAATTTCTTCATTGTTTCTAGTATAAGTCTACCTTCTGTTTAAAACCATTATCCCATTATCCCTTGTCTTATCACTACATGTTCTGGTAAAAGTTTCTCTATATCTTTTTTATAAGATTCCTTCAAGGAGATGCTGCTCTAAGGGCTCTCTGGAGCCTTCTCAGGGCTAAGGAACACAGACTTTCTCAGCCTGTCTTCACAGGTGAGATGCTCCACCCCCTCTGATTGTCTTCATGGTCTTCTTCTGGACTTACTCCAACAAATCCATGTCTTTCTTGTGCTCAGGACCCTAGAGCTGGGAGCAGTACTCCAGGTGGAATCTCATGAAAGCAGAGTAGAGTCATACAATAACCTCTTTCAACCTGTTGGCTGTGCTTTTTTCCATCATTGAACTAGAACTGGAAATTTTTCTTGCAAATCCTTAATGTGAAATATTTTAGAGTCTGAACATTTTTGGGGGTTGATGGTTTTTGTCATTAGGTGATGCTATGGTAGGACATGACTAAAATGCGTTCACCTTTTTGAGGTACTTGAGAGGAAGGAAAGGAAGAGAAAGACAGGGACAGCTCTGGCCGTTTGTGCTATTCCTACTTAAAAGGAAAAACAGCTTTCCATTTTTCTTGACAGAAGTATGTTTTAAAATACCTGGGTGCATTCCTGAGACAAGAATAGTTGCTTAGAAAATAAAGGGCAGAAGAAAAGAACAGAAAGAGGCCCAGAGGGAAAATGATTGTGGGAGAAGAGATCAAGAGAAACCTGGAGAAAGAGGAAAGTTACCAGTCTTCTCTTAAATTTTTGTTAGAAAAGCTGAGGAAGAAAATTGTGAATACAGAAATTGTTACTGAAGCTTGCTTTAAAGCCTTGAGAATGAATATGAAAGTAGGACTGTCTGTGTAAAAGAATCAGAAGTTGCCTTGGCAAGCAGGGATACGAAAAAGATAGAATGGTTTGAGTTGGAAGGGACCTTTGAAGGTCATCTAATTCATCTACCCTGCAGCGAACAGGAACACCTACAGTTGGATCAGGTGGTCAGAATCCTGTTCAGCCTGACCTTAAATGTCTCCAAGGATGGGGCTTCTACCACCTCTCTGGGCAACCTGTTCCTGTGCCTTACCACCCTTACTGTGAATAACGTCTTCCTTTTGTCCAAGCTAAATCTCCCCTATTTTAGTTTGAAACCATTTTCTCTTGTTGTATTATAACAGAAACTGCTGAAGTTCCCTTATTTCTTATAGCTACTTCTGTCTATAAAGAAAGATGAATAGTTCATAAATTCCTGGAGCTTGGATGCAAAGAGGAATGTATACTAGTATATACAAAACTTGGTTTTCTGGTTAAATTCCAATGCATTTGGCTTTTTTAATCCTGAGATTATTAGTATGTGTGAGTGAACTTTTTCTACCAAGAATTGAAACCTTGCACTTGAAGTCTAGAGGTATAAATTACTGGCTAAGTCAAATGTGCCAATAACTATATGCATCTTCAATTCTGGAATTGGTAACCTGAATTTATGGGGCAGCATCAATGTAAGAAATTCTGGGAAATTATTTATCATAAGGCTCTGCTAAAAAGGGCTTCATTCCTCTGATGAAGACCCTTAGTACTCTTGATCCTTGTAACCCTTCTACTGTGCGAGGAGTGGCTCATCTTAACAGAAGTGACAGTCTGACTCTCAGAAAGAAGAAGAAAAACAAAAGCCCAATGTTTTATTTTGTAAATAAATGAAGATGTTTACTCCCGAACCATGAGCTTTTCCCAAACAATTTTGTGACCCCCAGTTGCACAGGAGATGTTAGTTTTTGTGATAATGACATCTGATATTTTTATACATTGTCTCAATAGAAAGTATTATCAAAGAGATAATACCAGTTAGCAGATTATGTTATGGATAGATACTATATAATGCTGTTCTTCAAGCCAGATTTAAGTCCAGCTTTTAGAGGTAAAAGTTGACTGAGTTAATTCATTTTCTCAGCTTCGGACTGTGTCTGTTAAGAGTACTTAGAATTATCCATCAGAGATTTAAAGAATACATATTAATGTGTTCTCATTTGCAGATATATGCCATGCACAATTTGCATGGCAAATGCACTGTAGCAAATCAAGCAAGTTAGCAGAGCTTGGAGATTCAGTTATATTTGCGGTAGAAGTTTGTTTACTTATTCTGTTCTCTTTCTTGTGTAGGGTGAAAAGGTTAGGCATGTCTTCAGGTGGTAATGGACAAATTATGTAATTAATAGGGGTGTTTGTTGTCCAAATCCAGAGATCAAGAGTATTTACCAAGTGTGTAGGAAAGAAGGATACTCAGAACAATTAACACCCAGAGGAAATTTCTTAGAGTTTATTTTGGCTGGTCTATGATTGATAATTCCTTTGGTTAATGGAATGCCCGGCTCCATGTCAATCACTATTTGCAGAGCTTAACTCTGAATTGCAGTTATTGGTCACATATGCTGGCCTGTCAACTCTTGTTTCAGAAATAGGATACAAAATGGCATATAGATAAACTGTAGGGGTTTTTTTTGTTTTTGTTTTGTTTTTATTTTGCTGCTGCTGTTGAAAGATTAATATTTAAAATGAAAAAAAAAAATCCTATGAAGGCTCCTGGTGCAAATCTGCTTATACAAAGTAGGAGAATCTCCGTGCCGCACTACTTTGTTTTGCAGGCAAAATTTGAGAGAGGTTAGGAGAATGTGAGTGACAACCAGTCTCCATGGTTGTTGCTGCTTATGTTCTGGGGTGATAGGCAGGAGTTGTTTTAGAAGTCTTGGATGATGTTAAAAATTGTATATGGTAAAAATGATGACTCAGTGTTATACCTTTGGTTATTGTTGGTGACACTGTCTGTTCTGTTCTGTTTGTTTGTTTTTTCTGAAAAAAAGTTGTAAGAGAAGATGCTTTTTTGTGTCAGTTATGTTAGCACACAGTCATGGTGTAGTCTGGAAGAGCTATGACTTTCGGGTATACTGCTGCTACAAGTACAGCAAATCCTTTTCTAGCCACTCCACTGAAATGAGCTATTAAGCAGAAAAAAGACTTGGACAATGACATACTGGAGAGCTTTTGGAAAAAATTGTACCTTGGTTTTGTCTGGAAAATGGGGATTATAATTTTGACTTTGAAGGATGTTTTGAATCTTACCTTTACAAATACCAATAAGAATTGATAATACTGATCACTTAAGGAGGTGTAGCAGTCAGGTCATGACTGTAAGGTTGAACTGTGCACTGTCTTTGTGGAATATACTCTGAAAATGATACTCTCTTTCCCAGCAAGAGCAAATCACTCTTGCCTCTTCAACTTTCTCCAAAAAACCCCACCCCCTCCAAAGCACCCTAGCAAACCAGGCAGCCCATTAATGCTGTTCTATCTTCAGATGACAGAGCCCCAAAGTAAGACCTAGTAATTCTGTTCTGTATTTGGTCTAAACAGTAATTCTTACTGTGTTAAAGCATAAATTTGCTGTTCTACATACTACAGACAAAAATATTTGTGTTTAATAAATGAGAAAATAAATTGAAATCATTTATTTGATGGATATTTAAAAACATTTCATTCAAGAAGACATGGCCCTATAAAATGTGTTTATGATGATGAAATTGAACTTTTCAATAGGGAAATCTTCTGTCAGAAACCTTGTGATCTGTGAATGAGAGTGAAATATTTCTTGGCATTAAAGTACCTGATGGAACAGGAGGTGGATTTCTTTGTCATTTAATTTCATTGTGAAATTGTATCAGACCAGATTATATGAAAGAGAATTTATGAAATCCAAAATATTTTAATTTTATGAAAGATAAGTACATTTGTTTTAAAGTCTCCTGTAGTCAGAAGTGCTTGTTCTGATTCTATTAATGATAATAATTTCTCAAAGTGCTCTTTTTTTGTATGTATCTCCTTTCCAGAATAGATAAATATAATAAGAATTCATAATATAGTGGATAAATGTCCTTAGCTAAGCTACCCTACAATAGGCACTGCAGGTACACTGTTTTTTCTTAAGCATTAAGAAATGAGCAAGTTTATTTTTCAAGTTCTTATCATGCCTCTTAGCAGCCACTCATACACATACCTTTATAAGAAAAGAAAAAAATAAATAAAAGGACATTAAAGATTGCACAGAGCATCAGTATTGTGCTGTGCTCGGGTATCATTAGTGATTGTCTGGAAGCAAAAACTGATGTGAAATTTAGTGGTAGTATGTAGATAAGAGATGATTGCAATCTGTAGTATAGTTGCTCAGTGTCAGCAATGATGTTCCAGTAGTTCAGAAGAATATAAAGTTAACATCCATTCTTCAAATTCTGATTACTTTGGGAAAAAATTGCAGATGATAATAGGAAGCAGACTGTGTCCATAGAGAAGAGAAGGCTGCTCCACAAATGTGCTCTAAATGCCCAGATCTGACCTGGGAAGTTTCTGTCCAGACTCTCTATGTAATATCAGTGTGGATTTGAGCATAAAAGGGAGATGTGTTGATCATATTTTCCAAATATTCAGGGCATTTCACTTTGATGGATGAAATAATGCACAAATATGTGATAAAGTGTGTGTGTGTGTTTTAAAGCATTGCTTCAAAGGTTTTGTACTTGGTGTTCTTAATATTTTGAAGGTTTATCTTTTTTGTTTTACATGCAAATACACTGAGAGAGGGAGCCTGGTCTGGGACAGATCATGGCTCCGTTACAATTTCATGCCTCCATGTACGTATACTGTAACTGAGGACTACTTGTTGTGTGGTGCTTCCTAACTCTTCTGAGCTAAATGACATTAGCATAGGTGTGAAGTATTTGTGTAGTTACACTTTCATGTCAGCCTCTGTTTCTCTCCTGTTCACCTTGGGATGAGGATGCAGATCAAATCATTCTATGCTGACAGTTTGCTAGTACCTGTCTATACTTTCCTCCAAGTGCACAGAAGGTCAGGGAAGCCTACCTGCAATTAAATGAAAAGCATTTCAGAGTACTTTGGCTTCGTGTGCAGCTAGAATTGCTCAAAGACATTGTAGCAATGGGAGCTTTGTATCTAAGTGCACACAACAAGTTTACTTATTAATTGGGTTTTAGACTTGCGTCAAAATCTGTGAATTATGATGTATACCAAACAAAATAACAAAAAAAAAGTGGACCAGAATCACGCCTTCCTCAACAAAATCTTGTGTAACTAATCTTTATCTATCTGTGAAATGTATGGACTGACATACAAGACTACAGTGTCAGGGTGTTATATGGGACACTCAATTTAACTTAGAGAAGGAAAGTGTTAGTACAGCTTTAAATAGATTATAATAAAGGATAAATATTTATACATATTTAATATAGGCTATACCTAAGCAGAACAATACAGAATAAAGGCAATGTTTTACAGCTTTTCTGTTGTCTGAGAACTCCTGGCCTTGAGTGCCTCCAGGGATGGGGCATCACAGTGTCTCTGGGCAGCTGTTCCAGTGCCTCACCACCCTCTGGGTAAAGAATTTCCTCCTAATATCTAACCTAAATCTCCCCTCTTTCAGTTTAAAGCCATTCCTTCTTGTTCTGTCACTATCAGACTCTGTAAAAAGCCAGTCCCCTTCTGCCTGTAAGCTCCCCTCAAGTTCGGGAAGGCTGCAGTGAGGTCTCCCTGCAGCCTTCTATTCTCCAGGCTGAACAAGCCCAGCTCCCTCAGACTTTCTTCACAGGAGATATGCTCCAGCTCTCTGGGCATCTCCATAACTCCCCTCTGGACCCACTCTAACAGCTCTCCATCCTTCTTGTGTGGGGGTCCCAGGCCTGGTCACGGTGCCGCAGGTGGGTGGGGTAGAGGGCAGAGAGCCTTCCAAACCAGGCTTCTTCAGAATGATGATGTTAGCAATGCAGATTAATGAGCAGACTATCAAACCTCTTATAAGGCACATCTGATTAACTGTCTTTCAGGTATGGAGTTTATGTTAGTTACGTGTGTGTAATTTAGGTATTTTTCAGCACAATGAAAATGATAAGGAGCAGGTTAGAAGGGACGGTACATTTGTGCCAGAGTAAGAGGGAGATGTACTAATGCTGGAAAGTGTTATACTGCTAATCCTTTTAACTTCCTATTTGGGCTTTGTTGGCAGCCCCCTGCTGGGGCTGATTATTCGGGTTTCATTCAGTCATCCCAGGCATTCATTTCGAGCAGAGATTCCTCTTTCCTTAGTTTACAAGGATCTGAGCTGCAAAAGGCAGTTAGTGTTTCTTCAAGGTGGTAAGCAGAGTCTTGCTGTTAAAATGTTAGGATTCAACCAAAGGTATGGAATATGTGATAGCCAAGCATCTGAATATACTTAGGAGGATGTACTGTTCACCAGTGTGGGAGTATTGTATCTGCGACGTATATTATTTCTTATCTCTGCAAACAGTGGAAGGATCCCTTCTATAGAAAAGCTCAGGGGTACATAAAGGCACTCTTGTTTCTTGGAGTTAGTGAAACTATGAAACACGTGAACTTTACCCCTTGTCTCTACAAAAGGTCTGCCAATTCTGTGAATTTAAAATCCATGGGAAATTTTTGTTGCCTGCGGCTGTTGAGTTTCAATGGCTAAAACTCTTTCTGAAGTTATGCTCGAATGATATATCCTTTTTAGCCTCCAAATGACACCTTATGCTTTTCCTGCATTCATGGGGCTGAAAAAAAGATGAACAAGTGTTCTCTGTTCAGACAACTGTCATATATAATCTGCTCTGTTCGAATGTAGTGATTTAATGCCAATAATAAAAAAAAAAAAAAAAAGCTAAAATGTGTTTAGCAGTTTGGTATTTTAAAATATGGGAATATTTAAAAAATGTTATGATCCATGAAGGAACAGCACATACTAATGAAATGGGACTAAGGCACATGAGAACTGGAAATGTTTCCTGTGTAATGAGCCATGCATGGTAAAGACTGCGTGGAATGGCTGGCAGCAAAGAGCTATCTACAGTGATATAGTCATTTTATGTTCCATTAAGGTCTTGTTATTTTAGTGTTTAAACAAAATTATGCTGCAGGAAAATAAGGAGCCTGTTGTGTAACATTGGCAAGGAAGAAAATCAAACTTCAAAGTGTTGGGCTATCGTTTAGGAGAACTATATCCATCAAGTTCTGACTTTTTAGCTGAGTACTTTGAGATGAAAGGAGGGGAAACTGATTCAGGAAGGAAATTGTGGCATACTGAGTGCTGCCTATGTTGAGACACTCTGGGGACAGATGTGAACAGAACTTTTTTGGCTCTGTGACCAACTTAAGATTTTGCTTATGCAAGATAATGGGCAGAGAGATCAGCCTGTATTTTCAAGAGCCACTAGTAGTGTATTAAATTTACCTTTTTTTTTTTTTTAAGAGTATCGGGCACTGCCTGAAAAATTAGGTATATGAGAAATATATATTTTTGTATGCATTTCTGAAAGCATGCCCACACAGCAGTAAGAATGGGGAAAATTGAAACCTGCCTTGAGTTTTCTCAGCTGTGTTATATACCAGTATCTTAAGCAAACTAATTGCACAATCTGTTCAAGCTGCTGCATCAGAATATTTGTCTGAATCCATATTTTCTTTAATAAGGAAGACAGTGACAATTTGCCCACTGCTTCAGCGTGAGGGGTCCAGCCTTACTGCCAAGATTAACTGGTCACATACATTCCTACTTTTGCGTGCATCTGACAAAACCCACCATAGGTATCGTGTCCAGATTTCAGTCTGTAGTGGTTTGCTCAGCCTGACACACGCAGAAGTATTTTGAAAGAGGTTGGTGAAAGAGCAGTGTTGTTAGAGGCCAAAGTGGCAAAATATGCAGGGATTCTCCTTTTTGCCTCCTTGCAGGTTTCTTTCACTGCAGTCAAGTCCTTCCTTGGCCAAGGACAACAGCTTGGATGACACTGTGGTTACTGGCAGTGCAGATGCCCCAGTATCCTTGTCTCTATCTCACAAGGAAATTTTACTTTTAACCCGCTGAAGGTGTAGATGTGATAACTTCCACCCTCAATGAGTTGGTGGTTTTCCTCGATCATAATATTGGGTTGCTTTTGCAGGCTTGGCTTTTGCACGGGAAGATTTAAGCTTTTATGGCAGTGCAGAAACTAGAATGAGTCACAGTTTAGGAAGCACTTTGAAAGATCTATTTTAATGTCAAATGTAACACGATAGTAACTTTTAAATCATTCTACTTCAAGTCAGCCTGTTTCTGACTTGCGTGCATGCAACGGTGATGAGAATGAGCTTTCTGGTGGTTTATGGCTTTGTTACAGATGTGACGGGACGAGGTGAGTATTAACTTGAACTGTTCTCTCTGAGCACTCTGCCAGTCAGTTCACAAACCAATTATCCTGGAAAAGTCAGTCTGTTCCAGATGTTGTGTGCCATTGCACAGTTCTTTTCTGAGAAGCTGAAATGGAAAGATGGACAATAAAAGATAGATATGGAAAAAAAATCTACCTATACCAAATTGTATCTTTTAGTTTAGAAATAAAAGGAAGTACTAAAAATTGTATCATTTCTAAAATGTGCCAGTGTTTCCTTCTGAAATATATAGGTCGAAAGCAAGACTCATAGCCCTTTGGCCCTCGTTCTGTCAGGCATGTAATAATAGGATAAACACATATATGGGAGGCTGCTTTAGAAGAGTGAACATTTTAAAAAATGTTTAGTCCTGAGAACAAGCATTACTCAATGTACTTGAGATCTTTTCCAAACAAGCAATCCATCGCCAAAACTCTGGGAACTGGTGTACATCATCTGGTACAATAGGGTAATATTTGTCTTCAGACCAGACAGAACAAATCTTCTTTTTAAGCCTCTGTGGCCCTTTAAGTACTGGTATGACTCAAAGTAAAGAAAGATATTTATCAGAGAATTTCAAGTGGATGTTGAAGTATTATGCTCTGAATGCTTTATATTCTCCTATCTCTGCTCTATATTATTTTGAGCTCTGTCTTTGCATCTGAAATACAACGGATATGTGTGTAGGACATCCGTGTTCCCAATGCAACTTGAAGGTATGTGGAATAGGTTTTTTGTACAACTGTTCTGGGAGAGGAATGTCACGCACATGCTGCTGAAATATTAACACCACTCTGAGTGACTTAACTGTCTTATGTCTAATTTGCGCTGCTCAGGCCATGGGTGGTTGAACTCTACTGACATATGCATGATTAATTCTGTTCGTATTGTTAGATGCTTTTCTCTGTTACATGGATATAAAAATTGCATGATATAACATCATTTACTTTGTAATCTAGAAGTAAAATCATGCTCAGGTCAGTCACCTGAATTAGCAGTTTTCATGAAACACTTGAGTAACTTAAAGGATCTTTCATGCACCATTTTTTGTTTGTTGTTTTGTTCTTGCTTGTTCCTTGTTGTGTGCATGTCTTACTGATATTTCCCTAAAAGTAGAAGTAGAAAGGCAGGCTGACAGTGCCTTGTAGTTGTTATGTTGATTTATAATTATAAAACATGTTGACCATATCTTGATTGCATACAAAGGATTCACCGAAAGACAGTTACAGACCTGAGTTGATGGGATGATAATAAAGCACTCAGACAAGGGCAGTGTATCATAGAACCACATTTTAGTTTGGTTTCCAGCTTAAGGCAGGCCAA